>VMYD01000060.1:3600000-4200000 GCA_007663325.1 Eucalyptus pauciflora | reverse complement strand
TTCCTGGACGTGGTGGACGACTCGGCCCGCCCCAAGAAGGGAGAAGTCCGGGTCATCGTCGAGCTCAACTTCAGGGCCGAGTTCGTGATCGCGAGGGCGTGCGGCGACTACGACCGCCTCGTGCAGCGGCTGCCGGAGGTCTTCGTCGGGAAAGTCGAGCGGCTCCAGGGGGTGATCAAGATCTTGTGCGGGGCGGCCAAGAAGTGCATGAAGGAGAGGAAGATGCACAGGGGGCCGTGGCGGAAGCACCGCTACATGCAAGCCAAGTGGCTCGGCACGTGCGAGAGGACGGCGCCGCTAGCGCAGGCTGGGCCGCCGGCAATCGGGTTCCTCTCCGATGAGCGGCGGAAGCCGAGGGCGTCGATGCTGACGCTGGATTTGCACGAGAAGTTGCCCGACGCGCATCGCACGGCCGTGGAAGTCGTGTGAAATACGTAGCCAATCAAGACGTTTTTGCTCTTGTTTTGTTTGCTGAATAGAGTGATAGTTAACTTTCGTGTACTGAATCCTGCTCGCAATACAAATAAAAGAAATAGTTGAGAATGTTCTAGCACATTACTTAATTTCAAATTATTTTTATTTCATTATTCATCCTAACATATATATATATTGAATTGTGTGAAATAACTGACATTTTACCCTAATATACGAATAAGAAAAGTGAGATTATTTTCGTCTAGACTTTCGCTTACAGTGTGTTTGGTTTTGTATTTTACGCTCATTTTTCTCTCTTAAGTTTAGTCTCACGGTTTCATTTATAGAAAAAAATATTAAACGTGGTTCGAATTTTAACGTAGACGGATTTACATCATAAAAAGGTCGACACAACAAAAATATGTGTGTTTCACGAGTTAATCAGTTTACACAAGAATCGGTACATTTAAGTTAATATATAATGTCACTTTTTAAATACAGCATGATCAGATACGTTTAATAATCAAATCTGAAGACTTTTTGCCGGTCAAATAAGTTTATGAAAATAACATGCATAGTAGAATGAAAACTGATTTAGGAATACCACGATAATAGAATATAAAAGAAAAATAGTAACTTGAAAAATACATTCTGGATGTAGTATGAGGTAAAAAATAAACTATATACTGTCCCAAAGTATTTCCAATCGTTTTAAAACTTGTTCACACCGGTTATCGTGAGTATTGACGTATTTTCTATTTTTATCATGTACACAAGTCAACGCATATTTATAAATGGGTTAACTTGAAATTATCTTATTTTATTATTCAATATAACTTATATGAAATGAATTGTGTGGAGGACGTCGAAATCAAGACGTGGTAAATATAATATTATACTAATTCAGTTCAATGGGTGGCCTAGCCGATTTCAATCCGAAATGATAAAATAGTTGTGTAAATAATGCTACGTACGACAAGTTTGATAACGATGTGCAACTTAAGTAAAACAAAACTAATTTTTACATCTAGACACTTAGACAGTCGCTTACAATGTTTTGTGTTTTGTATTTTAATATCATTTTTCTATCTTAAATTTAGTCTCACGATATCATTTATAGAAAAATATATTGAATGTGTTTTGAATATTGCCATAATTGGATTCGTGTCATAAACAGGGTGGCATGATAGAAAATCGCGTGTTCCGCGAGTTAACTTGCTTAGACTCAGCGCATTTAAGTTAATATTGACTCGTCATTTTTTAAACACAACACGAGTAGACACGTTTAGTAATCAAATCCGAAAACTTTTATCTTGTCAAATAAGTTTATGAAAATAACATCCATGATTAAAGAATCAATAGTAGAATAAAAAATTATGCATCGATACAACAATAATAGAATATAGAAAAAAAATCCTAACTTGAAAAAATATGTTATAGATGCAAAAGTGAGGTGGAATCACCTATATACCGTCTAAAAGTACATTGAAATGTTTTGAACTTGTCATCGTGTATTGACATATTTTCTGTTTTTATCATGTACACGAGTCAACGTATATTTATAAATTGGTTAAATTATCGAGCCATATCAACGCTTGACATGGTCACACATTCAATAATTATGTTAACCGTGTCACGTGAGTGATTTTATCAGGCATGTTGTAAACCATGTCAAATCAATTTGACATGTTTATTAAACGCATTGGGTTTGAGTTAGCCACTTCTTGTTACATCCCTATTTTCGACGTCAACATGGCATAGACCGCCAGCCCTTTTTGGTCAAAAATCAATTTTGTTTTAAAAAGCATAAAACGGATTTTTTTAAAACAAGGGGGTCAGACCGGATTTTTCAAGTTTCGAACTATGCATATCAAAGCAAATGGCTTGGGCCGATCCTCCGAAAGAGTTTCTTGGGCTCCTTTGTCATTTATTGAATTTGTACTTTGAATTTATTGATAGCTTTTTTGGGCCAATTGCTGTTTGTTGGTACTCCTATGGCACACTTATTATTTAAATTTGCATAAGAAAGAGCACCCGGATGGCACTTGCTAAGCTGATTAAAGATAGACTACCGACCACGGTCGCTCAATGATAAATAAGTTATATTATTTTTCATGAGGTCACAAGTTCGAGTGGTATTGTGAGCGATCCTTCCATCAAGCTTGTATCTTGAGTATCTACTACCTCATGTGAGGAGATTTCCCGTCTTCTAATATATTGAAGGGACTGTAGTGACAAGTTCGTTCATTTATAAGTGGATTAAGTAGTTATGGCTTAAATCGAACAGTTCATAACAGATTTGAAATCCATATGATAAAATGAAACCTAAAGGGGGAGTATAGTTAAGCCGGTCTCTCTCAAAATGTTCATCCCGACAGGATCTTTGTTCTTGTCGAAATTAAATAAGTACCCATTTCAGGGAAGTTGCTTACTTGAGATGAAATTTTTTTACTTTCAAAACATACTTAATGAGGCTTATTATGGGCCCTTGGGCCGTCTTTTAGCACTGTCCACACAAGAGGCCATTAAGATCAGGATATTCATGGACAAATATATCATGATCTCACGAATCCGTGCATAAAAATCCTTATTGCTTTAACCTTTCTTTCTTTCTTTCTTTCTTTTTTAATAAGTACCTCACAATTTCGGACCACCCACCTTTTGTATATGTCAAACACAATGCAAGCTAATTGACAAAATAAATCTACGAAAATAATCCATACAATATCTGTTACGAAAACGCACGTCGATTCCAGAAAAATAACGCTCGCAAACAATTCACCATGCAGAATATAATAATAAAATAATAGAATCAGAAGAACACGCTAGCAAATTTGTTATCAAAGTTTACCCAAACTTGGGCTATGTCTCTGCGCAGAGGCACCCTGCGAATCTACTAGACTTCGGAAAAAGTTGGAATACAACGATAATCTTCTCTCAAGATTAGGGCACAAAGAAATTGAGAACTCTCATAAAGAAAAAAACTCACTTTTTTCTTCTCTCTTTTTCTCGTCTCTCTGTTTTCTTTTTCAACGTCTTGACGGCCAGCGTCTTGCTATCGCTAATATAAATGTGTCACTTTTAACCTAAAAGCAAATATGATAGAAAAGATTAAAAAAAAAAAAAGGCCCCTAAAAACAAATATTTGGCTTCATCCATAACAATCTCCCACTTGAAGACAAATATACCCAAGCACCAAGCAACTTTGCATCCATCTTCTTCAAAAAATAGTAGTTGAAAAACTTGTGCCTCTACGATACTCCTCATCAATCAACATGGAGTAATACCAATGGTAGTAGTACAGGAAATATGCTTCTCTACTACCTTGTTCAACATGTCAGCTGGATTCTTCGAGCCATCAATCTTCTGTAGCTTTAACTCATTATCTTTCAATGCTAACCTGATAAAGTGATAATGCTTCTTGATATGTCTAGTCCTTGAGTGATAAGCTGCATTCTTTGTTAAGTGCACTGCACTTTGATTATCACTCCACAGTGTACTGACTAGCTGTTTTCGATGTAACTCATCCATGTAATCTTGTAACCACATGATTTCCTTGGAGGCTTCTGTGATCACCACGTATTCTGCCTCTGTCGTCGATAAAGCCACTACTTTTTGTAGTTGAGATACCCAACTCACTCCTATACTTGCAACTGTAAAGACATATCCAGTGGTACTCTTACCACTATCTCGATCACCCGAATGATCTGCATCTACATAACCCTGCAATTTTAGAGATGTACCACCATAACAAAGTGAGTAATCGGAAGTACCTGCTAGATATCTCAATATCCATTTCACTGCATTCCAATGCTCTCTGCCTGGGTTCTGCATATATCGACTCACAACTCCCACTGCCTGTGCAATGTCTGGTCTCGTGCTCACCATGGCATACATCAAACTCTCCACTGCTGATGCATATGGAACTACCACCATCTCATCTTTCAAAGCCTGAGTGCTTGGACACATATCCTTGGAAAGTTTGAAGTGACTCGCTAGAGGAGTTGCAACAAGTTTTGCCTTATCCATGTTAAATCTCTTTAACACCTTGTTCACACAGTCTTCCTGCGATAGCCATAATTTCTTATTTTTCCTGTCCGTGATGATTTTCATGCCTAAAATATTCTTGGCTTCTCCTAAGTCTTTCATAGCAAACTGTGATGATAACATCTTCTTCACTTCTACGATTCTCTTCATATTGGAACTAGCCACCAGCATATCATACACATATAAAGAGAGATACACAATGTCACCATCATCATACTTGCGAAAATAAACATAATGATCAGACTCACAGTGTGCAAATCCTTTTTCTTTCATGAAACCATCAAATTTTAGATACCATTGCCGCGGAGCTTATTTCAAGCCATACAAGCTTTTCTTCAAGCGACATACCATGTGCTCCTTACCTTTGACTTCAAAACCCTTAGGTTGTGCCATGTATAGTTCTTCATCTAAGTCATCATGTAAAAACGTTGTTTTTATGTCTAACTGCTCAAGATGAAGATCTTCAACTGCAACTATACTCAGCAGAACTCTAATTGATGTCATTTTCACTACAGGTGAAAATATCTCGGAGTAGTTTATCCCTTCTTTTTTAGAAAAGCCCTTGACTACAAGCCTCGCCTTGTATCTAATACTACCATCTGCTTCATTCTTAATCCTATACACCGATTTGTTTAATAAAGCTTTTTTACCTGTTGGCAACTTGGTCAACTCTCAAGTTTTGTTATGAAGTAATGAGCTCATCTTGTCTTTCATAGCACACTCCCACTGCAAGTGAGACGTGTCTGCCTTTGCCTCATCGTAAGTCTTCGGTTCCCCTGAATCTGTATATAAGACATGACTCAGAACAGTATTAGTTGATGGATCAAAAATTACCTTTGGCTTTCTCACACGTGTAGACCTCCTTAATATAGGTACTCCAGGGTCGTTAGTTTGCTCCGAATCACTGCGTTCCTCTTGAACTATCTCTTCACTGATAATAGGCTCATCTTGAACCTCTCTTTCAAGTGCACTTTGATCTACTGGAAACATCTTCATGGGTATTGTGTCTAATTCAACATATTCTGGTTGTACTACCTTCTCATGCTTTGTCTGACGATCCTTGTACATCTTTTCTTCATGGAATACCACATTCCGACTGCGGATGACTTTATTATTCTCATAATCCCAAAGCCTATAGCCATACTCGTCGTCACTGTATCCGATAAAGACGCACCTCTGGGACTTAGCATAAAGCTTTTTCCTATCCTCCCTGTCAATCAAAGTATATGCAATACAACCAAACACCTTTAGATGTGAATAATTAATCTTTTTACCTGACCACCGCTCTTGTGGTATTTCTCCATCCAGCGCACTAGATGGACTTCTGTTGATAAGATAAACAGCTGCATCAACTGTAGCAGCCCATAAGTGTAGCGGGAGACCCGCGTGTAGCCTCATGCATCTCGCACGTTCTAGAATAGTCCTATTCATCCTTTCAGCTACACCGTTTTCTTGAGGAGTTCTAGGAACAGTCTTTAACTCGTGTATGCTTTCTCGACTCAAATATTTTGCAAATTTCTTACACGTGTATTCACCACCATTATCAGACTTTAGAGCTTTAATTTGATAACTTGTCTCTTTTTCTATCATGGTCTTCCACATTCTGAACATCCCGAATACTTCTGATTTTTCTCTAAGAGCATAGACCCAAGTCTTCCTTGTTGCATCATCAATGAAGGTGACAAAATATCTCTTACCGCCATAAGAGAGTTCCTGAGCAGGTCCCAATACATCAGTATGAACCAACTCTAGCTTCTAGCCTTTATTTTGTCGCCCATTCAATTGAAAATTAATAGCCTTCTGTTTTCCATAAATGCAACTCTCACAAAAATCTAACTCAACTTTTTGCAAACCTGGAAGTAATTTCCTCGAGTGTAACTGCTTTACACATTTTTCACTAAGATGTCCCAAACAATAATGCCAAAGAGTAGACAAATTACCTGTAGCCATTGTAGTTGCAACCATATCACTGATATTGTCTCCTTGGAGAAGGTAAAATGTACCTGTACGCTTTCCCTTTGCTACAACTCTTGCCCCTGAGGTTATCTTCCACTCTCCGCATCCAAAGGTTGTTACCAAACCTTCTTGGTCAAGTTTACTAGTTGAAATCATATTTTTTTCAATTCCGGAATATATCTGGTTTCACGCAAAACTAGACGTCCTCCACCTGAGATGTTCACAGTCTCAATTATTTTCCTAACAATGGGACACATGTGGCCGTTTCCCACAACCACTTGTCCAAAATCTCCACTAGCATAATCATCAAATATGTCTATTTGCAAGGTGCAATGAAAAGAAGCACCGGAATCAATAAACCATTTATCTGTTGTCAAATCAAACCCTGCAGACAAACACAAGTTATCTAGCAAAGATTCATCGCTAACCACATTAGCTCCTTGATTCTCATCTTGCTGCTTCTTTTTGTAGGCTTCACACTGAAACCTCCGGTGTCCGGTTTTGTAACAAAACCAACACTCATCTTTTGCAACCTGTCTCTTACCCCTTGATTGTGATCTGCCATGCCCGCTGAATTTTCCTCTACTTTTACTTCTTCCACGGTTCTCCATTGTGAGTGCCGTTGAAGATGTAGATGCAGAAAAATTATCTCCACCTGAGACTTTCCTTCGCATCTCTTCATACTACTCACAGCATCATCAAGAGTAAAATCATCCTTCATAGTGCTCGAAATTCCCTACACTGCGGTATTGTAGCTTTCTGGAAGAGAACATAAAAATAATAAATCTTGAAGTTTCATATCTAAATTTATGCCTGCGGATTCCAATTGACCCGTGATCTACGTGAAACTATTAATATGCCCTGCCACAGAACCTCTATTAGATAACTTCATATTAACCAGTTTCTTTAGCAAAAATATCTGATTTGATGTGGACGACTTCTTATAAATATTCATTAGAATATCCATGGCTTCTTTTGCAGTTTTTGCTTTCGCGATGTGGTAACCTGTCTTTTTCATCAACCCTAGACGAATTTCACCTAATGCCTTTCGATCAAGAATTTTCCATCTGGCTTCTGTTGTCGGATCCACTTCCGCCATCTTGGGTTTCCAACCCTCAAGTGGTGCATAGAGATCTTTTTGATAAAGATAATTCTCGATTTGTAATTTCCACCATCCGAAATCCTGCCCATCAAACTTATCGATTCTGATTTTATCTTCTGCCATCCTGTTTGCTTTCAATCGAATGTCACCGAAAAATCCTCGATATTCTCAATTAGCCAACCTAGGCTTTGATACCAGTTGTTACGAAATCGCACGTCGATTCCAGAAAAATAATGCTCGCAAACAATTCACCAAGCAGAATATAATAATAAAATAACAGAATCAGAAGAACACACCAACAAATTTGTTATCGAAGTTCACCCAAACTTGGGCTACGTTTCTGCGCAGAGGCACCCTGCGAATCCACTAGACTTCGGAAAAAGTTGGAATACAACGATGATCTTCTCTCAAGATCAGGGCACAAAAAGATTGAGAGCTCTCATAAAGAAAAAAACTCACTTTTTTCTTCTCTCTTTTTCTTGTCTCTCTGTTTTCTTTCTCAGCATCTTGACGGCCAACGTCTTTCTATCGCTAATATAAAGGTATCACTTTTAACCTAAAAGCAAATCTGATAGAAAAGATAAAAAAAAAAAAAAAAAGCCCCTAAAAACAAATATTTGGCTTCATCTATAACAATATCACCTTACTAAAGCTTGTCCCTTGACCTTTGAAGGAAAGATTCTATCCCCAATTTTTTAATTTTTTTATATTGTTCTTCTGATTCATTTGCACCACTACCTGGAAACTCCGTTCATGTCGAAGAATTACAAGCTAAATATGACGTGTCTGGAATGATCGACCACCAAAATTGCTCAAGACTTAAATCATTAGGGGAGGCAAAATTGTTAAAGTCAAGGACCAAAGGGTAATGATAGTGGACAAAGTTTAAGAATCAATCATAATGTTTATACAAAAAATTGGCCGAGTGGTCGATATGGATAAAGCACGTGACTAGAGTGTAGGGTATTATTAAGCATGGCCATTGTTGACGATCACAAGGATTATTATTGATATTGATGCACATCCATGAACAATCTAGACCACTTGCCAAAATATGACAACATTCGGTTAACGATGGTCAATAATGGGTTGATTAGCAAGGGTGGCAAATTACCAACTAAGGCAACATATTATCAATAATGGGGTTGATCGATAATGTATAAATACCATATTTTGTCTACTAGAAAAATTGTGCACAAAACTGTCTTTTAGTTATTTTTGCTTTCCTGCATTGTTTTGTCAATTTCTAACCTTGCATTATCAATTAAATTCTACCATTGCATCTTTGTGTTTTTAAGTTTTGTCATTCATTAAATTCTAGCATAGTTTGTTTACCTTCGGTTCCATAGAAGTAACATTATTTTTCAAGCTTTGTTATTGAGTTTGGCACGGTTGGCATTTGTGCAATTCTGTTTGAAGTAAAGTTCTTAATTTCCTTAATTGTTTGTGATATTTCCTCTCTAGAACCGTCATGAAACTTGTCTCCTTTAATAAAAATCAAACAACAACCTTTTGTTAAACATATTTCGTCAAGGAATCCAATTTGCACGCAACACATGAGTAAAAGGTTTTATTGACATTTCTTTTGCCATCAAGAGAATGACATATCAACACATTTAATCTCATGACGGGTATCTTTTTAGTTTTCTTTACTTTTATCCCCCTCTTTTTTGGTGGTTTAATAATCAATTTACTAATTATTGAGCTACATGTGTAAAGGTGTTACGTAAAAGAAGTCTCAGTTGGGGATGTGATGTAAGGTGGAGTAGTTAATATATTGTAATTGGTCTATAACTTATTGACTTAAGTTTTTAAGTGAATTTGGGTCCAACTCAATAAGTTGACGGACTCGGACTCCCTCTTTGTAAACCCTCCAAGTGAATGTATTGAGCTTGTGCTACATTGTTTCAACAATTGATATCATAACTGATAATTGATTAGTGATTTACTCTTAATATGTATCAACGTTGGATGAGATATCTCGAGAAAAGAATTGCGGACATGACCTAACCAAAAAGTTGGATTGTGTTCCTTCGTTTCTTGCCAAGCTTGGCTGCAGAGCCAAGGAGATTGATGTGGAGCCAATGATTTTTTTTTTTTTTTTAATAATAAAAATGTGTCTAGATGGATATGTTGATTGGCTCAAATTTAAACTCCCTCTTGACAATCCCCCAAATGAAGGTACGAGGATTTTATTGCTCCTCCCCACGCTACTATTAGTTTCAACTTGTCCCTACCTACATTGTCGCTAGCAATCATTATTATCACCGCTAGCTCTTTCAACTATAGTCATCATTCCCACCATTGGCAACCACCCTCTCCCTCTTCCTCTCCCTTCCTCTCTTTTTGGCCGTTACATGAGGTTAGGACTTGACGATGGTTGCCTACGAGCATGAAAACATGTGCTCTCAGCATCTCCCATATATTAAAGTAATTTATGCGCTTTTTTATCATTGATATGAGCGCTCTTGATACGTGTACAAAGAGAGAAGCTAATATGATATGGACTATTAGTGATGGAGATTGACATGTGTCAGAGAGAGAAAGAATTCAATATGATAACGACGATTAGTGATGGAGATTGACATGGGTCGGAATTAGATATAAAGTTCTAAAGACAGGTGAAGTGAGTGGTAGTTGATAAAAGCGATTGGTGATGGAGACTAAAGATGTGTCAAAATTAATGGAGTTCCGGAGGCGGATGTACTGGGTAATGAATGAGGCTGGTTGCTTTTTGGAGTGAGGAGAGAATAATTTGGATATAGATCATTGTTTTCTCGATCCCTAATTAAAAGAAGTTTCCTCCAATTATACTTTTTTTATTGGTGGATTGTAAATATATTTTAGTAAAGTTTATATGTGGATGAGATCGATTATTTGTAACCAATCAATAAGAACTAATCGTCAAAGGACAAGGACTTTTGATTGGTTTCTGTTATCATTTTTCTTTGTAAGTGCTTGTTGAGGTTCTTGGTGGATGATTCTTGGTCTATTTCTTTAAGATTGAGGATCATTTCATGACGTAGACATAAGCATGACATCATCTTAAAGGGAATGATTATATCGTGGTCATTTTATATCCGCAAGTAGAGTCCCAATCCCTAAACCTACGGGCGACGCTTAGCTAGAGCTGGACAGCAGCTATCAAGACGCGTGTCAAGCAATCATGAGTTTCTTCATTACCAATTTTGTAACCTAAAAATAAACATTCAAAAGGACCTCCACACGCTCCAGGAAAAACAAGAAAGCAAAAAATTCGCCAAAAAAAAAAAAAAAACGCTCATCTCCTCCGTCTCCTCACTGATGCACAGCTCTCATTTGAGCCTCGCGAGCCGTTGTTCCCCCCTCTGTCTCTCTCTGTGGGTGTCTGAGCTGCCAGTCCGATCCGCCTCACAATGTCGGATCCGGCAGCATTGAGCTGAGGGATAGTGGCCAGGCTACAATGGCGTCGGGGACAAGTGCGTAATGCTGACCGGGATGCCGGCGGTGAAGTGATAGAGGCGGGTGTCAGCTGGGCAATGAGCAGAGAGAGAGAGAGAGAGGTGTGTAAAATTAGATAATCTTAGTTGACCAAGAGCACTCAACAAATGCAAATGACATTTCGGATAATAAGCCAATGATGTTGCTGGCCGAATGCTGCTTAACCTCACACATTCCCCATCCTAATCAAGCAAATTCATGAAAACCATTCCCTCCATAAAACCGGTGGAGTGCCTGTACTTAGATGGCCTAGAGGCCAGCTTCTCAAAGGTCTTCTTCTCAGTATCTGACATCTTATGCATCTAACTCCATAGCAAAAAAGCTGTTTTAATGGATGATTTCTTCTAGGTTTCTGTTTCCTGTTTGGTCCCAGAACCACTCAACCTCTTGGTCATGAGCGAACGAAACTCATGAGGTATCCTAATCTGCTATGACTTCAACTGTTAGTACTTTACTACTTGTCCACGACAGAAATCAACTCCAGATGTAATCACAGTAATTTCGAAAGAAGACATAGGGATCACAAAAGACCAAGATTGGTATCAATGGTTATCTCTAGAGTACCCAGAAAAATTTACCTTCGAGAGCACCAGAATATTATCCAAAGAAACCTGGCAAAACACGGCATATGCTATAGTTCCAATAAGGGTCCCGTTCCAATAGTCGTCTATATTAGGGGATTAATTCTTTCTTCTTTAAAGGAACCATAAATCTGAGGCCGCTCCCTCATACTCAAGGTCCTCAGTGGCACAGGGGCATTTTCAGCAGTCACATTAAGTGGACACAACCAGAGAATGCCTTTATTCTTATATCCCCTACGCTACTTTTTTCCAAATAATTATACCACTAATTCCACATACATCGTTTACAGCTGGCCATCGAAGCATTTCTCAAGAAAAGATTCTACATATAATTATCTCTAGCGATAATTTTCAAACTTACATTTAATACGAAAATACTTGTCAGATAGATAGGTGAACAAAATAATGATATCACATTGCATGATAAAAGCATTGAATGATGTGCTTTCTCGTGCTCTCTGGACCTCGATGACTCAGAGAAGAGAAGGACACCATCCATTTTTTCACTCAAAAGAGGGCACACGAGAGGCACGCGAGAGCCACAAAGATTCGAGAGGACAAAGAGAGCATGGGTATGCGATTCTCCATTGTCCCCCATGCTTTCATTTCTTACTACAGTAAACGAGTGGCAGGGCCAGGGTGCTGATGTGTTTAAATTATTAAGAGCTCACAGCAAATATTACTAATGTGTCTAATTCTCCTCCTCAAGTTACAATCCACAAAGACTCCAAAGACCCATCCCTAGCCGTCCATAAGTTAAGTCCACTCAACTCATCTCTCTCCCCCACTCCTTTTTACGATGCTGCTGACGTTTCAGACCTCAGTGGTGCACAGTAGCACAGAGAGAAGCCATTTTAGGATATGAGATGAGGAGCAGGGGTTTTTCCCGTCCGCAGGTGCTATAATCATCTTTGGGAAGGCCTTGATCCACCCCAGGGGAACACATGTAGGAGATAAGATGCTCATGAACCAACCACATGTCCCAACGGGATCGAGGATCGTCCAATCAAAATGCTGCACCATAGCTTGTGTTGTGGATAAGGTTAGGGCCAGTGATAGTAACACGTTACGATGGGTCCATCTTGTTCTTTTCCACAGTGGGAAAACCGCCTTTTTTTCTTATCGTACGGTTACACGCACTAGTCAAAATTCAATTTGAAAAACCTACCGAATGCCAGATTATTCACACTGGACGGTGCGAGACCTAATCATGCCGTTTACTTCGTCCACGAGTGCATATATGTCTCTATATTATCAAGAATTTTCTCAGTTTAAATTTATTTATTTATGCTATCCTCATTTTGGTCACCTGATTCATTTCGGTAAATACCTTATGCAATTAAAAAAATAAAGTCAGTCCCAACTAATGATGGGACAAAATTATGCACTGTATTCAAATAGTCAAGTCGATCCAATGTCTTCTCTTCTTATCTATAGATAATGAAAGAGAGAGCTTATGAATTTTTGTATATTGATTGGCTAGGTATAAAGTCTAGAGAATCTATGAGATCAAACTGCCAATAAAGACTGGGGTGAATAAGTCTGCAAGGACCAGTAGATTAAGTTCCGCAGAAAAGGCAAAGAATAATTTCAGTTAAAAAGAACCATCACAACTGTGCTGAAATTCCTGAAACGAACCATGATAGCGACAGATATATGCGTGTCTACCTCTCTCTACATACATGGGCATATGTTGCTTGGTCTTTACGCTTTTCTTTCCTTGGCTAAATACTATGATCTTATCTGTGACTATAAAATGGGGTAGCTAGAAATGGCATTTCATCACTCCGGGGCCGATAAATGATTCATCCTATCTTATAAACACACAGAACTTTTGTCAAAATATCTTGATTAAGTCTAAAGTCTGGTTCATGTGTTTTCTAAGAGATGTATTAAACTCGGGACCTCCAAATCTCGATACCTGATCTTATGTGATTTTACCATGTGAACAAACCCTATTCGATTTCAACCCTGCAAGTCTTCGATTTTAGGTAGGAAGGTGACATGTTGGACAGTTTATGACATGGTGAAAATGCTGTGCGTGTGGTGTATAGGTTCAGCATTCGAATGTGAAATCCTCCAAAAATGAATCTCGCACACTATCTTGTCCTTTGGGAAATTTGATTTTCCAAGGTCCACTCCTTTCAGGTCTGACGTCTCTCTCTCTAGAAGCCGAAATATGCACAGTGCACGGAAGTTGATATTTCTTATGTTAACAAAAATGGACAGACCAAGGTATGGCCCAGCCCTCCCATAAAAGAGGAAGTGCCCCACCATTCCCTCAAATTAGAAATCCCTTTATCTCACTAGCATCTAATGATTTGTTTACGTCTTGCTTTTTTGCTTTATTTTCCTGAAAAGAGGCCGCTGCACAGGAACTATGCAGTCGCAGCCACAAATAATGTTCATAGCATGTCTCTGAAAAAGACTGAGTGTTTCTGTTGTTCACGTTGTTGCTGTTGTTCTTGTTGAGCTGGTGCAGGAATACTTTTGATGGAGAACGGCCCTAGCTCCTCGAGAAGTGACCGGAAATTGATCGAGAGAAACCGGCGACATCACATGAAGGCCCTCTATTCCCAGCTCAATTCTCTTGTTCCACATCATAGCCCGACGGTCTCTCTCTCTCCTTCTCTCCCTCTCCGCTGAGCTCTCACCACTACTGCACGTTTTACTTTTTAGGAGATTTTCCTTTGTTTTTTGTGAGTCAATGTTCAAATTTTTATAAATCCTCCTGCCATTTTCTTTTATATTAAATATTCTCGATTTACAGATTTGTTAATGCATCTTCATTTTGTGTAGTCTTTATATTATCAGTCCGAAGTAAGATTCGATGTCCATAAAGCACAATTTATTTTTCATGATAATATCTGTAAGATTGAGATCACTACTGAATTTCCATGAATTAATTTAGCATATCTCAGATAAACAATCCAGCAGGGAAGGTTAAAATATTATGTGAGCCAATTTAGACTGCAAAACTCGCACTAACCCAACTCTTCAAGCTCACATCTGATTTTTCGTTTTTTCTGTATCGAAGGAGGTGACATCTCTTCCGGATCAACTTCATGAAGCGACTAATTACATCAAGAAGCTGCAGATTAACTTGGAGAAGATGAAGGAAAAGAAAGAGAGCTTGTTAGGGATCGCAAAGCTGAATACAAGCATGAACAATGGGATGGATGTAGCATCAAATTCACCAGAAATTGAGATTCACCAAAGTGGTTCAGCTTTACAGGTCATTCTCATTACTGGGTTGGATCATCAGTTCATGTTCAATCGCGTCATCAGTCTGCTTCACGAAGATGGGGTCAGGATCTTAAATGCGAGCTTTTCCGTTCTGGAAGACACAGCATTCCACTCGATTCATTGTGAGGTAGGCGTATGAGTTTGTTCTCAAAAACATCATTATATCCAAGGCAATTGGAGAAGGTTGTCGCAAGATTTCTGATGATTCTTGAGCATTCTATTGCGTTGTGAACGTAGGTCGGGGACTGTGCACCAAGTCTTGATTCTGCAAGAATATATGAGAGATTAAGGAAATGTGTCCAAGATAATGCACAGAGACGACTTTTTCATACACTTGATTTCTGAAGAGACTATTGGCCCTCGGTAACGATTTCTATGACTAACAAGCATTTGATTCCTGTTAACGGTTAGAGCGTCATCTCTCAGCAGCATTTCTTAATTTCCTATGATCAATAAATATGAAAATTTTTATGCCGAAAAATCAGACTCATACTTTTTTTCAGACACTTACTTTCTAAATAGATTTTGGCCCTTGGTTAAAATTTTGACTTTGTTGCAAGAAAATGAAAATATGTCACGATGAACAACTGAAAGCAAAAGGACGGTTTATGTACATTTTCATCTGATCTGTGCGACAATATATAGTTATATACATGGGAAAGATGAGGCATTAATTTTGTTTATTTTCTCATCTGAGATGTACCACAAGAATTATATGCACGCTCACAGAACCAGGATTCAAGAAGGTTGCTGCATGTATGTACACAAATTTACATTATATGAACTTGAAAACATAATTTGGAATCATTGTATCGGTCCCAATATGTTTGATGTTAGTTGTGGGTCATTCACTTTTCCTCCGAGAAAGAAAATGCGAACGGGCTTGTAGCAAAAGCCTGATTTCTACTAGTGATTACAAAGTCATCCGCTGCAATAGGACAATAATACAGTGAAAGCTGAATAATATACATCAAGGAAAATAAAGTGGCACATCTTTATAGCAACTGGGAACGAGGTCCAGAAGCATGCCCCTATGTAGAACTATGCTGATTTAGGCATAGAGAGTCTTACCTCAACTTGCTTGTGTATGAAGTATAAGTGATTGAACACTGCTATGTGGTGTGAATGAGAGAATATTTATGATTGTCAATTAAGTTGAAGAGCAACATAAGGCAAGAAAACAAGAAAAAAGATTCATAATCAACCAAGTGCTTCTGGATGTCATTAATGTCCTATCAAAACAAAAATTGCCTATGACTCCGCTCATTCTTTAATCAGCACACAGTCAGAACCCTAGTAGTCTGGTCCCACTATATGGGAGCCTTAAGTTAAATGGAAATATTTCAATATTTCACGACATAATTTTATGTTTCATTTCACTTCTGTACAAAGTTATAAATAGGAAATTTTTTGCCAAAACAGTTGATAGTTACACTCACTGTGATAGTGGAAAAGTGCTTACATGGCATGCATTGTACCACTAGCCTTCATATGCATTGATGTTCATTATCTTCGTAGTGCAGCTACGTCTGACGTTCTGAGAGAAGGGTATGAGATTTTTAAACATATCAGGACAATAATAGGAAAAGCACCTGCCAATGTACGATTTTAGCACGATGAAAGTAAAATGCCTAGACTTTCATGTCAACTTTTTGAAAATGAGCAAAAGATTGTAGAATACCCCTTTCTTGCAACTAAGCAACTTCAAGGATGTTGAGGTTGATGTAATATTTTCTAGGAAGATGTGCGAAGAGATAGGTTTCCCATATAACTGAGTAATATTCTTCAATTCACAAAATAATATGTTTTATGCAGTGGATGAGGTACCATCAGCAGAACCCAGAAAGGAGAAGTTATGCGTTGGATTAGAAGCTGCTTGTCATCTGCTTCTTCTATAATAGATGTGTTGCAAAATCAGATGATATATCATGGACGACAGCCCTGATGTTATCGGATGATATTTTTCAAGATGTAGAATTTTCCTTGTTGTAACAACATTATGTATAACTGTAGATCTTCAGCTCTGATTGTTGTTTGTTTGACATAAGCCTTCGTGAAAAGTATATGTTCTGTGATTAGGTTAACTTGAACTGATCTGATTGTTGTTTGTTTGGAGAGAGAGAGAGAGAGAGAGAGAGAGAGAGAGAGAGAGAGAGAGAGAGAGAGAGATGCTACATTTAAATTTAATGTAGTTAGATGTAGTTATGCATAAAAAATAAAGTGAGTACTGACCACTTCATCTATGAGAACCGAGCTGACAATCATCACTTGATCGTTCGTGTGTGTAGAAGCGGAATTACATGTTCTACTTATTCGAAACCTGATTTTCTATTGCTTAGGCTCCAATGTGAGATATGAAATTAGTTGGTAGTCCATGTAGATCATCTTCTACTGTCAGATTCAGTTTTATCAAGGATTTGTTTCTTCTTTCTGATATGAATGGCAATTCGGTTTCTTTTGTTAGTGCTAGTATTAACATCTAAAGTGGTGTGAATAGGTGTGAAAACAAATTTTCGCAAAGAACAATGAAAATATTTTACTTTAGAAACTGAGTTTGAAGAACAACAGACTTTGAGTTAGTTCGGACTTTAGCAGTTAAATAGGACTACGAATAAAATAAAGAAGTTTAGGGAAGAGAATATGAACACAGAATTTATAGTGGTTTGGCTTAGATCAAACCCATATCCACTCTCCCATGCTGACAGCCTTCTAGCTGGATTCCACTATGAATCAAAAAAGAATTTACAATCTTGAGATCTTAACTTCACAGTGAAGAGTATCTACTACTCTCTCACGAAGTCACACTATAAGTTTCTATCTTTTGAATACAATTTAGAGCTCAGTATATGGAATAACAAGAAATTGAGAAGCTTCAAACTTTTGAATTTCTCTTTCACGCACTCTATCGAACAATTGGAGAGTCCTCCTTAAATACTCCTTCATGCATTCTCAACCATTAACACTTTCCAAATGAATTCTTCCAATCAATCCGTTGGACAGAATCAATCAAAGAGATCTCGAGTCATTTGAAGATTGTGATGAAAGCCCGTCAATCATGTTCGCCCATACAATCAGAATCTTGGTTTCCATAAGTAGATTCTTTTCAAAAATACTTGCATTTCAAAAAGATTTGATGTATCCAAATTGATTCTAATTAAGATACTCAATCTCGTAGGTGAAATCTTCAACCAGAAGTCCATCTATAATCCATACGAACCAAATCCTTGAAGAAAGAAAGATAATCTCTTATCTAGAAAAGTCTTCATCCTTCACTTTCGTTTAGTCTGGAATTTATCATAGTGGACAGACTTTGACCTAAAGTCTAGGAGTCTTCAGACTTTGACACAAAATTTTAGAATTCTTTATAATAGACTTTGGATAAGTTTTGTTAGCTTCAAAACCTCAAAGGAGTTTTTTCCACCAATCTCCCCATTTTTGGTGGTGACAAAACTTTTTTGCAGATTTAAAGATTTATAACCTGCAAAACAACTCTTAACAGTACATGATATCTTATAAAAATAGTTAGTTAAGGATTTGGATAGTATCGATTCTGCAACCACAGAAAACATGTTAAAATTAAACACATATCAAGATTTAAACATCCTCATCCATAACCATCACCACAAAAGAATATCACCACAAAACTTACTGTAGAGTAAGTATTCAAGACAAACTTAAACCAAATCAAAGAGTTAAGTTTAAAAAATTAAATCTGCACATTCTCCCCCTTTTTGTCAACAGCAAAAAGTGGAGAAAATCAAAATAGATAGAGAAAAGATCAAAATAGAGATGAGATAAAAGGAGTCAAGGTTGTCTTGGAATTCGAACGAGCTAAAAATCTCCCATTGACTGCACTGCCTCTTCAACCTTCTGGCACTGAAGATGAACATTCTCTACTTGGGTCTGAACAATTTTGATAATCTATAGAGTCTAATCATTCTTGGCCACAGTTTGAGATACGTGTTGATTCAAAATCTGTACTTGAGTATCTAAGGACTGTACCTTTTCAGTGTGAAAGTCAGAGGAGGATTGCAACGCAGTATGCAGTTTATGAATTTCAATCTCCATAGCATATTGCTGAGCCTTTACTTCCAAAAGAATTTCCATCATTCTTAGATAATCAGCATTTTGTGCAATTTGTGCACTGGCTTCAGCGAATGGAGTTTGTGGAGAGTTCATAAACGAGGGATCATCAACTTGTCTAGTCCCACGACTCGGAGTAGATTCTGCAATATCAGCTTCAGGGTGTTCAAGAGATCTTTTGATACCATCACTCGCAAAAATAGGAGAAGAAGTCCCTGTTTTCTGAATAGCTCCCCTTGTTTCTGTGCCAACATGTGGAGAAATGATTTCTTGTTCTTGAGTCTTATCATTTTCAGAACGAGAGTGATGTGCTACTTCTTTACGTACTCCGATTGGACCACTCCGAGTTGCTTTAGAATCTTTAGATAAAAATATGGCAATAGTCGCCTCATAAGATGCATCCTCATGACCTCTTCCTTCTTCTTCTCTTGCTTCTTCTTCCTTCTCTGGTTCTGTTTCTTCTTCTGGCTCTACTTCTACCCTGTCTCGTTGAATGGGTTCCTCAGAACCAACAAAACCTCAAAGATTCTTCAAGGCAAGGGCATAAATTGTGAGATCATCATCATCATCCTCTACATCCTGCAGGATGAGAGATCTTCTCTTCTTTACAGGTTCTTTCACAATCTCCTTGCCTTTTCTCTTCTTTGTAGCAGAATCTACTTTGGTTTTGCTGGAGGACTCCTTCTTCATGCGCTCAATAACCTTGTTCAGATCTTTCAGCCTCATCTTCGAAATCATTTTCAGTCCTATAATCATAGGAGCAAGAGTTCTAAAGCAAAAAGAGGCGGGAAATTCAATCTGAAAATGTCTAAACAGCTTTGTAACTAGTGCTGAATAGAGCAATTGTCCTTTACCCTTCATAACTGTCCCATGCATGTGCATCAGGATAGTATGAGGAAGTGAAAACCTCATCCTATTGCAGATAGCGAACATGAGCCGTGCTTTGAACCTGAAACATCTGTCTTGGATGTAGTCTTCGGTCATATGCAATTAATGACCACTTTTTGCAACATAACGTTTGAGGCTGACAGTCTGGAATAAGTGATGCCTCCTTCCAGCACTCTGTCCTTAACAAGAAACCTCATTGCTTGACCAAATTAGACATTTATTGGTTGAAAACCACTCATTTCCACCTCAATAATATCACCCAATGTGTTAACATCTACCACTAGGCTTTGTCATATATATTGAATTGAATATGATTATGGTCAAGAAAAGAAAGGTTTTAATAGAAATAAGCAGTCAACTCTGGATAAGCAATAGTTGTCTCAGAACAAAAATTCTCCAGTTGAAGCAAGGCTAACTTCTCCCTCAAGTTAACCTTGATCGAGTCCAGGAAGTCAAAATCAACAGTACGAGGGTTCATCACCCCTCTCTTCAACATCTGTGAATAAACCTTTTTATGTTCCTTAGAACGAAACAATCTCGTTCTTTCTCCAAGAACATCTACAGCAACACCCATTCTTGGTTGAAAATTAGAATAAAATATCTCATCATCATCCTTATTCTCAGGATAATTAGAACCGAACCTAGGGTCTGTAGGAAAAGGCAGAAAGGCATTATCTGCCGATCCTTGAGGTGTTATACCTAACTGTTCCATCCTTCTTAGGAACAAAGTCTCATTCTTATAACATTTTTCTCTTAGAAACTCATCGATAAAAGACATGGGAGTACCACCCTGCTTTAAATGAGTATAAAGCTTATAGTGAACCTGGGGTCTCGAGGCTCTGAGAGGTTCTGCGTCTTCGACAACTTCCTCCTCTAGAGGTTGTCGCGGAACATCCTGTGTAAAGTGCTTCTGAGAATGTTGTGGAGAGTTGCACGGAGAGTCGTCCTCAGTAAGATTAAAATGCGTCTACCTTTCTGGCATGCTCCTTGGTCATTGGTTAGCAATCCAAGAGGATTTCCTTTGGTAAGACATACTTGCAGGCTTGGAGGATTTCTCAGACTGATTCGAGTGAAAAAGATGGAAACTTGCGGAACAATCTTGAGAGTAAAAACAAGAGAGTAGAAAGTCTGTATTTTAGGGTTTGAAAAAAGTGCTCGAAAGGAATACAATAGGGTATATAAAGGAAATGAAATGTCACAAATAAAAGAGATAAACGAACCGTCATTAGGAGAAAAGAAAATTGTCTTTTTTGAAATAACTGAAAAATAAAAACTACCAAAAACTCAAAAATTTGAAAAATATGACTTCCAAAAATAAAATAGGCAAACAACGATTTGGTATACCTTTTCATTCCAAAAATAAAATACCTGGATTCAAGACTTTCTCTTAATGAAGTAGCGTCTGGAAATTCTGAGTTTGGCCAACTTCAGACTTTACTCCAAAATAGAAATAATATTCAACTTGGTGCGAATAAACTCAAATAGATTTTTCTCCAAGGGCTTAGTGAAGATGTATGCTAACTGATTCTTCGAATCAATGAACTGAATCATAATCTCTCCATTCTAGACATGATCTCTTATAAAGTGATGTCAAATTTCTATATGCTTCGCCTTTGAATGAAGAATTGGATTCTTGGTGAGATTAATAGCACTGGAATTGTTACATTTGATCTCAGTACATAATTCTTCAATCCCAAAGTCTCTCAGTTGTTGTCTTATCCATAGGATTTGAGAGCAACAACTCCCTAGAGCAACATACTCTGCTTCTGCAATTGAAAGAGTCATGGTACTTTGCTTCCTTGAGAACCAAGATACCAACATATTTCCCAGCAGTTGACAAGTGCCAGATGTGCTCTTTCTATCGACTTTACAACCTGCTAAATCAGCGTCTGAATATCCAAGAAGAGTAAAGTCTCATTCTTTTGGATACTACAGACCCAGCTTTGGACAGATCGCAACATATTTAATAATGCGTTTTACAACACTTAGATGAGATTCCTTAGGATCAGACTGAAATCTAGCACACATGCACACACTGAATAAAATATTAGGTCTAGAAGCAGCAAGGTAGAGAAGTGAACTGATCATGCTTCTATATAGCTTCTGATCTACTTTATTCCATTCTTCATCCTTGTCTAGTTTCGAAGAACTTGACATTGGAGTCTCTGTTTTCTTGCAATTCTCCAACCTAAATTTAATGATGAGATCTTTGGCATATTTTTCTTGGTGAATGAATATTCATTTCTTTGATTATCTAACTTGCAATCCCAAAAAGAAAGTTAACTTACCCATCATGCTCATCTCAAATTCATCCTGCATAAATCTTGAAAATTTCTTACAAAGACTTTCGTTAGAAGAACTAAAAATAATATTATCTATATAAATTTGTACCAGTAGAAAGTCTTTTTCTTCTTTCTTAATAAACAAGGTAGTATCAACATTTCCCTTTTCAAAATCATTCTGAGTTAGAAACTTACTCAACCTCTCATACCAGGCTCGAGGTGCTTGCTTCAGTCCATATAATGCATTTTTCAGTCTGTAGACTGAGTCTAGCTTTCTTGGATCTTCAAATCTTGGTGGTTGTTCCACATAGACTTCTTCTTATATGAACCCATTTAGGAATGCACTTTTGACATCTATCTGGAATAACCTAAAAAAATTATAGTAAGCAAAAGTAAGTAATAATCTAATTGTTTCTAATATCGCTACTGGTGCATAGGTCTTGTTATAGTCTATACATTCTTCATGTGTATATCCTTTTGCCACGAGTCTTACTTTGTTTCTGACCACTTTACCATTCTCGTTTATCTTGGTTCTGAAAACCCATTTCGTTCCAATAATGGATTTGCCTTTGGGTTTTGGAATCAATTCCCATACATTGTTGATGCTGAATTATCTGAGTTTTTCCTGCATATCTTCTATCCAGCTTTCATTAGACAAGACTTTGTCTATACATTTTGATTCTATTTCAGAAACAAGTGCTAAAGCACTAGACTCTTCTCTTCCTTTGGATCTGGTGCAAACTCCCTAATCAATGTTGCCAATGATGAGTTTTTTAGGATGACTTGACTTGTGCTTCCAATTGTTGTTTGGTGTTGCGACCAAATTTTTAGGTGAACCACCTAGGGTTTGGCTAATGGATTGTTAAACCTAGACTTAACTCAGGCTCTCCCAAACCCATACCAATTCACGACTTATGTTCAAATTTTTAACATACAATTGATTTTTAACTAGGAGTCGCCACTAATCTATTTATGGTAGGTCGATTAGATACTTAAGTAAAATAATTTGAGAATAATTTTACTCCTACAAATTAGAGACTTTGGGTACGGGGACTTGGTTACACTAGATTTCTCTAATGCCCTTTCGGTACCATTCTTTTATTTTTTTTTTAAAAAAATTGCAGACAACTTAAATTGATTTTAAATCTATTTCCCTAACATGTGAGGCGATCATGCGGGTACGCAAACCATCAATTTAACACCCAGATAAACAATGAATAAATTGCAAAACTTACCTCAAGGTAACGAAATCATTTGCAATGTTAAATCAGAATTCACATCAACAACCCTATATATGATCTCTAATTAGCACGCAATTTTTTTTTTTTCCTTTTTCACTTATTTAATGAAAATCAATGTAATATAACTAAATGATCTAATTCTAATGACATGCAATTTCTAATTAAATGAACCTAGCAACAATCACTAAATAACATGCACTTCATGAATCTAATCCTATATGACATGCACGTGACATTTTTTTCTTTTTTCTTAAAAAGTATGCAATTTATCCTAGAAAATGAAACTAATTTATTCTAAGAGATTTTTCTTTGTATTTTCATGAAATTCGAAATTAGAAAAAAAAATGTGAAAATTATTTAGTTAGATTAAGATTCTATTCAATTTGTATTAGGAATTAGGTTAAGCCAAATCCTAATTTAAACTAAAATATTATCTTAACCCAAGTAATCCTAAAATGCAATCTACCTAATAGCTAAACTTATAATAAATTAAAAATATTATCTAGAATTAAACTACGTGCAATTTTACCATAATATGCAATGACATATAAAGGATACCCTAATTCTATTTTTTTTTTCTTTTTTTCCTTTTGTTTTTTCCTTCTTTTTCCAAAGAACGGTTTGTGCTCGCGTGGTGCCCAGCCAAGGATGGCTGATTAGAGGTTCGGCAGGGGGAAGCTTCGGCGACCGCAAGTGGCGGAGCTCGGCGGCGCAATCAGCAGCAATCGGATATACAACAAGGGGACCCGGAACGGAGGCTAGACAACTCAATGGTAGGAGCGGAGCAAGGCGTCGTGGGTCAGGTGGGACCAGGGAGGCTCGGCAGAGCAACCGACGTTCAAGCAGAAGGTGGAGTAGAAATGAAGCAAAGGCGGCGTTGCTGCTCAGAGGCCGGCAGAGAAGATTTGTTGGTGGAGCGGTGGCGGAGCAGCGCGGGGGTCTCGCTCGACAGTGGAGCGACGACCAGCTCAAATCTGTTGTCGTCGGGGCGCTTGAGCGAGAAGGTCAGGACAGCGGTGGTGTTGCGGCATGAGCAACGGAGGAGGTTCGAGCCGACGGAGCGGCGACGCAGCAGTAGGGATTGGGGTGCGACGGAGCAAGGGGCTGCTGCATCTGGCGTTGGGCTGTAGCTGCGTCGATTGGAGGCGGAGGCTGGCGACTGGACGCGGGCGGCGCAGATGGACGAGATGAGGCGTTGTGGCTGGGTCGTGGCAAAGGGAGAGCAGAAGCGAAGCAGGCAAGCGACAGGTCCGCTAGGGAAGAAGCAGACCAGCAGCGGCGGTGGCCGGCGCAGGCGAACGAAGGCCGACTGTGGGGAGGATACCCGCACGAAGAAGAAGACTCTTTGGCTTTTCTTTTTCTTTCTTTCTTTTTTCTTTTCTCTCTCTCTCTCTCTCTCTCTCTCTCTCTCTTGTCTTCTCACGTCTCCTCTCTATCAACTCCCCTTCACTTTTCCGCAAAAGCAAAAGCTTCTTTTGCTATTGACCTTTTTTCCCTTCAAGAATTTTTTTCCCTTTTTTTTCCTTTTGTGTTGCTTTTCCCACACAAACAAAGAGAAGGCCCCTCTGCCCTTTTTCAACAAAAGAGAACTTTTTTCTTTATGCTTGAATTTCTTGACCTTAAAACCGAGAGAAAAAGCCCCATTCGACCTCAAAACTAAAAAAAAATCTCTCAATGTGGCCGTGTATTTCTATTGTGCGGTCCCCCCTTTTCCTTAGTGTAGCAACCATTTTATAGGTGAGTCAACTAGGGTTTTATTTCATTCTTCAAATCGATATCCACAAATATTTTTCCCGAATGGAATATTTCCTTTTGAATTGAAATCTCACAAAGATAAATCCATAAAATCTACTCGAGAATACGGGTTTGGGCTGATTTGCTCTCTTCGTGGGCTTGGCCCAACTCATCAAATTAAAGTTCTAACCCATCAATTCGAACCCATCTATCACCAGCTCAATGTAAATAAATGCAAAAAATGCAAATTAAAATAAATGCACCTACATCTATATGCTATGTAATTAATATTTTTTCAATGATAAAATTATCCTCTAATTTTTAATGCAATAAATGACTAAATGAGTCGCTAAAGTTTAGGTGTCAACACTTGGTTTGAAAGTTGGTTGATCTTCTGCATTGGTTGAATCTTCTTGTTATGCTTATTGCTGTTCTCCAGAAGTCTGAACCTCTTCGGGGGAAATAGACTTTGTAAAGTTTGGAACATGTTCAGATTCTTCAAGTTGAGTCTGGTCTGGTAGATTCTCCAGATAATCTTGAAACTTCACGTTCATAGATTCTTCCACAGATTGAGTCTTCTTGTTAAAGACTCTGTAAGCTTTACTTGAAATCAAATAGCCAAGGAAGATTCCTTCATCTGATTTTGCTTAGAACTTTCCAGATCGATCATTTGCATTCTTCAGAATAAAACATTTGCAGCCAAAGACATGAAAGTAGGTTACATTCGGCTTCTTTCTTTTATACACTTCATAAGGAGTTTTCTCTAGAATAGGCCTCAAGAATACTCTGTTGATAATATAGCAAACTGTAAAAACTGCTTCTACCCAAAATCGAGAGGATATCTTACTTTCTATTAAGAGAGTTATGGCCATCTCCTGTAAGGATCTGTTTTTCCTTTCCACAACCTCATTTTGTTCTAGAGTGTATGGAGAAGAGAAAACATGTTGAAAACCATATTCATCACAGAACTTAGCAAAGTTCTGATTCTCAAACTCACCTCCATAGTCAGTTCGTATGCTTGAAATAGCATAACCCTTTTCATTATAAACCTTCTTGACAAACTTTGAGAAATAGGATAAAGTTTCAGACTTACTTGCCAAAAAGTATACCCAAGTGAAGCGAGAGTAGTCATGCATGATTACTAGACAATACTTCTTTCCACCAATACTTTGAGTTCTGGTTGGACCAAAAAGGTCCATATGAAGAAGTTGCAGAGCTCAATTGGTAGAGACTTGATTCACAAGTTTAAAGAAACTTCTAACCTGATTTCCCATAACACAGGGAGTGCACAACTCATTCTTTAAGTAAGCCAGATTTGGAATTCTTTGACCAAGCTTCCGATGCTAGAGACTTGCTTCATCTTAAATGGAAATAAGACACTAAGAATTTTCTGGGTTTACATCCAGAAGGTAAATGTTGCCATGTCTTCACCCATTGAAAAATTGAGAAAAGTCTTGACTTGCTCCAGAACAAATGCCTTCTCGGAAGTTTATTTTGAAACCAGTATCGTAAAGCTGACTTATGCTTAGCAAATTGTAATTCAATCCTTCCACCAAAGAAACATTGTTGATAGTTAGGCTTCAAATCTTCACAATTCTACATCCTACAATCTTTCCTTTGTTGTTTCCTCCAAAAGATATTTTTCCTCCATTCAATTTTACAAGCTTTATAAAGTAGCTTGAGTCTCTTGTCATATGCCTCGAACATCCACTATCCAAATATCATTTGATTTTCCTTTTGATAGTGACGTGCGATCAAAAGATAAATTCAAACTATACTTGGTACCCAGATTTTCTTGGGTCTAGGAGTGTTAGTATTAAAAACAGTCTTAGGCCAATCCTTCTTAACTGGTCTCCAAACCTTGGGACATTCTTTCTCGAAATGTTATAAGTTGTTATACTTTGAACATCTGAATGCATTTTGGCCAACAGGTTTTATAAAAAAAAATTGAAGATGATTTTTTTAAAATGCCTTTGCAGGTCTTTGTTTAATTCTTCTTCTTCTTTTTTTTTTTTTACTTTAGGAAAATCAATTAAAGGAACTGTTTTTGAAGTCATACCCAGACCAGATTTGTTAAAGTAGGGTATTTAAACTGAAAGAATTTTCTCCAGTTTCTCATATCCTTTTGAAAATCTTTTTGTTAAAATTGAGATATCATTTTTCAAAAAAAAAGTATTTTCCTTTGAAAGAGAATTAGAATTTTCTTTTAAATTATCAAAACTTGTTTTCAGACTTTCAAGTTTTTCTTTCCAAGAAACTTCATGTTGCCTAAGCTTGGAATTCTCCATTTTTAGTTCAGAAATCCTTTTAAGAGATGATTTGAGATTGAGACAAAGTTCATTTATGTATTTACAGACTTTGACAAGAATTTTTAAATCACTAAACTCAATTTCTTTGTCTGAGTCTGAATCAGAATCTGTTTCTGATTCTGAATTTGAGTCGGAATGAGCCATTAGATATATGTTGGCATATTCTTCTTCACTTTCCTCACACTCGGTGTCACTCCAAGTTTCAACTTTGAGTGCCTTTTGTATTTTTCAGTTTTTCCTTTCTTCTTCTTCTTCAACAGAGGACAGTTGGGTCTGATATGCCATTTTTTCTTGCATTCGAAGCATATCACATCTTTGCTGGTTTCATTTTCCTTAGTTGGTCTCTTCTGAAAATTTTGCGTGCTTTGTTTCTTCCCTTTCTATTAAGCTTTATGAATTTCTTGATCATGAGTGCTAGCTCTTCGTCGTTCATATCATCATCTAAGTCTAAATCATCAGAATCAACGTTAAGCTTTAAAGCAATTGACTTCTTACCTTTAGGATCTTCTTCATCATTTATTTGTTCCACTTCGTATGACTGAAGCGTGCCTATCAGTTCGTCAACTAATAGAGGCATGATCCTCTAGGTCTCTCTAATTGAAGTCTTCACATGATTCCAGTATTTCGAAAGCCCACGCAATAGCTTATTAACTTTCATTGGCTTTGAGATTGGTTGACCTTGATAAGCCAAGCCATTTACAATCTCTGTAACTTGACTGAACATATCGGTAATAGATTCTCCAAGCTTTATTCTGAAGGCTTCATATTGTCCGAGCAAAATGTTTATTTTGGTTTCCTTCACACGATCAGTTCCTTCGTAGGTAACATGCAATCTATCCCAAACTTATTTTGCTATTTCACAAGAAGAAATTCGGTTATACTCAATAGGTGATAAGACACAGTATAAAAAGTAGATTGCTTTCACGTCAAGAGCTTGTCTCTTGGTAAATTCAGCTCGTGTTGCTTCGTCAGCATCAATGACTTCTTTTCCTCGATCTAAAGCTGATGCAGCTTTAGGGTTGATCCCTTTTTCTATGACATCCCATTCCAGAGAATCTCTGGATCTGAGAAATGCCTTCATCTTGTTCTTCCAGACATTGTAATTCTTTCCATCGAAGTAAAGAGGTCTGGTGTTGCTTTGACCTTCAACCAAACCTGGAGCCAAAATACTAGCCATAGAGGATCTTTAGCTTAGAAGTAAAACACTTCAAAAATTAAGCACACGGGCTCTGATACCAATGTTTAGTGCTAGTATCAACATCTAGAGGGGGTGAATAGGTGTGAAAACAATTTTTCGCAAAGAACAGTGAAAATATTTTACTTTAGAAACCGAGTCTGAAAAACAATAGACTTTGAGCTAGTTCAGACTTTAGCAGTTAAATAGAACTACGAACAAAATAAAGAAGTTCAGGGAAGAGAATATGAACACATAATTTATAGTGGTTCGGCTTAGATCAAACCTACGTCCACTTTCCCACGCTGATAGCCTTCTGGCTGGATTCCATTATGAATCAAAAGAGAATTTATAATCTTAAGATCTCAACTTCACAGTGAAGAGTATCTACTGCTCTCTCACGAAGTCATACTATAAGTTTATCTCTTTTGAATACAATTTAGAGCTCGGTATATGGAATAACAAAAAATTGGGAAGTTTCAGACTTTGGAATTTCTCTTTCACGCACTCTATTGAACAACTAGAGAATCCTCCTTAAAAACTCCTTTATGCCTTCTCGACCGTTGGCACTTTCCAAATGAATTCTTTTAATCAACCTGTTGGACAGAATCAATCAAGGAGATCTCGAGCCATTTGAAGATTGTGATGAAAGCCCGTCAATCATGTTCGCCCATACAATCAGGATTTTGGTTTCCATAAGTAGATTCTTTCTAAAAATACTTGCCTTCCAAAAAGATTTGATGTATCCAAATTGATTCTAATTAAGATACTCAATCTCGTAGGTGAAATCTCCAACCAGAAGTCCATCTATAATCCATACAAACTAAATCCTTGAAGAAAGAAAGATAATCCCTTATCTGGAAAAGTCTTCATCCTTCACTTTTGTTCAGTTTGGAATTTATCAGAGTGGGCAGACTTTGACCTAAAGTCTAGGAGTCTTCAGACTTTGACATAGAGTCTAGGCATCTTCAGACTTTGACACAAAATTCTGGAATTCTTCATAATAGACTTTGGATAAATTTTGTTAGCTTCAAAACCTCAAAGGAGTTATCTCCAACATCTTTAACCTCGGAAGATTATCCGAGGGATATAAAATTTTGTTCGAATATGATTTGCCATTGATAGTTGTCCTATTTTTAGGTTTTGTCTCGTGATTTAGAACTGATTAAATTCCTGAGGATTTAAGATGTCAGAAAGGATAAAGTAATGCCATCACCTTCTGCATTTTTTTCGAAGCTCTATTGGACAAATTCAGAGTTTAAAATAATTCCCTCGTACTGATACCATCAACCAGACCATTAGTGGGTGGCAAAATTGCTTGCTTCATCTATGCATACTAAAGAATCTAGGTACCAACACTAAACATATGTGAATTGATGCCTTAAGATGCAATTTTGGTTGGATATTTGTTTTCTAACTTGCATCTACATGTCCTAGCATTTAAAATGATAAGTGAAGTGTTCAAATCCCAAACTATGTCCACTATAACCCATTTACCCATTCTTTTTCCCGTGACATAAGAACTTCAAACTTATATCCGAGTGACATTTATTTTTTATTAGGGTTTTGTTAAAAATCACTCTAGAAAATCTGAGATTGATCTAACACAGCAGTAGTAATGTTTTTCAAGGATAAGTGGTATTGATATGGCAACACCCAAACACCACATCTGAAATGATTAAAAAGGAATAAAAAGAAAATTTGAAGTTGCTGCTCATCAAGAAGTTACTACTCATTGTCATCAAGCCTGTGATCGCTTATCCGTTGCTACCCATTGCCACCTACTCCTCCGGCAGTGTTCATCAGCCCTTGCTTAAAACACACCAAATCTAGGCATGGCAGCCGCGGGCTTCAAGATTGAATAAGTGAAGTGCTCAAATTCCAAACTATGTCCAATATAACCCATTTGCTCCATTTTTTCCTGTGACACAAGAACTTCAAACCTATATTAGAGTGATACATTTATCTTTCATTAGGGTTTTATTAGAGATCACTATAAAAAAAAAATGAGGTTGATCTAACATGGCATTAGTAATTTTTTTAAAGGATAAGTGGCATTAATATGGCAACACCCAAGCGCCACATCTGAAAAAAGATTAAAAAGAAATAAAAAGAAAATTTGAAGTTGCTATTCATCGAGAAGTTACTATTCATTGTCTTCAAGCTCGGCATCGCTTGTCTGTCACTACCCATTGCCACCTACTCCTCCGGCGGTGTTCGTCAGCCCTTGCTTGAACACACACCAGATCTGGCCATGGCAGCCATGAGCTTCGAGATTGAATCTGGCTTTAAAGCTTGCAGCTACCATGGTAGGTCAAGCTCAACATTTGGCCTAAAAGGGTCTGCGACACGGAGGGAGGTTGATGAATGAGGGTCTTTGAAGCTACCTTTGGTCATTTGTGACTGGTTCAAGACAATTAAGAAGAGGAAAACGAAAGAGATAGAGTCAAAAGGTGTGCAATCCAGAAGATTCGAGTCACACTTCTTCTAGGAAAGCCATCATTGTTGATCCCATGTCGCAGACCCTGAGGCCATGGCTTGAGCTTGAGCAGCTATGGCAGTTGGTGAAACAAAGGTCGACCAACACTGTTAAAGGTCCAAGCAGCAGTTGGCAGAAACGAACGAGCACCGGAGGAGCTTTGGCTGGGTGATCGTGAGCTTGAAGACGATGATGAACGGTAACTTAGAATTTGCTTTTTTCTTTTCTTCTTTTTTTTTAATTTTTTTTTTAATTTTTTTTTCTGATGTGGAGCACAAATGACTTCACATCATCACCATGTTAGATCTTCGACAAATTTTTAGCGACAATTTACTAACAAAACCCTAATGAAAGATAAATGTGTTACTTCAAGGCAAGTTTAGGGTTTTTTGTGTCACAAAAAAATTAAAGGAGATGTGTCATGGTTAAAAAAAAATTAGAATTTTGAGTAATTTTTTTACTATGAGTATAAAGGGGTCCAAAAAATCGAGGCTCACACATTTTTTATCCCACAAATAACTTTACATGCATTTAAGATTTAAATGGTTCAATATAGCTCAATTTGGACCTCATTAGTGTTAATTGATGAAAAGGTAAAATATACCTTTAATACATACCAATCAATCTAATGATTTTTATCAACATCTCATAAATCTTATGATCCATTAATCTAAATAAGATGGTACATTTACTATAGATTTAGTAGGCAGAATTCTAATTTTAGAGTATTAGTAGCATATATATTTTTTGACAATGCCTCTCTAAAGCTCAATCTCTAACAACTCCTTGAAATATACACTTTTATAGTTCAAGTTTTTAAGGGAGTTCTTTGGTTAAAGTTGTGAACTCTTAATGATGGTTAAATACATTTAAGATATGTTGATTAACTTATATAATCTGTTATAGAAATCAGCTTGAGCACATTAGTAAGTACAAGAGAGAAAATGAAATTTATATGAACGCGATTGGAAAATAGACAATGTGTCGCTTTTACATTTTCAACAAATAACAATTTTCATCCATTCCATTTGTGATTTTAATTAATTGGCTTTCTTCGGTTTATTTTTGTCAACTCAATAAGTTAGAGAATGTTATCGCCATATAGTAAGGTGGAAAATAATGACCCGAGCCATCTTGAAAAATAATTAATAATGGCCTCGTTACTAAACCTTGGGCAGACCCATGACCAATAATGTCCAAAAGAAAAAGAACAGCACTAGTTTCATCCTCTAAATGACTACACCCAATCCCATTTACACTAAAAAAAACAAAACCGTCCTTAATCTTTCAATTGCAATTCAAAGCAATGGCCCCACTCCTTTTTTTATTCCAATTTCTTTTTTTATTTACTTTAGTTAACATAATTAAACATTTTACATGGTTTTTTTAGCATATTAAAGAAAAATGCATTCTCAGATATACCCATAACGTTTTATATATTCCGTCTAAAAATCATCTCGTTGGTAGTAAGGAAAAAACACATTTTTTGATATAGTATAAAAATGAAAAATCTCTTTTTCATCATTGACCTTATAACGACTTATCTATTTTTTGTCATTTTTATTTTTAACATAGATAATAAAAGCCTCCAGGGGTCTTGATTTGAGCCAATCACAGATTGAACACCCACTGACCAGACCTGAAAATCGGTCCCGTCAGGTGGCCATCCATCCCTTGTTTGGGCCGACTCATCTCCCGAGCCCAAGGTTGAACCTCTCGAAGTCCCTGCAGCCCACATGGATTAGTTCAAGCAAACATGGGTTAAACAGCGCGCAATCCATGCATGTGATTTCAGAAAAATTCAGACTTGGTTACATACTAATCACACCCTATCATATGGATTTCATGAGTGTTTTGAGGTAGTACTGAACCAACAAAATGATAAAGAGATCAAAAAAAAAAAAGGTATACCTAACTTTTGGGCTATTGTACCAATCACGAACCGACCATGAAAGGCGGATCTTAGGGTCTCCAGTGCCCGATTTCCACCGGTCAAGTCGAAGAAACGCGCGTCTTAGAGGCTTTCGCAAAATCCCAACTTGTTCCGACCAAGAACGAGCTCACACACGTTCCTTATCCCCCCTAAAGCTATACCTCCTGACATTCTTCACCTCATCCTTTTCTCGACAATGGCAGCGCAATCGCCTATGCTTTTTAACTTTAATTTCCTGCAATATTTCTATTCCTGGACAAAAATGCCCCCCTAGGTTAAAATGCACACATGAGATGCACGTGCTCGACTATCAAGGCCAAATTAATCACCAACCATAGTAGTCTCGAGATAGTTTATCAGTTATTTAGTGCTTATCAAACCCATCTCGAAGCCCATGGGCCCTCAGATGCTTATTTGATGAATGCAAATATCTCAAACGAATAGACTCTCAATAGTGCATTGTCCATGTGACGCTAACCAAGTTACTGAATTGAATTGTAAAAATCCATTATAGAGAAAGTCTACGTTCTAATCAACTATCTAAGCCCCCGACCCTTGTGGGATTTGTTATGTTTTGAGTCTAGCTTGCCTTGTTTTTGTGAACCGAAGTGTTGAACGAGTGAAGTGTAAATTTCAACAAAAGGTCAAAAAAAAAAGAAGAAGAAGGGAATTAGTAGTCTCAGGGGGCTATTTGACACACACTTCCCAAGTAGGGGGCTCAAGTGAAGAGAAACCCAAAGTTCAGGGGTCGCTTTTTAGAAAACCGCCTCATTGCAAGGGCTAATCAGCAACTTTCCCCCCTCCTCCTCCATCTATTCCATCCCGAACCGAGCTAGGGTTTCCTCTTACCCTGCACCTCCTCCTCCTCCATCCCCTTCACCGTCAAAAACCCCAACTTCCTCTCCGCCCGCAACCGCCGCCCCAGATCGCGAGCCATGGTCGGAGGGTTCGAGGTCGGCGCTGTCCCCTTCAACCCCGACGGCTGGGGCCCGCCGGAGTCCTCCACCGCCGCCGGTACCGCCGCCGCCGCCTCCTCCCTCCCCCACCACGTCCCCTTCGCCCCGTTCTCCCGGTCGGACAAGCTCGGCCGCATCGCCGACTGGACCCGATCGCTCAACAACCAGTCGAAGGGCCACAAGCAGTCGGACTCGATCTTCGACTTCTCGGCGGACGACTCCTTCGCGCCGCTGGACGACGACGCCTCGTTCCGGCTCGTCGACTCGAAGCCCGCGCCGCGCCCTAAGTTCGGCCCCAAGTGGCGGTTCAACCAGCACCACCGGAGCCAGCTGCCGCAGCGCCGCGACGAGGAGGTCGAGGCCAAGAAGCGCGAGGCGGAGAAGGAGCGGGCGCGCCGCGACCGGCTCTACAACCTCAACAGGCCCGGGGCCAACGCCCCGCGGCGCGAGGCGGCGGCGTTCAAGTCCTCGGTGGACATACAGCCCGAGTGGAACATGCTCGACCAGATCCCCTTCTCGACCTTCTCGAAGCTGTCGTTCGCTGTGCCGGAGCCCGAGGATCTCCTGCTCTGCGGCGCCCTCGAGTACTACGATAGGACCTACGACCGCGTCACCCCGAAGAACGAGCGACGCCTCGAGAGGTACTGCCTGTTGGTCGATGGCGACCTTGTGATTTTCGCCTTCCTTTTTGTGAACCCTGTATTTACTATCATCTGGTTAGCTTGACTTTGTTTTTCTTTTCTTTTCTTTATAACGAATTTGAATTGGAGCTAATTCGATGATGAATTTTTCAATTGGATGCAATGAAATTGCATTCTGGATTCCCTTGGATGTTGGAAGCGTCTTGCAATATTCCTGTAGGCTTGTTCTAAGTGCAAAATTTGCATCCTTTGTCCTTTGTATCATGATGCCTAGAACTCGCCGAAATTTTTTTGCAGTTTTTGGTGGTTATTTGGTGGACAAATATGTTCAACATGGATGAATTGGGCTTGTGGGACTTAGATTTTAACCTATACGGGAGTGTTTGCAATGAATCAATGATGAGTTGTCAAGCCTGTATCGTTAGAGGATTGATCTGTTCTCTTTCTAGGTTCTCTTCTGTACAAGGCTATGGTGAAATGGGTTTGGGATGTCCTGCTAACTATTCGGTTTTTTTTTTTTTTTAAATGTAGGTTCAAGAATAGGAATTTCTTCAAGGTTACTACAACTGATGATCCAGTCATCCGACGGTTGGCAAACGAGGACAAGGCAACAGTTTTCGCGACAGATGCTATTCTTTCTGCGCTCATGTGCGCACCTAGGTCTGTTTACTCCTGGGATATTGTGATTCAGAGAGTCGGTAACAAGTTGTTCTTTGACAAGAGAGATGGATCCCAGCTTGATCTGCTATCTGTGCATGAAACCTCCCAAGAACCATTGCCAGAGGCCAAGGATGATATTAACTCGGCGTATTCTTTGAGTGTTGAGGCAGCATATGTCAATCAGAACTTCTCACAGCAAGTTCTGATCAGGGATGGAAATAAGGTTACTTTTGATGAGCCAAACCCATTCGCAAATGAGGGAGAGGAGGTTGCCTCAGTGGCTTACAGGTATAGGAGGTGGAAGCTTGATGATGACATGCATCTCATTGCTCGATGCGAGGTTCAAAGTGTCAATGAGATCAACAAGCAAAGATCATTTTTGACCCTTAATGCACTTAATGAATTTGATTCCAAATACTCTGGTGTCGACTGGAGGCAGAAGCTGGAAACACAGAGAGGTGCTGTGTTGGCTACAGAGCTCAAGAACAATGCTAATAAGTTGGCTAAGTGGACAGCACAAGCACTACTAGCAAGTGCAGATTACATGAAACTGGGTTTTGTCTCGCGAGTTCATCCTCGCGATCATTTTAACCATGTAATTCTGGCAGTACAGCAGTATAAACCAAAGGACTTTGCTTCACAGATTAATCTGAATACTTCTAATATGTGGGGAATTGTGAAGTCTATTGTGGACTTGTGCATGAAATTGAATGAAGGGAAGTATGTTCTTGTAAAGGATCCGTCTAAGCCACAAGTAAGAATTTATGAGGTCCCAGCTGATGCCTTTGAGAATGATTACGTGGAGGAACCCTTGCCTGAAGACGAGCAAGCACAACCCCCTGTGGAAGATGCTGAAGCTAGTGAAATAACTGTTGCTGCAAATGATGTGGAAGACAAAGAAATTGATGCTCCAGCATAGAGGTGAACATTGTACATTATCTATTTCTCAAATTTTTCAAAGTTGGTTATTATCTGTGTAATCTTGCTTGGATTTCGTGTGATATGTTCATCTCATATTGCTTTTTGGTGGTCTTTTCAGTAACCATAGGATTGGTGTCTCTTGAATGTACTGATTGCATGCACAATTATGTAACTAGATGTTTGTATGTGCCAATATTAGGAATATGGGGTTGATAAATAAGGAACGCAGTCTTAGATTCTACCAGCGAAAATACAAGTTTCCACTTCATCTTTCTCGAGGTCGAAACCTGGTTGGTACAATGCATTATCTTGATATTGTGCACTTCTTCTGTTCATGCTTGTCATCTGTTTATCCCTGATGTTTTCTCACTGCCATCAACAGTCACTTGAGATATCGAGGCATTTACATCTGTGATAAACATTGGATCTTTAAGCTCTTAAATCCTCAGAAGATGAACTTGCTTTTCTTTTTTTTCCTTTTTTTCCTTTCTATGGGGTCTTGGGGGACGGGGATGCTTCTGAGAGGGAGGATAGATCAGTGAGTTAATTGATGCTTATATGAAGCAGGAATTTTTGGCCCAGAAGGAATTGTGTTTTTGAGTTATTGGTTTTCGTTTTCTAGTACGCAAGACATGTTTGATTTGTTCAGAAAGCTTTGCTTGAAAGCAAGATGTTAAGATGCACTTTTCACCTGCCTAGTTACTCATGCTTGACATTTTTGCACAAAATTCAAGTTCTCATTATTGTGGCATTAATATATTTGTTTCAATGTGAGGAAGCAGGATTGTGCGTTGAAAGCATAATCTAATTTGTTCTTATTCCTTGCAGCTTCAGTTTGTTGACCTTTGTATCGCTGATGATGTGGGCTGTTGTTGTCGAATTTAGGTGCTTTTGCTTGGTGACAGTTGCGTCCAAATACCTTTCTTTGGCTGGATTCTCATCCTTTTGTCCCAAAGACAATCGTTCAACTCCTGTTTTTTTGCCTTGAGTTTGGTATCTTGGGAACACACCTTATGAACGGGAACAATTAAACTAGGTTATAGTAATGGATTACACACTTTTGTGCATGAACACAGACAGTAATAAAGGGGGTGGGGTTTTGGGCCAAAAAGAGGTATTGTCTTGGGGGATGGTCAAAATATGAAAGTGATAGGGGAAGGTGGTACTAGTTAGTACCACTAAATAATATTGCAAAGTTGCGTGTTATCACATACATATCATGTCAAATTTCTCTCTATTATTTATTTGCAATGTATATGTAGCTTGCATTGCCTTTTATGTAAGATTGAAACTTTTTGGGAAATACTGTAGAATTAGATTAATCGAGAGACTTTAAGGTGTGGAAGTTGGTTTTGGTAATTCATTACTATAACATCTGGAGTTTGTGAGTCCATGGACGTTTCACAAGAACTTACTGCTCGAGGGAGTTTTTGCTGATTCTAATTGCCAGTAGGAACGTTCAAATTTTCATCTGATAAGATGGTCATATGAAATTAACCTAGTGTGGTTGATATTTAGAAATTGCAAGATGTTTATGGCTCTATGGTAGTTATCACTGATGAGTCCTGCATTGCTTTGCAACTAGCATGTTTTCCTTATCAGTTCCTCTCTGTTCCTTCTTGCTTAAGATTTATGCTCTTTGTGGCTCTGTGCAAAACTCCTTTGCTCTGCCACTAGATCCACATATGTACTTCAGAAACTTCAACTTCACTGAATAGAAATTCAGGCCGTCGTAGAGCTGGAGACAATATATTTAGTTGAATGCTTGCCACAAGTACATATGTGGATCTAGTGAAGTTGAAATGATTTGAAATAATATGAATAGAAATTCATCCTTGATTTAATTAAGGACCAATTTGTCAGGCTCAAATCATTTCAAACATGGCACGAATCATCCATTTCAATTGGTACTGAGCTTTATGGCATTAACTTACAGCTCAATAGCTTGGTTATAGCTTCTTGGGCAAATTACCATTTGCTTTTGAATTAGCCATACAATGTGGAAGAATGTCCAGATTCCATATGGTGGAAACTGAACTCTATAGGATTGTATGCACTATCACCAGATATATTATGAGGAGCCGAGCACAGATTATTTTATTGTTTCTCCTCAATCTTACTCCGCTTTCTCCAATAATACTTGTCCATTTCAGGTTATACAAATTCGTATGCTTTGCTTTTCTCATGTCTTCAGATATTTATGTTGATACTGCATCACTGACACTCTGTGTCTCTTTCAGGTGATAATGGCTTTCGAACCGAACTGCAGAGTAACTTCTGGAGCCTATGGTCAATTCACTGTTCGTGGGTAGTGCAATTTTTCCTTCCTTTTTTTTTCTTTTTCCTTAGCCCCGGCATTTGAGAGTTCTAGTGTTGTTCAGATCTCTGCTTGAGAGAAAGTTTTGGATAAAAAGCTTGGGCATTACTTGATATCTATATTACTTACTGTAAGAACTATTTCTTCTTTTATTTTATGTATCTTTGCCCTGCCTTGCATTGCTAGTTTGTGCTTCGTGCCATCTGAAGTGAAGCTTCCCCTTATCCTCAATGCCTTTTCCACGTGCTAAAAAGGGCACCCTCCGACACCCCTTTACTCCTTTTACTTTGCTTTCTATCCTCTCATGTTAGACATCATCATATCACACTTCTTTCCCTCAAAGCTTGGCTCTGTTTTTGTCTTCGTTCCATAACGTATTCTCTGTTCGACACCGACAAAAACGAACGGTCGAGAGACCGATTTTCAAAAAAATAATTCATAAAGTAATGCCTACTTTGAATATATTTCTACAAATCAAGTTGCTGAATAATTTCCGTGAATTTGGTGTTATCTTAATTTTTCTTTTCATGGAGATCCGCACATCTTTTCTTGAATCAATTTATTAACCCCAGCCCTTTCCATGTTCACTCTTCTGTAGTTCCAAATGTTGGAACTGTGGAAGGGCAAAAATAGTCAAATTTCATGTGATGCAAACTACCATTCAATAAATTACTTTATCCATGCATGAGAACATTTTATGACTGGTTGGTAATGTGTTACAGCTCTTATGTCGGGGTACAATATTCCAAGGTACTATGGATGGTCCCATCGCACGAAATGGAAAACCCTCTTTAGAAATTAGAATCATTGAATGCGATTGAATGTTGCGGCAAGGTTTAAGTGAACCATGCACGACTAATCAATGATTAATATAATGTCCGAGCAAAGCACATGATGAGATGGAACCTTGATCATTATGCGCGGCGGGAAAACATAATTTAACTCAAAGCTTACTGATGAATAATAATTAATCTTTTTGCGCTAGATGGCAAAACGAAAAAGAAGAGAGACAGAGGTGGACAGACTTGTGCCGTGGCTTCTCGTCTCGTACAATACTAACTTGCCCGCGAGAGACTCTTCTGCTGTGCTGGTCGCCATCATCATTGCGGAACGCTCCCCGGCTTTTTGCTTTTCGTGCTCCAATCCCATCCCAGTCCCCACTTCTCAATAGCCTCGGATACGGTTTGACAACACGACACGTTCTCTTCATCGTCATGGCTGGGGGTTCTGTCTCTTCTCTTGCTACTTTAGATGGGATTAGCTTTGCCCATGATTACTGCTACTACATGGGCTGCTGAGGCAAGAGAGGTGCCCTTGCTACGCTAGCTTCTGGACAGTTCCATGAGGGATCGATCATTCCCTAGAAGCAGTGCTCAATCATGGCCTTCTTGTAGGCCGCTGACAACAGCTTAAGAATTACTTTGGTGTTGCTCTCCTGACTGACAACGGCGTGGCATCGCTGCACCTTTTGAAGGAGAAGAGTTGGCGAATTGCTTGTCTAGACTCGTCCCCTTCACGTTTCACGTCATTAGGCTTGGGCGGGCCAACAAACCCATGATTACCTCTAGCATAAATGCGCTTCATTGATAAAAAGGAGCAAAGAATGAAATAAAGGTAAGGAGCCGACAGGAATGGATGAGAGTGTTGACTCTCTCTCTCTTTTTTTTTTCTTTTTTCTTTTTTACTGTAGTTATCCAAGTATTTCAAGCTCTTCCAATTTCCCTTTCTTAATGAAAAGCGCTTTCGCCAGTTTGATCCCCTTTTCGAGCCTCTCTTCTTGAACGCACATCGTTCTCTTCACATAAATGAAACTTGTTTTTGTCGTTTGCTTTTGCAACGGAAATTTAGACCCTCATCACTGCTCCCCCTGAGGCTAGTGAAGGCAAATGTAGTCACCATGACCAATTGAATGCTCTGCCTTGAGCCGTCGACATCGCGCGCTCTATAGAAACTGATTTAGTAAAGAATTCACATCCGCTGGAGGCAGGAATTCTGGGAGCAATAATTATAATGATGAAGTTAATGTGTATTCCACACGTAAACCTCAGTCATCCTCAGCCCGTTTTCCGGGCCGTACCCTTCTTTTGAGCATTCGAGTCTAATAGAGTTTGAAAATGCTCTCTATTAAATTACTATGGTCTCTCTAAAGGAATATTTATATCGCAATATTTCACGTCCGATTCGAAAATAAAAAATCAAACCGATTATTTCATTAATTCAAAATCTCTTTACGGTTCACTCGAAATAATCCGAAGCCGCTTTTCTACTCATTTATTAACCCAAAAGTGTCTTCCCTCCTGTTTTTTTAACTCTATTAAAAAATGAATATTTTTTGCTTGGTCATAATTATTTTTAAATTACTCGAGCCGTTCTTTTCTTCTGTTCTTTTCTTGACCGGACTACTCTAGACCCCTGTCTGCCCCCACCCAAATAAAAATAAGAAAAAGAAAAAGGTAAAATAGAGAAAAAAGAAAAAGAAAAAAGAGGGGTTTTTCTCACGAGAGAAACCGCACAGATTCATGCATTAAAACTCCTATAAATCACCTTCTCACAAAACCTCTCTACTCACAACCTACACCCCTCTCTCTCTAAGATGGCCAGAGCATTTCTTCTCGCTCAGCTCCTGCTAGCTTCGAGCCTCTTCTTCGCCCTCTCCTCCCATGGCGAAGAGCTCGCGGAGGCGGTGGCCAGCGACGCCGTGAGCCCCGTCCACTCCCCCGCCGCGGCCCCCAGCCACCACCACCCCCACCACCTCGTCCCCTCCCCCGCCCCCGCCCTCTCCCCCCACGCCGCCCATGCGCCGGCCCCGCACCACCACCACCACCACCACCACACCCATGCACCGGTCCCCGCCCCCATGGCTCACCCTCCTTCCCACGCGCCGTCCCACGCTCCGGCCCTCGCGCCGCCCCACAAGCCGGTCCACCCACCGGCCCACCCCCCCATGGCCCCCAAGGGCCGGCGGTTCATAGCCGTCCAGGGGGTGGTGTACTGCAAGTCGTGCAAGTACTCCGGGGCCGAAACTCTCCTGGGAGCTACTCCAGTTCTTGGTCAGTTTTCTTTTATATTTTCCCCAAAATCTTACCATTTTTTCCCCTCAGTTTCAAAAGCCAAAAACCCACCATTTTCTTTTTCCTCTTTTTTTTTCCTTCTGTATTTTTCATGTTGGACAAATGTTATAAACTTGCTAAATTTCCTTCCTTTCTTAGGGTTTCAGTGCATATAAAGAAGCAAAAAAGAAAATGGAAACATATACACATAATACCCATTTTTACCTGGCGGACATTATTATTACTCTCTCTCTCTCTCTCTCTTCTTGGGTTCCAGTGCTGTATTTTTTTGAAGGTGTATTGTTTCGCATGTGGTAATTTCTTGTTTTTCCCCAATGTCTCATATTTCTCGGCAAGAGCGAAGTTATGTTAAAGAGACCCGACCTTTCTCTTTCATCGATGTCTGAAAAAGGGACTGAACAGTATGGACGCATCTCCTTTCTCTTTCTCTCTGCCCAAAAACGTGTCTGTCAACTTTCCCCACACTTGTCCAAAAAAAAAAAAAACTTTCCCCACACTTTATGAAAGTTTGAATTTGGGCAATGGCCATACCGCCCTTTTTCCAAATTTATTTATTAATTTCTTGGGAATACGAATCATATCCCTTTTCGCCATTTAAGGGGAAAAAAATGTCAACAACCCTGAATTATAGCCACTTAATAAGCCAAGTTTGGTTTGCTTGCTAACCCTGACTTCTTGAAAGTTGTCAAGATTATGTTTCAGTGAATTTTCTCGATCTCCCTTTTTTTCCCAAAGATCTTGTCGTCTTGACTAAGAGAGGTTTCGTTCTTTGCAGGTGCCGTCGTGAAGCTGGAATGCAACAACACCAAGTACCGACCCACCGTGCAGACGGCGAAGACCGACAAGAACGGCTACTTCTTCCTCAAGGCCCCCAAGACCATCACCACCTACGCCTTCCACAAGTGCATGGCGTCCCTCGTCTCGTCGCCGGTCCCCTCGTGCCAGAAGCCCTCCGCCCTCCACGGCGGCACCGTCGGCGCGGTCCTCAGGCCCGAGAAGCCCGTCATGATCGACAACCTCCCCTACACGGTCTTCACCGTCGGCCCCTTCGCCTTCGAGCCGCAATGCAAGCACTGAAAGAAAGCTGCTCCCGCGGCTCCGATGTTCGTCGTGTAATGTTTTATGGATAAATGTGTTGATGAAAAACTTCCGTGTCTGAGACTCTGGACCCTGTTGTAGGGTTTTCCTAGAAGGTTGAAGATGATTGCTGTCGTTTGATGAATGTTAATGATAGTAAGTGAGTTCAGTACTAGCTGTTGGCCTCTTTGATGGAAATCATATGTTAGCGAACGTACTTCCAAGAGTAACTTAAGCGTTGCGGTTGCCTTCGTTCCTCGGCACCGCCGCCGCCGCCGCCGTGATTGTTCTCGGACCATAGCTCCGGCAACTGCGGCGATCGAACCGCTAGTGACCTCGGCAGCGAGAGATGGCGTAGCCGAAAGGGTAGATAGGATTAGCATCTGCATAAATGCGAACTCATAAATAAACCGTGTCATTCATCAATTCGAAGGTAAAATTTATCCGGACAAACTCATAAATAAAACGTGACCTGCTGAAAGGACATGCACTGATGAGACGGTACAGAGAAATTCTTAATTTCGTGTCATCAATTCGAAGGTAAAATTTATCCGGACAAACGGACAGGTATGAAAATTATGTATACTCAAAAACCCTAGCCGAATTTATCTGCAAATTCACTCCAAATTAATTTTTTAATCATAAAAAATCATTTGTGACAAATTTTATCATTTGTTGATATTCATTAAGTTGGAGTAATATCATTTGTTGTAGGGTTTTCCTAGAAGGTTGAAGATGATTGCTGTCGTTTGATGAATGTTAATGATAGTAAGTGAGTTCAGTACTAGCTGTTGGCCTCTTTGATGGAAATCATATGTTAGCGAACGTACTTCCAAGAGTAACTTAAGCGTTGCGGTTGCCTTCGTTCCTCGGCGCCGCCGCCGCCGCCGCCGCCGCCGCCGCCGTGATTGTTCTCGGACCATAGCTCCGGCAACTGCGGTGATCGAACCGCTAGCGACCTCGGCAGCGAGAGATGGCGTAGCCGAAAGGGTAGATAGGATTAGCATCTGCATAAATGCGAACTCATAAATAAACCGTGTCATTCATCAATTCGAAGGTAAAATTTATCCGGACAAACTCATAAATAAAACGTGACCTGCTGAAAGGACATGCACTGATGAGACGGTACAGAGAAATTCTTAATTTCGTGTCATCAATTCGAAGGTAAAATTTATCCGGACAAACGGACAGGTATGAAAATTATGTATACTCAAAAACCCTAGCCGAATTTATCTGCAAATTCACTCCAAATTAATTTTTTAATCATAAAAAATCATTTGTACAAATTTTATCATTTGTTGATATTCATTAAGTTGGAGTAATATCATTTGTTGTAGGGTTTTCCTAGAAGGTTGAAGATGATTGCTGTCGTTTGATGAATGTTAATGATAGTAAGTGAGTTCAGTACTAGCTGTTGGCCTCTTTGATGGAAATCATATGTTAGCGAACGTACTTCAAAGAGTAACTTAAGCGTTGCGGTTGCCTTCGTTCCTCGGCGCCACCGTCGCCGCTGCCGTGATTGTTCTCGGACCATAGCTCCGGCAACTGCGGTGATCGAACCGCTAGCGACCTCGGCAGCGAGAGATGGCGTAGCCAAAAGGGTAGATAGGATTAGCATCTGCATAAATGCGAACTCATAAGTAAAATAAAATCTATCCGGACAAACTCATAAATAAAACGTGACCCGCTGAAAGGACATGCACCGATGAGACGGTACAGAGAAATTCTTAATTTCGTGTCATCAATTTAAAGGTAAAATTTATCCGGACAAACGGACGGGTATGAAAATGATGTATACTCAAAAACCCTAGCTGAATTTATCTGTAAATTCACTCCTAATTATTTTTTTAATCATAAAAAATCATTTGTGACAAATTTTATCATTTGTTCATTTTCGTTGAGTTGGAGTAATATCCTATACTTCAGTTAAATATTCAATTGAATCTCTAGATTGTATGAAAATGTCTAATATTATTTTTTTCATAAATTTAAATTCAAACATTAACATTCATTTAGTTCGCAACTAGATTGAACATGTTTAAAATAATTCAGGGTCTTCATAAAACAAACCTAAAATTTATAGATCATATTATATATTATATTAAAATTTATGAATCATTTGTATCCTATTTACCTTTAATCATACGCTAAAAATGCCGTAATTCTTGGAAATCTCTTGAATCAAATATGTGACTTCTGCTCAGAAATTGTCTCTAACGTCTCCCGCATGTCACGTCATGTCACGAACAAAGGACCAATCCATCACGTTCCCAACGGCTCTTCCGCCGCTGTACTCGACTGTCTTCAATTTTTCAAAATTATTTTATTTTTATTTTTTTTCGTTGGGGGGTCTTGAAGAGGTTATTTACAATTAAGAAAAAAATAATTTTTGTGGCAATAGAGAAAATGACAAAAAAAGGAAAAAAAAAAAGAAAAAGAAAAAGAAAATAAACGGCTAGCGAGACGTTGTGACGACTCTTGTCCGACTTGTGGCAGACATGCTGTCTTGAAGCGCGCAGCTTTTTAGTGGCTGAGCCTTGCCTTGGTCCCCCCTTCTCCTTTTCAACAACCCGCATTTATATTATAACTTTCCCTTTTATGGAAATGCGAATAAACTTTTTCAGCACACTAATTATTTCTAATATTAGCATTTGGTATTAACCCTACTTTAATTTACTCAAAAATTATAAATCCACCTTTTGGGTTTTCCTAGATATTATACATTAAGAATATGAATCTTTGAAGGAAAATAGAGAGGAAAAACAAAAGAGAATATTTACGTGAAAAAGCATTTCTAAAATCTAAAAGGGAAAAATCATGTTATTGTACTAAACAATCTCTCTACTATTAATATTAGCATTACAAGCTCTAAAATTACAAATAATATATTACCCATATATATAGCATAAGTTTATTATACTAAAAGCCTCATCGGTTTTAATATGATAGAATGGGTAGCCTACTGAAAAGTGTTTGCTCACAACAAATTATTTGTGCGCTTGAACATTATTTTCTTTTATCAAACTCCATAACTCCATCACTCTATCCAAACATTATAACAAAGACATCCACGTCAGCTAACTTCTAATCGTTGATGGCTTCAAACCTAACTCCTCTTTATTGCCGACCTCTATGAAGATTTCATCGAGCTCGATAGGCTTCCAATCCAAGTCTAATTGGTACTTGGCATCTGAGATCAGGTTTACTTTAAAATATCCTAAAGAACGTGCTCTGTATCGCATCTAATTATATAGCTGCCACCCTTCTAAAATTCTTGACTCTTATCAAAATTATGAGATTTTTCCTCCAATTATAGTCAAAGTTAGGCGTGGTCCAGGGCAAACACTTTATAGGCGATGATTCATGAAGTAGTGGGAATAAAATCTTTGGAGAGGGGGTCATGGTGCACGCGGCTGAACGATGGAGGGAGAAAGAGTGGGGGAGGGGTTGCAATCATTAGCCATATCTCAATTATTTGTGACAAAACATAGGATCCCCACCATGGACAGGATTGAATTGGAGATTTGAATTACTCTAAGCCATATTCACTTCGATCAAAGAGGGTCCTACAATGTATGGTCGACTAGGGCAAAAAAAAAAAAAATAATTGTAATGTCGGGCATATGCGAATATCCGCAAGATTTTCTGGCTATTTTGAATCTAGAGAGTTGACGGACTTTTGATGATTGATTTTTTGATCTTGGTTGATTATCCCTTAATTTAGGCTAATGTAGAATAGATTAATTGATGATTTAAGGGGTCATGTTGTGAGCTTCTGTTGAACTATTTTTCGTACGAAAATGCAGGTAGTATAGGAGCATCTCTATGCTTCAACCTATGTACTTCATAGATGAATCTGATTTTTTGCAAAATTTAATTATTGGAAAAGAAATAAAAACTAACTTTATAGAAGTGAAGTCATTTGAATTTCAACAAATGCTTTTTTGTTGGGCTTTAAAGAATGAATCAATGAAAAAAATCGTATTTGCAATTTTCATTGAGATATCATTTGATTTTTGAAATAACTATTAGGCTGCGTTGGACAGTTGTGTCGTGAGTTTTTGTAAAAAAAAAATTGGTACGAAAATGTGGTACTATGGGAGCATCTCTATGCTGTACTTCAGAGAAAATTTTGCTTTTTTTCAGAATTTACTTATTGGAAAAGAAACAGAAACCAACTTTATAGAAAAGAGTGAAGTCATTTGAATTCCAACAAGAGCTTTTTCGTTGGGCTTTAAAAGAATGAATCAATGAAAAAAATTGCATTTGCATTTTTTCATTGAAATATCATTTGATTTTTGAGAGAATTGTTAAGTTGCATGTCACAGTCATGTCACATTTGCTTTTATAAAACTTTTTATGGTACGAAAATGTAGTACTATAGGAGCATCTCTATGCTTTTACCTATGTACTTCAGAGATGATTTTGATTTTTTACAAAATTTACTTATCGGAAAAGAAACAGAAACGTCCTTTATAGAAAAAAGTGAAGTCATTCGAATTCCAACAAAAGCTTTTTTGTTGGGCTTTAAAAGAACAAATCAACGAAAAAAATTGTATTTGTATTTTTCACTAGACATCATTCGATTTTTTAGAGAACTATTAGGTTGCATTTAGTAGTAAAGATAAAATTTGAAATATGATAAAATTTATCAAATCCTGCGTTTGGTGCCTACTTAAGATAGGATGAAGTCGAATATAAATGAGATATAGGTCGAATAAGATTGACCCATGAGAGAAGTCAAATAAATGTGGATATGATTTATAATATCCATAATAGGAAAGTTATTTTTCTCGAACAACAAACTTATTAAATTAACAAAATTTCAATATAAATAGTATTTGAATTATAATATAAGAAATTCAAAACAACAAATTTATATTTACTACATATTATAATTTAATCTTTTTTGAGTTATATATTTGACGTTAATTCTATTTAATACATATATAGGTTGTTTGGTATTTTAGGTATATCAGTACAATTTACTATTTAATAAATTTTTATTAGAAAATGATGGAAGGGGAAGAGAAGCAATAAATAAAATAATTTAAAAAGACAGGAAAAATAAAATAAAAAACAAATAAAAATAAATTAGGGAATAGTGTCACAAGAGATTTTTTACCATCTTCGTGAACTTTTAGGTTCATTTACACTAATACACTATTTATATATAAAAAAATGTATATGATATAATATGAATATATTAGATTTTATTATTACGATTTACAAAATAATGGATATGATATAGCAAAATCTTTAGATTTATATCCTATTTTATATAGTCTTATTTTAGTTAGAAATCTGGATGACCAAACATAACCTTAAGATATCAAGATATATTAGAATCTTTGTTTGTATAAGAGAAGACAAGATTAAGGTGTCATTTTTTTTTTTTTTTCCGATCGGTGATAATTCTTTCAATTTCACATGGTCGGACTGGCATAATATATCAAGTGGCCTTCAAAACATAATGACGTCCAAAAGGCTTGAAGTGGGTTTGGAACCCAGTCAAATTTCCTTTCCACCAAGATTAGGGCGTTCAGCATATATCGAGTAAGAGTTTTATTTCGAATTATATATATAGATATTTCTAATTTATAAAGGGACTTAGGCTGCAGTTCACAAATCATTTAAAATGGGTTTTAGACCTATGAAGATGTTGTACCAAAGTTGATATGTTTGACAAGAAAATTTTAAAGGCGTCATGATCAAAACTAGCATTTCTAAAGGCTTTTTAGCCCAATGCAAGTCCTATCCACTTAGATTTTCTTTTTTCCTACTTTGGCCTCACTAAAATATCAAAGTTTTAGATTTGCCCTCGCCATTTTATCTATGCAAACTTGCACGACGTGGTGGGCGAGCCCAAATCTGAACCCCCCGGTAAGTTAGATCCGTTGTCGGCATGTGACCTTTAATGGCACGGCGCCTCATCCGCAACCCTCGGACGCAGCTGAGCTAAGGTTTCCTTTTTCCATATTTTAATCATTTGCATTTCATCAAGATATTTTATCCTAAAGTCCTTTGTATTTACGTGAAGGCATTTTCCTAAATCTCTCCCAAACACGCTGCTATTCATACTAGCATGAGTCGGACCGATGACACGCGAAATTTTTTCGGTTGGACTTGTGATTTTATTCATTGGATTGGTGCTTGCTTGGAAAATTTCTTGACCCAATTTAAAAATTTCGACATGTAGTCTGGAAATCTGATTAGCCACCGAAACTGTTACAAAGCAAAATCGCAAACGAGAGAGGCATACGGTCCACCCTCGAATGGAGAGTAATGGGCGTAGGTTTGGAATTGGGCTAAGGTTTGGAAATTCAATCTCTTTTCAGAAATTTCTAGTTTTTCTCATTTCGAGATTAAACCATGCAATCTAAAAATATTCACATAAAATTTCTTGAACAAAATGTAGAATTTGTTGGAAGACATGAATTTTGCGGATCTGTCGATAACTGTCCATATCAATTGATGTGAGGTATTAAGCAGCGCAAGTATTATCCAAAAAGCTCGTTTAGAACCTTCGTGCATTAGGCATTGCGGCCACTTTTTTTCGATTTCGGCCCTCCACGTTTTTATTGTTTCTTCCATTTTTCTCCGACCCAACTTTCCGATGAACGTTTCGAATTGATCAGGGTTTCTTTTTGAGCCGCGATCCACAACCACTTGCTCATGGCTTTACCTTCAGATTGACCAAGGATGGCAATCAAACCTCTGCAGTGGGATCGTTAGAACCGGGAGGACCGTCGGGTAGCGATGATGGAGAAGTTCTTCTCCCTTTTACGGGTAAAAGAGTGGGGAGGAACGATCAATGCAACTATCCCTGCTGGGCGTTACCATAAGGAGTCATAGCTACTTAACTTACCTATAGGTATATAAACCCCTCACCATAGTCCCACCAAAGGTAGGAAATGTCTCATTGAGCAGGCACATGCGGTCTAGATATTTATTCATTGGCATGATTCGAACTCGTGACCTCTTAAAATTCATTGATAATCAGAAATTCATGTCAGATGGTTATACATATTAATCGTTCATCGGCCTAATGTATGAGAAAGAGGGGCTTTTCCAATCGATTTTACTTGACTTCCAATGAGTGCAGGTTATTGCTGAAATGACTAATGGTGGTGTTGACAGGTGTGTGGAGTGCACTGGCAGCATCAATGTCCATGGTTTCTGCTTTTGAATGCGTTCATGATGTAAGTAGGACAACCGCGGTGGCATTTTCTATTCTAGGCATTTCTCTGATCACTTATTTTGTCGAAATTGCATCCATGGAAACCGATGAGTGGTGAAACCATTTTAATGCTCAAGCCAAAGCCCTTGTCTTCTGTCAGACCTCTAATTAGGGGCAGCACTTATTGACGCACACGATTACTCAATTTGAACACAACATAAAGTGAGCGGGATAGGATTTAGGCTAATCATGTCCGGGTCAATTTCGTGTCATCTCACAAGACACAACTCATGTCCAACCTGCCAAACACGAAATTGATTCATATGACCCATTTAAATTAACCGGCTAATGTCGACATGATATGTGACCTGATTATACATGATTAGCTAAAAGACACTATTTCCATGCTATTCACTAGTAAGATTTTAAATTGATGATATATGATTAATTATAATCATGTTTTTAATTTGGTTTAATGACATCTTGTGGGCGGATTATGTTAATAAAATTTATAAAAAATCGAGAAAGTTTCATGTCAGGTTCACGTTTATGGGCTGATTTTGTCATAACGGTCATGCTCGTATTTTATTTAGATCGTGTTCATGGTAGGTAGATAGACACAATTAATTATTTATGTCATGTTCAGGTTGACCAATTATAGAGTATACCTTTATGTCGACCTGATACTATCATGTCCGCGAACACGAATTGCGACCTTACCTCTGATGCTAGTCAATTGACTTCAGTTGTCTACTAATCTTTTGCTTTGTGATTCTAGCAATTGCAGGGATGGAGTGTGGCTGTGCTGGTGAGAGTCCCCAACAAAGGTGCATTTTTCATGACAATGGCCATTCATGTCTCAACGCTCAAGGGGACAATTTTTTGGGAACTGCAAACCTCGGAGTGATCTCCCTTCTGTTGTTGTCATGTACTTGAACAACGTAAAAGACTAGCGTCCAAGTTTTCTTACTTCTTCCCTTTTATTTTTCTGTCATTGACTCATGGACAACAGGCAACACATTATCAACCAAAAGTTCTCTCATCTTTTCCTACAGAAACTGGAGTTCAATAAGTTTATTACTCACCGAGTGCCTTCCTCTGAAATCAATAAGGCTTTCGATTTGATGGTGAAGGGAGAGAGCTTGAGGTGCATTATCAATATGGAAGACTAGGATTAGTGTTGGGTGCTAATAAATAATCTCTTCTCTCGTTAGTGCTTATAACTCATCTTTTTTCTGTCGTGAGATAATGACATTTAAAGGAACATGCAGCTATCGAGGTGACTCGCATATTTGTGGCCTTCTTGTTCATATGAGAAGCAATAACAATGAAGTTCCCAGATCCTTTTCGTTTCTCTTTTCCCCTTGTCATTTTGTGAATCTATGTCAGGTGATGTTTGTTGCGACTACGGCTAATTTAGTGCTGCTTTTGACCGTGCGACTTTAAAGTTTTAACAGCACTAGTCAGTCGGTCTACATCATTTTGTCAAGCTTTCCGAGTATGTTCACTAGGAGGTGCACTGGTTTGGCAGTGCAGTACGAAGTTTTTTCACTTAATCTAGTGACCCAATTAGAAAAATTCAAATGGTACTTCAACCTATCACAATGTTGGGCAAGGTTTTGTCTTCTTGCCAGTTTTCCCTCAAGTTCTTGATAGAACTCAGGGACTCACAGTTTCGATCGTGCTGCTGATTGTCTTAGGAAAACTCAAATGAACATGCATTCAGTTGTGTATTTTCCCATTTTTGTTTCTGCAGGTCCAGAATGATCATTAACAAAGAGTCGAGTGTGGGGATCAAATTCAATGTTGAAATGTTATTTGCCAGTCACCATTAAAAAAGAGAACATACACACCTTGACTATGTCCAGAGGGTTAATGATCATCCAGAGCAGCAACAAGACAGGAGACTCTTTGGCGGGAACTTGAAGCAGATCCTGCCGCTAAATAAAAGAAAATATGTTCCTAAATATGGACCTTTTTTCAGCTGCAAGTTGTTCATTTGGCGGCATTGAAACAGTAATTTCTGCCGCTAAAATTTTGAATTATTTACATGAAAATGAGATTATTGCTAATCATCATCACCGCTAGTAAACCAACCTTTTGCTTCTTGAATATAACTGAGTTCTAGCTATTTGGGCAATGAGCTAGTTTTCAATGGCCACGGCATAATCGGCACGACAATGGCCAAATTCTTGAAATTTCGATAAAAAATTCCATCAGCCTCCCCCGCTTCTTGAAATTTCGAACAAATTCTTGCTTTAACTTTTTAGGTTTCTTATTTTTTCTTCGAAAATATAAAAATTTGTACATCAATGTGTTATTATCGATTAATCATATTACTTGAGTGATGGGCATTCGACCAATTTCATGTTTGAATTTTGAATATTTTCTTAGTTATTAGTAATTTATTTCTTTTAAGTATGACTGTCATGTTCGATACACAAAATACTTTTCTCAATTTATTCGGAACTCCTGGAACTCATTGGTTTTTAAATCACTAACTTCTGAGTTCTTCACCTCATTCGAGTTGTATAGCGATGTGCTGATAAGGATGGATTTAGGTTGCAATTCATCGTGCAACGTATAAGAATGTCTCTGTATTATATTGACAATATTTGGAAATGAGGCCCCCTTTCAAAAGACGGGAATTTCTTCCGATATTAAAAGAGTTTTAGATATATTATGTACCAGCTCATGTATAAGCCCCATTTTCATTTCATAAGTAGATGTAAACCATGTCTATGCATAATTTCCAAGCAAAAGCCATATGTAGCTAATTACAAAACTCTTTATGGCAAGACTCACGACCACATTGCACATTGGGAATGAGGAGGACTGAGCTTTATATATTGCAAGGCCTTCAGCAGGAAAGGATTTCAGATGATATCAAAATGACATCCATTGTAACCCGCCACAAAAAACAATGTGTATGAACCATGAGATAGAAAGAAGACCCAAATTTCGGACATTATCTCATATTCATGTTGAGGTTTTTGCTTTGTAATTTAGCAGATGATGGTGGTAATGCACTTACTTGAATCCATAGTGACTAGCATCGCCGTTCCTCCAAAGTCACACGTCTCTCCGGACTCCTTCCTCTTCTACCAGTAGCTGTTGAAGGTGTAGGAGGCGTCGGCCAGCAGCGTGTCTAGCTTGTAATAGGTGTCGCTGGGCTAGATGGGTTTGCAGCTAGCACCTGCCCCGCACACAAAGTCCATGGTCACCTGGATTATCGAGTCCAGCACCGTCGGCTCGGCCACGCGCTACACCGCGTGGACGTGGGCCTTAGGCGGCACCAACAGGTGCCCGATGGGGGGTGAGTAGAGGGGCGGGCTGGGGCGAGCTTGGGCGCACAGGGCCTGAGACTCTCCGACAGGCTGTAACTGAACTCAGGCGGGCTTGGGCTGGGCTTATGCTTTGGTGGGCTATGCATTTTGGCAAAATAGGCAATCACCGCTAGTAAACCAACCTGAGGCATCTTGTACAATTGCAATGGCCACGGCAAAATGGGCATTCCGTCTCCATGTCTTGTTTACTTTTCCCCACGTACCTATTCAATAATAAAATGATTATTCCCTTGACATCAACTTAAGACAATACAAATCAATTTCAAAAATTTCAAAAGAAGCTTGCTAATTTTGATTTACTTAATACATGCAGCTACTCTTTGTTTGAATAGAATAACTTGATATATTATACCACTTTTCAAGGAAGTTATAGCAATAACACTTCCTCTTGCATCTTGAACAAATTACGACCCCATTTCTGTGGATTTATAACAAGAATCAAAATGTCCCACCAACCCCGTATCCCAAAAAGTGAACAAAAGCCACATCAAATGTGAATTGATAACATACCGGGCTTTACAATTGCTAAGACCAGACCAAGAAGCTCAATGTCACATCCAACATCGACAATGCTGATCTTACCACAAAAAGCATCACAATGCGATAGATAAGAGTCCTATATCATTACTTCGGATGATTTATTTGTGTTCCTATGAAATCATTCAATTCATTTATCGCAAGATGCTAAAAAGAGTTTGATGATCACTATACAAAGGAAAAATCAATTTATTTATGTTTACTAAATAAATGCCAAGATAAAAACGTCTCAAATAATCCCATGAGAGAAAACACAAGTTGTACCTGACTCAAAATGGTCCCGTGAGGTCCATTATGGTACTCCAGCATCTATCCAAAAGAAACCATAAATAATGAATATTACAGTAGTAACAATAAGATGAGATAGCACTATGATGTACTACGATTTCAAAATAAGCACCCGATTAGTGAATGGAGAAAATCCATTCATAATCCCTAATGGCATAACATATGATGGTCGCATCTATATATAATAAACAATCTCGTTAGCAAAATGCAACTAAATTAATATATCAAACTATTAAATAACTCATAGGGAAATGGGCTAAATCCACTCATAATCTTCGATGGCATGATGTATGGTGGTTACTGCATCTATATAAAAAAAATTGACCAAATTAGTAAAATATAAATACAAATGGATAACTAAGAGCGACGTGCTTGATCATAAATGTAATGCATTCTTCCCTGTAATATGCAATGCTTCTATGTGGTGCATAACTGCCATAACGAATTGAGAATCACTCAGCTAATAAAAAAGAAACCCATCATTCTAATAGAAAATGAAGTTAGAAACCCTCCTTTGAAGAGCTTGAAGTGTTTGTAAATAAGGCTTGGATTTGCTGGCCCTAGTATAGGAGAGGAGGGATGACTTGCCTTCTTCCCTGTAATATGCAATGCTTCTATGTGGTGCATAACTACGAATTGAGAATCACTTAGCTAATCAACTAGAAACCCATTATTCTAACAGAAAAGAAAGCTAGAAACTCACCCTTCAAGAGCCTGAAGTGTCTGTAAATAAGGCCTTGAAATAAGGGATTTGTTGGCACCAATATAGGAGAGGAGGGAGGACTTGGCTTCTTCCCCATAATATACAATGCTTCTATGTGGTGCATAGAAGTACTCACGTTAGTACTTGTACGAGGGCAGTCTTCACTCTAGCATCGAGTAGGGCTCCTTCTCACTAGCATCACCACAACCACCATCGATCGCCAATTCACCCCGATGACGGTGCTAACAGTCCTCGTGGAACATAAAAAATCAAAAAGCTAAACATGAAGGATTTAATTGACCAAAAAAAAAACCTTAAATCTAATTAACTATTGAAAAGTTTCGTTTTAAATTTTTCCAAGTGAGAGATATGGTGGAAGAAAAAACTTGCGAAGATGTCAATAGTTAATTTTTTTTATAAATCACAAAGAAATTTAGTTATTTATTCTCGAGAAAGCATAAAAAATCAAAAAGCTACACGTGAAGGATTTAATTGACCAAGAAAAAAAAATTAAATCTAATTAAATATTGAAAAGTTTCATTTTGAATTTTTCCAAGTGAGGGATATGGTGGTAGAAAAATCGAGCGAATATGTCAATAGTTAATTTTTCTCATAAATCTCAAAGAAATTTAGTTATTTATTCTCAAGGAAGCCTCAATTTAAAAAAAAAAAACCGTAAGCTTCGACCTCACTGAGGTAGAAAAATAAACAATTGATCAATGGAATGTAACTAAAACTCAAATTACTTCAAATTACTTAAAAAAAACTCAAATTACTTCAAATTACTTAATGTTAACCGGTCAAGTATTCGAGTTAACATTTTAATGAATCCATCAACAACTCTTGCCTTCATGGGAAGGCCGTATAACCTAGGCATTAAAAACATCCAGAGCCTAGAGGTGTGTCGAAACTCTAGCAGAGTGATCAACTCCTGAGTGTTATACAGACAGCGATTGCAATAGGATTAACAAAATGAGAAAAAGACGTTTACGAAATTAAGCCAAAAACCAAAAATATCCATCATTCATAGCATTGCTACTTCCCAAATTGGATAAAAATGCAGAAGAGCCATTACATAATTTATAAATAAGCAAAAACAAATAATTAATAAACAAACATAAATCGGTTGGGACAAAATTTGGCTGAATAAAAGAATTGAGGATTTGAGGTTTCAGTTTCATGGCATTGGAGTGTGGTTTTAATTTTTTACCTCTCTCTTCTAGTCAAATCCAATAGAGATGGACTTATCTATGAAGTATGCACTTTCTATTATATCACAAGTCTATATATTAGTTTGTTTAAAGAGATATAATAGATAAAAGTAATAATAAGAAGAAAGTCAACTTCTTACAGACAAATTCTTTCACTACTTGGCGATCGTCTCGGATAACCAATGTCACTCGAGCCATACGCCTTAGTTGATCAGCCTGCTTATGCGTTAGCATCACTCCAGCTTGGGCACAATGCTCCTCTGAGGTTATTACTTGATAAATCCTATTTCTCACGTCTCGGCTATAACAGTGATTGAAAATGTGGCAGTAAACACTAAACATCTTAACAAACGCAAGACACTGAATGAGTTAACATGAATATTGAAAAAAAATGGAACTAACCCCCCAAACATTACAACAAGTGTTTCCAAAATTCCCCACCGATTGAAAATCTTTCCATGTCTACTCGTTTCGTCCGGTGGTAAAATTTCGACCGCCTAGGGCCACTCCATTCCTTGCACGTAATATGCAATGCTTCGTGTCTAGAAGTACTCACGTTAGTACTTGTACGAGGGTAGTCTTCACTCTAGCGTCGAGTGGACCTCCTTCTCACCAGCATCACCACAGCCACCATCGATCGCCAATTCACCCTGACGACAGTGCTGACGGTCCTCGTGGAAAATAAAAAATCAAAAAACTACACGTAAAGGATTTAATTGACCGAGAAAAAAGCCTTAAATCTAATTAAATATTGAAAAGTTTCGTTTTGAATTTTTCCAAGTGAGGGATATGGTGGAAGAAAAATCGAGCGAATATGTCAATAGTTAATTTTTCTCATAATCCACAAAGAAATTTAGTTATTTATTCTCGAGGAAGAATAAAAAATCAAAAAGCTACACGTCGAGGATTTATTAACCGAGAAAAAAAACCTTAAATCTAATTAAATATTGAAAAGTTTCATTTTGAATTTTTCCAAGTGAGGGATATGGCGGAAGAAAAATCGAGCGAAATGTCAATAGTTAATTTTAATCATAAATCACAAAGAAATTTAGTTATTTATTCTCAAGAAAGCCTTAATTTTTTTTTAAAAAAATCCTAAGCTTCGATCTCACTGAGGTAGCAAAATAAACAATTGATCAATGGAACGTAACTAAAACTCAAATTACTTCAAATTACTTAAAAAAAACTCAATTTACTTCAAATTACTTAATGCCAATCAGTCAAGTATTCGAGTCAACACTTTAGTGAACCCATCAACAGCTCTTGCCTTCATGGGGAGGCCGTATAACCTAGGCATTAAAAATGTCCAAAGCCTAGAGGTCTGTCGAATCTCTAGTAGAGTGATCAACTCCTGAGTGTTATATAGACATCGATTGCAGTAGGGTGAATCACCGATATATCCCCGCAAAAAAATCTCCCCCTTTTGCGGATAATAGTGAGGCTTTCTCATTATCTCTTTCTGCGAGCTGTTGGACTCAAAAAATGAGAAAAAGACGGTTAGGAAGTTAAGCAAAAAAACCAGAAATATCCATCATTCATAGCATTGCTACTTCCCAAATTGGATAAAAATGCGGAATAGCCATTACATAATTTATAAATAAACAAAAACAAGTAATTAATAAACAAACATAAATCAGTTGGGACAAAATTTGGCTGAATAAATGAATGGAGGATTTGAAGTTTCAGTTTCATGGCATTGGAGTGTAGTTTTTAATTTTTTAGCTTCTCTTACGCTTTCGTGGCTTTGTCCTATATCGAAACCAATATGGTAGATCAAAAAAATCAATTGAATCTGCGACCTCTCTCTTCAAGTCAAATCCAATAGAGATGGACTTATCTATGAAGTATGCACTTTCTATTATATCACAAGTCTACATATTAGTTTGTTTAAAGAGATATAATAGATAAAAGTAATAATAAGAAGAAAGTCAACTTCTTACAGACAAATTCTTTCACTACTTGGCGATCGTCTCGGATAACCAATGTCACTCGAGCCATACGCCTTAGTTGATTAGCCTGCCTATGCGTCAGCATCACTCCAGCTTGGGCACAATGCTCCTCTGAGGTTATTACTTGATAAATCTTATTTCTCACGTCTCGGCTGTAACAGTGACAGAAAATATGGCAGTAAACACTAAACATCTTAACAAACGCAAGATACAGAATGAGTTAACATGAATATTGACAAAAAAATGGAACTAACCGCCCAAACATTACAACAAGTGTTTCCAAAATTCCCCTCCGATTGAAAATCTTTCCATGTCTACTCGTCTCGTCCAGTGGTAAAATTTCGACCGCCTTGGGCCACTCCATTCCTTGCACGTAATATGCAATGCTTCTATGTGGTGTCTAGAAGTACTCACGTTAGTACTTGTACGAGAGTAGTCTTCACTCTAGCGTCGAGTGGACCTCCTTCTCACCAGCATCACCACAGCCACCATTGATCGCCAATTCACCCTGACCGAGAAAAAAACGTTAAATCTAATTAAATATTACAAAGTTTCCTTTTGAATTTTTCCAAGTGAGGGATATGGTGGAAGAAAAATCGAGTGAAGATGTTAATAGTTAATTTTTCTCATAAATCACAAAGAAATTTAGTTATTTATTATTGAGGAAGTATAGAAAATAAAAAAGCTACACGCCGAGAATTTATTGACCGAGAAAAAAACCTTAAATCTAATTAAATATTGAAAAGTTTCATTTTGAATTTTTCCAAATGAGGGATATGGTGGAAGAAAAATCGAGCGAAGATGTCAATAGTTAATTTTTCTCATAAATCACAAAAAAAATTAGTTATTTATTCTCGAGGAAGCCTCAATTTAAAAAAAAAAAAATCCTAAGCTTCGACCTCACTGAGGTAGCAAAATAAACAATCGATCAATGGAACGTAACTAAAACTCAAATTACTTAAATTACTTGAAAAAACTCAAATTACTCCAAATTACTTAATGCTAATCAGTCAAGTATTCGAGTCAGTGAACCCATCAACAGCTCTTGCCTTCATGGGAAGGCCGTATAACCTAGGCATTAAAAATGTCCAGAGCCTAGAGGTCTGTCGAATCTCTAGTAGAGTGATCAACTCCTCAGTGTTATACAGACAGCGATTGCAGTAGGGTGAATCACCGATATATTCCCGCAAAAAAATCTCCCCCTTTTGCGGATAATAGTGAGGCTTTCTCATTATCTCTTTCTGCGAGCTGTTGGACTCAAAAAATGAGAAAAAGACGGTAGGAAGTTAAGCAACAAAAACCAGAAATATCCATCATTCATAGCATTGCTACTTCCCAAATTGGATAAAAATGCGGAATAGCCATTACATAATTTATAAATAAACAAAAACAAGTAATTAATAAACAAACATAAATCGGTTGTGACAAAATTTGGCTGAATAAAAGAATGGAGGATTTGAAGTTTCGGTTTCATCGCATTGGAGTGTGGTTTTAATTTTTTAGCTTCTCTTACGCTTTCGTGTCTTTGTCCTAAATCGAAACCAATATGGTAGATCAAAAAAATCAATTGAATCTGCAACCTCTCTCTTCTAGTCAAATCCAATAGAGATGGACTTATCTATGAAGTATGCACTTTCTATTATATCACAAGACTACATATTAGTTTGTTTAAAGAGATATAATAGATCAAAGTTATAATAAGAAGAAACTCAACTTCTTACAGACAAATTCTTTCACTACTTGGCGATCGTCTCGGATAACCAATCTCACTCGAGCCATACGCCTTAGTTGATCAGCCTGCCTATGTGTCAGCATCACTCTAGCTTGGGCACAATGCTCCTCTGAGGTTATTACTTGATAAATCTTGTTTGTCGCGTCTCGGCTATAACGGTGACAGAAAATGTGACAGTAAACACTAAACATCTTAACAAATGCAAGACACAGAATGAGTTAACGTGAATATTAAAAAAAAAAAATGGAACTAACCACCCAAACATTACAGCAATTGTTTCCAAAATTCCCCTCTGATTGAAAATCTTTCCATGTCTACTCGTCTCGTCCAATGGTAAAATTTCGACCGCCTAGGGCCACTCCATTCCTTACACTTAATATGCAATGCTTCTATGTGGTGTCTAGAAGTACTCACGTTAGTACTTGTACGAGGGTAGTCTTCACTCTAGCGTCGAGTGGACCTCCTTCTCACCAGCATCACCACAGCCACCATCGATCGCCAATTCACCCTCACGACAGTGCTGACGGTCCTCGTGGAACATAAAAAATCAAAAAACTACACGTGAAGGATTTAATTGACCGAGAAAAAAGCCTTAAATCTAATTAAATATTGAAAAGTTTCGTTTTGAATTTTTCCAAGTGAGGGATATGGTGGAAGAAAAATCGAGCGAATATGTCAATAGTTAATTTTTCTCATAATCCACAAAGAAATTTAGTTATTTATTCTCGAGGAAGAATAAAAAATCAAAAAGCTACACGTCGAGGATTTATTAACCGAGAAAAAAACCTTAAATCTAATTAAATATTGAAAAGTTTCATTTTGAATTTTTCCAAGTGAGGGATATGGTGGAAGAAAAATCGAGCGAAGATGTCAATAGTTAATTTTAATCATAAATCACAAAGAAATTTAGTTATTTATTCTTGAGGAAGTATAAAAAATCAAAAAGCTACACCTCGAGGATTTATTGACCGAGAAAAAAACCTTAAATCTAATTAAATATTGAAATGTTTCATTTTGAATTTTTCCAAGTGAGGGATATGGTGGAAGAAAAATCGAGCGAAGATATCAATAGTACGATACTTTTGTTCTAGAGCTAGAGGAAGTTAAGTCGAACGAGTGTAGTATCCTTCACTAAGAAAATTTTTCTCATAAATCACAAAGAAATTTAGTTATTTATTCGAGGAAGCCTCAATTTAAAAAAAAAAAAAATCCTACGCTTCGACCTCACTGTGGTAGCAAAATAAACAATTGAACAATGGAACGTAATTAAAACTCAAATTACTTCAAATTACTTAAAAAAAAACTTAAATTAATTAATGCTAACAAGTCAAGTATTCGAGTCAACACTTTTGTGAACCCATCAACAGCTCTCGCTTTCATGGGAAGGCCGTATAACCTAGGCATTAAAAATGCTCAGAGCTTAGAGGTTTGTCGAATCTCTAGCAAAGTGATGAACTCCTGAGTGTTATACAGACAGCGATTGCAGTAGAGTGAATCACCGATATATCCCCACAAAAAAAATGTTCCGCTTTTGCGGATAATAGTAAGGCTTTCTCATTCTCTCTTTCTGAGAGCTGTTAGACTGACAAAATGAGAAAAAAACATTCAGGAAGTTAAGCCAAAAAGCAGAAATATCCATCATTTATAGCATTGCTACTTCCCAAGTTGGATAAAAATGCAGAAGAGCCATTACATAATTTCTAAATCAGGAAAAACAAATAATTAATAAACAAACATAAATCGGTTGGGACAAAATTTGGCTAAATAAAAGAATGGAGAATTTGAAGTTTTAGTTTCATGGCATTGGAGTGTGGTTTTAATTTTTTAGCTTCTCTTACGTTTTCGTGGCTTTGTCCTAAATCGAAACCAATATGGTAGATCAAGAAAATCAAGTGAATCTCCGACCTCTCTCTTCTAGCCAAATCCAATACAGATTGGCTTATCTATCAAGTATGCAATTTCTATATTATATCACAAGTCTAAATATTAGTTTGTTTAAAGAGATATAATACATAAAAATAACAATAAGAAAAAAGTCAACTTCTTACAGGCAAATCCATTCACTACTTGGCAATCGTCTCGGATAACCAATCTCACTTGAGGCATACAGCTCAGTTGATCAGCCTGCCTATGCGTCAGCATCACTCCAGCTCGAGCAGAATGCTCCTCTGAGATTATTACTTGATAAATCCTATTTGTCGCGTCTCGGCTGTAACAATGACAGAAAATGTAGCAGTAAACACTAAATATCTTAACAAACGCAAGACACAGAATGAGTTAACGTGAATATTGAAAAAAAAAATGAAACTAACTGCCCAAACATTATCGCAAGTGTTTCCACAATTCCCCTCCAATTGAAAAATCTTTCCGTGTCTACTTGTCTCGTCCGGTGGTAAAATTTCGACTGCATAGGGCCACTCCCTTGCTTGCACGTAATATGTAATGTTTCTATGTGATGCATGACTACCATAACGAATTGAGAATCACTTGGCTAATCAACCAGAAACCCATCATTCTAACAAAAAATGAAGCTAGAAACTCACCCTTCAAGAGCTTGAACTGTCTGTAAATAGGGCTTTGAAATAAGGGATTTGCTAGCACCAGTATAGGAGAGGAGGGAGCCTTATTCCCTGTAATATCCAATGCTTCTATGTAGTGCATAACTGCCATAATGATTTGAGAATCACTCAACTAATAAAAAAGAAACCCATCATTCTAATGGAAAATGAAGCTAGAAACTCACTCTTGAAGAGCTTGAAGTGTTTGTAAATAGGGCTTGGATCTGCTGGCGCCAGTATAGGAGAGGTGGGAGGACACGCCTTCTTCCCTGTAATAGGCAAAGCTTCTATGTGGTGCATAGAAGTACTCACGTTAGTACTTGTACAAGGGTAGTCTTCACTCCAGCATCGAGCGGACCTCCTTCTCACCAGCATCACCACAGCCACCATCGATCGCCAATTCACCTCGATGATAGTGCTAACGGTCCTCATGGAACATAAAAAATCAAAAAGCTACACGTGAAGGATTTAATCGACCGAGAAAAAACCTTAAATCTAATTAAAAATTTAAAAGTTTCGTTCTAAATATTTTGAAGTGAGGGATATGGTGGAAGAAAAATCGAGCGAAGATATCAATAGTTAATTTTTCTCATAAATCACAAAGAAATTTAGTTATTTTTTTTCTCAAGGAAGCATAAAAAATCAAAAAGCTACACGTCAATGATTTATTGACTGAGAAAAAAAGCCTTAAATCTGATTAAATATTGAAAAGTTTCATTTTGAATTTTTCCATGTGAGGGATATAGTGGAAGAAAAATCGAGCGAAGATGTCAATAGTTAATTTTTCTCATAAATCATAAAAAAAATTAGTTATTTATTCTCGAGGAAACCTCAATTTTTTTTTTAAAAAAATCGTAAGCTTCGATCTCACTGAGGTAGCAAAATAAACAATTGATCAATGGAACGTAATTAAAACTCAAATTACTTAATGCTAACCAGTCAAGTATTCGAGTCAACATTTTAGTGAACCCAGCTCTTGCCTTCGTGGGAAGGCCGTATAACCTAGGCATTAAAAACGTCCAGAGCCTAGAGGTCTGTCGAATCTCTAGCAGAGTGATCAACTCCTGAGTGTTATACAGACATCGATTGCAATAGGTGAATCACCGATATATCCCCGCAAAAAAATCTCCCTCTTTTGCGGATAATAGCGAGACTTTCTCATTATCTCTTTCTACGAGCTGTTGGACTGACAAAATGAGAAAAATACGTTTAGGAAGTTAAGCTAAAAACTAGAAATATCCATCATTCATGGCCTTGCTACTTCCCAAATTGGATAAAAATGCAGAAGAATGGAGTATTTGAAGTTTTAGTGTCATGGCATTAGAGTGTGGTTTTAATTTTTTTTAACTTCTCTTACGTTTTAGTGGCTTTGTTCTAAGTCGAAACCAATATGGTAGATCAAGAAAATCAAGTGAATCTCTGACCTCTCTCTTCTAGTCAAATCCAATAGAGATGGAATTATCTATCAAGTATGCAGTTTCTACTATATCGCAAGTCTACATATTGATTTGTTTAAAGAGATATAATAGATAAAAGTAATTATAAGAAGAAAGTTAACTTCTTACAGGCAATTCCTTTCACTAATTAGCGATTGTCTGGGATAACCAATCTCACTCGAGGCATACGACTTAATTGATATGCCTGCCTATGCGTCAGCATCACTCCAGCTTGAGCACAATGCTCCTCTGAGGTTATTACTTAATAAATCTCGTTTGTCGTGTCTCAGCTGTAACAATGATAGAAAATGCGGCGGTAAACGCTAAACATCTTTACAAACATAAGACACAGAATGAGTTAACGTAAATATTGAAAAAAAATGGAGCTAACCTCCCAAACATTACACCACATAAAAAATTAACTAATCATATTAATTAGAATAATATATCACTCAGCTCGAATTTCTATTAGCATTGGAGTGTCTCTTTCTTAGATTTTTTCTTCTTTTTTCTTATTTGAACTCGAAATGTTGCACGAAGAAGTTTTATTATCTTCATTACTAATATCATCAGTCATAATCACACTTAATTTGTATAATGAAATTTCAACCTTCGCTTTTTACGTGTTTTTTCTCACTATTCTCATAGTATTGTCATCTTCGGCTCCCAAATTCATCAATTCAAAAGATTGTTACATTACTATTGAAAACGGATTAAACTTAGATGAATCCGGTGACGTTTGATGAAATTCATCATTTACAATTCTTTGTTTTTCACCCTTAGTTCATCTTTTCAAAACATAGGCAGATGAAATGCACGTAATCGATATATTCTCAATTAACACTTTCAATACATGACAACATAACCATCCTTTTGATTCAAATAATTTACATTCACAAGAAACTGAAGAGTCTGTGGGATCAAATCTGACAACATGTTCATGTTAAACCCCCTACACTTAAGATTAAATGAATAAATCAATCCATCAAATGTATTACTTGCAATATTTCAAAAGACTTTGCAAAAATTTGTCATTGAATCTTGTAATAATGGTATAGGTATACATTAAAGCAACATGCATTAAGATGTCATGTGAAACCATCAATTTGGGCGTCCCACGATAGCTGTAATCATCTTGACTTTCAATTTCTCTCACATGCTTCATTTGTTCTCCTTAGTAGTAGATAAATTCTATAAGGATCGATGTTTTGCTCGATATTCGTTGGAAGACATTATTGGTGCTCTCATTCTTTTGACTTGATCTTATACCATATGTAAAAATATCATGACCAAAAACTAAACTTCACTTATGTCTAAAGTTGTATAATCTTTGAAGCCAAGTGTTATTTTCAATACCTCAATTCTTTTCCATTTCCCTTCGAGTAGATTCAAATTCGTTCTTCGATTTGCATCTATATATAAGCACTAAGAAATATTTATCCTTAAAACTAAGCTTGTGGTAAAGATATGAAATGTTTTGATTGTCATTTGTCATAATGTGCCAAGTGCATAAAAGATGTTATGTATTCGGAAATACCGTTCTAATGGCTTTTGCTATGGCTTGGTCTTGATAAGTAAATATGGTTTTTGGAGCCTCATTTCCAATAGACTTAAAAAACGTCTCAAATAACTAAATAAATGATTCTACAGTCTCGTCCAATAAAAGTGTACAACCGAACAAAACATTTTTCTAATGGTGATTAACCCCAACAAAAAGTGCACATATCATACTATATTTGTTGGTACAATAATGGTATCAAACACTAACACATCACTAAAACAGTCATAATCAAATTTGGACAAGTTATATCTCCAAAATATATTTGTTAATCTACTATCTTGATCTACTTGTATAGTTTAGGAAAACATTAGGTTTTGATGTTCCATGCTATGAAAATGATTCAAAAGACTTTGACAATCTCCTACATCTATACTATTGGATCTTATCGTCTACAAATAATTTTGACAATTACGCAGGTTAAAATTTAAGTTTTTGCTTCCTCCTACTTCATTTGCTAAAAACTTATATACCGTAGCTTCCCAATGCCAGCTTTCATCATGTCAACTAAAACACCAATGCAAGTCTCAAATGTGATTCTTCCACATCTAATCAAATGCCTTTGATTTTCCTAAATAAATGCGTGATAATGCTCAAAAATATATTTTATGACTTCATAGATACCATTGTTAACCTTAAACTCGATATGAGCAAGACAACCACACCTAACTTCAAATCTCTTAAATTTCTTTTCTTGATCCGATGTGCTACCAAAATACCCCTCACAATTACACATAAAAGTCGGTTGGGTTATTTTTCTTTTAGTATTTCTAACCAAGTTACCATTCCTCACTCGAAATCCTTTACCAATTACATAGGTCACATACTTATTATATGTTTTAAGTTCATTTAAAAAAATCATTCCTATTATGAACTCAAAATCTTTTTCCATATCACGCATTACATGTACAAGATGTGAAGTTTTAAGCTGCAATTAAAAGACCAAAATCATCTGTTACTTAAGAAAGCAATATATGTTTCAAACATTACGAGTAAAGAATTACCTCCGATTCAACCATCCGATAAATTTACACGTGCGATTTCGCACCCAAACTAGGATTAAAATGAAACACCAAATGCTTGACCTATTAAAGAGGTACAACATGCAACCAGTCATGGATATATATTCTCTTTTTCAACTATTATTTAGTTCAATCAATTACAAAGTCTTACTTAAAATAACAAGCATACTACTGTTGCAGTAAATGCATAGAATGCCTTACCATAATGTGATTCCTTTTCGAACATAACCCTTTCAAAATGTTGGCTATAAAATAAGGTTGTACTTGAAAAGACTAGTATGGAAATAATAAATATGTAAATTGTCCTAAAATTTATGCAACATAAGTTCTAAATTTCTAAGAAAGAGAACACCTCTAATTTGGCAAAAGTATTATTACCTCTTTCCCTCATTTCAATATTCTGCACTTGAACTGTTACATGTGCATCTCTCAAAAATTGTTTTAGTTAACTCCTTCATGTATTATAAAGCTGTGAACAACATTCCTCAAAAAGCAAAGACTCAAATACTCTTATGTACTTTTTTTACAGACTCAAATCGACCAAAAGCGCATTGTAGATCAGTTTCCTTAGGAACATAAGAAGCCACATCACTTTTTACACTTAAGTGAACTAGCAAGGAATCAAACACATAACTAAGCTAATTGAAACAAATATCATCATCTATAGAAACAAACAAGACAGTATGGGCTAATAAAAACTGGTGTCACTATCTGTAGTATGATTGCATACCAATAAAAGAACATGCATTTGGACCAAGATATTCTAGGGCCCTTCCAAACTCAAATGCATGTTCCCAAGTGTTGTAACATGCAAGTAAATGAATGGATAATTACACAGAAGTCTTATACCAGCCAAAGAAAGGGTTAGAATTCATATGTGGAAAGATTAGCTTTAATCTGGATCTCACAAACAGGCCAAAAACTCCTATGAATAGAAAATATCTAGGTCTAAATCACTTCAATAATCTATATACCCACAACACGTTTCAAATAAAAAGTAACGACTTAACCTTTAGTCATCCCATTCTAATCGTCCCCATTAAACCAGTTGAACTGGGTTGATTTTGGTTTGATCCGGTATTAGTTAGGAATGGTTAAGTAGACAAAATCATACTCGATTATAAATTGATTTCCTGTCCAACCAGCTAAACTAGCCTCTTGATTTCAACCATAAAGTTTACAACAACTTTGTACAAAAAGAATGAACCTTCAATATTGGTAGAGGACAACTCATGTCTATACTCTTAAAACCCGCCAGGGAGTCAATAAGCGATAAAATCATGTCTATACTCTCAAAGCCCCATTTCCCTAATATTTTCTCAGTGTCCAAATCTCGGATATGTTTGATCTATCAACAGGCGGAGATAGTTTCACCTCAACCCATCCCCCGACCAAAAACAATGGGGTCAAATTTCACAATTACGCAATTATGGGTTTGTCCTAAAAATCTATCTCCATAATAAGGAAATGATTAAAAAATCCAACCTTTGCAATTGCTTTTTTTTAGCAAATTGCATTACGTTCTTTTGACATAGAGTGGGGAGAATTCTGAGCAGTATAAAGTAAAGAAAATACAAGAAGAATCCAAGAAAAGAACAAAAAAAACTGAACCCCCCTTCCGTCACATCGTTAGAGAGAGGAAAGAGAGAAGAAGGCCCCAAAGCACAGAGCACTGCACACTTGAATCCACACAGCAAATTAGGGGTAGGGAAAAAAGCGAAAGCGAGAAATGACATTGACATTGGAGAGAAGGACTTGGGACTTGAGGAAGGAGGTTGGGCTGAGCCCTAACAAGATCGTGATGCTGGCAGACCTAGAGATTGACAAACTGGTGAGAGAGAAGGGGTTAGGCATGAACATTCTAACGTACAGGTTGAGCCGGGGTTGGATCCAAAGCAGGAGGGCCGACGCGATGGTTCGACAATTGGTGGTGGTTCACCGATTAGAGAGAGGAAGGGCAAAGAGAGACTCAAAGAGAGAGAAAGAGCGAGGGACGAACGAGCTGGGGCCGGATCCAGAGCCGGATGGGCAGCACAGTGGTTCGTTGGTTGGACACGCAATCTCATTGGCCTGAGAGAGAGACGCGAAAAGAGATAAAGTGCGAGGGATGGACAAGTCAGGGCTGGATCCAAAGCCGGAATGGCAGCGTAGTGGTTTATTGGTTGGGCACAATGATTTGCCGGTCGGAAAGAGGGAGGGTAGAGAGAGATGCGAAGAGAGAGAAAGAGGGGTGTACAGTCTATGTAGAAGGAGAAACCTTACTTTCTTAGTTATAATACGCACCAAAATTATCAAAATGTTGGCTCAACTTGTAGGTCCCATGAGAGGACACGTGTCGCCTTCTCAACGCCTTATTATTTGCCATGCTGGAGCACGAGGGGCATCCAATGTTTTTTTGATATAGTTGTAGTTTGCATGAATAGCGATCCTAGCCAGTTAAAGCCAGAGGTTCTTTTGGATTTGATCGAATCAGATGAGTCCACCATCACTAGTTCGGCACGTAGATGAATACTTTTGTGGACTCGGTCCAAAATTGGCCCAACCCAACTCAAGGGCCCAAACAGTCCCTCTACATTTTTATTTTTATTTTGGGTCAAAAGAAAAATTACTTTCATTATTGACTAAAACTTTTTATTTTTTACTTTCACTCAATTTATATATTTCTCTTAATCCAAATAGAAGCATAAGAATGTTCAACATCATAAAATAATCATTAAAAAAAAACCCAAAGTAGAGAAGGGGGTTTTAGAAAGTCAATATGGGTTAAGAGAATCATTCTGATGGGCCTTTGCCACCTGGTTCCTACGGTTTATCGGCTTTCCTCAAGGCCCGCAATGTACTTTTACAACTGCAAGGAAGGTTGTCCCCCTGCAATATCAACAAATCCTCACTAATTGTTGTTACTAGCTACTATAAGGGCTCAAGGAGCATGAATTTTATGTAAGATGCCATTGGGAGTCACGACACACCTCAACCACGGAACCTACTTGAGATTCATTGCACTAAGACGTCTTTAGTCTGAACTCTCTTGCCATGGTTTTGAATCACATAGTACTTTTGCGTGCTACGTTAAGCTACTTTACTCGATAGAAGATCCAATCACCATCGACAACTTACTCCAACGACACTAATCATCGGGCTCTTGCCGACGAGAAATTACTCCGCTTCCTATTCCGAGGAAGCAATAATAGTGCATGCCTCAGTATAAAGATGAGCCTCCCATAATTCTTTTCATCATGGTTCCTTATTTGATTGGTCATTGTGATAGACGAGTTAAATGCCTTTCAATTGATTCTTCCGACATAGGTTGTTTGCTTTTTGTTAGAGGCGGGTTTGATTTGATTCTTCTTTGTTTTCTTTGTGTTTTTCGATATATACCTTATCGCGAGGAATATTCTTGTGTTAGGATGTGAAGATAAGCTATTGAAACTCTTCGTCACTTACGGCAATGTTGAAGAGTTAGTATTTTCTCATCGTGTCCTCGGATTTTTTTTTAAATCCTTTTTAGTAATAGGAATTTGAGTAAAGATTTAGAAATGATGATCATAAATAGTTTGATACTCTCTAATTTCGAGTTTTAATCGACATTCCCCGAGATATTCCTAGATTTGACATGTGGTTGATTCTTTAAATGTAAACCAATGGATAATGAAGACTGTGAGCCGTACACAAATGTTTATTGGATCAAGTTTCGTCTGGACTAAAATGTTAAGTGATTGGATTTGCTTCTTCAAGTGCGGAGTTCCAATTGTCTTCACATTTGTCATGAAGTTTATTTATTCATAATGTAAAATGGCTCTAGCATTCTTAATTTTAAAACCTTGTTCCACCTTCTGTGATGGGTTTGTAAAAAATATTGGATAACAATCCTGATTTTGATCTAAGCACAGGTTTTCTTATGACAAATACATGTCATGTTTGCTCGGTTAGGTAAAGTCTTTAACTAATGCAAATTCCTCGCAAAATAGTGTTGTTGGCCAACAGGATATGTTTGAGGTTATTCGAAGTTGAGTTTGGGGCTGGGGTTGCTAACCAAGGTGAAGTTAAAGCTGGTGTTAAAGTAGGAGATGAAGGTAGAATCTATGAAACACGAACACCTTCTAGAAGCTTTTGTATCGTGTCGAACACCCCAACACATGTCCAACACGAGGTAAACATGTGTCGGAAAATCTGACATGTGGTCAACTCTTTCCGACACGCTCCTACATGCGTGTCCGGAATTGCGAGAGGCATGGTGGTTTCTCAAGCGAATCTGCAAGTGTAAAGGGAGAGAGAATCGTTGAAGAAGGCGACGAAGTGTGGAGGCGAGAGCGAGGGAGCAAAGGCGAGGCCGTGAGCAACGATGAGGCTGCGACTGCAAGGAGGGTTAGAGGAAGATAAGAGATCGAGGTGACCCCAAGGGCTGCGATTGCGATGCTGCAATGAAAGGCTAGAGGCAAGGTTACGACTGCGAAGGAGGGACGGCCAAAGGTGAGCAACTGAGAGAGAGTAGAGATCAAGAGGAAGAGGATCATATGAGGAGAATGGAGAGGAGATTGCGGCTCGCAATTAGGGTTTGAGTTTCCTCCTTTTTTTTTTTTTTTGAAGACAGGAGAAACCAGCTTGTAGCCGACAGCCGCGTCGTAAACCTCCTGATGACGCTAGCACAGGACCCACCACCACGGCGTCACGCTTAATACACCTAACTACTCACACCAATGATTGAACCTCTCCCCTCTCTTACGAAGGATCATTGAAGCCTTACCAGTGGAGCCACTACGGCCGGTGGTAGTTTCCTCATCTTTCAATTCTAGCAAGAAGAAGAAAAAGAATAGATAAAAAAAAAAATTGGGACTCTGATTGATTGGACTTGGCATGGGTGGAGGATGACTCCACTTTTCAAGAAATGAAGTGACGGATGATAGAGGGAAATAAATCAAAGGGAAATAATTTTTGGGGGAATGGGTTTGGCAGGTGGGCGGGGCTTTTTTTTTTGTCAAAAAAATAAATAAATGAGGTCAAAAATAATTTCAAAAATAAAAGCATTAAATATTAAATAATTATAAATTTTGATTAATATAGAAAATCATAGATTTATTTAAATAAGTTGATTCTAATATCTTGTTAGTCATTAGTTTTATAATTTTTGTTAAAATTAGAAACATGTCCCCAAACATGGATATGCATTAATTATGAATATGTCATTCGAATTTCTTATGAATAGATTTATTAATATTATTAGTGTAAAGTCATTATAAGCTCTTTTATTTATTTGTTTATTTATTTATTTATTTATTTATTTGTAAATATGAATCAAATTAATTAAAAAGAAAAATATTAATTTTATATATAACATGTCTCAACATGTCGCAATTTTCTATTTTTGAGAATTGACGTGTCAGCGTGTCGTGTCGTGTCGCATGTCCGTGCTACTTAGGGTAGGATTAAACTTGAGGTTACAGTTAGGATTGAGCTTGAATATGGGGTGCCAACTAAGATGAAGATAGTGAGAGTGATGATGGCCTTTATTTTTTAGGGTGATGATTGTGAGAGTGGTGATGATGAGATTAATGCATTAGTCAGGAGTGATGATGGTCACACATTCTATCTGATGACGAGGATTACTTTCAAGTAAGGGAAACGGGACTGGAATTAATGGTAAGGAAGGTCGCATTAACTATTGATCTTGGAGTTTTACGAGCTTGCAAAACATCTATCTCACTCATAATTGTGTTTATTTATACGTTATTAGCACCTAGGAAAGATTATAGCGAAGATTGAGAGCCATAACATCATTCTAATGGAAAAACTTCCAATTGTAAGAATGTTTCATTCCTTTTTGGTCAATTCATTGATTTTGCGGTTGTCGTGGCTTGCAAATCATCTAGTCAACTTGTAATTATGCCCACTAAGATAATACTATTCTTGGGAATGATTAGATTGAGAGTCATAACATCATTCTAGTGGAAGAACTTGCATTCGTAAAAATATTTGGCTTCTTTTGGATCAATTGCTAGATCTTGTGGTTATCATAACTTGCAAATCACGTGATTAATTTATAATTGTGTTCATTTAGACGCTATTAGTACTTGGAAAAAATTGTAGGAAATGTTGAGTGTCATAACATCATTCTAATGGAATAACTTCCCATTCTAAGAATATTTTGCTCATTTTGCATCAAATGCTTTATCTTGAAGTTTTACAAGCTTGCAAACCATCTAACTCACTCAAATTTTGGTTATGAGCTATAAGAACATTATAACGGAAGAACTTCCCATTCTAAGATGTTTAGCACATTTTGGGTCAAATACATTAATGTTGGAATTTTACGAGCTTGCAAATCATCTAACTTAATCATAATTATGTTTACTTTGATATTATTAGCACTTGAGAAAGATTATAGCAAAGGTTGAGATCAAAACATCATTCTAATGGAAGAGCTTTCTATATAAGAATATTTGGCTCATTTTGGGTCAAATGCTTGATTTTGGGATGAATACAGTATTTTTCAATGCTTGTTACCAATATTCGACATTTCCTTCCGGCTGATACTTAGCCAAGATCATCTATGATACCTCGAATTTTCTGACTTTGAAAATCATTAGGTGAATAAATAGAAAGTTTGAAAAGTCGAAGTGGGCCGAATTGAGCCATGATTTGGGCTGACTTATAGAATTGGGCCTTGGGATTTTATTAGTGGGCTGCTCAATGAAAGAAAGTCAAGTTGGGCTCACTAGTCAAGTTTAGGCCCTTGACTTTCTTTTCGACTTTAAAAAATCATTAGGTGAATAAATAGACAGTTCGAAAAGTTGAAGTGGGCCGAATTGAATCATGATTTGGGCTGACTTGTAGAATTGGGCCTTGAGATTTTATTAGTGGGCCGCCTGATGAAATGAAGTCAAGTTGGGCTCACTAGTCAAGTTTGGGCCACAAGAACGGTTTTGAATTTGGTTGTAAAAACCTGAGGTTGTCGCACAAACTTTGTTAATCGACACTATTTTGTGAAAATAAATATACTTGTCTGAATCCGGTTTATAATGGATCGGATCCATCATAATCGTTCACATTCCCTACATTGTACAAAGGGGAAGTCTGATTTTAAAGGGGAAGTCAAAAGCATTTAAATGAAGGAGCGCGCTTCTGTCGCACCAAAAAAAGCATTTTTTTTTGTTGGACTTCTTGTGATTTATTCGCCGGATTGGTTTTAGCTTTGAAAAATTTCTTGACCCAAATTTAAGATTTCAACATGTAGAGTAGTCCAGAGATCTGAGTAGCCGCTGAAACTATCACAGGGGAAATTGCAAACGAGAGAGGCATTCGGTCCGCCCTATGGTGGCCTTGGACTGATGTAATTTTGGTCCAGTCTGGCCCGATTTGAGCTTAGGTTCGGAATTTCAATCTCTTCTTGAAAATTTCTCATTTACCTTTTTTCGATATCAAAACATGCAAATTATAAAAACAATTATTATCGCTTGAACAAAATATAGATTTGTGCAAAGACATGAATTTCGCAGACCATGAAAAACCGACCATGTTAATTGATGTGGAGTTTTAAGGGCCGGAAGTATTATTTGAAAAGCTCGTTTGAACCCTCCACACTATTATTGTATGTTCCATTTCTCTCCGACCCAACTTTCCGATGACCATTTGGAATTAATCGGGATTTCGTTTCGAACTGCAATCCACGACAACTTGCTCCTGGCTTTAGCCTAAGATCGGCCGAGGATGGCAATCAAACCTTAGTAGTGGGCTCGTTAGAACTGGGATACCCAGACTAGGCATTACCATGAGGATCCTATACCCGTAGGGAATCATAGCTACTTGGTCTAGCCATAGGTAGCTGCAGTTCCACCAGCACGTCAGAATTTGAAATGTTTCTTCTTCACAAGAGATAGGAAACGTCTTTTCCAGCTAGCACATGCTGGCCAGAGGCTCACCCACAGCATGGCTAGAACTCGTGACCTCCTAAAACCCTTTCCTTATCGGAAATTCATCTCAAATTTTGTAACACTCTTATCGTTCATAGGATAAACATACGAGAAAGAGGGGCTTTTCCAATCAATTTTGAACAGAAATTTTCCCAAATTTTGGTTTTTCAATGAGCAGGGGCGCAAGCAAGGCAGACCGGCCCATGGCACAAAATGAATCAGCTAGCATAGCCCGTTTCGTGAATCGGTGGGTCATGCCAGGTCGAAACCCATTTGACACCACTAGATAAAGAGGAAAGGAAAGATGCCAAGCAAAACTTTAGCAACGTCGGCCCATCAATGTCGAAAAAAGCAACACAATTCTCGTGTCAGCCTAGCATAAATTAAACCCAAATTAAAGAACAAACACATTAAATTATGCTTAACAATATCACATCAATGTGATCACGTAACATCAATTGAAAGTCTTTCGGTCCTAATTGACGTTCCTGCCAAGCTTCAACTTGCTTCGATTGTCGGCATTATCCTCTGAAGAAATAGATTTGATTGGAGGAGGAGGCCTAGCTTCAAAGCCACTCCTCCATCAACAGTCCTGAGATGGGATACAGATAACAGGAATAGTAGCAGAACAAGTCACCGTCTGGGTTTGCGGCTACATACAGATTGAATATTATCTCGGCGCTCGAAACTTGCAATTTACATTTTGAGTTTCATCGCTCGTCGCTCCGACTCGCCGCCGGACGACCCCGCACATGTACGCGAATCATCATTTTTTCCTTCCCAAGCTACCGTTGCCCTGCAAAACGACCGGCGACCCCTATCCCAGACTTCTCTCTCGTCCGCCATCTCTTTCCTATTACGTCGCCGGTTTTTAGCTTGTGTTCATCTTGTGAAAGAGCTAGAGTTTGATCTCCCTACTATCACGTGATGGGATTTTAACCCTCTCGAGATCTTGACTCTTTCACGTAAATAGGGGTAAGAAAGTTCTATGGAAAAAATTATCTGTTTTCATATAGTGGTTGGTCTTTGAATTAGTAGCGAATAACTTCCTGCTTTTGACTATTTTAAACTTGAGTCCTCCAAAAAGTCTTTCGATTATGAAGCATCAATAAGTACACTGGTGATGTAAGGCTTAATTTTCCAAAAATTAAAGTAAGATCATAGATAATGCGGCGGTAAATTCGCGATATAATGAAGCTACGCGTATAATATTTTATGGATGATCATCAATTTGCAAGAAAAGTAAACGACAACCCACTGTTCCATTTCATGGAAAAGGGAAAGAAATATACATAAATTTTCGTGATGGCAACAAGTTGAATCCTTGATATTTTGTAAGGGTTGATGTGACGTGTCGTTTGTTGTCTTAGTGGCGGATTTGGAGCGATGTGCTTGCCGACAAGACCATTGTTTAGTGGGGGGAAGAAGACATCCAAGCCTCTCCTCTATTGGTCAAAGCATTACCTCCTACTCTTCAGATATTTTTCTCCTACTAGACATAGAATGAAATGGCGCTCTATGATATAAAGAATTCTGCAATAGCAAGTCGATAGACAAGTGCCACATTTGATATAATAGAATAGAATTGATGGATCAAACCACCAAGCATGTTAGTTTGGATGCTTGCCTCTTTTCTATGAGGTCACGCCTCTCCGAAAATTTAAAGTCAAATATTAAATTTTTCGCAAAGCAAATGCAACTTTGACATAGACTATGAGTCTCGAAGAAGTATGGTGAATACTGGATTTCTCAATATCAATTATTTTAGCCATGCGAGCATATATGTGGAAAGTGTGTCTGGTTCTCTAGTTTAAAGTCTCGACTTAGGTAGAAGATACACTTGAGAATATCTATAATGACCGGAGGGTTAAGCTCCACTTAGGCAAGAGCCATACTTGAGAATACCTATAGCGGTCAGAGTGCTGACTAGAGTCAAATGGACTAGATAAGAAGCAATTCTAGGCAAGCTACTAAGATGAAGAAAGGTGTTCTAGGGATGTGTATGTGTGTAAAATTGAAATTAACTCACGAAAGGCGCTTTGATATGACGGCAAATTTAGAATTGGAACTACAATATTAAGCATTGCTCAAGTGGAAGTACTATCAGGGTGGGTGACCTCTTGGAAATAGGACCCACCCCTATGTCAAAGGACTTGCAAGGCTCGGTATAGGATCGCCAAAACAGACAACAAGAATGTCGTGATATCAATATGTGCATTTCAATAATCTTCGGGGCATGTGACAACAAGTGGATCCACAACGTCCGGTAAGGATTAGCCAAACGTGAAAGGAAAAAATAGAAAAGAAGAAACGAAAAGGTATTGGAAATCATCGGATGCTAGGGCAAGAAGAAGGGATCATGAGCACCCAAGGAGGGAATGCAGGTTGCAACACTAATTACCATACTAACATTCAATCGGAATGGGTGGGGAAGGTGGGTCAACTAGTTAGGGATTATTGGTTTTTGGTCTAGTCTGGTTCCACCTACGAACCAATAATTGAATTAGGAGGATTGGTTCTTAATTGTTGGGACTACGGACTGGACCGGACGGTCCTAAGACTGGGGACCAAATCGGACCGATCAATCCAATCCGGTTTGCTCTAATTTGGTCCTATGGAACCAATTACTTAAAAAAAAAATTAAAAACTAAAACATACTAGAGTTGTTATTATTTTATGGTCTATTGCTATTTTAAAGAAATTAAAAAATATTTATAAAAAAAAAAAGAATTGATCCAATCCCAATTCGATTTTTTTTTTAATCGAAAATCAGACCAATAATCACCAATCCAATTTTTATGAAATCGAGAATTAGACCGATCCTTCCAAGAACAGGACCAAAATGGTCGGTCCAATTGGATGCCAGCGATTCTTGATTTGAGCGGTCCAACGTGCTCATCCGTATGGCCGGCTGTGTGGGGGCTTTCTCGGCTTTCGCTTTTCGTACCGCAAAAAGACCCCCAACCATTTCCTTTGAACGAACCGATTGCTTTCGATTAATGAAACCCCTGCAATTTAACGATAAATAATAATAAAAGTTCCATTTTTTATTATCATTTCTCTACTCCATCCTCTCTCTTTCTCTGTCCCTGCCGGCGCCCCGAACGGAGCGTCGGGAGGATGCGATGTAACTGCGGTCAGCACAGCAGAGAGAGAGAGAGAGAGACATACAGATGTAGAGAGAGAAAGAGAGAGATAAAGAGAGAGAGAGAGAGAGAGACATACAGATGTAGAGAGAGAAAGAGAGAAAGAGAGAGAGAGAGAGAGACATACAGATGTAGAGAGAGAAAGAGAGAGAGAGAGAGAGGAAGAAGACGACAGAACAAGGCGATGCCCGCGAGTCAAATGACAACCCGCTTACGTTTCTTTGACTCTCTCTCTCTCTCTCTCTCTCTCGCTCGCTTCAGTTCGGTAGGGCCCCCACCCGCCCCCTTGAGTCGGCCGAGATTTCGACCTCGCCGGCCCGGCCGCGCGTCGCGACGTCCGGGCTGTTTGCCCCCCGGCTCCGCCTCCCCACGCGCTGCCGCCTGGCGCGTCGGCTCCCCCAGTGATCTTTTTTTTTTTTTTTTAACGGGTTTGCAGCTATAACTTGCGTGGATGGTTTGTCCTCAGTGTTTCTAATCATTCTTAACTTTGACCGGGAAATATCACGAAAATTTTTTAGGTCATACATTGTTGTCAAACAAAAATATCCCGAACCCTTTTTTTTGCAGCCAAAACCTCTAATTTAATACCATGATGGCTAAAATACCATCTATCTACTTCAAAATACTTCAAACTTCAGCCACTTTATCACCAATGTCCTGCAATTTTTTTTTGTGTCGCCAATACCCCAAACATGTAGAGTATGCAAAAAGTTGTGGCATTAATATTACAGTGGATATAATTTAGGAATTCTGGCGATAGAAAAAATTATGATTAAAAGTATTGGATGACCCAAAAAGATTTGACCATTGCAATATTAATATCCAAATTTTTTTTTTCCGTGTCACCAAACCCCAAGCATAAGCGGTGTGAAAATTTTTGGGATATTGGTGTTGTATTGGACATACTTTAGAGTGAATTAGACAGTAGTTTTGGTTTTTGAGTGGTATCAAATTATCAATCCTTTTAAGTTTTATAATTGATCCCTTGAACCAGTGAAAAAAGGCCAAGAACCTTTTTCTTTCCCTAAGCTGTTAAGTTTGACACACTTTATTTGCTTTTTTCTCATTTCATACAAAGATTATTTCATTAAACATGCTTGTAAGGTCAAGTGAGAGAATGACTAGGTTGTTTCTAACCCCTTTTTCGTTATTTTTTTCGGCTCAAATCAATATGAAATTGGTAATATTTCCTCTAGATGCACTGGATTCAACACGTTTTTGATCTAATTTCTCCATCTTGTCCAATAGATTTCTTTCCAAATAACTTGTGAAGAAAAAGAAGGCCAATGACTCCCCAGTCTAATCCTTGTCCCGTCGAAGTTTTCGACGCGTTAAAAATATACAAATCACTTTGCAGAAAAAGTTTAACAAGTCAACCGACAACTTTCTTTAAGTCAAGTCTCGAATGACTCGTATATTTATATAGCCGGACATTTTTATTTTTTTTTGGGGGATTAAATCAATTGATGCGCTGGATCGAAGCAAATTGTGGATTTTATTTTTATTTTGTTGAATATTTCCTGCTCAAACGATGAATTACTCAAGATTCCCTTTAAAAGGTTATCTTGTTCGGTTGCCGTTTGGCAGGACAAAGTCAAATCTTGCCTCCAAAATTAAGAGAGTAATTATGTCTAAAAAAGTGTGTATAAATTATATATGAATATGCATATCAGTGTTTATATGTGTTAAACCGTTTGAGGCATTTCACATTCAACAGAAAACTAAAATTACGACAATTGTAAAAAAGGAAGAATCTAAAAGTGAAGTTTTGACCAAACAAGTCTTTGACAGATGGTGTACAACAAGTTGAACTCTTTTGTTTGAAATTATTTTTCACACATTTATAAGATTTGACCAAGTAACTAATAATAGGTATTGGGATTAAAGCACCTAACACGAGTTTGAACGAATCTCAGAATTGCGTTCTATTATAATCTACATCAAGGGGAGGGAGAATCCTAACGTGGGACCATGATCCCACCTCTAGGATTTGAGGTTTTTGCATAGCAAAGTTAGCATGTATTAAAAGGGGGAACTTGTACATTTTGTGTTTATTTTTTTTATTTACTATTGAGTAGCCTACTAACAAACACTGGGATAAAAACGCTCGACAAGGGTGTTGATTAATCGCATAATTGCATCCGGGTTAATTTGAAAACACTTCTACTCTATATATCTAAGCCTATGTTTTTTTTTTGGATTTCTAAGCCTATGTTTGGAAAGGCCAAAAAGTTTGGGGAAAGAATGAGGAGTGAAAGAGAATTAGGGGGGAGAGAAGTTCAAATATCCATGTTTGGAAGGGCCTATAGGAAAGATAAGTTAAGATTTGGGGGGTGAATAAAACGAGTGGGGCCCGCCAAGAAGCGGTCGCCCTCAAATTGAGAAGAAAGCCTCGATCAAGAACTGCGTGGCCGAAATAAAAAATTCCCAAAAATACCCTTGCATTCAAGTCGAATTTACCGCTTCTCTTTGCCTCTTCTTTTTCTTCTTCGGGTATCACGGTTATGAATTTCATTTTCTATGACCAACTTTATTGAATGTGACGTTATCTCACTCAGCATATAGTTAACGAAGAATACAATTAATTTAATCAATTCCTAAATCAAATTAATTTGAAATTAGAAGAGAATAATGAAAGGACCACAGTTAAATGTGGAATTTTTTTTTTTTTTTGGGGGTTAAGGGGGGGAGGGGTGGTGTCTCATTGTTTGCCGAGCAATCTAGTTAAGGACTAATATTCTTCTTCTTCTTCTTTTCTATAAAATCGTGCTAATGTTCCTTCAGCATCTTTTAAATTACTAGCGTAATTCCTCAATTACAATTTAAAATATACACAAAAGGAGGATATTCAAACATAGTGCCCAACAACTTCCATTTCATTTCATAGCTCTCGTAGAGTCGTCAAACAAAGGATTGTATATTCAGCAACGATTCCGTCATTTCGATTGAAAAAACAAGAATTAGAATGCTCGTTTTAGTCGCAAATAAATTAAGAATTCTTTCTAGTCTCTCGAGAGACTAATTCATCATTTCCAGAGCGTCATTTCTCAATGTATTTTATGGTGCTTACACACATAGGTCCTATTCTTGGATGCTCAGCAACCTCTTGGAAATGGCCATCGAATTAAATGGTCAAATCCTTGGATGCGGTTGCGGTATGCAAAAGTCAAAGGAATTGATCAAATGTGTCGCCGACATCATGAAAGAGATGGCCCCTCTTTAATCACTTGGTCCAGACGGATTCCATGCCATTTTCTACATGAAATGTTGGGAAGTGGTGAAGGCCCAGATTGTACAATTTGTGTAGCATTTAACACAAGTCAATTGCCCTATCTTCTCAAACATGTCGGCAAATAGACTGAAAGGGTTCCTCAGTCATATTATCTTATGGGTAGAAGCATACAAGATAATTCTGTAATTGCATAGGAAATTGTACAGTCCATGAGAAAGAAAAGAAAGGGGCGTCCATTCATGGGAGTTAAGGTGGATATGTCACAAGCTTATGATAGAGTTGACTGGAATATACTTGACGCAATCTTTTGTAGCCTGGGTTCTGGGTCCTTTTTTGCAGGCTCATAAAAATATGTATTCGTCGGATCATTATTCTCTTCTTATCAATGATAAACCCACGGGAAGTTTTAAATCTCAAAGGGACTCCGACAAAGTGACCCTATCTCACCATACCTATTTGTAATTTATACTGGACTTCTTTCTAGAATTCTATCTAGAGAAGAGGATTTGAAGATTATTGCAGGTATAAGAGTAGGGCAAGAGCGTTCGCCTTTAACTCACCTTATGTATGCGGATGATTTCTTGTTATTTGTCGAAACCATTGAGCATCAAGTGAGCGGATTGAAGGAATACATTGAAAGTTATTGCTCGTGGTTAGGTCAAAGCTTGAATCATCAGAAGCCGTCTGTCTTTTTTTCTAAAGATACTTTTGTGGGCGTGAAAAAGTTTTGTATGGATGAGCTCCACATGTGAAAGCGGATCTTGAAGCACTGTATCTTGGAAATTCCCTCTTCAACCAATCAAAGGTAGGGCAAAATATCAATTCCTTGAACAGAAGGTTGATAACAAACTTAGCACCTGAAAAATGATGACACTATCTTGGGCGAGTAGAGCAACAAACATTCGATCGATTGTTCAGAATGCACCAATCTATGCCATGCAATATGGTCAACTGCCTTGTAGCACTTGTGATAGACTCGACACCTTTATAAGAAAATTCTAGTGGGGTGTGCCAACAGAGAAAAATAGATACTTTACACCTAAATGTTGGGATTCACTACGTAGAAACAAGAAGAGTGGAGGAATGGGTTTTTAGCAGAATAGGGATTTCAACAACGCTGTGCTTTTAAAGCTCGGTTGGGGAATGGTCCAAGATAGAAGCAAGCTATTAGTTAGAGTTCTTGAAGGGAAGTATCTCCGAAGCTTCAATTTCTGGAGTCATGAGGTCGAGGCAACAGCCTCTCCTTTTGGAAGGCAATCTTGGATGCTAGAGAAATACTCAAACTGGGAACTTTTTATCAAATAGGGGATGGAAAATCAATCGAGGTAGGAAATCACCCTTTGGACTCCTAATGTTTCATCTCATCTACCTTCTTTTATTGATCCAGACCCTGTCTTGAAGCAAAGAAAGATAGAAAGCTTCTTTATCCTAGGGACAGAAACCTGGGATGTATTAAGTCTAAATCAGACTTTTTGCCCAAACTTTTTGCCCAACCTTAGTCCAAGCCATTCTTCAGATCCATGTGCCAAACTCCATTTGGGTGGACAAATCAATTTGGCATCCAACTATCAATAGAATATTTTCTATTAAATCTGCTTACAAACTCATAAAGTCACGAACTAAAAATGGCAACAACTGTGTGATTTGGAACAAATCTTGAAAGCTAGAGCTCATGAGCGGCACAAAATGATGTTGTGGAGGATAGCGACCGATGTCTTACCTTGTCAAGCTAATTTGTTTCAATTGATCCATATCCCATACCCTATTTGCCCGTTGTGTGGAGCTTCGGAGGAGAATGCGGTACATTTTTACATCATGTCCTCTAGCCCAAATTTTGTGGAGAGAGAGCCCATGGGGTATTATCTCATTTGCTTGGAACTTCAAGTTTTCAGAAGAGATGGGGAAGCACTTTCTTAATCCAGGAAAAATAGTGTATAGAATGGGATTAGATTGCAAGCTCTTCCCCTTTATGTAGCAATTCTCTACACTAGAATGTGGTGCTATAGGAATACAAAGTTAGATGATCATACAACTCCAATTTCTCCCAAAGCGATTTAGATGGTCATACAAGATTTCTTGGAATATTCAAATATGTTCAAGAGAGAGAACAAAGTTAAGTTAAGTTAGGAGTTGGATTCTTTTGGGGTAAGGACAAACTCTCGGATTCCTCCATCAAATGAAGAGTTGGAATTTAATGTAGATGGTGCATGGAAAGATAATAAAGGGGCCATAGGTATTATTGCACGATCAAATCGAGGCTCAGTTGTCCAAGCGTGGACAAGACAAGGAAGATGAAACTCGTCAATGGAAGTGGAAGTTGTAGCTCTTCTTCTCAAGTGCAAAGATGCTTAGTCCCTCGGCATCCACAGGGTGGTGTTTGAAAGTGACTGTAAGGTATTAATTAATGCTATTCAACGAAAGAGCCTTTACCCTTGGTATATTCATCCTTTCGTTTCGAACTCCCATTTACTGCTTAGCAACAATCCATGATAAAGTTTGAAGTGAATCGGTAGAACTAGTAATGAAGCTACTCATAAGTTTGAAAAATGGGCTTTTCATCAGTTAGGAACTACATCTTCTTTTGTTTTTAATGATCTCCCTTCTAGAGTTAAACATTTAGGATTAGGAATCTTCTTTAATTTATCATCTTGATTTATGCTCTAGTTTATCCTCGCAATATTTGAATTATTTTGATGCAATGGAAGGTTTGTTTTAGCCAAAAAAAAAAAGGCACTACTAATCTTCAACTCATTAATAAGTGAAGGGGGAAAACGATGTCAACGATTTTGATCTGGCTTGGGAAAAGTTGAACTTAAATCTTAATCAAGGAGTTTTGAATCTAAATTTGAAAAGAACAATTTTGTTATTATCTGAACTGCTACTAAAGCTACAAATTCATTTATTGTTTGGTAATTAGCGGTAGAAGTTTATTTTGAACAACTAGTATGGTTGTAAAAATCTGAGGTTGTCATACAAAACTTTGTTCATCAATACTATTTGTGAAAAGAAATATACTTGTCTGAATCTGATTTATAATAGATCGGATCCATCGTAAACGTTCATAGTCCCAACCTTGTACAAAGGGGAAGTCCGATTTTAAAGGGTGTGGATGATAATTATTATGTTTCTCTATTTCTCTATTTTTCTATTTCTAAAAATAAGTTTGAAACAAAAAATTGTTTAGTAATGCAATTTCATTTTTTCTATTTTCAGGAAAAAAATTTAGCCTAGAAATAAGTTTGAAACAGAAATGAGAAATAAAAATTTTATACTTTTCTATTTTAGGAATATAAATAATAATAAAAAAAAATCTTCTCATGACTAACCCTTGCTGTCTTCCCCCACCTCTCACTTCCCCCCGCCAGTTACTGCTACCGAAGGGAGATATTTAAGAAGGTCTATCAAACAAATTTATGTTTCAAGAATAGAAATTATGTTGTTATCAAACACGTACCTCCACTAATAAACTTGTCCAAAAAATAAAAATTGAAATATCTTGTCAGAAATTATTTTTGGGAAAGAATAGTTATCATTAGTACCCTATAATACTCATGTCTTTTTTACTTTTCACTGTTGGATCGAAATAAAGAAATCATAACCGTTCAGTAGAAGTAGAACCGTTGAAGGATGATGGTAACATAAATTCAATCCTCAAAGCGGACCGATCAACCACAGTCAAAAGCATTTAAAAGAAGTGCACTTCTGTCGCACCAAAAAAAAAACATTTTTTTTCTTTTTGTTGGACTTCTTGTGATTTTATTCATCGGATTGTTGTTAGCTTTGAAAAGTTTCTTGACCCAAATTTAAGATTTCGACATGTAGAGTAGTCTAGAGATTTGGATAGTCGCCAAAACCGCTAAGGAGAAAATTGCAGACTAGAGAGGCATTCGGTTCGCCCCGAATGGAGAATAATTGGCCTTGGACTGATGTAATTTGGTCCAGTCCGGACCGATTTGGAGTTAGGTTCGGAATTTCAATCTCTTTTCGAAAATTTCTCATTATTCTCATTTCAAGATTAAAATGTGCAATTATAGAAAAAAAAAATATTAACATAAAATTACTCGGATCGAAATATAGTTGTAAGGACCGGAAGTATTATTCAAAAAGCTCATATAGAGCCCTTGTGCTTTAAGCATTGTGGCCACTTCTTTCGATTTCGACCCTCCACGCTTTTATTGTTCGTTCCTTTTTCTACCCAAATTTCCTATGAACATTTCGAATTATTTGGGATTTCATTTCAATCTACGGTATACAACTGCCTACTCGTAGCTTTACCTTAAGATCAACCAAGGACAACAATCAAAGCACTGTGGAACAGGAATGATGGACTATTAGTCATATTGGAGAAGTTCTTCTCTTTTGTTAAAAAGTGAGAACGAATGACCAGTGTAGCTACCTAGATTAGGCATTACCATGAGGATCCTATACCAATTATGGAAGGTTTGATTTAGGTTATAGTTTGTTAGCCTACCCATAATCATACGATCCTTTTTATTGTAGTTCCACCAACGTGCAAAATTCATAATGTCTCTTCACATGAGCTGACAAATATCTCTTCTAGCAAGCGCATGGGGGCTAGAAGTTCATTCATGGTATGGCTCGAACTTGTGGTGTCATGAAGCCTATCTATTACCGGGAGTTAGTCCAAGATAAAATGGATCGGCCAGCATGACCCGATAGTTGAATCGGCGGGTCATGCTAGGCCAAATCCATTTGCCATCCCTAGATAAAAGACGTAAGAAAAGCGATGGAAAGGATGCCGAGGCAAAGCTCAGCAACGTTAGCCCATTATTGTCGAAAAAATCAACACAATTCTTTCGTCAGCCTAGCATAAATTAATGCAAACTAAGGAACGAACACAATAATTATGCCTAAAAGGATCATATCGAATGTAATCACGTTACATCATTTGAAAGTTTTCTGGTCCTAATCGATGTTCCTGCCAAGCCTCAACTTGCTTTAATTGTCGGGATTATCCTTTGAAGAAATAGATTTGATTGGAGGAGAAGGCCTCGCTTCAAAGCCACTCCTTCATCAACAATCTTGAGATGGGATTCAGGAATAGTCGCAAGAAAGCCACCTCGGGTTTGCGGCCACATGCGAATTGAATATTATCTCAACGCTTGAAACTTACAACATACATCTTGAGTATCGCCGATTGGTATCGACTAGCCGCTTGATAACCCACACAAGTACACAAATCGTTGTTTTTTTCTCCCCAAGCTACCGTCGCCCCGCAAAACAACCCGCAAACCCTAATCCAGACATCTCGCTCGTCCGGCATCTCTCTCCTATCCCGTCACCGATTGGTAGCCACCGCCAGCCTAAGCCCCTCCGTGGTTCCTAACAGTCAGACGGGCCAATCAAAAGTGGGGTATACTTTTTCATTTCACATAGCGGAGAAAAGTATCAAAAAAAGTCTTAAACATATTGTATTGATATCAATTCAGTCATAAACTTTTCAATTGAATCAATTTAGTCACGAACATTTTCACATTGATACAAATTCAGTCAATTCAACCAATTTTGGCCAGCTGATATTGACGTAGACACGGGCTGGTGGTCGAACGCTGACTTGGCAATTTGTAAATGATTTTTTTATTTTTTTCAAAATTTTTATTAATCTTTTTCTTTTTCCTTTTCCTTTTCCTTTTCTTTTTTCTTGTCTTTTCTCTCTTCTTCCCCCTTGGACTTTCCTTATAGTGGCTAGCAAGCCTCCGGCGTGGGTTGCGGCCCTCACCCATTGGCTTGGTAAGCCTCGCCGGCCACTATGAAAAGTTCCCAGGAAGAGAGAAAAGAAAAATAAAATTAAAATTAATAAAAAAAATTGAAAATTTGCAACATTAGCGTCAGCCGAACTAAATTATTACAAATGTGAAAATATTTATGATTAAATTGATTCAATTGAAAGGTTTAAAATTGAATTGATATTAATGCAATAATTTAGGACTTTTTTTTTTTTGTACTTTTCCCTCACATAGCGGGGCATTAGCTTTTACACATCTCATGAAAGAGCCAGAGTTCGGTCTCCCTACTATCACGTGGTGGGAATTTAACACTCTTGAGATATTGACTCTTTCGCTATGTATACACTAGAACCAACGCGCCCTACAAGTTCTCTCCATACATTTCATAAGTGAATTTGAATTATCTTTTTCTATATAGCGGTTGGTCTTTGAATTAGTGGTGACTATTTCCCCTTTTTGGATTATTTCACAATTCGAGCCTTCCAAAAAGTCTTATGATACGAAACATTAATAAAGCACACCGGCAATGTATGTCCTACTTTTCTATAAATTAAAGTAAGACGGTAGATGATGTCCCAGTAAATTCATGATATAGTAAAGAAAAACATATAATATTTCATGGATGATCATCAATTTGCAAGAAAAGTAAACGATAACACACCATTCCATTTCACCGAAAAGCGACAGAAAATTACATAAATTTTCGCGATGGCAACGAGCTAAATCCTTGATATTTTGTAAGGGTTGATGTAACGGGTCATTTGTTGTCTTTATGGCAAATTTGGAGTGATGTGCTAGTGCCAACAAGGGCAGTGCTTAGTGGGGGGAGAAGGCATATGAATCTCCCGTCTATTGGTCAAAGCATTGCCTCCTACTGTTCAGATATTTTTCTCCTACTAGACATGGAATAGAAAGGCACTCTATGATATAAAGAATTCCGCAATTGCAAGTCAATAGACAAGTGCCTCATCTGACATAATAAAATATAGTTGATGGATTGAACCGCCAAGCGTGTTAGTTCGACGGAGAAGATTAGTGCTACCTTTTTATGAGGTCACGAGATCGAACCTTAGTGTGGACTAGCTTGCAGTTCTCTCTAGCTTAAAGTCTCGATTTAGGTAGGAGTTACGCTCAAGAATATCTATAATGACCTAGTTGATGAGGGCTCGGAATGCTTGCAAGCGCCAAAGGGTCTAGATTAAGCTTGGCTTAGGCAGGAGCCACACTCAAGAATATATATTCGATGAGGGCACGGAGTACTCATTGGGTCCAGAAGGTCTAAATCAAGCTTGACTTAGGTAGAAGCCACGCTTGAGAATATCCATAACGACTTAGTTCAATGAGGGTGGGGAGTGCCCATGGGGATCGAAGGATCTAGACAAGGAACGACTCTTAGGAAATTTCCAAAATGGCGAAGTGGGGTTGGGAATGAACCGAATTGGCATATCGATAGGGTAAAAGTGTTCCCAAGATATATGTATGCGTGTGAAACTAAAATTAATTCAGGAGAGGTATCTTTTGGTGTGACGGCAAATTTAGCATGGGAACTATAATCATAAACCTGCTCTGGCAGAGGCACTATTAGGATGGATGATATCTTGGAAATATACCAATCAACCTGGTGCTAGGGCAAGTACAGGCAATCGTGAGCAACCCTAAGAGAAAGGATGCAAATCGCAACACGAATTCCCTTAATAGCCGTCAGTCAGAGCGGGTGGCGACATTGATGAGAGGAGTCAAACCCCCAACCCCACCGCCTTCGCATCACCAACGTGGGAGGTGGGGCGGCCGGCTGTGGTGGGGGCTTTCTCAGCTTTTCGCTTTTGCGTTCCGCCAAAAGAGTCCCTCCCCCAACCAATCCCTCCGTAATGAAACCCTCTGCGATTCATTTCTCTATGTTCTCCTCTCTCTTTCCCTCGTGCGGGGGGATTCGATCAATAATGGAGACGGCATCTTTCTCTTCCTGCTCAAGCGTGGAGCGGATGCGATCCGACCGCGGTCAGCACAGTACAGACAGACAGACAGACAGACAGATATAGAGATAGAGAGAGAGAGAGAGGGGAAGAAGAGGACAGAGCAAGGCAATATGACGACCCGCGTACGTTTCTTTGACTCCCTCTCTCTCTCTCTCTCTCTCGCGGTTCGGTTCGGTGGGGCCCCCCACGCGCACCCCCAAGTTGTCCGACATTTCGAACTCGCCGGCCCGGCGGCGCGTCGCGATGCTCGGGCGGTTTGCCCCCGGGGATCCGCTCCCCACGCGCTGCCGCCTGGCGCGTGCGCCTCCCCCGGTTATTATTTATTTTTATTTTTTTTGGGTCTGAAGCGCCTCCCCCGGTTATCTTTCTTTTGTTTGCAGCTATACCGCACGTCTCGCGTGGACGGAGGGTTGTACTTGGGGATGCCAAAATACCGCTCTGCCTTTTCTTCTTCTTTAAGATTTGCGTATTCGCCCTCGGTGTTTCCGATCATTCGTAACTTTGACCGGGAAATATCACGGAAAATCTTTTAAGTCCTGCCTTGCTGAGACATGAAAATATGCCGAACCTTTTCCTAATGCAGCCAAGACCTCTAATTTTGTTCCATTATAGCTAAAATAACATCTATCCACCTCAAAATACTTTAAAACTTCAGCCACTTTATAACCAATATCTCGAATTTTTGTGTGTCCCCAAACATGTAGAGTATGCAAAAATTTGTGGCATTAATGTCACAATAGATAAAATTTAGGAATTCTAGCAACACAAAAAAAATTATGATTAAAGGTATTTGATGGCGCAAAAAGGTTTGGCCACTGTGATACCTATTTTTAAATTTATTTTTTTTCGTATCACCGACAGCCCAAGCATATGCGTTGTGAAAATTTTTGGGGATATTGTAGTGGACATACTTTATAGGTTTTTTGGACCCAAAAAAAGTTAGGCAGTAGGTTAGGTAACCAATCCTTTTATAATAGATCCTCAGAGCCGAGTGAAAAAAGGCTAACAAACTTTTTCTTTCTCTGAGCCTTTAAGTTTGACTTACTTTATTTGCTTCTTTCTCATTTCATACAAAAATTATTTCATTAAACATGCTTGTAAGGTCAAGTGAGAGATTGCTTCTTTCTCATTTCATACAAAAATTATTTCATTAAACATGCTTGTAAGGTCAAGTGAGAGAATGAGTGGGTTGTTTCTAACCCCCTTTTCATTATTATTTTTCGGCTCAAATCAATATGAAATTGCTTAGATGTACCGGGTTCAACACATTCTAGATCTAATCTCTCCAATCTGTCCAAAAGATTTCTTCCCAGATAACTCCTGAAGAAAGGAAGGCCGACGACTCCCCACTTTCATCCCTTTCTTTCATCCCTTTCTTGTCAAAGTTTTCGACCCTTTAAAAATATACAAACCACTTTGCCAAAAAAGTTTAACAAGTCAACCGACAACTTTCTTTAAGTCAAGTCACGAAAGACTCATATATTTATATAGCTGAACATTTTTTTTTTCATGAATTACTCAAGATTCCCTTAGGTTATCTTATTCGGTTGCCCTTTTTTTTTGGAGGGGGGCAAGTCAGAGAGAGTAATTATATATGTCTGAAAATTTGTGTAGAGATTATATATGAATATGCATATGAGTATTTATATGTGTTAAACCGTTTGAGGCATTTCATATTCAACAGAAAACTAAAATTACGACAATTGTTAGAAAGGAATAATCTTAAAAGTGAAGTCTTGACCGAATAAATCTTTGAAAGATGGTGTACAGCTCATCGATGCATCAACAAGTTGGGACTCTTTTGTTCAAAATTATTTTTCACACATATATAAGATTTGACCAAGTAGCTAATAATAGGTATTGGGATTAAAGCACCTAACACGAGTTTGAACGAATCTTATAACTGCATTCCCTTATAATCTGCGTCAAGGGGAGGGAGAATCCTAATATGGGACCATGACCCCACCTTTAGGAAGCGAGGTTTTTGCACAGCAAAGTCATCACACATCGAGAGGGGCAATTTGTACATTTTGTGTTTATCTTTTTATTAAGTAGCCTACTGACAAACGCTGGGATAAAAAAATAAGATAAGGTGTTGATTAATCCCAAAACTACATTGGGGTTAATTTGAAAACACTTCTAATCTATATATAAGCCTATTTCTTTTTTCTTTTTTTGGATTTCTAAGCCTATGTTGGGAAAGGCAAAAAAAGTTTGGGGAAAGAATGAGGAGTGAGAGAGAATTAGGGGGGAAAGAAGTTCAAATACCCACGTTTGGAAGGGCATCTAGGAAAGATAAGTTGAGATTTGGGGGGTGAATAAAACGAGTGGGGCCCGCCGAGAAGCCGTCGCCCTCAAATTGAGAAGAAAGCCCCGATCAAGAGTTGCGCGGCCGAAATCAAAATTCCAAAAGTGCCCTTGCGTTCAAGTCGAATTTACCACTTCTCTTTACCTCTTCTTTTCTTCTTCAGGTATCACGGTTATGAATTTCATTTTCTATGACCAATTTAATTAAATATAACATTATCTCACTCAGCATATAGTTAACGAAGAATACAATTAAATTAATCGATTCCTAAATCAAATTAATTTCAAAATAGAAGAGAATAATGAAAGGACCATAGTTAAATGTGGAAATTCTCTTTTTCTAGGGTATCTCATTATTTGTTGAGCAATCTAGTTAAGGACTAATATTCTTCTTTTCTTTTTTTTTCCCCTATAAAACCGTGCCAAGATTCCTTCAACATCTTTTAAACTATTAGCGAAATTCCTCGATTACAATTTAAGATATACACAAAAGGAGGATTTTCAAACATAGTTACCAACAATTTCCATTTCATTTCCTAGTTCTCATAGATTCGTCAAATAAAGGGTTGTATATTCAACAATGATTCCGTCATTTTGATAAAAAAAAAAAACAAGAATCGGAATGCTCGTTCCAGTCACAAATAAGTTAAGTATTCTTTCTGATCTCTTGAAAGACTGATTCGTCATTTCTAGAGCATCATTTCTCGATGCATTTTATCGTGCTTTACGCACATAGATCCTATTCTTGGATGCTCAGCAACCTCTTAGAAATGGCCATCAAATTTTAATGGTCAAATCCTTGGATGCGGTCGTGGTATACAAAAGTCAAAGGAACCGATCAAATGTATCACCGACGTCATGAAAGAGATGGCCCCTCTTTAATCACCTGGCCCAAACAGATTCCGTGCCATTTTCTACACGAAATGTTGGGAAGTGGTGAAGGACGAAATTGTACAATATGTGCAGCACCTCTTTAACGCTAGTCAATTGCCCCATCTTCTCAATCATACTTTTATAGTACTCATCCTAAAACTCAGAATGCACGCAGTTATAACCAGTCTTGGCCCATGAGTCTATGCGACGTGAGCTATAAATTTATCTCTAAGACGTTGGCAAATAGACTGAATGGGTTCCTTAGTCATATCATCTCACCTCAGCAATTGGCTTTTGTTTCGGGTAGAAGCATACAAGAAAATTCCGTGATTGCACAGGAAATTGTACACTCCATGAGAAAGAAAAGAACGGCGTCCATTCGTGGGAGTCAAGGTGGATATGTCACAAGCTTATGATAGAATTGATTGGAATATACTTATGCAATCCTCCGTAGCCTAGGGTTCTTCGTCCTTTTTTGCAAGCTCATAAAAATACATATTTCGTTGGTTCATTATTCTCTTCTCATCAATTGTAGACCTATGGGAACTTTTAAATTTCAAAAGGGACTCCGACAAGGTGACCCTATCTCGTCATACCCGTTTGTGATTTATACTGAACTTCTTTCTAGAATTCTATCTAGAGCAGAGGATTTGAAGATTATTGCAATTATAAGAGTAAGGCAAGAGAGTCCGCCTAACTCACCTCATGTATGCTGATGACTTCTTGTTATTTGTCGAAGCCACTAAGCATCAAGTGAGAGGACTGAAGGGATGCATTGAAATTTATTGCTCATGGTCAGGTCAAAGCTTGAATCATCAGAAGCTGTCTGTCTTTTTTTTTTATATAAACTATATATATATATATACTTCTGTGGGCGTGAAAAAGTTTTGTATGGATGAGCTCCACAGGCGAAAGACAGATCTTGAAGCGCTGTACCTTGGGGATCCCTTCTTCAACCAAGGAAAGGTAGGGCAAAATATTAATTCCTTGAACAGAAGGTTGATAACAAACTTAGCTCCTGAAAAAGGAAGACACTATCTTGGGCGGATAGAGTAATATATATTCGATCGGTTGTTCAGAGCACACCAATCTATGCTATGCAATATGGTAGACTACCTCGTAGCACTTGTGATGGACTCGACGCCTCTACAAGAAAATTTTGGTGGAGCGTGCCAATAGAGAAAAACGTACACTTCACACCTAAATGTTGGGATTCACAATGTAGAAACTAAAGAGTGGAGGAATGGGTTTTCGGCAGAATAGGGATTTCAACAACGCTTTGCTTGTAAAACTCGGCTAGGTAATGATCCAAGATAGAGGCAAGCTATGGGTTCGAGTTCTTGAAGGGAAGTATTTCCGGAGCTCCAATTTTTGGAATCATGAGGTCGAGGCATCAGCCTCTCCTTTGCGGAAGGCGATCTTGGCTGCCAGAAATACTTAAATTGAGAACTTTTTATCAAATAAGAGATGAAAAAAACTAATCGTGGTAGGAAATCACCCTTTGAATTCAAAATGTTTAATCTCATCTACTTTCTTTTATTGATCTAGACCCTATCTTGAAGCAAAGAAAAATTGAAAGCTTCTTTATCCCAAGGACAAAAACTTGGGATATATTAAGTCTAAATCAGACTTTTTACCCAACCTCAATCCAAGCCATTCTTCATATCCATGTGCCAAACTCCATTTGCGTGGACAAACCAATTTGGCATTTAGCTATCAATGGAATATTTTCTGTTAAATCTGCTCACACCCTCATAAAGTCACGAACTGAAAATGGCAACAACCACATGATTTGGAACAAAATCTGGAAAGCTAGAATTCATGAACGGCATAAAATGATGTTGTGGAGGATAGCGGTTGATGTCTTACCTTGTCGAGCTAACTTGTTTCTATTGATCGACATCCCAAACCCTTCTTGCACGTTGTGTACAGCTTCGAAGGAGAATTCGGTACATTTTTACATCAAGTCCTCTAGCCCAAATTTTATGGAGACAGAGCCCATGGGGTATTATCTCATTTGCTTGGAACTGAGAGGACTAGAATTAGCACCTAGAGGGGGGTGAATAGGTGTTTAAACAAAACCTTGACAAATATATGCGGAATAAAATAAATGAGTTGAGGGAAGAGAATAAGAACACAAGGTTTATAGTGGTTCGGCTTAATCCAAGCCTACGTCCACTCTCCCACGCTAACAGCCTTCTTTGGCTGGATTCCACTATGCAATCAACAAGAGATTACAACTTTGAGTGAAAACACTTAGTAGTAGATCACACTATCTCACTAAGTCACTCTTTTGGTATTTTTCTCAAGATCACAAACGTTTAAGCTCACGATAGACAAGTGTATGATAGAAGATCGCTCAGACTTTGGAATTATAAATTCTACACTCTATCTCTTACTTGCTCATCGGTCCTTCATCTCCTTAAATACTCCTCCACTTCCAAACTAACCGTTGGACAGTATCTTGAGGATTGTCTTCCAATATACCCATTGGACAGCTCTGTATCAAGAAGATTTGGTAGCCGTTGAGTGACAAATGTAGAATCCCAAATTGATTCCGATCGCCCATACAAACGGAATATTGGTTTCCATAAGTAAAGCTTCTTCGTATAGAAAGTTCTTGTCTTCAAGATCCAATTGTCAATCAATTAGATTGAGTCAATCAAATCAATCTTGATATAGAATCCAAACCAGATCACTAGCCGTTATATCTTCGGGGCTTGTGTTACGTTCTGTCGAATCTAGATGTAAAGTCTGAGAGCAATAGACTTTACAATCTGAGTCTGACTGCGATAGACTTTGCAATCTGGGTCTGAACAGATTTAACTTTAAGGTCTGAACACAATCTGTTATGTTCAGCTTCAGCATAGAGTCTGTCTTCTGGTTCAGCTTTAGCATAGAGTCTGTCTTCTGGTTCAGCTTCAGCATAGAGTCTGTCTTCTGGTTCTTCATTCACGTTCAATCTGGAATTTGTCAGAGTTGACAGACTTCTGATGTAGAACAGATTTTGACACTAAAGTCTAGCAGTCTTCAGACTTTGACACAGAAATCTGGAAATCTTCAGAATATACTTTGGACATGTGTTCCGTTCAGTTTTCTGACCGTCTTCAGACTTTGACAATATCATTTACATGTTCAATCATTTGCATAGTCTATTACTCAACCATCAAACATGTTAATAGCTTTTGATTTATTTTGTCATCTTCAAAACATTATAAGGGATTTCCCTAACAATCTCCCCATTTTTTATGATGACAAAACAATCTCTGAATATGCAGATTTGTAAACATACTTTTAAAGATATTAATTTAAATCAAAGGATATCAAAAGATAACAAATAGATTGAGCATAACAATATATAGAAATATAATCGCAGCTCAATATTATGCAATGAATAATATTAACCAATCAACACATATGCATATTCATATCTTCTCCCCCTTTTTGTCATAATCAAAAAGCGATAACAATAGAAATAGTATGACGTAGAGAATATAAAACGATAACAAATGATTTCCAAAAATCAGCTTTTATAAATCGAATATTAAAAATATGCAATATAGCTCACTTCGATCATATATATCAGCAAATAAAAATCACGGATGCATTATAAAATTCACTTATCCTTTTTGTCATAATAAAAAGATAATACCAATAAAAGATTTGTTATGACAAAAGGTTAAAAAAATGCACTAACCGGATTTTGTAGAACTTGGTAAGTTCCAACACATTTACCTTTTCCGATATTCCATAATAAATAAGATCACGATCAATTCAAAAAGATTTTTCCATAATTGATCAAAGCTCCCCCTCAATTTGTTGCCTTTTTGAGATGATCACGATTCTTTCATTTCTTTTGGATTTGCTTTCTCCTCCTGTCATCATGACAATATTTGCGAATAGAAACAATTGTTGCTTGTGCACGTTGAGCAGAATATTTTTTTTCGATTATTCCCTTTGTAGCAACAACATCCGCAACGATCACTTGCATTTTGAAATTCGAGGCAAAAATCTTCAATCAAGCTCGTCTCGAATTTAACCTGCATTAACTTAACGAACTTTTTGCACAAATAACTTTCATATGACACATAAGGGATTTCCTCAATAAGCAAGAGTTTTGCACAAGGAAGGAATTTTTTAGCCTCCAAAAGATAGTATAGAATCTTCATAATTTTCTGATCAAGCTTTCCAAATTTCATATGGAAGATTCTATTGCCACCTGCAAAATCTTGTATAATAGATAATAATCTTTGCAAAAAAAAAAATGTCACGTAATACCTTCCTCTGATTTGCAGATCAACCTTGCTAGATATAATATATCTTCTAAGAATATAGCAAGAATATCCATAAATATGCAATAATATCTTTCGAGATCAAAGGGATTTCCTTGAGCATAAATCTCAAAAATATATTATAAATGCATTTCACAAAAAGAAAGTAGATATTTCTATCACGTGCCAAATCAAGTAAAAATGTAATGCCTTATGTTTATGACAAGAGATATTTGCAATATATAATTCATAGGCAATCATATAAAATCATGATAAATGTATGTAGAGATTTCCAAGGCAGGAAAAAAAAATTCTCTTACCCAAGGTATATATTTGCAATATACCATTGATAAAAAAAAACATTACCAATCTTTGTAAGAGATATTTTTCAGATTGTACCACAATCTGCGTAGATTCACGATCGTTCTTCCCTTATAGAATTTCCTGCAATCAACTCATTTCCTTTTTGGTATCCATCAATTTGGATCCTTCCATGACGTTAGAGCAAAATATAAAACTTCCATAATCAAATATTCTTTCCAAACTCATCATAACATATTATTTAAGGAAAGAACATCTCAATAATATCTTAAAAAAGAAATTCTCGCTTGGTCATAGCACGATAAAATCAGAGAGAATAAAATTCTTGAATATCTAGGAAAATCTCGCGTAATAATTTAATATTACATAAAACAGATTTTTATTTGGAAAAATATGATAAAATCTGAGAGTATAAAATCAAACCAAATAAATTCATCTGTCTCTTAAGCAAAAATGATCACATGTATTAAAACAAATCTCAACGAATCACAAAAATAAATCACATGATTCTTTCTTCAATAAAACAAATCAAAGAATATGATCATTATCTAAAATCCGAATCTATTAAAGCACAAAGAGAATATAAGTATAATCAGAATTTTTAAATTTTGTATCCAAACCAAATTGAAAAATATATACCTTCCTTACCAATTTCTCTTTCTTCTTTTCCTTTATATCCTGCAAAAATAACTCATCTTTTCTTTGGTACCCATTTTTTCTTGGGTCCATGAGAGTTAGTAGAGTATGCTGTATTTACCCAATCTCTCTTAATAGGTCTCCAGACTTTAGGACATTCTTTCTCAAAATGTTCCAAATCTCCACAATTTGAACACTTGAGGGCAAATCCACCAACAGGTTTTACAAATACTTTTTGAAAATGATTTTTATAAAATACCTTTGAAGTTCTTTGTCTAAGTCTCTCCTTGACTTTAGGAAAATCAATTAGAGAATCACTTTCCTTATTGAAACCAAGTCCCGACTTATTATAGTAAGGAACTTGTATGGAAAGAATATGCTCTAAAGTTTTTGAACCATTTGAAAATTTTGTCGAAATATTTGAAAGTTCTTTCTTTAAAGAATCATTTTCCTTGACAAGTAAATCTCGACTTTCTTTTGTTTGTAGAAAATCTTTTTGCAAAATTTCAAACTTTTCTTTTTGAGAAAGATCCTGTTGCCTAAGCCGAGAATTCTCCTTTTTAAGTTCGGAGATCCTTTTAAGAGAAGATTTGAGATTTAAGCATAGCTCATTTATATACTTAAGAACTTTACTAGGAATTCTTGAATGGCTTACCTCGATTTCCTCATCGGATTCTGAGTCTGTGTCTGAGTCTGACTCTGATTCTGAATGTGCCATCAAGCATAGATTTCCTTGCTCATCATCTTCTTTTATTGTTCTTTTCTGGCCATTCTGCTTGTATTGTCTTCCTCTACGGAATTCACTTCCTTTTCTATTCAGCCTTTTGAATTTCTTGATCATAAAAGCAAGTTCTTCGTTGTTCATGTCATTTTCTGAGTCTGTATCAACAGAATCGTTAGATATTAAAGCGATGGACTTCTTACCTTCGGGATCTTCGTCAACAATTTGTTCCACTTCGTAGGATTGAAGAGTGCCAATCAATTCATCAACGAAGAGTGGCATAATCCTTTGAGTCTCCCGGATTGAAGTCTCGACATGTTTCCAATATTTTGAAAGACCTCGCAAGAGTTTGTTGACCTTCATTAGGGAAGAAATTGGATGACCTTGACATGCTAAACCATTTACAATTTCTGTAAAACGGTTGAACATATCTCCAATCGACTCTCCTTGCTTCATCTTGAAGGATTCATATTTGCCGAGCAAGAAGTTTACTTTTGTCTCTTTTACACGATCGGTTCCTTCATATGTAACATGAAGTCTATCCCAAACTTCTTTTGCTGTTTCACATGAAGAGATTCTATTATATTCAGTAGGAGATAAAGCACAATATAAGGAATAAATGGCTTTTGCATCAAGCGCTTTTCTTTTGGACATCTCCGTCCGAGACATAGGAGCAAGGGGTTTGGTTTCTTTGTCTTTGCCATTCTTATTTGATGTAGACGCGGCTATAGGATTGATTCCTCTTTCCACAACATCCCATTGCAAGGGATCTCTGGATCTTAGGAATGCTTTCATTTTGTTCTTCCACACGTTGTATTCCTTTCCATCAAAATATGGTGGCCTTGTGTTGCTTTGTCCCTCCATAAGTCCTGGTGCCAAGATACTAGCCATAAAAGATCTTTAGCTCAAAAGTAAAAACACTTTTATAAACCGAGCACTTGGCTCTGATACCAATTGATAGTGCTAGTATGAACACCTAGAGGGGGGTGAATAGGTGTTTAAACAAAACCTTGGCAAATATATGCGGAATAAAATAAATGAGTTGAGGGAAGAGAATAAGAACACAAGGTTTATAGTGGTTCGGCTTAATCCAAGCCTACATCCACTCTCCCACGCTAACAGCCTTCTTTGGCTAGATTCCACTATGCAATCAACAAGAGATTACAACTTTGAGTGAAAACACTTAGTAGTAGATCACACTATCTCACTAAGTCACTCTTTTGGTATTTCTCTCAAGATCACAAACGTTTAAGCTCACGAGAGACAAGTGTATGATAGAAGATCGCTCAGATTTTGGAATTATAAATTCTACACTCTATCTCTTACTTGCTCATCGGTCCTTCATCTCCTTAAATACTCCTCCACTTCCAAACTAACCGTTGGACAGTATCTTGAGGATCGTCTTCCAATATACCCATTGGACAGCTCTGTATCAAGAAGATTTGGTAGCCGTTGAGTGACAAATGTAGAATCCCAAATTGATTCCGATCGCCCATACAAACGGAATCTTGGTTTCCATAAGTAAAGCTTCTTCGTATAGAAAGTTCTTGTCTTCAAGATCCAATTGTCAATCAATTAGATTGAGTCAATCAAATCAATCTTGATATAGAATCCAAACCAGATCACTAGCTGTTATATCTTCGGGGCTTGTGTTACGTTCTCTCGAATCTGGATGTAAAGTCTGAGAGCAATAGACTTTACAATCTGAGTCTGACTGCGATAGACTTTGCAATCTGGGTCTGAACAGATTTAACTTTAAGGTCTGAACACAATATGTTATGTTCAGCTTCAGCATAGAGTCTGTCTTCTGGTTCTTCATTCACGTTCAGTCTGGAATTTGTCAGAGTTGACAGACTTCTGATGTATAACAGACTTTGACACTAAAGTCTAGCAGTCTTCAGACTTTGACATAGAAATCTGGAAATCTTCAGAATATACTTTGGACATGTGTTCCGTTCAGTTTTCTGACCGTCTTCAAACTTTGACAATATCCTTTACATGTTCAATCATTTGCATAGTCTATTACTCAACCATCAAACATGTTAATAGTCTTTGATTTATTTTGTCATCTTCAAAACATCATAAGAAATTTCCCTAACAGGAAATTCAGGTCTTCGGAAGAGATGGTGAACCACCTTTTCTTGATCTAGGAAAAATAGCACATAAAATGGGATTGGACTACAATCTCTTCACCTTTTATGCGGCAATTCTCTGCACTAGAATGTGGTGTTATAGGAATACAAAGTTACATGATCATACAACTCCAGTTCCTCCCCAAGTGATTTAGATGGTCATACAAGATCTCTTGGAATATTAAAATATGTTCAAGAGAGAGAACAAAGTTAAGTTAAGCAAGGAATTGGATTCTTTTGGGGTAAGGACAGACTCTTGGATTTCTCCGTCAAATGAAAAATTGAAATTTAATATAGATGTTGCGTGGGAAGATAACAAAGGGGCCATAGGTATTATTGCATGATCGGATCAAGGCTCAACTGTCCAAGTGTGGACAAGATGAGGAAGATGGAACTCACTAGTAGAAGTGGAAGCTGCATCTCTTCTTCTCACATGCAAAGTTGCTCAGTCTCCCGACATGCACCATGTGGTGTTTGAAAGTGGTTGTAAGGTGTTAATTAATGCTATTAAAAAAAGGGGCCTTTGTCCTTCATATATTCATCCTTTCGTCTCAGACTCTCATTTACTACTTAGCAACAACCCAGGATGGAGTTTGAAGTGGATCGATAGAACTAGTATTGAAGCTACTCATGAGCTTGAAAAATGGGCATTTCATCAGTTAGTAATTGCATCTTTGTTCGTTTTTAATGATCTCCCTTCTAGAGTTAAAAATTTAGGGTGAGGAGTCTTCTTTAATTTATCATCTTAATTTATGCTTTAGTTTATCCTTGTAATATTTGAATTATTTTGATGCAATGGAAGGTTTGTTTTAGCCAAAAAAAGAAAAAGGCACTACTAATCTTAGACTTATTAAATAATTGTAGGGGGGAAACGATGTTGAAGATTTTGATCTAGCTTGGGAAAAGTTGAACTTAAATCTGGTAATCAAGAAGTTTTGAATCTAACTTTAGAAAGAACAATTTTATTATCAAATGCCAAAACTTGGCACGAAGGGACACTTAAGTGTCAAAAGATAGGAAAATGACACTTAGGGTCCGTTCGTTTCGAAGAAAATGGGCCATTTCCGGAAAATACTTTTCCAGAAGTCATTTTCCAAGAAAATAATAATATTTTCTGGTGTTCGGCTAAAACCTGAATATGTTTCAGAAAATATTTTCCGATGTTCAGTGAGGAAAATATTTTTTAAGACTTCACCACTTAGATATGCATCACTTACTGACCTATAAATCCATCAAATATGAACTTGCCTTTAAATCCGGGATTGTCTCCAAATGCCCATCTACTCTAAAAAATATTTGTATGGATTTTAAAAAGAAGCAAAAGAGAAAAGAAGCAAATCATGTATAGCACTCATGATAATCTTCCAGTTGAGTGGCATGTTCTCCCCCTGTGTCTTTTGTATTCTAATAAACAAAAGAAAAAAGAAGCAAAGCATGTAGAGCCATTTGCTTGAGCAATATACAACTGCAGGGTAAAGTAAATAAAGAAAATGATAAGCAAGAGTGTAGAGCGTGAGCTTGAGATCGACGAGCTTGAGATTCGCTTGGCAACGGCCAACGACTAGCCAAGAAAGAAGAAGATGGGAAACAAAGAAAAGAAAAAAAAGAAATTAAAAATAATTCGAATAAAATAAGAAAATAAGAAAAAGAAATGAGAGGAGGAAGTGAGAATTTGTAGAAGTGTGAGACAAAAGAGATCAAGTGAGGAAAATGTTTTCCACTTTTCAAAAGTGGAAAAGATTTTCCTCTAATTTAAAAAGACTTTTTTTCTTTCATGGAAAACATTTTCCCCAAGGAATTTATTTTCCGTGAAACGAATGCCGGAAATTCTTAAAAACGTTTTCCCAGAAATTATTTTCTGCGAAATGAACGGAAGTGCCAAGTGGGACACTTAAGTACCATCTCCGGCGAACCACACCAGAAATCCTACGTGGCAATTTTTTATTATATTTTTCATCTACGTGGCTCGCCGGAATGCTGACTCAATAAAAAAAAAAGGCAAAAATGACGTCATTTTTTAGCGAATTTGAATGTTAATATAAAAATTAATTTAATTTAATTATAAAATAAATAATAATTATTTTAATTTATTTATTAAAAAAAAAAAAGGTGGGGGAGAGGAGGCAGCGGCTGAGGGTTGAGCCCTCGCTGCCGTCGCCTCCCTGCCGTCACCAAGAAGGGTCGGCGACGGTGGGGGGAGCGTCAGCTGGGGTCACCAACCCTCCCCCCTCCATTGACGCCCCTTCCCGGCGGCGAGGGCTCGCGAGCCCTCACTAGATCTAGGCGAGGGTTGCAATCCTTGCCCCTCCATCGCCAGCCCCCAGCCGACCCTCCCCCCTCCATCGCCGCCCCTTCTCGGCAACGGCGGGGAGGCAACAAGGGCTCGTGGGCCCTCACCATTGGTCAATCGGGGACCGGCAACCTCGGCCGACCCTTCCCCCTCCTTCACCGCCCCTTCCCGGTGGCGGTGATGAGGACTCAGCCCTCAGTTGTCTCCCTCCACCCCCCCTCCCCCCCCCCGTTTAATATTTTTTATTTTTAAATAAATTTAGTTTTAAATTAAATTATATTAATTTTTTATCGCGTTAGAGACAAAACGATGTTGTTTTTGCATTTTCTAGCCACGTTAGCATGCAAATAACGTTGTTTTGCACTTACCTCATCGAAAAATCGTCACGTTAGCATTTTGGCTGGATTGACATTAAGTGATTCATTTTGCTCCGATTTTGGCAAAGTGTCATTTTCCTAACTTTTGGCACTTAAAGGTCCCTCCGTATCAAGTTTTAGCACTTCAGGTGTCCGGCACTCCTTATTATTATCTAGACTGCTACTAAAGCTATATATTCATTTATTGTTTGGTGATGAGTGGTAAAAGTTCATTTTGAACAGCTAGTATGGTTGTAAAAACCTAAGGTTGTCGCACAAAACTTTGTTTATCAATACTATTTGTGAAAAGAAATATACTTGTTTGAATTTGGTTTATAATAGATCGATCCATCGTAATCATTCATAGTCCCAACCTTACAAAAGGGAAGTCTAGTCCTAAAGGGTGCGAATGATAACTATTCCGTTTCTCTATTTTTCAGTTTTTGGAAATATGTTTGGAATAGAAATTCATTTAGTAACGCAATTTCATTATTCTATTTTCTGGAAAAAAAAAATTGGCCCTGTTAAGTTTGAAACAAAAATGAGAAGTAAAAATTTTCTACTTTTCTATCTTAGGAATAAAAGAAAAAATAAAAAAAATATTCTCATTGCTAGCCCTTGCTGCCTACCCCCACATCTCGTTGTCCCTCGTCGGCCATTGTTGTCGAAGGGAGATATTTAAGAAGGCCTATCAAACAAATTTGTGTTACAAGAATAGAAATTATGTACCTCTACTAAGAAGTTTGTCCAAAGAATAAAAATAAAAATGTCTGGTCAGAACTTGTTTTCGGGACAAAATAGTTATCATTAGCGCTCTATAGTGCTTGTGTCTTTTTGACTTTTCACCGTTGGATCGAAATAAAGAAATCATAACCGTTCAACAAAAGGAGATCCACTGAAGGACGATGGGAACATAAATTCGATCTTCGAAGCAGACCGGCCAACCATAGTCAAAAGCATTTAAATGAACGCACTTCCGTCGCACCAAAAAAAGCACTTTTTTCTTTTGTGGGACTTCTTGTGATTTTATTCATCGGATTGGTGTTAGCTTTGAAAAGTTTCTTGACCCAAATTTAAGATTTCGATATGTGGAGTAGTATAGAGACCTGGATCGTCGCCAATACTTTCAAGGAGAAAATTGCGGACGAGACAGGCATTCGGTCCTCCCCGAATGGAGAATAATTGGTCTTGGACTGATGTAATTCGGTCCAGTCCGGGCTGATTTGAGCTTAGGTTCGGAATTTCAATCTCTTTTCGAAAATTTCTCATTGATCTCATTTCAACATTAAAACATGCAATTATAGGAAAAAAAAAAGAATTAACATAAAATTACTTGAACAAAATAAGTTTTAAGGATCAGAAGTATTATTTGGAAAGCTTGTTTAGAGCCCTTGTGCTTTAAGCATTGCGGCCACTTCTTTCGATTTCGACCCTCCACGCTTTTATTGTCCGCTCCTTTTTCTACCCAAATTTCCTATGAATATTTCGTATTAATTGGGATTTCATTTCGATCCGCGATATACAACCACCTTCTCATGGCTTTACCCTTAGATCGACCAAGGACGACCATCAAACCTCCACGATGGGATCGTTAGAACAGGGATGATCGACTGTTAGTCATGATGGAGAAGTTCTTCTCTTTTATTAAGGAGTACGAAGGAATGACCAATGCAGCTACCTAGACTAGGCGTTACCATGAGGATCTTATATCAATTACGAAAGGTTCAATTTGAATCATAATTAGTTAGCCTACCCATAATCATACAATCATTTTTACTGTAGTCTCACCAATGTGCATAATTCATAATGTCTCTTCACATGAGCTGGCAAATGTCTCTTCTAGCAAGCGTGTGCAGGCTAGAAGTTCATTCATAGAATGGCTCGAATGACGTCACGAAACCCATCCATTATTGGGAGTTAATCCAAGATCGTAATACTCATTCATCGTGGGACTTTTCCAATTGATTCTAGACAAAATTCCCAATTTTTTTTGTCTTTCTAACCGGCTCGGGCACAAGCATGGTTGCCCCGGTTCAGTTAACGAGGCTGCGTGGCACGGAAGAGATCAGATCCAGTCAAAATGGATCGGCCAGCATGGCCCGCTAATTGAACCGGCGGGTCATGCTAGGTCAAATCCATTTGCCATCCCTAGATAAAAGATGTAGGAAAAGAGATGGAAAAGATGCCGAGGCAAAGCTCAGCAATGTCGGCCATCCATGTCGAAAAAATCAACACAATTCTCGCGTCAGCCTAGCATAATTAATCCAAATTAAGGAACAAACACGATAATTATGCCTAATAGGATCATATCAATGTGATCACGTTACATCACTTGACAGTTTTCCGGTCCTAATTGATGTTCCTGCCAAGCCTCAACTTGCTTTAATTGTCGGGATTATCCTGTGAAATAGATTTGACTGGAGAAGAAGGCCTAGCTTCAAAGCCACTCCTCCATCAAAAATCCTGAGATGGGATTACAGGAATAGTTGCAAGAAAGTCACCTATACAGATTGAATATTATATGTCGACGCTTGAAACTTGCAATTTACATCTTGAGTTTCGTCGCTTCGTATCAACTCGCCGCCCGACAACCTCACATATGTACACAAATCGTCATTTTTTTCCTTCCCAAGCTACCGTTGCCCTGTAAAACGACTTGCAAACGCTAGCCCGAACTTCTCCCTCGTCCTGTATCTCTCTCTTGTCCCATCGCCCGTTGGCAGCCACCCCTTGGCCTAATTCCCCCCGCAATCTTAAGCTGTGTTTGGCAGTCGGGATAAAATTCGAGATATGATATGATTTATCATATCCTACATTTGATACTCACTCAGGACAGGATAAAGTCGGATATAGAGGGATATAGACAGGATAAAATTATCTCATGGAGGAGGTGGGATAAAGGTGGATAGGATTTCTAATGTCCATAATAGGAAAGTTATTTTTCTCGAATAACAAACTTATTAAATTAATAAAATTGAAATTATATTTTTATATTAATAATATTTGAATTATAATTTAAGAAATTTCAAAAAATTATTTTTAATTAATTCGATTTTAATTTATATATTCAACTTTAATTCTATCTTATAATAAACATTCAATCTATAAATTAAATATTTATATTTATTATATATTTTAGGTATTTCTTTATTTTAGGTATGTTAGTACAGTTTACTAATTGATAAAATTTTATTAAAGAATAATGAAAGGGGAAAAAACAAATAATAAAGAAAATAATATAAAAAAGAGGAAGAATAAAATAAAAATAAATTAAGAAATAGTGTTACAAGAAATTTTCACCATCTCCGTTTATGAACATTTAAGTTCATTTATTCTTTACCAAAAAAAAAACATTTAAGTTCATTTATAATGATATGCCATTTATATTTAAAAAAAAATGTACATGATATGATGTAAACATATCCGACTTTAATACTGCGATTCATCAAACAATGGACAGGATATAAAAAAGTCCCAGGACTTCATATCCCATCTTATCCAGTCATATCCCAATTAAAAATCTAAACGACCAAACGTAGCCTAACAGTCGCACGCACCGATCGAAAGTGGGATATACTTTTCTTTTATTTCTTGTATTTTTCTCAAAAAACTTCCCAACACTAGGATTTACTTCTAAAAGAAAATGAAATTCACATAGGGGGCATTAGCTGTTGTGCATCTCGTGAAAGCGCTAGAGTTTAATCTCCCTACTATCATGTGGTGGGAATTTAATACTCTCGAGATCTTGACTCTTTCGCTTTGTATATACTAGAACCAACATGTCCTATGAGCTCTCTCCATGCGTTTCATTAGTGAACTTGAATTATCTTTTTTCTAATAGTGGTTGGTCTTTGAATTAATAGTGAGTAATTTCCCGTTTTTGACAACTTCACAATTCGAGACTCCCAAAAAGTCTTCCAATACAAAATTTGAATAAAGCACACTGGTGACGTTTGGCTTAATTTTCTATAAATTAGAGTAAGATCGTAGATGATTTAATAGTAAATTCACAATATAATGAAAATATAGACATAATATTTATGGATGACCATCAATTTGCAAGAAAAGTAAACAACATCCCACCATTCCATTCCATCGAAAAGGGAAAGAAAAATACATACATTTTCGTGATGGCAACAGGCTGAATCCTTGATATTTTGTGAGGGTTGACGTAACGGGTCATTTGTTGTCTTAGGGCCTGTTTGGTAACCATCCCAACAGTGCTAGATTCTGATTTTTTGTTCCCAGAATCAGTTTGAGACGAGAATCGCGTTTGGTAAAATTTTTGTTCCCACGAATAAATTTGTTCCCAGAATCAGTTTGGGACGAGAATCAAGAATAAAAAAAAAAGTTGATTCTTGTTCTAGGAACAAAATTGAGAATCAAAACTCTTCTTCTTTTCTTTTCTTCTTCTTCATTGACTGCCATCCTGCGACCGCCGCCCGCCGCCACCGGTCGCCGCCGCCGCTGCCGCCACTTGCCGTCGCCACACCCGCGCTGGCCACCGTCCAACGCCACGGCCGCAACCGGTCCGACGAGCTCACCGGAGGCTCGCCAAGCTAGGGCGAGGTCTGGCGAGCTCGCCGAAGACAAGCCTAGCCACCGGCGAGGCTCGCCCAACCCCGCCGGTGGCTAAGCGGGCCTCGCCCAGCTGCCAGCAAGGTCGAGCCGACGAGGGCTGACCTCGCCGTGGGCCGGCAACCGGCCTGAAGAAGAATTAGAATAGGAGAAAAAAGAAAAGAAAAAAAGAAAAAAAAAATATATATAAAATATAAAAAAAGGGAAAAAAGGGAAAAATTATAAAAATTATTTAAAAATTAAAATAAATTGATTTGGAGCAGAATCAATGAACACGGTACCAAACGCAATTCTATTTCAGAATCAGAAATTTTGTACAGTTACCAAACATGTTCTTTTACTCAGAATCAGTTCCCGGGAACATAATAAAAAATAATCATTTCTGATCAGAATTTGTTCCCGAGAACAGAATCATTACCAAACGCGCCCTTAGTGGCGGATTTGGAGCGATGTGCTTGTGTCGACGAGGGCAATGCTTAGTCGGGGGAGAAGGTATCTAAATCTCCTCTCTATTGGTCAAGCCATTACCTCCTACTCTTCAAATATTTTTCTCCTACTAGACATTGAATAGACCGGTTCTCTATGATATAAAGAATTATGTAATTGCAAGTCAATGGACAAGTGCCACATTTGATATAATAGAATAGAGCTAATGGATCAAACCACTGAGCGTGTTAGTTCGGCGGAGAAGATGCATGCCGCCTCTTTTATGAGGTCACAAGATCAAAACTTAGCATAGAATAGTCTACAATTCTCTAGCTCAGAGACTCGGCTTAGGGAGGAGCCACACTCCATAATATCAGTAACAACCTAGTTTGATAAGGGCGGGAGTGCTCGTTGGGGGCTAAAAGGATTTGGATTAAGCTCAATTCAGACGGAAACCTTGCTCGAGAATATCTGTATAAGGGTAGGGAGCTCAAAAAGAAGCAACTCCTTGCAAGTTTCTAAGACAATGACATGAGCAAGAATGAATTGAATTGCTCATCAAAAGGGGAATAGTGTTTTTGGGATGTGTGTGAGATACTAAAATTAACTTACAAGAGACATCTTTTGACATGACAATAAATTTAACATTTGAACACTCGTTTAAATTTTACTCTTGGAACTATGACATTAAGCGTGTTTAAGTAGAAGCACTATCACGATGGCTAGCTTCCCGAGAATGTTTCTACTTGTATGTCGAATGATAAAATCGCGAGCCTCAATATGGTCCATCTGTCGCGACATCAATCTACGCAAGAAGAAGGGATCGTGGGCAACCCAAGAGAAGGGATGGAAATTGCAGCACTAATTCACTTAATAGCCGTCAATCAAAACGGGTGGCGACATTGATGTAAGGAGTCAAATCCCAAACACCACCTTTGCATCGCCAACGTGGGAGGTGGGTCGGCCGGCTGTGTGGGGGCTTTCTCAGCTTTTTGCTTTTCGTTCCGCTAAAAGACCCAACCAATCCCTCTGCAATATTATAATAAATAAATAAATAATAAATCATAAAGGTTTCATTTTTTTTATTCTCATTTCTCCATTTTCTCCTCTCTCTTTCTCCCGTGCGGGGGATTCGATCGATAATGAAGGAGGCATCTTTCTCTTCCTGCTCAAGCGTGGAGAGGATGCGATATAACCGCGGTCAGCACGGTACAGACGGACGGACGGATATAAAGAGAGAGAGAGAGAGAAGACGACAGAGCAAGGCAATGGCCGCAAGTCAAATGACGACGCGCTTACGTTTCTTTGACTCTCTCTCTCTCTCTCTCTAGCTTCAGTTCGGTGGGGCCGTCCAGCCCCGCCCCCGGAGTTGTCCGAGATTTTCCGAGCTCGCCGGCCGGCCCGGCGGCGCGTCGCGACGTTCGGGCAGTTTGCACCCCCTTAACTGCGCCTCCCCACGCGCTGCCGCCTTAGCCCGTGCGGCTCCCCCGGTTATCTTTCTTTTGTTTGCAGCTATTACCGCTCGGCTTGCGGGGATGGAGTGCTGTGCTTGGGGATGCCAAAATACCCCTCTATTTTATTTTTTAAAAAGATTTGCAAATCTGTCCTCGGTGTTTCTAATCATTCGTAATTTTGACGGGGAAACATCACGAAAAATCTTTTAAGTCGTGCCTTGCTCTGACACAAAAATATCCGCAACCTTTTTTTTATGCAGCCAAAATCTCTAATTCTGTACTGTCATGGCTAAAATACTATCCATCCATCTTAATATACTTTAACATTCCATCCACTTTGTCATCAATACCTCGAATTTTTTGTGTCGCCAATACCTCAAACATTTAGAAAATGCAAAAATTTATGGCATTAACGTCACAATGGATATAATTTAGGAATTCTAGTGACCCAAAAAAAATTTATGATTAATGGTATTTGATGACACAAAAAGGTTTGACCACTGCAATACTAATAACCAAAACATTTTTTTTCGTGTCACCAAACTCCAAGCATATGCCATATGAATTTTTTTTGGGATATTGGTATTGTATTGGACATACTTTAGAGTTAATTAGGCAGTAGATCATGATTTATTCTTTTATATAGAGGTGAGTATGGTCCGAGTTAGATCAGTCCAACACCTACCAAAAAAACAACTCGCACAATATTGGTCTCCAATTTTTGGGATCAAGAACTAACCCTGTTGAGTCTATCGATCCAATCCGATTCTAAGATTAACTCGGGACCAATTAATAATTTTTTTTGTTCTACTTTTTGTATTCCCTAAAAAGACAAGTTTACTATTTAAAATTACATATCCATCAATAATGCAACGTTAATCAACCAATGTTATATATTAACAATAGAAATTTCACAATTACTAAAAATAAGAAAATATAAAAACGATCAAGATTGCTCATGGAAATAAAGTGTTTCCATCGCTGGAGCATGCTATACTTCCCTTGCTTTTGATTTGTCTTTCAATTTTTTTCTGCTGGGAAAATGGGATGAGATAGGAAGTTTAAGAGAAGAGAATTCTGGGCTACAGTCCAGGTGAAACTTAGTAGTGGAATATAATTAAACCATAAGAAGTTGAAAATACTTAGTATAAACCATGAATAACTTCACATCTTATTAATTAGAAGTAAATATGGTCCGGGTTGGACCGGTCCCACCTTGGCGAGAAGCGAGAAGCGAGCAGCAAGTTGCAAGGTGAGGGGCAAGCAGCAAGTCGAGATCTAGGCGAGCATCAAGCGTTGCTCACGAAGAGGGTTTCTAAAGTTCTAATTAGGGTTGTGTTCTTTCTGATTTACTTGGCAAATATTAAAAAAAGAAAAGAAAAAAAGAAGAGGACAAAACAAAATACTCGAAGAGGACAACTCGTTAATGCCATTAACGTTAAGTTATGGCTTTAGACTTTAGAATAGGTAAAAGAATATTATATATAATAATATAATATCTATAGGGTTGGTCCGGGTTGGACTAACCCTAAACTCTTAAAATCAAGCACCAACATACATAATGTAGAATTTAGGAGTCTCAGAACCAATGACTGATTAAATCTCCTTGAAAACCATACTAAGATCGACATGATTGCGTTAATCTAAGGTCAACCCCTACTTTTATAATAGATCCCTTGAGCTAGTGAAAAAAGGCCAACAACCTTTTTCTTTCCCTAAGCCGTTAAGTATGACACACTTTATTTGCCTTTTTTTCTTATTTCATATAAAGATTATTTTATTAAACATGCTTGTAAGGTCAAGTGAGAGAAATGACTAGGGCGTTTCTAACCCCTTTTTCATTATTTTCTTTTCGGCTTAAATCAATATAAAATTGCTGATATTTTCTCTGGATGCACCGGATTCAACACATTCTAGATCTATTTTCTTCCACTTTGTCCAATAGATTTCTTCCCAAATAACTCGTGAAGAAAAAGGCCAACGACTCCACTATGTCCCTGTAAAGTCTTCAACACGTTAAAATATACAAACCACTTTGCAAAAAAATTTAACAAGTCAACCGACGACTTTCGTCAAGTCACGAATGACTCAAATATTTATAAGTCTGAACATTTTTTTTCTTTTCTCTTTGGGGGATTAAATCAATTGATGTGCTGGATCGAAACAAATTGTAGATTTTTTTTTTATTATTTGGGTTGAATATTTCCTGCTCAAACGTTGAATTACTCAAGATTCCTTTTAATAGGTTATCTTGTTCGGTTGTAGTTGGCAGAAATAAAGTCAAATCTTGCCTCCAAAATTAAGAGAGTAATTATGGCTAAAAAAATGTAGAAATTATATACGAATATGCATATTACTATCTATATGTGTCAAACCGTTTGAGTTGTTTCATATTGAACAAAAAACTAAAATTACGACGGTCGTAAGAACAGAAGAATCTAAAAGTGAAGTTTTGACCAAATAAGAGTCTTTGAAAGATGGTGTACAACTCATCGACACTTTAGCAAGTTGAACTCCTTTTCTTTTTTTTCTTTTTTTTTACTGACCAAAAAAAAAAAAGAACTCTTTTTTTAAGATTCTTTTTCACACATATATAAGATTTGACCAAATAACCTCATGAAAGGTGCCCCTATCAACGCACCTAACAAGAGCGCGAACCTCAAAATTGCGCCACGTTATAACCGGCATCAATGAGAGGGAGAATCCTAATGAGGGATGATAATCCCACTATCAAGAAGTGAGGTCCCTACACAACGTAGTCATCACACATTGAGTGGGGAAACTTGTCCATATTATCGTTTTTATTTTTTTTGCTATCAAGTAACTTATTGACAAACATCGGGATAAAAACACCTGATAGGACCACCGACCGTGGTGGTTCCGCTGGATAAGGGCTTCATTAATCATTCCCCAAAGGTGAGGGGTTCGAAACCCAGTGGAGGTGCTTGGTGTCTTAAGTGTGACATTGGGGTGGTGGATTCTCCGTTAGTATCACCCCGGGTTTACCTCGCCAGCTACCGGCTGTACGGGGGTTCCCGGGTCATCAAAAAAAAAAGCACCTGATAGGGGTGATGATTAATCCTGGAAATACATAAGGGTTAATCTAGAAACACTTCTACTCTATATTTCTGAGCCTATGTTTGGAAAGGAAAAAAGTTTGGGGAAAGAATGAGGAGTGAAAGAGAACTAGGGGGGAGAGAAGTTCAAATACACATGTTTGGAAGGGCCTATAGGTATAAAAGTGAAGATTTGGGGGATAAATCAAATGAGTGGGCCCCGCCAAGAAGGCGTCGACAAATTGAGAAGAAAGCCTGGATCAAGAATTGCGTGGTTAAAATATCAAATTCCCAAACTGCCCTTACGTTCAACTCGAATTTACCACTTCTCTTTCCCTCTTCTTCTTCTTCGGGTATCACGGTTGTAGATTTCATTTTCAATAACCAATTTTAATTAATTACAACATTATCTCACTCAGCATATAGTTAACGAAGAATATAATTAAATTAATTAATTCCTAAATCATATCAATTTGAAATTAGAAGAGAATAATGAAAGGACCAAAGTTGGATGTGGAAATTCTTTTTTAATTTTTATTTTTTGCTCATTGTTTGCTGAGCAATCTAGTTAAGGACAATCTGACCAAAAAATAAAATAACCTAGTTAAGGAATAATTTTCCTTTTTCTATAAAATTGGGCTAAGCTTCCTTGAGCAATTTTTTAAACTACAAGTGTAATTCCTTGATTATTATTTAAGAAATACACAGAGAGCATATTCAAACATAATAACCAACCGTTTCATAGCTCTCATAGATTTGTCAGAAAAAGGATCATAAAATCAGCAATGACTCCGTCATTTCCATCGAAAAAACAATAATCAGAACTGCTCATTTCAGTCGTAAATAAGTTAAGATATCTCTATAATGTCTCTCAAGAGACCGATTCGTCATTTCCAGAGCGCCGTTTCTTGTTGCATTCTATCATACTTTACACAAATAAGTCTTATTCTTGGATGCTCAGCAACCTCTTAGAAATGGCCATCAAATTATTATGGTCAAATCCTTGGATGCGGTATACAAAAGTCAAAGGAACCGATCGAACGTACCACCAACGTCATCTGCGGCCATCTACCTCTCCGAAAATGAAAGTGGGAAAAGTCAAACGGCAGCTTTCGTGACCTCAGTGAGAGAAAGGCGTTGCTAAACATTTGCTTTGAATAGTGACCCTCCCCCCCATTCAAAGCACGGAAAAGCTAATATAAGCTAACAACGTGTCCCACCAAACTCCCCTAAGGATAATGCGAAAAGGGCGAATTGAAAATCGAAAAATCTTGAGTTAATGGTGGCCTCTCGATTTCCAATGACCTGATTCCATACAAGACTCATGTTACGCTACCTAGTTTTGAGATATCATGAATTGTTAGCAAATTGGTGGGGTTTGTGATGAAGGACTCGCCAACTCTACACATTCAAGTTGTGGGCGGTGTGGAGTAGTCACTCAATTCGAATATTTCATAACGAACGTAAAACTCTTGTAATGGCGCACAAAGAAGATTGCTAGCTCCTCACCTTTATCTAACAAAAAAAGAAAAAAAAAAGAAAAAAAAAGATATTCATTTCAAACAAAATTAGTACGCCTTACTCGATGATTTCCCTTTGAAATGGTGAAATTAAAAACCAACATTTCAAAAAAAAATCATAAAAGCGGAGAACTAAGTCAGCTAATGCAAGATTTATTTTCCACTTTAAGTCCTGAGAATATTTCAATTTCTTATTTGGAATTTTTCCATATTTATATATACTTTAAAAGGTTGAGTCACTTCGCACTAAAGAATAATCGAATTGTATCGAAGCCAAAATTTGGACAAAAAGCTAAAAATGGGAAAATTCAAGTAAGGCACGAATGAGGTGGATTTTGAATTTCCCAGAGAGAGAGAGAGAGAGAGAGAGAGGGTGGAATAGGAAAATCACTAGGGCTCTAAAATTAGTGTCCATGCCCCAATTGGCTGGCTTTGTCCAAAGTTGTATCTGTTTTTCCTTTTTGACCCGAGTCCAAGCTCGGTCAAAAGGTTGAACTCGTCAGGTCGCCGTCCTCTGTCGCCCCCCGATTGGAACTCACCACCTCGCCCCGGCGGCGCGTCGCCCGCAACCGCCGCGTCCGCCGCCGTCCCCCAGGCGAAGACCAAGAAACGAAAAAGTCTCCCCCACCAACACATTCTTACCACCAAACCAAAACAAAAACCACCCAAAACCCATCTCTCTCTCTCTCTGTCTCTCCCCCCCCCCCCCTCCCCCGGCTCTCTTTCTCTCACTTCATCTCTCTCTCTGTCTCTCTCCCCCCTCTCTTTCTCTCTCTCTCTCTCTCTCAACCCCACTTCAAGCTCCTCTGGTGCTTCCTCTCTCTATCTATCTCTCTCTCTTCCTGCTTAAAGTTTGGATTTTTAAGAGCTCGTCGAAGCTCGACCCGACCCGGGAGATGGAGTCGTCGCCGAACCACCAGGAGAGCTCGAGCCCGCCGTCGCTCCTCCCGTCGCCGACCAGCCACAGCGTCACCACCACCAGCAGCAGCAGCTCCAACACCAACAGCCCAAGAACCGCCGCCAACCCTAGCGGCCTAGCTCCCCACCCCCACCAGCACCAGCACCAGCACCACCTGCACCACCACCACCACCACCACCACCATCCCCCGCCGCAGCCCTCCCCCAAGCCCCTGACCCGATCCGAGCCCGCCAACCCCTACCCGACCACCTTCGTCCAGGCCGATACCTCCTCCTTCAAGCAGGTCGTCCAGATGCTCACCGGATCCCCCACCACCGCCTCCTCCGCCTCCGCCTCCGCCGCCGCCGCCGCCGCCTCCAAGCCCGACCAGTCGCCGCCCTCCGCCTCCAAGATCCACAACATCCCCCCCATAAAGTCGATGCCCAAGAAGTCGAGCTCCGGATCCGGGTTCAAGCTCTACGAGCGCCGGAACTCCCTCAAGAACTTCAAGATCAACCCGCTGGTCCCCTTCTCGGGCCAGACCGGCCCCGGGTTCTCGCCGCGGAAGCCCGAGATCCTCTCCCCGAGCATTCTCGACTTCCCGTCCCTGGTCCTCAGCCCGGTGACCCCGCTGATCCACGACCCGTTCAACCGATCCTCCGCGGCGGCGGCGGCGGCGAATTGCGCCCCCGACGAGAGGACCGAGAGCCCCTGCCTGGATCCCGAGGCGGAGGAGCGGGCGATTCGGGAGAAGGGTTTCTTCCTGCACCCGTCGCCGGCCACGACGCCCCGCGAGGCCGAGCCGCGGCTGCTCCCGCTGTTCCCGGTCTCCTCGCCGAGGGTCTCAGGTTCTTCTTCTCATTGAAACGAGCTCGTGCGAAGTGAGAAACAATCCGGGTGGGTTGAAAAAAGAAAAAAAAAAAAGATTTTTAAATTTTGTGTAAGAATTGTCATATGCTTTTGGTGGTAAATTAGCTTGTGAGGAAGAGGACGAGGATGAGGATGCTGAAATTTGTAACCAGATTGTTTGGAAGAGAAATTGAGAAGAATTCTTGCTTCGACCGTGCATATCTCTGATCTCCATTTCTCCCTTCCCTTCTCTCCCCTTCCTTCTTGCCCTCCTCCTTTTTCCATGGCTCCTTTTGGGTACTGAAAATGCAATCTTGATGCTTAGGAAGAAGAAGCTGATGAATCCCACGATTTTTACACTTAGAACTGTTTCCAGGACGAGAGAATTCACAAGGGTTTTCTCAATTTCGACCGCGTGAACGATAATTCACTGCGGCCTGCGAGATTCCAGTCGGGTTTCCGCACCTTTTTTTTACTGCGCATTCGATGGGGTGGTGACTGCGAGGAAAGTAGGAAGTCTTAGTGGGGAACTGAACAGGGGAGAAGAGGGAGGGAGGGGGGTGAAAAAAAAATTAACTTTTTTGGAACATAATTAGATTAGGGGGTGAAAAAATTAAACCTTTTTGGAACATAATTACGGTGGGGAGTAAAAGAAATTAACTTTTTTGGGACCATAATTGGGACTGGTAATTAGAGTGAAATAAAGGGGATTGATGGGGGGGGGGGAAACTTTTTTTGGGGGCTAGCTGTCAAAGCAAGAGTAGACGGGAGGGGCAAGGAATCTTGACCCTTCGGTTGGCTTTTTTCTAAGTGGTGGGGATGCGATGGGGGTGCAGAGGACGGGAGGGAATTCTTCTTGTGATTGCTGCTTGTGTTGCAAGCGTTTTCCTCCCTTTGAGAATTTCCCAAATTTCATTTTAGGTTTTTCTTTTTCTCCCTCTTTTTTCCACCCTTTTTTTTTTTTTTCCCCAATTGCTGTTGATTCAATATTAATTAGGATGTAGGGTCTAATCGAGGGGTCCAGAAATGCTGAAAGGTGGGTGATTTTTTTTTTTGGAGGCCGAAAGGGTCAAAAGAGAGATTAAAAGCTGAAAAGTGGGTTGTGATTGGACAAGCCGGCTTCATTTTGGATGATAATGATTTTATTTATTTTTTTGTCTGAGGAAAGCGATTTTTCCCTATTTCAACTAATTGGGTGGGGCTCTGTAAATAGAAACCTTTTGAAACTTTTGTACGTTTGGAAAATTGCGTTGAGCATAGTGGAATTTATCGGTAACATGTAACGTACCCCTCTAGAGAAACTGCTGCTGCTATTCTGCCTAAGTTTCCTTCTTCTTTTTTCACGTTTTTTTTTACATGGTTCCAATCTTCGACCTTTCTCTTATCAAGTAAAAGTCGAAATTCTCAAAATTTATAAGTTTTGAATATCTTTCTCTGGAAGTGGGATAATGTTTTAAGTAATTCATGCTTTTCGCTTCAAATTACACGCCAAGCAAATGATCAACCATACTCGAGAGAAATACATGCTCTTTTCGCTCATCGTGGCATAAGGGGTATACGACCGACTTGTCGGTCTTGTACTCCCGATTGAGAGACACTACTGATTGCTTTCGTTCCACGTCCGATGACTCGTGCCGGAGAGTAGTGTCAAATGTTGGCAGCGTTTGGATTTGACGAACTCTCTGCAGTGATTCTCCACCCGTTTGCTGAGCAACTGGCCTCTTCAGGGATGGGACTTTCTCATGCGTTCAATCTTGAAAACAAAAATGGACCGTTATGCACACCTATATCATGATTTTATTGCTGACTTCCCTACGATCACGGGCGGTGTCGAGTAATGGGGTCCTTGGAAAAAGAAGGTCATAGACGTAGTGGCGACATGAGGACTAGGTCGATACCGAAATTAGGCACATAAGATCCCTTTTCAAACGGGACCCCCTTGGAAGGAGAAATACTCGGCTCGGACGTGCTAGACCGGGGACCATCGAGGCTATTGGACGAGCGTGTATCGTGTCTGATACACGGCGGTCCATCTTCGAGTCCGGTGATATAGAAAAGGAAAAAAATAAAGGAAGCTTTTGCCTATTGGACGACCCACATGCAATGGAGTGGTGGAAAGGGAAAGGCGAGTGACTCATTTTTCAGTTTTTTTCCTGAGTTGGGGAGACCCTTCGATGTGTCTTAGCCTTTGGATTTGGTTGCAAAAGCAATCATGCAAAAGTGGGGTTCGTCCGTCTTTGAATCTTTTTAGCTCCATTTTCTCTCGGGACACCTTGCCTTTTTGACTCCATAAAGAGGGCGACCCCATCTGAAAATATTGAATGGAGACATGAGAAAGTTAAGGTGGGGCTTGTGATGATGAGAACAAAGGAAAAGAACGAGAGAAAGAGAGAGAGAACATGGTGGTGGGATGTCACTCATTCCTCTTTGTGGTCTTTTGTTTTTGCTTGTCTCGTTGGTTTTCTCCCTGGAAATGTATGACTTTGTGGACTCTGAAGCAACGGATGGTTGGTGGGTCATCAATGAGGTTTGACAACTTCTGTGGACTGTGTTCTGTGTCCCTGCCATCTTTCTTTTTTCGTTGCTGTCTTTCCCTCCTGTTCCAACGGGTCTTCATCCTCCCCACAGAAACTGCTACGATAGAAGTGGATGGTCTGGTTAAGGAGTGCCTCGAGGTCACGGTCTGCTGGACCTGTGGCCCCAGCTCGAGGTCCGTGCGGGCATGTAATTATCCTTAGCCATGGGCGGTGCCCTAGCCGACTCGAGCATGCAATGCCCGATGCTGAGGGGCACAAGTCATTCGTTCACAAGATCATTAATAAGTAAATGAGAAGATGGGCCGTGTATGGATGGAAAGTTCTATCATATTTACAGCTATGGTACGAAGGCTTGAATAGTTGAATCCCTACAGGGTCTTGTAATTATTTTGCTCTTCTATTCATAATACTTGAGATGACGTGATCTCACACAAAAGACGAATAAACCAATACGTTCATAGAAATAACCTGCACTATGTTAACGTGTGTGTAGTTCAAGTGAATTATATCCTTATTTGACTTAAATATCTTACGTGAACAATCGACGTGCAACGTCATTTTTTTTATTTTAATTTTTTGCCATTGAAATATACGGAATTGGAAGCCAAACTAGCAAATTCCAAAACTTGAATTAGGGATGAGCATGGTTCTAGGATAAAACCTGGGACTTGAGAATCGAATCGATGAAAACCTGTCCGGTGGTTTCAAGGTATGCAGGGTAAATTTCGAGTTTCAAAAATTGGGAAACATATGGTGGAACTTGAAACCAAAATAAGTTTTTGTGTTTTTCTTGGTTTTTGTCTTCACACGATTCTGTAATATTCCATGGCATTTGATGATAAGTGTATAATTTTGAACCACTAATTTAAGTTTCCATTTTATGACTAAAATTTACTTTGTTAATATTTCATATTTTTGTGTGTTTAAATATATATAATGGTCAGTAAATTATAACAGCAAGTGATGGTCATTAAAGACGGTAATTCATCACCATTGTTCAATCAAAAATACAAATGGAACGCGAGTAGACCCTAGGACCTGTGACGGGATGGGTTCCAAGTTCCATAATATGTAAATGAGGAACACGTTCTAACAAATAGATGAATCTATATGGAACCTAGAACCTCTCTCTCTTAACTTTAACCGATGGAAAGATAACATTGAATATCTTCACATAGTTTAGAAACCAAAAGTCAAGGAACCAAATTAAACAAATTAAAAGTTCAAGAATGATAATGCATATTAGGCTAAAGCTCATGGACTATATCGAATTAAAAATTCAGAAAAGACATTACACATTAAGCTAAAATTTATTCGTGTCATTTTGTTAGAACTTCAACAATGAAGGCGTCATTGCACACATCACCAATAAAGTTACATCTTTTGATAACGAAACTTTTTTTATTTGTTTATATAACGAGTGCTCGAGCATTCAGTGAATCTAAATAAATAAATGAACCAATGGTACCTTAGGTGATGGCAATGGGTGTTGAACCTATGCTTGATTGAAAAAGCGCTTAGCAAGTGGAAATCGAAAGATGTATTTATCAAATTGCATCATAAAGACACAACCCTGAAAGCTACGGCGCGTAGCAGAACAGAAGGACGGCACTCGTCTTTGATTCCCACTGACTAAAGATGGGAATCCAACTCGAAGTATAGGAACTAATTTGTTTTTCTAGAAAAATAGAGATAAATATTTGAGGTCCTTGAAATATTATTGTGAATTATCGAATCAGGTCTCTCAAAGTTTATATTATTTTTTTACAATTGAATCTCTGAACTATGTACCTTTTCGTTCAGGGTCGTCATTATGCCAGTTACAAAGAATTGATAGATAAACAACATGACCCCTTACGGGATCTGTCTCGACTATGGTTCTTGGGCGGCCTTGCGATGCCTTGACAATGCGGCCATTACCTTGCTGGCTGTACTTGCCGGACCCTCGTCGTGCCTTGACGATGTGGCCATTACCTTAATTAGTCTAGTCACTGCCGAAGTGGTGCCGACATGGCATTTTACGTTGGCATTCCGGTTTGCTTATTTAATAGGACAACCAACTTAAACAATAAAAGGAAAATGTGTATGTCAAGTACCCAATTGCAAGAAAAGATTCAGAGACTCAATTGAATATTTTGCAAATATTCAGGGACCACATGTGCCTTTACCCTCCTAAAACAAGAAAAAAAAAACCACCCATCATCATATATAGTGATTTTAATTGTACTCGCATCATCTTATTCGCGAAAAATAATTTATTTTTCATCGACAATTGATAACCTTGTATAGATATGTAAGATTGAACCGCCAATGCATATTGATCTTACAAACGACAAATAATTCCCTCGTTAGGAGGATGCAATTGTATAAAATGTTCACTTTTTACGCTACGGTTGTCTAACCATGTTTAGCTGGTGGAGAGTAGCTATCAATCCCCATTTCCATTTCTCAACTGCCAAATAACAGAAATAACCAAATCGAGACAACCTCGTTAAGAGATCAAAGAAGAGAATGTCTCTCTCAAAACAGAAGCATAGGTGGAGGCGTTCGTTCGCATTCATCGCACGTTGTATTTGCCCGTTCTTTCTTGTTGATGTCTTCTCTCTCGGTCAAATCTATCAGCTCCATAAATTTCTGATCTCAAAACTGATGTTGAAGAATTCAACACAGCAAGCAAATGGGAAATGTTATGTTTTACATTATCAGTTTGTGGTAAAGTGACAGCAGCATTTCCTAGCGAAATCGTTCTAGGATGATGCAAAGATCGACTCGATGTGAACGATGGAAAGGCGACGATAAACCGACCATGTTTCGAGCACATACCCGGTTTCATACAAATCACAAAAATGAATTGAGATTCATCAGTGTTAAACAAATCTTACGGAGGAAATCAATGTCATTAAGCAAAGCAAACAATTAAACCCTTCACATTTCTCTCTTTCATGTGAAATTAATCCCCCTCTCGGTTCGGTTCGGTTTGGCTTTTTAGCCTGTAGCCCTCTTACAACGCGTGATGTTACTGCAGCCGCGCTTGTATGGGTTGGCCTTCTTCATCTTGTTGCAGTTGTAGTAGGAGTTGCCACGCCGGCTGCACGGGACGTTGTTACCCTTGAGGGCGCCGTAGCTGACGTACTTGCCGCGCCCCGCGAGCTGTCGCCTGTTGATCTCGGAGTCCAGCATCATCTCGTTGAACGCGCCGACGGAGTCACCAACCGACACGCTTAGGTCGCCGGCCCCGGCGAAGCCGAAGGAGTAGGGCGATGACTCGGCCACCATGGCCAAGGACAGGAGCAGGAACACGGCCCAAAACTTGAGTCCCATTTCGGCAGCTGAAAAGGCTTTTTGCAAAAGGGAAAGCGCTGGATCTTCTTTTGGGGTCTCTAACCCTTCCTGATGGAGGAGGGAAGAGATGGGTATTGAAGGGGGAATTGGTGAGAGATGATAAGGGAGAGCGATGCCTAGTTTAGAATTCGATTTCGGAGGGTTACAATCAGTTGGTTTCCTAATCCTGTGATCCAACGTGATTTTTGGGGGGGTTCCACCGGTTCTTGCTCCTTGTTTTTCTTGAGGTTTCCTCAACCGTTTGGGACTTGGCTGAAAACCGTGCTATAATTGGCAAATCTCATGTTGTTGTTGTTGTCGTCGTCGTTGTTCCAAGGCCATCTTCCACCTCTAACGGTTCAATCCATGTGATTGGATCGGGCTTTGATTTGGAACAATTATTGTTATTAAACTTCTTAGAAAGGTTGTTATGTAATATACGATGAGATGATAGGGTATACATGGACAAAGGACATCCATGTTTAGAGATCGACTAGAGATGACAATAGTGCCTGGCACGTACCAAGCCCCGCCCTTCTCCCATGCGGAGCAAACTTTGCAGCCCCATTCCCACCTCGCTTAACTATGCGGGTACCTGTCCTAATTTCCTAACAAAACTCCCAACTTTAGGCAAAATATTAATTTTGTCTGAACTTTTTTTGTCTAAAAAAAATCGCAACTTTAGGACAAATCTCAAATTTGTCCCAAACTTTTTTTTTAGTCTAAAATAATATTAACAACTTTCAATCTAATCTCAAATCTGCCCTTGTTAACCCTTCACCCAAAAATGCGATTAGTTGTTTGACTTGGCATTTCCATGTCGTAATAAATCCACGTCATCAAAGTGATGTAGAAAATTGTTTGTGTGGAAAATTAGGGCAATTAGGAAAAATTTTTGACAGAGGGTTAACGAAAGCAAATTCGACAAAGTTGATGATTTTTGTTAGACAAACAAAGCTCGGGACAGATTTGGGATTAGTTGAAAGATTTTTTTCCAGACAAAACAAAATGTTCGGGGACAGGTTTGAAGTGAACCTAAAGTTAAAGGGTTTTTTAGACAAAAAAAAAAAAATCGAAACTGAATTAGGGAATTTTTAGGGAAATAGGCCGTGGGTACCCTCACCCCCACAAAATTTACTAAAAAATCAAACAAAAAAATCTTCTGCGGGAAAAATAGATATTACCTTAGATCAAATACAAGAGTTTAGCTTAAAGGGTGATTTTGAAATGTGCGATTAAACAACAAACTACTTTTCTGCCTGAGACTTCTTTGCTGTGGGCTCGATAGAATTATAATTTGAGACAAAGGAGCATTGAAGCAACGAGAGGTCATTCAGCTTCTTAAGCAGGCACAACCCATCAGCCCATTTTTCTGATTCCTTACTGTGGAATCGAGAGGGAAAGAGAGAGAAAGCGACCAAACCCAAAAGCTCCCATTTGCTCTTTAGGAAAGCCGAGTGTAAATAAGCTTTTCATAATTGCACCATTCGCTTCAGAAAATAGAAAAAAGTACAGAACTTCAGAGAAGGAGAAAAACAAGAACAGTGCCAATTTCTCTGGAGCTCATAATCCATTTATCGCCATTCCCATGAGAGAGAGAGAGAGATTCATCCATGGTTGGATGTGGGGGTGTCCCTCTTCGGCTGCATTACTTCGCACTGGCCTCTTTCTCCTTGTTGGGCTTGCTCTTTTTAGGCTTGAGGAAGCAAAAACAGGCGCAGCATGGCAGCTGAAACAAGCAATTCATTTCCTTCGTATGATCACTTCTAGCTCAACTTGGTCATGAAGCCTAACCAATTATATAGAGCACTCTCTCTCTCTCTCTCTCTCTCTCTCTCTCTAGATGCTCTTCTTACAGAAAAGGAGATGCTCAAACCAATCTTGGCTATTCTTATGTCACGTCAACTGGGTACCTGTCTTTCCTTCCACTTTCCAGACCAATTTTTCTCTTTTCCTAAGATAACTTATGTTTAGTAGGGATGGAATAGGACAAAGGCGACACCCCCTTTTGCTTTCCTTCTCGAGGTGGCAAACCCTCTGGGACACTTTGATTCATAACCAAGTTGCTATTAACTAAAAGAGGGCCGCCCATGAGAGAGATGACAATGAATTGCAACCCCCCCAAAAGGAACAAAGTATCATCTCTTACAAAATCCAAATAAAAAAAGACTAGTGAGAAGGCCTTATGGAGAAGAATCCATGCTACATACAAATTCATCACGCTGGCTCCATCACTTCCACAATTCTTCCATGGGAATTCCACGATCGAGGGCAACGTCGCGGAACTGCCTCATCTGCTGCACCGCGACGACGGTCGCTCTCGCATTGTTGAGGGCGTTCTTGCTCCCGAGCTGCTTCCCCAAAGCATTCTCAACACCGGCCATTTCTAGAACTATCCTCACAGCTCCTCCGGCAATAACCCCGGTACCAGGAGAAGCAGGTCTTAACATCACTTTTGCCGCCCCATAATCTCCCTCCGACCTGGCATAAATCATAACGTGTTATAGAAACAATCATGTTAGGTTTAACCACACCACATATGCACCCGAAAGTGCACTACCTGGTGAAATTCAACTACTGATAATAACAAAAGAACTACCATCAAAGGCATTAGTTGAAAGCAAATATTTTACCAGTATCACACCTTGACTCCTTTACTTAGTAAATACTGAACATACTTCCGATAGGAAAGCCTGGTGGACAGCATTTTCTTAATAATTCAAAGACAGAACTTGACATTCTTCTAGCAGGAAAGTCGGCAGATATTCCAAAATTTAAGGACGCAAAATTCTTGGGGTGTGTTTCGAGATCTGGCTACCATTGATCAAGCTGAACAGTTAGAGCTTCACACCACTTGCCTGGAAAACCTCATCCCAATGTTTTCCCCATAAAACTAAAATGCCAAACTATCGCCCACCAGCTTTCAAGAATCAAAGCTTCGATATATCAAGGTAGACAAGGCAGAGATACAATTGTTTGGTCCATTAGAGACTAATACCATTAGCATTTGAATATGAATTATCTACAGCCAATCTGAGAGAGACTATAATCTGCCTAATGTAAATTCAACTTTAAAAACGAAAACACCACAAACTCTATTTGCCCATATAAAGTTTTATTCTGACAAAAGACATGGTTTTGGAATCCACTACCTAAACCATTCACTGATTTTCTGAAGCTACATAATACAATTCCCAGCTTAACCAATGAAGCCTCCAAACAAGAAGCCATCAAATGAGACTAGCTGTTTATACCGACACTCTATACACAATATCTTGTGATCATTGAAAGTATCTACGTTCAAAAGCATTTGTCATGGCACATACCGCAGCAGAAAGATCCCATAATCAATATCAAACTCAAGCATAAAGTCAGTCATATCTACTTGATAACCACCTAGAGAAGTTAGATGACACAAGCATCTAACTTCAGGGAAGAGAACAGGTAGCTTTGAAAAGAGGAAAATGTCTGCATGGACATTCTTGATAAACAATTATACTTGATGGTCACATCTTTGTAAGCACCATAAAATGGATAGAAATGCACAAGGATCCAAACCACATCACTGACGCTAACTATTACATGATGGCTAACTGTAACCTCCAAAGCATAGCGGCCACTACTTCTTCACATTTATCAGAGAATCGACAAACTAGAAAAGAACAGATTTAGAATAACACATTCTCACAAAACCAGCGCCATGTTGGAAGATGCCTCCAGCTGCTTTCCAGTGAAAAACAACTTTAGAGCACGTCAAGAATCAACATCAGAATAGATTTCCTTACACAGAACTAGAATCTTTGAGTTTCTATACACTAGTCTTTATTAGCAGATGCAGAACACGACCCGTCTTAGTCCTGTACTCACACGGTCGACAACGAGTTTCAAAAAGTCCAATTTCGATCGCGCAAGAGCATTACAACAGATGATCTTCCGGAGTTCACCCTGTACCTTTCCGCTAATTTGATAAGACAAAATCCCCACATTCGTCGGAACAGCAAAATTTCTACCACAACACACACTCAAGCTCAACACTCATTCAATCACCCACATTCATCCCACAGCCACCACAAACACATCATCCAATACTCATCTAAGCTATATTACCACAGAAAACACAAAAAAAAACCTGTATAATTAAAAACAAAAAGAGAGGAAAGGGCAAAAGAACAGTCCCCCATTTACCTGTGAGGAAAAGTGAGGTACTTGGTCATCGGCACGGTGATGATGTTGCGCCGCGCGTTGACGGCGGACTTCTGAACGGCGCCGATGACCTCCTTCGCCTTCCCCACGCCGACGCCGACCTGGCCCTTCTTGTCGCCAACGACCACGATCACCCGGAAGTGCAGCTGCTTCCCTCCCTTCACCACCTTGGTGACCCTCCGCACCTGGATCACCCGCTCCTCGAACCCGTCCTTCACCTTCTCCCTCTTCACCTTCCCGAACCCGGTCGTCTTCTTCACCTTCGAGTCCATCACGGACACGTCGTTGCCCAGCACGCTGACCCCGCTGTACGCGGGCCCGTAGAGCTCCTCGTACGCGGCGGCGATCTCATCCTCTCCCTCGAGGGGCCCGTCGTCGAAGGACGGCGGCGGGACGAAGCCCTCGGGCGGGGTGGGCGGGTCGAAGGCGACGTCGGCGTCGGGGTTGACGGCGTCGAAGAAGGAGGTGTCCATGTCGCCGGCCCTTACGGCGGCGGCGGGTCTGGAAGCGGAGGAGGAGCTGAGGAGAGAGAATCTGGGGGAACCCGAGGAGGGCTTCGAGGGTTTCAAGAAGAGGAAGAGGCGGGGGCTGCGGTGGTCGTGGTGGTGGAGGGCGGAGGAGAGGGAGGAGAGATGGGTCGCGGCGAGGGTTGACGTCGTCGCCATTGGAGAGTGAACGGGGAAGTGAGGGATTGAAGAGAAGAGAGGAGGGCGAAAGCTTATCCTATTTTCCCTCTGGTTCGAAAGGGGAGGAAGGAGATGAGGAGGAAAATGGGTGCCGGTGACGTGGACGCCACGCTGGCGTGCTTCTGCTGACGTGTGCGATGAGCCAGCGGGGAAATTGTCCGAAAAGCATTAAATTTATGGCCAATACAATCCTCCATCTTTTGATTTTGTAAATTCGGTCATAAATCTTTTAACAACTAGTCAATTCAATCATCAACATTTCAATTGTAAAAATTTGATCCTAAACATTCTAATGATTTACCGAATTAGCCATAAACCTTCGAAAGAATAGTCAATTTAGACTCCATTCGTTTCGCACGAAATAACTTCTTAGATTTTTTTATGTTCGTTTTATGGAAAATGAATTGGTCAATAATGGAAAAAAGAAAATTCTTTTAAAATAAGAGAAAATGTTTTCCATTTTTAAAATAAGGGAAAACATTTTCCATTTCTTCTTTTACCTCACTTTATTTCTCAAATACATTTTTCTTTTATTTTTTTATATTTTCTTTTATTTTTATTTTTATAAAAAATCAAGTTTTTAATTATTATTTTTTACTTTTTCCTTTTCCTTTTTATTTCTTCTTCCTTGGCTTGGCCGGTTGCCGACCACAACAACAACCAGCAACCAACCTTAGGTGAGAGCCTCGCCACTAGCCGACAAGACTCGAGCCTTGCGAGAGGTTGTCAAAGCCTTGCCAACCTCTGGCGACCTTAGGCTAGGCTCGAGCCTTGCCTAGCGCGCTGGCCTATAAAGAGGTTGGAGCTCGCTTATTGCCGGTTGATGGCTAAGGCTAAGGAAGAAGAAAGAAAAAAATAAATCAATTTTAAAATCAATTAAAAATAATAATAAAAATAATTGAAAAGGTTTTTCCTTACCGAATACTAGAAAATATGATTATATCCTTAAAAAATGGTTTTCTGAAAAATAATTTCTAAAAATGTCTCATTTTCCACAAGAAAAACGAAGCCTTAGTCTTTCCGACTAATTTTGGCCGAATATCGCTAACGTGATGGTTCAATCAATATTGGTTGTCCTACGAGGTAGGGTCAACATTGATATAAATATTTTTTAATTTTTTATTATTTTCAAATTTTGTATTACTTTTTTTCTTTTCTTTTCATCTTTTTTACGGAAAACAAAACATAGAAGCCCTCACTGCCAACCATTATCTTCAAGCTTTGAGTGAATGTTGCAAAGCCCTCGCTGGTGGCAAGTGAGGGTGTCGGGGCCCTCTCTGACCATGGTGAGGGCAAGCAAGGATTGTGACGTCCTTATTAGATTTGGCAAGGTGAGGACGTCACGACTCTTGCCTAAGCCCCCACATTGAGGGTCGTGACACCCTCATGGTGGCTCACGAGGGCTTGCAATGCCCTCACCTTGGGGCCAACGAGAGTTGTCGGGCCTCACCTAATGGCCAATGGGATTGCCAACCCTTGCTCAATGGCCAATAAAGGTCACCACCTCTCAGCTGGTGGCTGGTGATCTCCCTAACCTTGTGTTTTGATTTTTTTGGTAAAAAAGATGAAGAGAAAAGAAAAAAATTTAAAAATTATCCATATCAAGGTCAGCCGTGTTACATAAGACAATTGGTATTGACTAGAATGCCACATTACTAATAGCCGACCGAAAGTAGCCAAAAAAGACTAAATTGTTAATTCGTTAAAAGGTATATGACTAGTTTGACAAATAGTTAAAAAGATTATGACCAAATTGACACAATTAAAGGATTTATAACTAAATTGATAAGTTGTCAAAAGGTTTAAGACTAAATTGGCAAAATTGAAAAGTTTATGATTGAATTACCATTATATAGTAGGTTTAGGATTTTTTAGACAATTTTTCCTGGGCTAACTACTAGATCATTCAACTAGAGTAGGCTTCTATAAACCATTGGGTCTATTTGTTTAGTAAAAGATGAATGATTTGAAAACTATTCTTCAAAAAATAATTGCTTATATAGCTTGAAATAATTAATCAATAAAATATATTTTTATTATCGACAACAATTTATATCTAAATGATTTCGTGATCGATAAAATTATTTTTTATTAATTTATTTTTGAAAGCAATACAAGCAATTATTTTTCAAAAAAAATATTTTTTTAATTATTTATATTTCATGAAACAAACAGAGAAGTTTAAAATGCTTTTATTGGGAGCAAATGGCAAGCTAAATCAGTAGGTTAAAAAATGAACCATTAAACATATTCATTACAAGGCTTAATAATTGTAAATTATTTCGTGGGTGGTAAAAATACTCATGGCAATAAAACATTTTATTTCCAAGTAATATTTACTTTTCGTCAGTGTAATAGTGACAAAAATGGATCAATCAAACTAGATAATGATTGACCAACACACTAAAAATAGCCAAAAAAAAACAATATAATTAAATTAGAGAAGAAGAAATGGCTTTGAACTATATAAAAAAAAGGAGTAATGGCACAAAAAATCCAATTAGTACACCTCTGATAAATATATTCAAAATGATTTTCTGACCAAAAAAAAATCTCAAACTAATAGACTTGTGATAAATTTACCTTTTATTAGTTTCTGTTAAATTTTACAATTAAATTTCTAAGTTAAATGACACATAATAGTTGATGAATTTACTAGTTTGGGATTTTACTCTTCGCTTATTATAAGTGTATCGGTTTATGATTTTTGTGGTCTTAGTTTAATTTACAAAAGCTAATGGAAAGTAAATTTATCACAAAAGAACTAGTTTGAGATTTTTTATTGTTAAAAAATTAGTTTGGAATAAATTGGTCATGGATGTGATAACATGGGATTTTTCATAATATTAACAAAAAAAAAATGAGTAATGATGACCAACTCCAACAAGGTTGAGACCCTTGACCAACCTCATCCGCCTCTAGAGAGGGCGGCAGGCCCTCTCTAGAGAGCACCATCCTCTCAAACGATAGGAGAGGGTCCTTAATCTTTGCTGGAGCCGTTGAACGTGGTAGGTGATAGGCAATGGGTTGCCACTACTTGGTCACCTCTCCAACTTTAAACTTTTTTTAATGGAAAAAAAAGTATTGAACGTATTGAATGTCCTTTTTTTCCATATTTTTTTATTCATCACTTGAGTGCCACTTTTTTAAAAACACGATCACTTCAATGCTATCGCTATGTAGTCGAAAATTCTGATGTGGCTCACTTGCAAAGTGAAGCCAGTAATATTAGTGTCAAACGACGTTGTTTATGTGTGTTATATGCCACCAATTAGCAAATTGGGTGTCTTATTCAAACCCTAATTTTGTCGTGTTCCTCAACCAATGAATTAGGATCAAATTATGTTGGAAGTGCATAGTAGAATTCCAATACATTTACTTGAGAAGATCACTAGGAGGAAGCTCAAGTTTGAGTTCGTCAATATATCCAGTTAGACATACATTTACTCAAAAGCTTAAAATAATGAGTTATGAGTCAACTAGGATATTTTAACTCATATCAATTATTCAATGTGAGACTTCTCAAGTACAACTCACATGTGTATTCTAACAATCTCCTTCTCAAGAGTGAGCTTCGGTGTTAAGTTTGCTCCACTTTGATTCGGGCATCATGCATTAACTTATCTCAACTTAAATCTCCAACACCCAACTTCATCCTTGGTCACTTTTTCCAAACCGAACCATGAAGTTTGTCATTGGACCCACGTTGTTACGTCACAACGCCTACTTGCCAGAAATCACTTTGGTCACTAGATTCCTCCTTGAGATATTCGCCAAACACTAATACACATTGGGAGTAGGACACCCGTGTTGGTCACCAAATTCCTCCTTGAGATATTCATCAAACATTGATAGACATTTGGAGTGGGACACCTACGTTAGTCACCAGATTCCTCCTTGAGATATTTACCAAACGATAATACACATTAGGGGTCCAATACCTTAACCAAGGAAAAACATTAAGAGAGAGCCCAAGTTTGAACCTGTCAATATATCCAGTTGGACCCACATTTAATTAAAAGCTTAAACCAATGAATTATTAGTCAACTAGGATTTCTTAATTCCTCTGCACCACATCAATTCTCTGATGGAAGACTTCCCTAACACGATTCACACCTATATCCTAACAAATTAGGTACTGAAATTTGCAATGGAGAGGAAACAGATGTTGGAGAAAACTCTTAATAGATTTTGAAGTTGACAAAATTATCCAATAAATTATATTGACTATGTTAATTGTCTTAAGAATGTTGATTCAAGTATATGTTCAAGAAATAGAAATGCCTCATACAGTATTCAGACCGAACTTGAACCCACTCAAACTTATTCTCAAGTTGTTAATCTACACTCAAACGAAGGAGAAGAACATTTCTTGTTCCCATTTTGACATGCTTAGAACGTAACAAGTTCAACATGTGAACAAAACAAATTCTAAACCTAGCACTTATTTAGAAGGAAATAGGTCCAAAATGAGTTTATTAAAGATTCTACAATGGCTAGTAATCCAGTTTGGATTTCACACCAATATGGAAGATTGATTCAATCAAATTGATTGAGAAATCAATCCTGAAGATAAGTTCTTACTAAATGGAGAAGCTCTTCTTATGGAAATCAAGACTTTGATTGTATGGGCAATCAGAATCATGTGGAATTCACCTTTTGTCACTCAATGGTAACCAAATCTTATAAATATAGGTCTGTCCATTGATCAAAATGGAAGATGATCCTCTAGAGATTGTCCAACGGCTAGTTTGAAAGTGTAGAAGTGTATAAAAAGATCAAGGTGCTGAGGAGCTTGCAAGAGATGACGCGAATAATCTAAAATTCCAAAGTCTGAGCATACTTCAATCATACATTTGTCTTTTGAGAACTTAAACTTTTGTGATAATGAGAGAAATACAAAAAGAGTGACTTAGTATGATAGTATGATCTCCCACCGAATACTTGTATTCAATTTTTATTTTTTTTATTTTGGTAAAGGTAAAATATATAATGACTTTAAACCAAGAAGCTATACAGCAAAGACTCGGCACCAAAACTTGCACTGAGGATGACAGACAAGTCAAACCAAGTGGAAGGGTGCCAAGAAAAGAAAGGATGGAATGACCAAAACGTTGGCAACCCTCAAACTAATTCAAAGGAAGGACCTGACACCCAAAAACGCTGCACGAGAAAAAGCAGTGGCGGCATCACCAACCCAAATTACAGGGAAATATTGGACAACACAGGAGAGAAATGGACAAGTCAATTCCCTAGCTTCGTTAAATCCTCCTATTTCTTGAAGTGTCCACAACATTACTGAAAGTCAAGGCTTTGTCCTTGACAACTTTGACGAGGTGGTTCTTCAAGGCCGGAAGAACCAAAGCTTGTTCCCGAAAAAGAATACTATTCCGCGTTTTCCAGATCACATGGCAGAGGGCTTCAAAAGAAAAGTGAGCAATGCATTGATAGAATTCATTGCCTGAGAGAAACTTCAAGGCCCACTGGAGGTTGTCCGTCCAAGTCTTGTTCCGCCAAGGGAGGTTGCATCTAGCCGCCCAAAAAAATGCAAGGCCGGTAGTAACGCGACAACCAAAAAATAAATTATCAATAGAATCCGGCCTAGAATTATAAAAGGCACACGAGACGTCCTCAATCCTCCCATAGGAAAGTAAAAGAACCTGGGTAGGAAGCCGGTTCTTAACAATGAGTCACAGGTTGAATTGATACTGTAGAGTGAGCAAGTTGCTCCAAATAAACGAGAACCAAGGAACTAAGGTTCTCTTAGGCCGAATGGTTTCCCACGCATATGCTACTGAGAAGGTGCCTAAGGTACTCTCGATCCAGTAAAAACGGTCCTGGTTTTGTGAAAGGACAGGGAGGGGAAACTCCCACGACTCCAAAATGGCCTTGATCTCCTAGCCCGCTACAGAGAACAAGTCCGCAACCGAAGCCATCCTGGGTAAACTCGACCGGTAGATGTGAGTGTCCGAGAAAAACAGATTAAGGGGGGCTCTAGGATGCCAATGATCGAACTAAAGGGACACGGAGCGGCCATCTCCAATACTCCATTAGAAGGACTGGCGGAAGTCTCTCCTAAGATGTTTGTATTCAAAATTCAATCTCTTGTTGATTATATAGAAGAATCCAACCAGTAGGTTGTTAGTATGGGAGAGTAGACGTAAACTTGACCTAAGCCGAATCACTATAAACCTTGTATGCAATTTCTTATACCCTAATCTCTTGTTGTCTTTTGTTATAAGCTATGTTTGGTTCAGCTTTCGGAATGGGCCTTGGAAAAATACAAATATCTTTGGCCTAAAGGGTTTTGGAGAAATGCAAATTGTGTTTGGTAAAAAATTCTTTACAAAACTATTTTAGCGTAAAGAGTATTTGACAAATCTGTTTTTTATAAAGGGCTTTTGGATTTCATTTTTATCTTTTATTAAAAAATATTAAACTCTTTGTCAACTCTAGTGAAGGTAAGAGTAGTATTGGAACAATGAGAGGAAAAACTTAAAAATTAAAAAAATTATGATAGTAGTTTTGGAGCAAAAAAAATAGTAGTTTTAATATTTGATCAAATGTTGAAAACTCAAAACTGATGCCTATTAGCATTGGGCTTTCAGCTTTTCTAAGGCCAGCATTTGATTGAAAGCCCATTGGACAGGCTTGCCAAACACCCCAATATTTCACCAAAAGGCTTTGGACGCTGAAAGCCCCTTCAAAAAGTTGAACCAAACGTACCCATAGTCTATTTGCACACTTGCTATTGCCTCTAAAATCTATTCTACTGCTTAACAGATTATGAACCCTATTCCAAAATCTTATCTTTATTCAAATTTTGATCTTGACTCATTCTATTCCGCATTATTTTGTCAAGATTTTATAAAATCACCTATTTACTCCCTCTAGGTAATTCGTGCTAGTCGCATCAACAACTCACAATCGTGTAGGGTGAAACAAATCAATACGCTAAGTCGTTGGTTTTTTCTAGAGTAACCTGAATTCGATTCCTCTTAATTTTTTTCGTGTGAACTTTTCTCCAACTTCTCTCTTTAACACATCATTGAGGAGATTGCGGAGCAATTTGTAGTCATCGTCGGAGTTCTAGAACGAGACCTTGTCGAGCAATGTCATCGGTAGTGTCCCTCATTTTCACCATCAAGAGTAGCGGAAAGAAGCACCAATTCATCTTTCGACATTAAATTTTTCTTCCGTTTTCAGGCAATTTCCCGAATTGAGATTTTGTTTCTTCCATTTTCTTCTATTTATAAAGTAATGGGCATGGTGATAGGAATGATACATGTAGTTCAGTACGGGATCCTCAAAGAAAAACTCGGTGATGGAAGCCTTATTTTCCTTGTTGTATCTTAATTGAGGTGTTTACCGGTTTGGACATCAATATTGAAGTTCTTCACTAAAAGAAATTTGGCATACACTCAGACTTAATCGGACTGCAGTCTCTTTATGACTGAATTAACCTTCGAGCACAATCTTGAAAAGCTTGAATCGAATATTTACCCACGTTATTGGTATGTTAGGTATGTTGTTTTAATATCTTTTTTGTCAAATTTTGCTCATATTAAAATAAAAGCTGGATTAAGCTCGTGAGCCCATCAAGTTAAGCATCGACAACCTTGACTTCGACAAATTAAATAATCGAAGGGCTCTCAAGCTGCATAGTCGAGTCAACGCTGAGTACTCCGGGCCAACTTTGTTCTTCGCCCCCTCCGGCTACCGTAGCCGGTGCCGGAATCGGTAACCCTCCCCCCTTTCCACATACATGGTAATAATTTCTACTCTTGGATAATTCCAAATATAAAGAAAAATTTAGACATATTATAAAGGAAAATGCTTGCACCGAGAAGAACACCTTCTTACACCTGTCCTTAGAACAGCCAACGTGTCGATCCGACACCGAAGCCACTGCATCAACCTCCTCCATATAACCTGGCATGTGGCCATGGACGATTACTCCTGTGTCAGCCAAGAGAGCAAATATCGAGCAGAAAAACGCACGGAACACAGAGAGAGAGAGAGAGAGAGAGAGAGCAAAAGAAACGAAACCCTAGCAATGGCCGCGATGTCCATAGCAAGAACTGCAATCTTCAACCTCGCGAGAGCGTTCCCTCGGTCTCCATCCTCGGCCTCTCTCGGGTCCTCTCGCAAGCTCTCCAGGATCTCCTTCAGTTCTCATGCTTCCAAGTACTCCGATGAGGTAATCAAGTGGATATTGTATGTTACTCTCTTGGTACTTGCATAAGAATTTATCATTGGTTATTTATTTATTTATTTCTGTTTTCTTCCTTCGTATTGGTATTAGGTTGATAAGAACCGAGACCCGCCAAGAGACTCGAGGGCCGACATGGCGTACCGGTCCAAGGAGTCTAAGAACGAGACCGATGAACCGCTCCCTGATGAGGCAGATAAAGCCATGAAAGAGGCAAAGGAGAAAGCTGAGCAGATGAAGGAGAAGGCCAAGGAGTCGGCGCAAGCCATGAAGGACAAGACCAAGGGGACCGCGGAGTCGGTGGCTGAGAGCGCCAAGGAGACCGCGCACAGCGCCAAGGAGAAGACCAAGTCCACTGCGGAGATGGCCGCCGAGAAGGCAAGGGAGACGGCTCAGAGCGCCAAGGAGAAGGCCCAGAGCGCCAAGGAGAAGGCCAAGGAGTACACGCACGAGACCAAGGAGAAGACAGAGGACGCTGCAGAGAAGGCCGCAGAGAAGGCAAGGGAAGGGAAGGAGAAGGTGAAGGAGACGGCATGGGAAGCGGCGAATAGGACAGAAGGCGCGGCAGAGACTGTGATGGAGAAGGCGAAGCAAGGGGGCGCGAAGGCGGCGGAGGTGGTGCAGAACATAGGGGAGAAGGCGAAGGAGACGGCGCAGGGGGCGTGGGGTAAAGCGAGGGAGACGACCCAGAAGATCAAGGACACGGTCGTCGGGACCTCCTCGGACGACGAGGACGACGACTTCAAGAGAGAGACGAAGGTGGACGAGGGTGTTATCAGAGTGAGGAAGGTCGGAGATAGCGATGATAAGAAGAAGTATTAAGGAAGTGGTAACCCTAATCCTCCTGTATTATGAGATGATGAATTCGATCTTCTGTTGTTTTTGGAGAGACATGAGATGAACCTCTTGGGGTGAGTGAATAAGTGTCGACCCATCATCCATTTTCCAACTTGGTAAATTATGTTTAAGAGTGTGCTTTTGTCATTACTATCTGTTTTGGAGAAAATGAAATTCGATACTTCGACAATTGTCACCGGTTTACTTAAAATGCAATAACAGTATATTGGCAATTTTCCATCTATAGCCTATAATTTTAATGTAATGAGACAAATATTTTGCAATTTTCCATTTATAAGTTGATTTGGGTAACTGTAAATTTAGCATAGATGCCCTTGCCACGATGAACATGAAGGGAGTAAGAGCACCTATTAAATTTCATCTTTTTCTTCTTCTCCCATAGAAATAAATTGTTGATTTAGTTAGAAATTACAAGAAATGAGGATGAGGGTGACTTGAGCCCATACTGGTCGTGGGTTGGAACTTGGAAGGGGTTGGGCTTGTACCCGAAGAAGGCTCAATTGAGCTTGTTGAGCAATCTCATCCCCACGAATGCTCCTGTTGGTCTAAATCCACTTCGAACGGAGATCCTCAATCGAGCACCGGAAGAGGAGAATCCGATGACCGGATCGGATAAATTTGTATTCTCAGCCCAGTAGTTAGGATCCGACCGGGGTCGGGGAGGCGAAGGGGGTTGGATGATGATTACTTGCCTCAGTGCTCGGTGCTGTTTCGATCCTACCTTCGAGTGCCGAGTTCGAACGTTGACTCGCGTATTCAGTTCAAGACTCTTATCCGCTATGGCAGAAGTCTTCCATGTCAGTTCTTGCTCTAATCCACGTTCTTTTAGGTAACTAGGACGCTGAGGAAACTGTCTAATGGGGAATTTATCAGAATTCTTGGTCGGGAATGAGGGGTGACGTTTGAATTTGCGGGGAGTTGCAACAACTCCTCATCCCAAAGCCTAGCGCGCCGCGTGAAAAGACGATAGCGCCATTCTGCTCTAGGTGGGGTCAACCGGTCAAAGCACTCTCGTACTACCTTTCGTCCTTTTTTTTGTCGCATTCGGTTTGCCTATCATGTGGTTACTGATGCCCCAACCACATCGTGAGAGGAAAGAGGAGCTTGTGAATTAAGCATACAGCTGATCACATTTTGACTCGATCATTTGAGAGCTTTAAGTTGACGTAAATGAGATTGGTTCGCCGAAATTGAAAGACAATTCAATTCGATAGATTTTGTGATACGAATTGAAATTGAAAGACAATTTAATTCGATAGATTTTATAATCTGAGAACAAGTAAAGTCTCTATATGAGTATCCAATAAAAGCGAGCCTAATCATTTAGGGAAAGATGAGAATCCAATAGAAACGAACCTAATCATTCAGGGAAAGGATTTGGGATAAGTTTAGTAATCATTTAGGGAAAGATGAGGATCCAATAGAAGCGAACGTAATCATTTAGGGAAAGGATTTGGGATAAATTTAGTAAGGCAAAATTCAAACCAAGAGAAATGTCCCAAATGTGTAAGACGACATTGACAAGCTTATGTCTCATACTATTTAAATACTTTTGCGATTAGGTCATTTGACATTCGTCGCGCATTTCAATGTATATAGCTCTCTAAGGGTCATTTCAACTATTTGATCGTGTCTATCTCTTGTCTCTCTCTCTCAATGTGGAGGAATTTTGGACGGACATCTTTCCTATCTAACCTTACAAATGATGCTCATCACATCACCATTAATATAAGTTATTCTTTATAAAAACATTCCTAAAAGTACTCCAACTCGCCACCTTTTAGAAGAGGAAACCAACCTCGGATAGTAACTTTAGAAAACCGGTAATACATGCCGCACGGCAACTCTGTAGGAATCCTAGGGCAATCAAAAGCCAAGCACGAGCTCCAGGACACGACCGTCATTTCGAGGGATCGGGAGGGCGCCATGGGTTATCGAGAACAACAGTGAAACTTGACCTCCCCAAGTGGCACCGAATGATGTCAGGACGAACTGGAAAATCAATAATTTTATGGTGTATGGAAGACTCAGGAGTCAGTAGATACTGTAGAGGAGGAAAGGAGATAGGCACGCAGACATTCATCACTATTCACTGTTGGAGGAAGGAGACATGAAAGTGGAATGAGAGAGACAGAGAGAGAGAGAGAGATAGAGAGAGAGGAGAGAGAAGGGTCGCTTGGGTCGGAGTACTGACAAAGCCACCACCTTCCTCCTCCACCGGCAGCCTCGCTTAAAGACCACCCGCACGCGCCGCCCTGACGCCGCCTTGGCCTCAGCCCCTCTCGTCCACCGAGATTTCTCAATCCCTGCACCTTAACCCGGTCCATATCTTCTATACAAGTCGCCTGCAACACGTACCTCGTCACAACTGATCAACGGCATCTCCTCTATTTGTTTCTTCTTCTTCTTCTTCTTCTTCTTCTTCTTCTTCTTCTGCTCCTCCTCCTTCTCCTCTCTCTCTCTCTCTCTCTCTCTCTCTCTCTCTCTCTCTCTCTCTATGTGCACCTTGAGATAGCGGTTGAATTTTCGGTTGGATCCTTTCTTTTTGACGCTTGTTCTTGACTCAGTCTTTAGCTTTGCTCAGGTGTTTAGGGTTTTTTTTATAGCTTGTTCATTCATACACTCGTTCTTTTGTCGAGAGAGAGAGAGAGAGAGCTCTTCTCCTGAAAACCACTCTTTTATTCACTCGCTTCTCGCTGATTTTTAAGACACATACCTCGCGAGAAACTTTGGCCACGTCAGACACCTTCTTCCTTAAAACCAGGTGACTCTCTCCCTCTCCCTTTCCCTCTCTCTCTTCTTAATTGAGCTATCAGATTTTGGAGATTTATGGGTTATGGTTTTGTTGGGTGTGATCTAGAACTTTTGCTTGAGTGATTCTGTGTATTGAATTACCCAGATTCTCTCAAGAAGGTTAAAGAAGAAAAGCAAGACATTTGGTGCGAAATTCTTCATCCGCTGACACGTTGATCGTCATCTTCGTCTTCAGCTATAAAGGGAGACCCCAGAAGACCAACCCTGAACAAGAAATCGAAGAGAGAGAGGAGAGAGAGGGAGAGAGAGACGATCACGAGCAAAGCATGGAGCAAGAGAGCAAGCCGCCGCCGCCGGACCGGAGGCCGACATCGAGGCCGGCCCAATCGGACGGACAGCAACAGCCGCCGCCGCCGCACCACCAACCCCAGAAGTGCCCTCGCTGCGACTCCATGAACACCAAGTTCTGCTACTACAACAACTACAGCCTCTCCCAGCCCCGCTACTTCTGCAAGACCTGCCGCCGCTACTGGACCCACGGCGGAACCCTAAGGAACGTCCCCGTCGGCGGCGGCTGCCGGAAGGCCAAGCGCTCCAAGTCCTCCTCCTCCTCCTCCTCCACATCCGCCTCCGCCTCCTCCGGCGACAGCCTCCCGCACTCATCCCTGCAGGTCCTGCCTCCAAGCCTCAGGGACGTTGCCGGAGGGAACCTGGCCCCGTCGCCGGCCGCGGCGGCCGGGGAGGGGCATCTGGGTTACTCGTTCTATCCGGGAGGTGGGTTCTTGTCCTCTTTGGCTGCAGTTCAGTCTATCAACCAGAGCCAGCCCTTCAACATTGGGGGTGCTACAACAAGTAACAACAACAGCAGCAACAATTTGGGCTTCTTCCAAGGATTTGGAGGTTTGGCTTCCTTAAGTAGCTCTCACCACCACCAGCAGATTCATCAACAAGCACAGTTTCTTCAAAGCGATTGGAGTCACGGCTTCGGCATGGGCAGTAATGCTAATACCGGTAGTAGTAGCAGTAACAATAATAGCGCTAGTATTTCACATGTACATCATCAGCATGGTAACTTGTGGAGTGGAAGCACGGGCGCTGGTATTAGCGGTCATGGTGGCGGCGAGAGTAACAGAATCGGTCTGAATGTCAACCGACCATCCGATCATCACCACTTGCCCCATCTTCCAGGATTTGGCCCTCCTCCATGAGCTCTTTCTTCACATGATCAGTTGCTTCTGTGTTTCAAAATTGAAAGTTTGGAATTAGCTTCTTGATGACGACGACGACTTTTTAGGTTATAAGATTCTTTGTCAGATTTTTCCCATACAATACACTGGTGGTGCTGAGTTTAGTTTTGTGGGATACAAATGAGGAATTGTATGAAATATTATTATGGTCTTGGAGGGTTTTCTTTTCATGGCATTGGTATATGGATTCGTGTATCTAAGTCGGGGGGAATATGATTTATGTTCACTATGGAGAGAATTTGTTCTTTGGCTATTTATGGCTTGGTTTTTTAATTTGTGCTAGCAGAATTTGAGTCTGTTTTGATTATTCTCGGTTGAGCACCATCTATTACTTTAAAGAACTCACCAGGAGCTTGGAGAAAGGAACAAAAACGGGTCAAGAGTGAAGGATCTGTGCGTGGTTAGTGGAGGTGACTGCTGATATATCTTTGTAAAAGTAAGATGGACACGAACAGAGAAAAAGAGGATGGACAAATCCGCTTTTTTGCATGTGAGAAACTGACGATTCCAAAAAAATCCTTAAAAACCGATTTTGACCTGTTCATCAGTTACGATGTGCTCACCTCGCTTGCTTTTTCTCAGTCAAGTTGAATGTTCTTTTTATTTCTTTTTTTTCCAGGTCTTCTGTTATGCTCCGCTGCTGTTTTTCTTTCTCCGCTAGGTTGGATTGGAAAGAATCAATGCCATAGAGCATAAGAAACCATTTTATACTATTATAATGTCATCATTTAAATCCTTTTGTGTTAGAATGTACAGATTTGCGACTTTGGGAGGAATTCAAATCCTAATTGCCTTCTTAGAAAACCGGAATGCTTCAAGTCTCTTACAAACCCTAATCTCAACTACCCACAAATCCGAGTCTTTCCATCGAGATTGTGGAGTCGATAGGGGCAGTGGTAAGCATTGGAGTGGCGATGGCTGAGCTAGGATTTGGATATTGAATTTCTAAGTGATTAGGCATAGGAAAGGGATAAATATGTACGAGGATCAGTCCTGTTTCGGAGCTTAATCATGGCCGACATGATTTTAGACACTAAATAGTAGCTTGTGTCATGTTCGAAACTTTACCATAGCCATTATAATTTTGGAATCTTGTTACCTACTGAAGTGTGATCGTAGGGCTTTTGTGACATGTCCATTTTGAATTTGGTACATATAGGCTTGCTATACTATATGGTTATGATGTGGTGAATAATTTATTATTTGTTGCTCATGACAAAATATGCATTAAGCTTGCTAATTGGGAAAAGTGATTAATGTCATTGTCTTGATACATGTGAATACATATTCGTTTCTAAAGCTGCATTGTTCATTACTTGATCCAATAGAAGTGGTGGTCGTCGCTTACTGAGCTCTGATTTGCTCACCCTCTTTTAGTTACCATTTAGATTATGAACACAAGAAAAGTTGCATGTGGAGAGCGATTTCGGGTGATGAGATGGGACTTTAATTCCGTTTGAACAAATTATTAAACTGGGATCTATCAATTTCTAGTTTTGGAAAATGCATGTTACATTAGATTTTGGTACAATTTTCATTCAACGAAAAGTTTTGTTAAGCTATATATAGTCTAAATGGTTTATTTTGGTTAGAGGCTTTGTCCTTTATTTTATAAAGGATGGACAGTCATTCCCTAAATTCTGAATATAAATTTAGGGTGTGACAAAGTTAGTATCAGATTGCAACACATATGCTTGTTGGCTTGTCAAACAAATTAGGAACTACATACATTTCCGGTATTTTTCCATTATTATGCAAAAAAAATGAATTGATATAAAAGCTTATTCAAAAATTTACACAGGCCCAAAACGAAAAGGACAATAAAAAGACAAAATATATATATATCACGACTTAGGTTTCCATACTTAAGATAAAATTTATACTATCAATCCTTATTGTGTGCATATTTGGCAAAGTAAGAGAGTGAAGTATCATTTTTTCAACCAATTTGAATATGCTCAGAACCAAAGAAAATATAAGCAACGATGAGTTCAACACTTAATGTGATCATCAAGAGTTTGTTGAAAGTGAGATGACAAAGGTATACATTAGAAAGGAAAATTTGTGAAGATTTTAAGAGTAGAAGAAAATTGAGTAAAGAGAGAAAAAGAATCAAAGATTCAAAATAAATTTCATAGAAGAAAAGCGTAAAACCAAATTGAATTTTCACAGCTAGGTAATGATAGTAAAAGCTTGAGATATATATATATGTTGCTAAGTATAATAAAATATAGAGATTGAAAACATTTAAATTTCTGCACACCAAGGAAAAAAAGATAGACGAGGCTCACTTCCCCATAATTCTTTCCTTAGAAAAGCTTTGACTCCTTTGTGGAGGGACACAAAGGAATATTGCATGAAATGAGCTCATTGGTTGAAGAAATATATATTTATATATAGATGGAATGAATGGAGTGGGTTGTTGTTGCTGTGATTTCCAAGTAATTAAAAGCATATCTTTGATCTGCCACATTGAGATCCTTGTCTAATCTTCCATAAAATAATAGGATTAGTCCATCTTAATTAAAAGTCTCAAGATACCCACTGAACCACTTTAGTTTTTAAATCCGGACATCACGCCAATATAGGATATCTTTTTCCAGAAAAGATTACATCACCATTCTCAGCACCAAAGTTAGGGTTAGTTATTAGTTTCTTTTGAAACTAGACCACCTTTGAGGATGACCCAAAGTAATACTCAAAGCAGGCTCGCTTTTGTCAGATGATTCGCTGTACTTTCACACTCGATCACATTATACGAGATATTTCAATTAGAGATAATCAATTTCATGATGGATTAATTTCCGATTTTCAATTGGTATTTATCAACCTTATTACCCCCAATTCCAAAAAAAATTGGAACTATGACTTGAACCAATCTGTTCTAGAACAGCTAGTTCATAAAAGTTGCACAATTTCAATATAAAAATAATTGTTGGAAAGTGGTTATGTTCCTATTTCTTCATCTTGAAGATCACAGTTCAGTTCTCAATGGGTGCAACAACATTTTTTTCTCAAAAAGGGTTCAAAATCAGTTCAAATTGGAAATCGGATTGGTTAAATCGGTTCCTAGATAGAACTAACAATTCTAGCCTTCGGGACTAAACCAGTCGGGTTGAACTAGTTCCCAAGTAAAATCAATGATACCAACTTGGGAATCACTAGCTAGGCAGGTGCTGTCCTATTCCAAAGTTGAACTAGAAATGTTGACCCCTAATTTCAATAGTGTTTTAAACAATTCCACATCTCTCTCTTCTTTTTAATTGCTTATTCCAAGATGAGAAATTATAGTCCTCTTCTTGCTTCTACTATCCACTTGTTTAAAAAAAAAAACAAACTATAAGTAAACAACTCATAATCCGTTTCTAATGAGGAACAAGAATTTTGTTAATGAGCACCTCTCGAAGTATATACTTAACATACTTAACAGGTAATGTTTTCATTTTTAAGTATTGAGTAAATATAACACAAAAAAGAATGTACCAAAGATTACAATTTTTTCTTGTTGAATATACCTAATTGTCATTGTGGGGCAACAATTCCTTCCACTTTTAAAAATCCATAATGGCTCAAGATAGAGAGTACATGAAAAACTTTAGAATGAAAATGTGAGCAATTAATAGTCACTTTCCAACAATAAAGCAAAATGTAATTTTATGATCTTTTCATATAGATGGTTAGGTTAATTTTACACTTTTTGATACAATAAGATAGTTTATCTTCATTCAGAGAGAATTACCATACTCAAGACCATAACTAGCTTCTTCTTCTTTCCCTTTTTTTCTCCTCAATTAACTTCTCCATTGCGTGGAAAATCAAAGGCATGCTTAAGTCATGCATAGTGAAACACAGGGACAAGAAAGTACCCCCCCAACAACAGTTTAGTAAGTCGCAACATTAGCAAATGGACTCTTCCCACATCCTCCAAAAATCAATCATGAGGTTCCTCCAAATGGGGAGCCTCCTCATCTTCTAACACTTTCTCCTTCCTTGTCCTTGGAATAATCTCATGAAGAAAGATTAAGTATTTTTATTTTCCTCCATCCTCATTCTTTTCGATCTTTGCATCCGGCTATCTTAAAGGCTTTTTCCCTTGACAAGTGTTGGAACAATCCATTGTCTGGCTTTAGCACCGCATGATGGTGAGATTGGGACCCCCACTCCTCCTCCAGCTCTTCTTTTGAGGAAACTTAGTGGAGGCCCCTCCCCATCCATCCATCAATCAATCAATCAATCCATCCCGTTTGTCCATGGGCTAGTGTGTTGGACTCATCAATGGCCATCATTCGGTCAAGCAGTTGAATTCTCCAGGACCCAATTGGATCTGCGATTGGCTCCTTTTTTTTTTGCTATTTCGATCATTGCGAAAGCACATCATGGGCATGCCATGTCACTGTCTTGAATGACTGTTTCTTCACTCCTCGTTCGCAAGGAGAGAGCACGATGTGATGATACGAATTGGCACTTTCGGGATGGGGTTCTCTTGCATCATGATTCGGAATGTGGCTTGCATGATTTTGGATCTGTCTGCACAACCCACTCCCTCACCTTCCCACTCCCACGTGCCTCATCAATCAGTTCGATCCTCCGTGATTCATACAATGAGCCAAAACACTAGGCTCACACCGCTAACTTAGAGTCTCAACGATATGGAATCATCATTTTTTATAGGCAGGGGCAGCACTTTTTACTATTCTTGTATCTGCCTAAAGATGAAAAAGGTATCGGGACTCTCTAAACAAAGACATTCTTGTAAATTTAGGGAAAAAGGCATGGCAATCAATGAATGCCTGAGAAGTTGGAATGGGTACGGATTGCAGCGCTGGAATCTGATTTGTTCTCTTTCTTCTAAATTATTCTAGTCATATCATTTTGACCACCGTTTGAACTCAAAATCTGTCGGGACATTATATTTACACAAGAGTCCAAATGATTATAGTTTTGACCACTCGACCGTAACATTCTAGTATCGTGATTTGGTTTCTCAAGGAAGGAGGGCACTTTGGTTTTGCCAGACCTCGGACTAGGTTTAATCGATTAGTCAAGGATGATGGGCCAAGGCAAAATTGTCTTGCCTGGTTGATAACTTTGAATTTTTTTGTCTGCCCTTATTAATCTTTGCTGTTTAAATGTGACTATGAGTACATTATTTTGTAGATTTCATCCTAAAAGATCAAATGTTGTTGGTCATATGAAAACTTGGAAAGCCAATTTTACATATTGATTCTTATAAGAAATTAATGCAGAGCTCACGACAAATTCATATAGATGAGTTGCGTATAAGGTAATCTTTGTCACTATGGTTACCGTTGATTTTAGGATTCTCACAAGCTATTTCCAAGCTCAACTTGAGCACTGCTCAGTTGGACTTTCAAGTTGTCAAAGTTGGAGTGGTATGGGTAGCAAGATGACTTGAGCTTTTATTTGGTAATACCAAATGGGATGGGGCTCTAGTCACAACAAGCCTAGCTAATTGCAGTAGTTCAATTGCCGTGACTAGATAATCAAGTCAAGTTCACACAGATCAAATGCCAAATCAAGACTAGCTTGAGATTCCTTCTACTTCACTCAAGCAACTTGCAAAGCCTCATCGAGTATACTGAATTAATACTATGCGCATTGTCTCAAATAAAGATAAGTATGATATTATCATCTTTTCAGTGTACTCGCACATTTCTAATTAGGCCTCAAGGTCGACTATTACATTGAGGTGCACTCTTCAATAACTATGCGGAGTTCGAGCTCAAGCTTAAATATATGAGATTGTACTCGGTCAAGAGTTTGAGTTTAGAATCGAGTCATTCTTCAATTTTGGCATCGCTTAGCAACAAACTGTTGAAGCTCAATCTAGCTCGACTGCAGCCTCCTAAGGGACAAAACGCCCTAGCTTTCTCACTGTACACGATCAAGTCTCGATCACACCAAACCCTAGAATGTAATTATGAACCCCATCGCCATATAATCTTCAGAAACTATGCATGCTGTCCTATCATGTTAGCCTTGATCATCATTGCCACAAAATATACAAATCGACTCAAGCTCGAGCTCTACTCATTTCCCTCCCTATAATCTTTATCCTAGGGTTTGCGTGAGGGGGACGGGGTTGACGGCATGAACGCAGGCAAAAAGGAAAGGGGACACCTCACGCATACTTGCCTTGCCTTGGTCGTCATCGCTCGATCTCTTCACGATTCGTGCGTTCCTCTTTGCGTACGTAGGAGGAGAATAAATATTGAAGGAGAAGGCGTCAAACACGGACAGCAGCACTCCCCACCACCCACGTCGGTGTCATTATTACACGAACACGCACTCTCTCTCAACTGCTACAACAAATTTCCCCACCTTGGACGACTTGTCGTCTCCCTGCTTGGCTCTTCCCCGTAAACGAAATTGATTTTGGTAAGCCTCCCAATACAATCCTGTGACGACAGCTTTATCATGGCGTCCTTGTTGGGTCTTCGCCGGGACAATGGGCTTCCGACTCTGTTGACGAAAAAAAGAAAAATGCCCGAGTTCCTGACCGACGACTCAGACTAAGAGAGACCGAGCAATACATGGCGGAATTTGGGCGAGCGTCATGGGCTCTTAGTTGATAAATATAGACTGTCGATAAGATGACTAAGTAATCGTCGACAGCAAAAAAACAAGCGATTATTAAGTCTTGAGACACGAGTGTTGACAAATGAAGCTCGATTTGATTAACAAGAGGACCAGGATCGACACGAATCATGATAGGCTAATTGCCAGGTAACTGCCTAAGTAATTGGTCTGATAATTTCTAACGCAATTCGCTTGGGTAAATTGACATGGTTATGGAGAAGTAAGACCGACATAATCGTGTTGTGGTGGACCCACTAACTATGAAGATCGAAAAACGTAGGCCGTTGTTACTATCGAGAAGTGGAGCCATAAGTTGGAGAAGTAAGTGTCCATGTTGGGCGCGAAAGAGTGGAAAATAGCTGTTGAAGTAGTGGGTTTGCTTAGTAAATGCATGTTGTTGAATTTTAATAGTCACGGAAAATGTGTTAGCTTTTGCTGTAACCGTTGTTTATTAACAATAGACATCGCCGATCAATCAATGAACACAAATTGGTCAATCTTATGTTCCTGTTCTCTTTACAATTTAGTGTTATTTTACATTGCTAGCCGCGATTGTCTCCGGGTTATGTACTTTTGAATTTGTTGTCAAATTCTCATTTCCTATTTAGAAGTCAATGAGGGGCCGTTCACATGCTTTGTCAATTTCTACATGGATCCACATTTTGATAGGTTTTTTATCATGAACTTTTCAAACCAAACCAACGAGAAAAGTCTTAAACATTTTTTATTTGTATCAATTTAGTCCTAAACCTTTTTTTGTGCCAATTTAATCCTAAACATATTTACCTGGTGCCAATTTAGTCATTTCCGGCTAATTTTGGTTGGATTTTGCTAACTAGGTGCCGACCGACTGACGTGGCACGATCGACGCTAACGTAAACAACTTTTAATAATATTTTAATATTTTTGAATTTTTTTTATTTTCTTTTCCCTTTTCTTTTTTTCTTCTCCTCCTCCTTCGGTGACCGGCTAAAGACGACAACTAGCGAGGCTCTACCGTGAGGGTGGCCTCACGCCAAGCTAGTGAGGCTCGCCCTCAAGCTCACCCTTGCCAAATCTGATGAGGGCAAGCCTCACCGCCCAGGCAAAGCTGCCCTCACGTCCACTAGTGAGGGCTCGAGCCTCGCTAGTGGCCGGTGAGGCTTGACCCTCGTCAGCCTGGCGTGAGGCCGCCCTCGCGACCACTGGAGAGGACTAGAGCCTCACCCACCGTCGCCTTTGGCTAGTCAAGGTATGGCAACCAGCTGGAGAAAAGGATGGAGAAAAGGAGGGGTAGAAGGAAAAAAAAAAAAGTAAAAAAAAAAATATTAGAAAAATCAAAAATATTAAAATATTATTAAAAATTGTTCACATTAGCACTAATCGTGTGATCGTGCCATGTCGGCCGACCTATGCCCAATTAGCAAAATCTAGCCAAAATTAATCGGAAAAGATTAACTTGGCACCAATTAAAAATGTTTATGACTAAATTGACATAAAAAAAGTTTATGACTAAATCAGCATAAATACAAAAAATTTAGGACTTTTTTAACACTTTTCCCCCAAAAAAACTCATACGAAACCAGAATAACTAAGACATTTCACCCATCTTAAACCGAGCTATTTAAGTCAAATTCTCTCGCCATAAAAGCAAAAAAAAAGACTTTAATAATAAACCTTTTGAACTTTGATTTATTCTATCCACATGCGCGTAAGATTTGGTTATGATAGACTTATTGAGATTCATGCATAAGTGGCGTGTTTTTTTTTTTTAAATAAAAAGATTTTCTAATAAAAATATTTTCTTTTTGTAAAATATTCTCAACCTTTACAAAGCGCGTTCACATTAATAGGAAAAAAAAAAGATTTTGCTTTAATGCATTAATGAATACGGTAATGCCGGCTGTGATTTCCCTAGCTGTGTCAACGGCAAAATCAGTGGAATAAAGCTGAAGGAATGTGATTCGGTTGACGTAACCATTATACTATAATATACATAAAGTATGGTTTGATTAAGAGAGGACCAATACCATGCAATTTCAGGCAAGCTTAGGAGCCATAGAGTCAAGGAGGATAATGTGAACAGCAAGAAATCAAAGCACATACAGCAGCAGCATAATGTGCTGAAAAGGACAGCTAATTTATCAGCCCTTCATGTCGAGATTTTCGTAGCATCCCAATTACCCCTTTGACACGTCTCACAAGCTTAAATTAATATATGAAGAGAGTCCGTATGAATGTAAAAAAATTATAGGACCCGTTGTTAAGCAATACTGGACAATATTTCAACACTCTCTTCTCACCAGCAAAAGGATCGGGAGTGGCACGTGGAAAGAGATAGCACCGGCTCTAATACAATCTTAGAAATTCCAACCCAAAAACTTAAGTTAATAAACCAACGAAGACTACATGAATATAAAGAGCATATAAAATCCCTTGTCGAGCAACGCTCGATAATATTTCCACAGCTTATACGAGGAATATCTAGCAAATTTTGTGAAAAAACTCACAATCAAGATGTTAGGCATGCATATTAGATTTGATGCTTTGATAAGTATGGAGTCGATTTCTTTTTTGTATACATACATATATTGGTGAAGAGCGATTAGTTTCTAATAGATGAATCGAGACTTATTTAAAGAAAGTTGTTCATAAAAGCAGATCATGGGAATTTCAAGTGGATGTTTGTCCCTAATTTCATCATCTCTAGCTTGATAAAATATGATTTAAATAAAGGATGAAAATGGTCAATTTAATTGACAGATTATTTAAAATCTCTCCAACTCATCGCAAATTCTAGTAGAGATGTTATAAATTCACTTATGAGAGAATGACACAAATAGTCATTCAACTTTAACCCAGTGTGTAATGCCATCTCTAGATATTTAATTTATTCAATGCAATCTCTGAACTATTGATCAATGTCCAGCCCGGTCTTTCCATTTGCTAAAATGACAAATCAGTTTGATGATATAGATTATGATATGTTGAGTTGGATTGTAAAAAATGATGAGTCGACATGTCTTTTTTTATTATTATTCATCCACTTAAGAAAAAAAAAGGGTGTTAACATGTCCATCATTATATGATGATGTGAATTATTATATCTTCATTCAAGATAAATATCTTATATAGATAATCCACATGTAAATTTTCTTTTATTATCCAGTGTTCAAACTTAACGAGTTATAAGTCATATCAGCATAATCAATTAACTTGAATTGACGGAAGGACGACACTAACCATTTTCATATAATTCAGATATTAGATTGAACATTTACCGAATAATTCAGGAATAACATTGAACAATTTAAAAGTTCATGGACGACATGCATATCGGACCGGATTTTAGTGACAATACGAGTCATTTTTCTGCCATTGATTCAACAGATAATGTTAACTGTCCCTCTCAACAATCAATTTGGGAAGGCCCCTACCTATCCAAAAAACAGCCAAAAGCACCAATCATACTTCCACTTCCTACCATCAATTGTTTTCGTTTTCTTTATCGCCTTCATTGTTTCGTGAAGTGCACAACAAAATCTGTCGCAGAATTTCCCCGAAAGATACCTCTCGGAAATTAACTATCCAATTCCGAATTTTGCGCTAGTCCACTTCCACTAATCATGCCATGGTCTTAAGTTGACCCTGGACAACATCTTGCGTGAGGTTCAATTCGCGGTCGGCGGGGCCTCTTTGGCCACCTTCGACTATGATGGCGGCACGTCGAGGCAAGCCGCCCCAGTAGGTGGTGCCGGTGAGCTGTGTTATTCTCTCCCCCGCAGCGGGCGGCGATCGAGTGCGCGGATGACAGCTAGATCATTAGGCTGAGTTTGTACTGTGATTTACCTCAGATTTGAGGGAGAAGTGGGTTCTAATGCGTTGAAGCTGAAAATGGAGTAGGCCATGGAAGCACAAATATTTGGGCTGGGCCTACTGGTTCGGGCTTTGGGCCTCGCTCACGCATGTATGGGCTCACTCTTTCGTTCCTCTTGTTCTTTCCGGCAAATGGACTTGTGGCCCGGACCAGCAGTTTCGCCTAAACGTGGTCGCCCTTACGGCTGTGCAAAGCAGTCCAGTTGATCGGAGTGCCCATAAAAACAGGTCCGGTTCTCGATTCCAGTGGAAATGGATCCAGTTCCTGATTCAACATTTCTCGAACCAATACCATGCGGGTAGATTTCAGACTCTTGAGTTTTGGACCCACCCACTCAGAACCGGTTAGAACCCCTTTTTTTAAGTTGGAACGGGATAATTTATTATTCTTAAGGTCCGTTCGTTTCGTGAAAAATTGACCATTTCCATAAAATATTTTCCTAGTCATTTTCTGGTGTTCGGCTAAAACTTGGGTGTTCAGTAAGGAAAATACTTTCTAAGGCTTCATCACTTAGGCATGCATTACTTACCGGCCTATAAATCCATCGAATATGAACTTGCCTTTAAAGTCGGGCAAACTTGCTTCATATCTTTGTTCATTCATTGTCGTCAAACGCTCATCTACTCTAAAAAAATGTTTGTATAGATTTTAAAAAGAAGCAAAGCGTGTATAGTCCTTATAAGAATCTTCCAGTTGAGTGGCCTGTTCTCCCCGTGCGTCTTTTGTGTTCTAATAAACAAAAGAAAAAAGAAGCAAAGCATGTAGAGCCATTTGCTTGAGTGATGTACAACTGCGGGGTAGAGTAAATAAAGAAAATGATAAGTAAGAGTGCAGAACGTGAGCATGAGATCGATAAACTCGAGGTTCGCCTAGCAACGGCCAATAACTAGTCAAGAAAGAAGATGGGAAACAAAGAAAATAAAAATAAAAATAAAGAAAAATGAAAAAAGAAAAGAAATAGAAAAGAAAATTGAAATTAAAAATAATTCGAATTAAAGAAGAAAAAGAAAATTAAAAGATAATTTGAATAAAAAAAAAAAAGAAGAAGAAGAAAGAGGAGGAGAAAGTGAGGATTTGTAGAGGTGTGAGATAAGAGAGATCAAGTCGGGAAAATGTTTTCCTTCCCTTTTAAAAAATAGGAAAACATTTTCCCTTAATTTAGAAAACTTATTTTCCTTTCACGGAAAACATTTTCCCCAAGGAAATCGTTTTTCGTGACTGGAAAATCTAAAAAATATTTTCCTAGAAATTATTTAATCTAAAAAACATTTTCCCAGAAATTATTTTTCGCGAAACGAACGGAGCCTTAAATAAACTTAACTTCCCTATTGCTTTATTTTAAAGTTTATCTTACATCGATTTTTTACAAAAAGGGAAGCAAAATTAAAAAATCGATTCCCATGTCAAGCAAGTAAAATAGGTTTTAAGGTAAAATAGGCTCTTTAAGGTCGATTTCAAGACGAACGACATAAATTCCAAATTCCAGATTCAAAACATCGAGGAACTAGTCACCCTCTCATTTCTGAGGTCACGTATATCTCTTGTTCGACATGCTGGATCAAATCAACGCATTTGCGCAGTTCAATCGAATCGTCTAGAGGCTCCTATCAGGTAAAAATAACGCCGTCTGTGCACGATAATTGTCCAATATTGGAGTCGCTGAGCACGAATCTCGTCAGACTCAAAGCCTGAAACTTCGCATTTCGAGTGTAATTAGGACCCGATCCCCACCAACTTACATTGACAGGAGGGGCAAATTCTCGCAACATTCGTGCGTCCCAATCGCCCCAAACGTACGTACGCATGATCTTATTCTACAGAAGTCAGCATTTTGCAGTCAATCCCGCCGCCGCCGCCGCCGGCCAGGGAACACACTTTCCCTCATCGGCGCATGAAAATCGACATCGTCACAACATAGAGATGTCACGGCAGTTTCAGATCAGCTCTTTCACGTACTCATTACTACTCATATATTCCATATCGCATAAAGTCATTACATCGCTTTCATGACATGTCACGAAACCGCCACACCTTCAACAGCAACACACTCACTCATCAAAGTCGTACGTACAAATACTACTTAGCAAAGCTTTCTTTAGACCCTGCTGAAAACAGAGCATAGCAGGGGACAACCATATATGTACATGGCCACCTCACCGGGCCTCGGCGCGAAGCCCCCGGATCTCGGCCACGCCCTCGCCTCAGCGATGCTGGCTCCTGGTCTCACCACTGTACAGCCTGCGATCGCATTGTAATTCACCAAGAAAAGGCGTCAATTTACAAGAGAATTCGATCGGTTATCGACCCGGGTAGTCGAAAAACTCGGATCATCTAGTCCAGAATCCCCTGATCTTTCTCTCCATAATTAAGTCGCGACCCACTATTCGTTTCCACTCTTGGAACATAGAGATCCATTAAATGATGAAACTTGATATGAACGAAATCCGTGCTTACGAAGCAGAGGACCTTACCAGTCGTAGACGGTGGGGGAGTTGGGCTGCGGCTTGTCGAAGTACTCGCCGCCGATCTTCTTGGTGGCGAGGTTGCTCCCCGGGTTGAACACGCTCCTCCACACGTTCTCCTTGCGGGCCGGGGACGCCGGCGTGGCGGGCGTCTTCGGGGTCGTCGGCATGGAGATCGACCGCTGGTACTTCCCTCCGGCGCTGCTCTCGCCGCCTTCCCCGACATCTGCAACGCACCGAACACCATCGTAACACACATCACCGCACTCATCGCGCGACGGGAACACGCGACGGACCCCGTCGCGCGTTCATCGCGTCGGCCATCGAGAAGATCACACGAGAGAGATCGTTCTGACCTGCGACGACGAGGGGCTTGCTGGTGGCGAGCTTGCGCAGCCGGCCGAGGCCGCGGTCGGGCTGAGGCCCGGCCACCACGTCGTCCCATAGCTTCTCTAGAAGAACCATCTTCCTGCTTTCTCTCTGGCTTTCTTCTTCTCTCTCGATCTCAAGGTGGGTAGGCTTGAAGCTGCGTTACGGGCTCGATTTATAGCGGGGGAAGAGCTAAAAAAATCTCGCCGAGGAGACGGATCGAAGGACACGTTGCAACCGCTGCCCGTAGTAATAGTCGCTCTGCAAGTAGTAAAATCATCTAAACATTTGAAGCTACCGTTGACGGAAAGACCTCAAATTAATTCTAAATTAATTTTTAATTATAAAAGCCCTAGATTAATATATGTATCATAAATTTACCTTAAATTAAATTTTTAACTATCAAAGGCTTTAATATATTTATGATAAATTTACATTCCGTCGCTTTCCAATGCGTCATCCAACTCAATTTAAATGAAGCTAATAGAAAGTAAAATTTTCACATATATATTAAATTAGGGTTTTTAGTGGCATTAACCTCGTAGAATTATATGGTCGCATGATCATATCACGAGTGAGTTGTGGATATAGCAAAAATTGGGGGGAGTGGAAATAGACAGCGACCGTGGTGGATAAGGATGAGAGATGAGGGGTCTCCGTAAAGCGCGGGGCCCGCAAAATTATATCGTACTGATGGCTGAGGTGGGTAGCTTTGGTGACAAGTGTTGGATTCATTATGGCCATTTTGTCCTATTCCTGTGGGTGAAAATTATTATTATCGTTACTATTATTATCATTATCATTTCTTTTATTTTTTAAGAGAAAATTTACTAATTTTAAAATACACACAAGTTTCGTGCCCGACAAGAACTGGAGATTGCACAATATAAATATTCTAGTGATGGCTTCTTACTTTTTTCTTATATGTCATGGTCCCTTGCAATTGAAATGAAACCATTAAGAATCTTTTAAAAAGTAGATGCCTATATCTGAATAGTGTATAAGGTGCTACTCAATTAAGTGTAGATTTTGCTTGTCATAGGATTAATGTTATCAAAAGTCCCAAATCGGTACTTCCGAGATATATTTATCAAAATTGATTTTCATATCATGAAAAGAACTTCAAATCAATACGATAATGATAAATTTATCCCAAATTAATCTTTTGTCCCATTGAAAAGCTTGAATTAAAACCCAACTTGAATTTGCCACATATTAGCATTCGGCCTAATATCCTATTAAAATAAATATGTCAACACACATAGCAGATAATTGCAAAATAGATATGAAGTGAAATTCCACGTGCATTAACACGTCCACTCTCCGTTACCATTTCGTCCAATATCCCAAATAGATTTAATGTGGAGAATAAAGAAAGCCGACGTGGAAAATCCACGTAAATCAATGCACCTCGACTTTTATGGAGGATGAATTTGGGTAGAGGTAACAATTTATAAAAAAAAAATTGGTGAGATGAAAATTAGTTCGGAGCAATTAGGCTTTGAGTATTAATTTGAGATTTTTAATGGGACAAAAATAATTTTAGATAAATATATCAGGTACCCTTTTGGATTTATTTTTTTATATCATCAACCTCTAGTAATATTGTCCGATATGCATTGGCTAGTGATCTGAAATATCACACTAAGGTAGAGTGACTACTTTTCTTCCCTTTCCCCAATTGGAGGCGACACGTGGGCCCCGCCGGTTTGATAGCGATCTTGATTGATCCGATGATGGAGGACGATGGAACTTATTCGGTGCAATTTCTTTTTCATCGAACGTGGTTGTCTTTGTCATGACCAAGTTTGGTACATCAGCTCCTAGAAAGATCTAGCTTTAATTTGAAGAATCATTCTAGTTCTCAAAACAAAGATTTGAGTTTAATTTGAGAGCAATCTTCATGCTATTGAAATATGTAAGCATCTCTCATTTATTAGAGAAAATCACGAATTTTAAGAGCAGATACGGTGCTTAATCTGAAAAATGTTAAAAGTTTAGTGTATATAATTGTTACTATTTGTTACCATGTGCTTTTGTCAAGTTATGGTTGTCAGAAATTCAATGGACGATGGAGGATGATTGATGATCGGTTAAAGTAATGTATTTTGATTTTGAATTAAAAGTGAATGGATTATAATGTGTCTCGAAGACTTGGTAGCATTCAAATTACTTAGACGACGCACGTAACAATTGGACATGAACGATTGAAAACATGAAAAACATTTATTGAATTAGCAAATAGGGGTTACATTCTTGGATGTCGTAGTTGCTCGACGACTGAATCTGAACACAAAGTCTAATTTCCCTCGATACTTCAACTACAGTAATCTCTTAGCCGATAGATCCTTCCTGATTCAGACCTAAACTCCCCTTTGTGGTTCGGGTCAAATGATCATCGCCACGTGCCATGATCTCCAATCAAGCTCTATCCATTGGAGAATCACGATTGACAAGGTCTTCAAACAATCCATTTTATGGATTTCGTGGGCCATGTGTATCTTGCGATCTTTAAAATCGATGGGCTTGTTTAAGCATTCTATTGAGTAAGCCTTATAAAAGTCAACTGTATTGTTATGACATGGTTTGGGGACCATCTGGCTACTTTATGTTTAGGCTTAAATTTTGCGCTTCGTGTCACCTCTAACTAAAGAGTGTCCGGTTTAGAGGTATATAGTGTCAAATAAGATGGCTTTGTCTCATTGATTGGCTATTTCCAAACTCTATGCACATGCAGATATGCATTTCTTGCGCATGGGTATTTATAGATTTCTGTCAGTAATTCGATATATATATACACACACGCAAATATAGGTACCCCCAAAGTTCGGGGGGTTTGTGTAATTTCCCCGAAAACTTAACTAATAAAATTAACTATCAATATGGATACGAGCACATGACATGAATGAAAACTATTCTATTCCAGAAATGAATTTCTAGTTAGTTTCTTTCCTTGGATGAGTTCTTAAGCAAAAATACGTGTTTGATAATGATATAAATTTTTTGTTCCTGTAATAGAAATTCGAATAATAATGATACAAAATTTTTACCTTATGAGTGACGGCGGGAGGTGGCCAAGGGGGGGACCGACAGCGGGCGGTGACGAAGTGGACAACTAACTAGTAGCGAAATCAAGCAAAAAGAAGAGTTTTTACTTTTCACTTTTGTTTCATAAATAGAAAGGTAAAAAGAAATTTACTTTTGATTTTTATTCTAGACTTATTTCTAGAGTAGAAATTTGTTCCATAAATTGGGAAAATAAAATTGCATTACCAATTAGATTTTTGTTCATAATTTGTTCTCGGGAACAAAAAATAAAAAATAGAAAAACAAAATTGTTATCGTGCGCACCCTCAGAATACAAACGTGACCTTGATCTAATGAAAACCTCGAAAGATTCCGACAGGTTGTCCCGATAACTCAAAAGCAAATCCAGAAAACATTGGCTCCTAAACTTGTGATCTATGAAATCACGCGGCATAAACTTGATTAATTGGGAAAAAGCGAATCAACAAGAACTGGCAGGTTCGGTCCTGGACCAAAACCCATACGAGCGAACCCACCAACGTACGAGGAATCTCTCTTCCTGGATTTGGGCTGGATTCGTCCGGTCCAAACTTACAATCTCCGTAGTGGGCCGCAAATGATCCGATTACACGGGTCGTGTTTTGATTGGCCTATTGTCACCCAATTTCTCGACCCAGTTTTTTTTTTTTTTTTTGGGTCTGAAATTCTCGACCCAGTTTAAAGAATGGAGTTTTATACATCTCAACTGATAAGATGATTCGCAAGTAACTGTTTTCTATGCTTTTCAAGAGATTAGGTTTCCGGCCAAAAAAAGAAAAAAGAATTAGGTTGAGTAAAAGATGGAATCCGAGGTCGCATGCCTCTAAAGGCGCAATATCATAGCCATCATAGCCATCACGCATACCAGGTGATGTCACTTCCATCGCTTACAAGTCAAGGGTTTAGCCCATTCGAGAGGTGACCTTGGATTAATTAACGACACAAATTATTTATGAATTTAGACTCAACTAAAAGCATGAATTTCTATATCGTATACGGACTGCATAAGACTATTCATTTTCCAATAAGTTTTTTTTTTTTTTTGGTCGGTCTTACTCTACTCATATTCTAACTCTCACTCTCAGACTTTTGTCCTACCTCCTTGCAGGGCGTGGGAGTCGAAACCCACTCTTGAAATTAATTCGTCCCCATCTCAACCTCCCTGAGAAAGTGGGGATTCGAACTCCCCACCTCCCCCTTCCAAGTTGGAAGGGTGGCCATTGGGGTAAACCCCAGTGGTTATTTTCCAATAAGTTCGGAGGGCATCTTTTTAATTTTTTTTTGCATCTAATGGGGCATGGTGTATAATTTTGCTCTCGGGTCTTGCCGATGAGTAGATATTACTTGCGCTTGGACATATCAGGCGGGGCTCATGTGAATCCCGACGTCATGTGATATGGGTTTACATGATTCGGCCGGTCTAGTCGCACTTAAGATTTTTCCACTTTGCTAACAGGCACGTCCGTCCTCAAGGGGTCCCAACTTTTCTGCCGGAATTGCGTAGAGCAGTCAAGTGAGAAAACCGAAGCCCTCCCCCCCTCCGGCAATCGCGCAACCATTCAGGCCCATCAGGAAAGTCTAGCTTTCAAAGTCAACCCTACTCCTCAGCCGAAAGCAACTTTACTAACTCCCCCGTCAATAAAAAAATTGGAAACGAAAACATAATACTTACATATACGTGAAAATTAAATATATTTCTAATCAGTTGTAGCTCACGTTAGAAAGTATAATCCCATCTTATACGACATACGTATTTATTTTTATTCATCAAATTTCACATGTTATTTCTAATCCGGCTCGCACATGAAAAATGGAGTGTCGAGAGATCCCACAATATTTGACCGTGGGATTTTATACGACATGGAATCATACATCTGCCTTGAAATGTGGGGTTTTTTTTTTATTTTTTTTGAACAAAGTCTTCAAATGTGGGTTAGGAACAAACTTTTGAGCCATCTAATCTGCCGTGATTGCTCCCACGAACACGGAAACGACGCCGTTCGGCTCGTCCTTTCAATTAGAAGAAACAAAAAGGCCCCAAAACATGAAGATCGGACCGCTGGAGCGGAGGAGGCGAACGACTCCTAAATGAGGCAGGTGCGCCGTCAGATCGGGGAGGGTGCACCTGGGCATTCATGAGCCTCACATGCACCCTAACACTTCTCTCTCCTCCTCCCTCCCTCCCTCCACTCAAAAAGTCAAAACCAGAGAGAGAGAGAGACGCCATAATACAATAAAAATTTACTCTCTGTCGATCAGCCGAACTCCTCTGTATTTGCGTTCACGTCCCAAGCACTACTCTCTCTCTCTCTCTATCTCTGTGGAGGAATGCGCGTGGGAATGCAGGTTTGATCTCGGGAAGAGCGACTGCCTGTACGCGCTCCTGCGTGTGCCAGCGAAGCTCGTCTCAGCTCGGCTCAGCTCAGCTCCGGACGTCGCGATGCTCGGGCGGCGTCGGCTCCTGCTGCCGTGGCTCCTCGCTCTCGTTCTCGCTGCCCCGGCCTCGCTCGCTCGTCCCGGTGAGTCCTCTCCCTTTCCTTTTTTTCAGCTCCCGAGTTTTTGCAGTTCCGCCCCGCCGGCGGTTCTCGCTCTGGCGAGCTGCCGGAGGCGAGAGGTTGTTGGCTCCGAGGTCGATGGATTCCGCGATGCCCCGGGGGGGGGTGTGGTGCCGCGGGGATCGGTGCTCGCTGGCTGGCTCGTCAGTTTTTTTTTGGGCTCCTCGAGGTGGTTTTTTTTTTTTTTGGTTGGAGTTGCGGTGAGCTGATTGGAGTGGTGCGGGGCGGTGCGCGTTCAGCTCCGGTCGCGTCGAGCGGTCTAATCGAGATGAACGCGGCGAGCTGAATCGGCGACGGCGAGTGCGGTATTCCGTCGGGATTCGTTGCCTCGAATGAGAGAGACTGCCGATCGTACGAGTCCTCGCGACTTGCTACGGACGCTGGTGGTGAAGTCGCGAGCGAGTTTGCACGCAATTGCTGGTTTTTTTTTTTTTTTTAAGAGCGAAGCTGTGTTACTTTGATTTCGATTCACTGCTTGGGTGGGAGGGTGTATATGTTGAGCTTTTTATTTTTCTTCTTGTTTCTTCACCATTTCTTTCCTTGTTTTTGATTGTAAATGTAGAGTCTTGGACGAAATCGTAGCATTTTCCTTTTTATTTTTTCTTTTTCGTTTTGATGTTTTGCTAAATGTATCTCAATCACAACAGAAAGAAAATGACAAATTTCTTGACCAACCGGACAGGAAGTACCCGGCATCAGCTCAAACTTCGTTAATCTCTGGAATTAGAATTGCTACACAAAAACTTATATGTGATTGTGCTTTTCCTCCATGATAGAAGCATCTACACTGCCTCTAATGGAGATGTTTGAAGCCAAGTAGATAAGATTTTAGCCTATTTTATGATTTTTTTATTTTAAAGAATTGCTTTCCTGTTTCTCATATGGCAGCACCATTTGCATTGCGCATTAGCTGTGGAGCTCGTGAGGATGTACACACGCCGCCGACAAATACTCTGTGGTTTAAGGATTTCGCATATACAGGAGGTATACCGACTAATGCGACGAGGCCCAGCTTCATAACTCCTCCGCTTAACACCCTCCGTTACTTCCCTTTATCTGAAGGGCCCGATAATTGCTACAGCATTGATGGCATTCCGATCGGCCACTATTCCGTGAGGACCTTCTTTGGATTAGTTAAACAGCCTAGTTTTGACAATGAACCCCTGTTTGATGTTTCTGTCGAAAGCACTCAGATTGGTTCTCTATCGTCCGGGTGGACCGACCATGATGACCAAGTATTTGCTGAAGCCAGGGTATTCATCACTGATAACACTGCTTCTCTTTGCCTCCATAGCACTGGCCATGGCGATCCCGCAATTGTTTCCATTGAAATTCTTCAAGTTGATGATAGGGCATATTATTTTGGACCTGACTGGGGTCGAGGGACGATTCTTAGAACAGTCAAAAGACTAAGCTGTGGCAATGGGAAGGCAAAATTTGATGCAGATTATAGTGGGGATCAGTGGGGTGGGGACAGGTTTTGGGACTCAGTTACGACATTCCGCTCGAGCTATGACCAGGAGAGATCTACAGAAGAAAGCATTACGCAGGCTTCGCTTCCTCCAAATTATTACCCAGAAGGTCTCTATCAGACAGCAATTATTGGCACTAGTCAGCAGCCAGATTTAGAATATACGATGGATGTGGATCCTAACAGAAACTACTCCATCTGGCTACATTTTGCTGAAATAGATACTTCAGTTACGGGAGTGGGACAAAGAGTTTTTAACGTTCTGATGAATGGTGATACCGTTTTTCAAGGTGTAGACATAATAAAGATGAGTGGGGATCGTCATGCTGCTCTAGTGTTGAACGCTACTGTAGCTGTTAGTGGGAGGACTTTGACAATCAGATTCCTACCGAAAGTAGGCAACATTGCCATAATTAATGCGATTGAAGTCTTTGAAATTGTCATGGCTGAGTCAAAGACTTCAGTGGATGAAGGTACAATACAACCTTTCTCTGTTAAATGACTATAAGTTTTTACTGCACTGGTAATCCTGTGTGCTATTTGTCAACTGGTCCAATCCTTATGGCTATGGCATCAAGTTTTGATTGAATGCATGGTGTAAGCTCATTGAGATTGCCCAATAGTACAGCTGTATTCACATGAGGGCAAATGTGCGCTAGATGTTGCATGCTTTTGTGCTTGATTTGTCATGGTAACAACCTGCTTGATTGATTTCTGGTTTATCACATCATAGATGAAATGAAAAAGAAGGCTGTCTCAGGAATTAAGTGATATTTTACTGACTTAGCAATTGAGTTTGGTGACTCCCCTAATTCTTTAAATTTACACGATAATTTCTGTCGGTGATTGGCTTCTTTATTTGCTGAAAATGCGACCTTACACGATATACTGTGCTTGTGTGCTTGCTGTGATGCACTGCTTTTAAGATGTTTCTTTTGAACCAGAAATGCAGTGCATGTGCATGGGTATCTCACCTTATCACCAGACGTGTTACTTTTGACGTTCTTGATATGGTTTAGTGACTGACCATAGTTATCATACGTTCTACAACATGCTGTTATATTGTTCCTCTATCATCTTTCTCACTGTGGGCATCAAGGTATTAGGCTGAGGAGCACCAAAGTAAATGCACCCTGTCTTTCCTCTAGGATAATGGAAATTTAGCTTACAAATTGAAACCGCTAAGCAGAACTTTTGAATAACTTGCCTGTAATACTCCTTTGGAAGTGTTCGCCTCTTGTCTCCCCTTTGGCTGAGCGACAGAAGATGTAGAAAGGGATATGGAAGGGAGATTTTTAGCCTTTGTTAACTTTTGCCTTCTAATTTTCTAGTTAGGGCTCTGCAGATGCTGAAGGACGGATTGATGCTTCCTCTTCGATTTGGGTGGAATGGTGATCCATGTGTTCCCCAGCAACATCCATGGAGTGGCATTGATTGTCGATTTAACAGTACCAGCAACAACTGGGTCATTGATGGACTGTAATGCATCTTACCTTTGTCCCGTGTCTTCTTTTATCTCATATTTGACAAGCTAATGTGATCTTTCATCAACATGCTATCTTTTGGTTTTGGTGCCAAAGGGACTTTGCCTTGATGTCGCTGCTTTTGCGGAGTTGCAATGTAGTGTTAATGGAAATGTTTGAGGGATCCAAAAGTAAATAGTATGCTGTCACAAGAAGTTTGTTTGCCAGCTTTTTGCTGATAACCGAAGTGTGAAGGATAATATGGATGCAATTGTTTGGTTCACATCTGTTGACATATATGAATTACTGCGTAAGAGTGTAGCGCAAGCGCTACTTTAGCTAGTTCCACTATAAACAAGTCCAAATTTTATCCATTTGATTTCTCATGTCATGCTTCTATCTCAGCCAACTGCATCCAGTTTGCTGCTTGCTTCTTCAGACCAATAATATTGATACGTTACATTTCTCAGCGGCCTCGACCCGTTCAACTGCATCCAGTTTGCTGCTTGCTTCTCAGGACCAATAATATTGATATGTTACATTCACGCATTGTGCTATGCATTGTGCTACTAGGCTCTTGCCTTTCATCTCTTTGTCCTAGACGCATTCAACTGCATCCTCTCACTGCTCGTCTCTTAGGCCTTCATATTCAGCAATCTGGCAGTCAACATGCCTCTTGTGAGATTGTTTAAGTACTATTTTGGTCAGACTGTGCAAACAGAATGAATTACTAAAGCATGTACTAATCTTGCTGCCTGAACGAGGTAGACCGAGGTAGCACCAAAAATGATTCAACTCCCTTTCTCCAATTATTCAATGTCATTTCTGAATCTTCCTGTTATTTGGCAACTAGCTTCTTTCATCATTGTCCAACCCAATGTCATAAAATAAAGACTTAGATCCCTAGCTGTGTTGAAGGTTGACTCTGAACTTTCCTATTAAATGTTCCAAAACTTGTGCGTATGAAGCAGGATACATAGATCTTTTCCCCTCTTTGAGTTTTGAGCCAGCAATTCCAATTATTTTCCCAGAAACCTCACCATCACTGCCCAACTGTATGCTTTATGTTGGTCTTCATGCAACCATTGTTCTTCCTTGTCTGAATGGGGGGATTGGCAACCATAATTCCGAAACCCGTCAGCTTCACATATCCCATCAGATTGTCAATATTGGCGCAACGGGCTCCAGTCTTGTAGAAGTAAATTTAAAGCCTTCTGAGTTAGAATGTGCAAATGATGAATCATGAATTTGCAAGCATGCTCTCTAGGAATGCAGAATAATTCATGTCGGATAGCTCTTAAGGTTAATGATCCATGTCATATAGCATGGACACAAATACACTTCCACATTGTTTGCTTTTAGAAGTTGTATTCTGCATCTTATCATGCATTTAACTGACAGTTTGTATCCTCCAAATTAGGAGCTTCGAACATCATTGTAATTATTTATAGATATTCTTTGTGAATTGCAGCATGTCTGAAGGTTGTTGTAACCAACCACTGGAGCCTTCTCCTAAAAAGGAGGTTCTGTCAACCAGATAGCTATTACTTGTTTCATTCCTCTGCTCACTCTCAGTCAGAAATGCATTCAATCATGAATATTTACAAGCATTGTAACTTTTAGAAGTGTAATTTAACAATTGAACTAGAATAAACAGTAACTATATTACTCTCAGGATGGTGACTAATTTTCAAAACGCATGGTGTAAAGTTTAATTATGCAATACAGAATGCAAAACGTGATTGTCTTTTGTTGCAATACGTGATTGTCTTTTGTTGCAATCTTTGGCTGGATAACTGCTTGCTGGGGTTACTGAATATGCTTCGTTCTATTTTCTTAGTCTTACTCTTGTTATTTCAGTTATATTAAACTTTCCAACAGACAGTTTTCTTAATCTAGACATTTATTTAGCTGAAATACTAACTTTGAAAGTAATCTTTACTGGACTTTCTCTTGTTCTAGACAATAAATTGCATCGGAAAAAATTTGGAAGGTTTAGCTAGGTATTATAATGACTCAGCTTTCTACTTGTACCTATGTTTGATCAGTGGGCTGGACAACCAAGGTTTGAGGGGGTCCTTGCCGCCAAATATATCTGGATTGCACCATCTACTAAGCATGTAAGTATCTAAAGATAGTTCCCAAGTCAAATTATTCACAATGTATCATCTACAAAGGAGATGCTTAGCTTTGACTAAAATAGTTTCCTTTGGATTATTAAAATGCCATGTTCTATTGAGGGCATCAACTGTGAAACACTTACTAATTAATTATATAGTAACAATGTAAGTGGAGGAGATGGCCTCATTTTGAACATATGTTATTCATGTGCCATGGTATTACTGCATAATTCTACACGAAAAAGAGATAATTTAGACAGACGTCATCAGACTAAAGTTATTCCATGCCTTCATGTTCTATTGTGTTTGGCATGAACCATTTCCAACTGGCATGTGCAGAAACTTGAGTGGAAACAGCATTCAAGGGCCCATTCCATCCTCTTTGGGTACAATAGCTAGCTTGGAGATATTGTGAGTAATTTCTAATGGAATTCAAAGCTTTTTCACGCTTTTAGCTGTCACAATATTGACAATATTAAGTAAAATTCTCCATTATTACTTGGTTTTGCTGTTGAAAGAGCTTTTCTGTCACTGATCACCTGAAGCATTTTGAACTCTTGGCTGGTGCCTGCTCCAATGACCAAATTTAGGCTCTTCAGCAAATTTTGCCTGACTAATTTGGTCCTTCCGTTGCTTTTGTATTGGCAAAATCAAAGGCAACCTGCCAGTTTTCTGAGCTGTTCTGTCTATCTAACTTCTCTGATGTTTTTTTTAGTTGTGTACATTCCGCCCTTACTCACTGACAACATTGTCTGTGTGCACAGTTAACCTGAAACCAGTTCAGCTTCTAACTAAATTGTTCTTGATATTGAACTACTGATGTTGTCCACTGGTGGATAGGAGTCGTAGGCACCATCTCACCATTTTTCACTCGGGATGGTAGTTGGATCCGGTGGCTATCTTAGGGTTCCCTCATCTGGGATCCCTAGGGGAAGAGGATTAAATTGCCTCTTGTGAACAACTTGATGCACAATCTTCCTTCAATCCTTTGAGCAAATTTGTGGCAAAATGAAAGAAATCCATGGACCAACCCCATCGTCTCCACCTTGTAGGAACTGCGAGATCGCCTCAATGATGCCTTCAGCATCCAGGGGTCACAGACTGACCATAAAATTTGGTTCAATAAGTGGAATGCATCAGCAGTCTTCTCTTAGGTTGGGCAGTTAGGGTTGGAGAAGGGCAATCCCCTCTTTGGTTTTTTTTTTGGCTGAGACCATTTCCTTCAAGATGAGAGATATCAAGATGACACTTCTGACACAGAGAAAACAAGTGATGGTACACATACAAAATTCTGTTTGGACATGTTGACAGGGAGCCAGAGATATCCACCATGATGATGGAGATATCAGAGAGATATCTTTCAAGAAGCAGGAGCATCCAACAGAAAATTGACCTTTTGGACTTGTAGCATTGGCGGACCGTATGTTGGACAAGGATTAGGAAACATTAATGGGTTTTTCTTTTTCTTGATAATCACCTCCAAATACACATGTTCATATTTGTTGGATCTTTCTCTCTCCCCCTCTTCCACTCTTACTTCAAAAGACAGTCTCAAATGTACAAATTTGCCTAAAGATTTGACGGGTCCTTCAATTTTCTTGGACTAATGGATTTGTTGAAATTGATTGCACCCTGGTTTGACATTTTTATAATGTAAATCCTAACTCTAAAATGATTTATTGCAGGGACTTCTCTTACAATTTCTTAAATGGATCAATTCCTGAAAGTCTTGGACAGTTAACATCCTTGAAGAAACTGTAAGAAAAAATTTTGGTTGAGCTTGAAAGAAAAATGATTTGCATGATGTGATGTGACTCTAGTCTAATCCGCATTGGCATGATGCAGGGATCTCAATGGGAATTCTTTATCAGGAAAAGTCCCTGCAGCCCTAGGAGGCAGGCTTCTGCATGGAGCAAGCTTTAAGTATGCTCCGAAATTTTTTAATTTAGGGGCTCTATTAGCAGCAAATGCCTGACTTAATTCTGTTTATTTCATGCGGTTGAGCTTTGCTGATTAAAGCTAAATGAGTTCCTTGGCTGCGAATTGTTACAGTTTCACTGACAATGCTGGTCTTTGCGGCATGCCCGGCCTTCCCACTTGTGGTCCCCACCTTTCAGCGGGTGCAAAGGTTGGCATTGCCTTCGGTGCCTGTGTAGCATTGCTACTCCTTGTCATGTGTTCGGTGTGTTGGTGGAAGAGGCGCCAGAACATTCTCCGGGCTCAGCAGATCGCTGGTAAGCTTATGAAATGATAGATTTAATGTCAGATACATACTAGAACTATAATGAAAAATCAATCTGTGAAGCTATATGTTTCAAGAAGAATCTGACATATATATTAAATTTCAGAGAATACCCTACTATGTATGAATGATGTGGCCACAATGCTTTTCCAGGGATTTTTTATGTGATAGTAGAACCAGAATTGAAAGGCCAAAATTAGGGGGCAGAAGCGATAACTGAATGAGTTTATGCTATGTATAAAGTGAAATTGAGTTGACAATTGTATTAGGTCAGAATGGATCGAGACCTTTAGGTAATCCACCTTTGCTGCAATCTTGTTTGTTTTGCAGCAAGAGAAGCTCCCTATGCCAAAGCGAGGACACATTTTTCGCGGGACATCCAACTGGCAAGACATCAAAACCATGGTCATGCTCATTCTGCTACCGAAAACGGGCCTAGCTTGCTGTCATGACAGGTTTTACAAATCCTAATACAGTCAAAGTCAGTCGTCTTACTGCTTGGATACACAATGCCTGGGACACGAGCCAAGTGCGATAGGTCCGTTGATTTTGCCTGTGCTACTAGTGATTTTAGGGCAGAAATAACAGGCAAAAGAGCTGATGTTTCGGAAATTCTCGTTTTCCCCCTTTTTCCCCCTTTAGATTATAGGGAAAAGAAGCCACGGAACTGTTGTAGACGCTCAAACCCATCCTAGGTTGCATTATACCCAAAAAGAAAAAAGCCTGTAAATCATTCCTATTGTCCGTAAAATACTGGCAAATGAATGATCATAGGATACATTATCTCCGCACCTTACTGTAAATTGTTTACTCGAGTGCTGAACATCGAAAGTATATCGAACACTGTACGTACATACGACAGAAGCTGAAGTCCCCAGTAGCTGCCCTCGAGTCATAGGGCTCGGGGCGGGGACGCAGCAGCTGAAAGTTCTAAAAAACAAGCGTTCCCTTTCTTTTCCAACACTTCGGCTCCACATAATTGCACTGATATCTACGCTTGTACACCCTGACAGTATAGCACTCCTTCACAATGAGTATTGCATGTACATGTCAAAACAGACCGTTCCATCTCCTTTTCGTCTCTTTCTTTGGTCGGACCGTTCCATCTCTTTACTTCGACTCTATTATGGGTCGGTGTTTGTGCACCGGGGCCCTGCCATGTCTATGCGTAATCAACAGATTCCCCAGCTGGAAAAGGAAAATAAAAATGATGTGGTGAAAGAAAAAAGAGGAGAAAAAAAACGAAAAAGAAAAAGGTGGCTAGGGGTAAAAAATCCAAGAATCGGAGACAGAATATCGGGTAGGTTTGTCTTTTACTGAGTTAGCAATAAATCACTCTTAAGATTTGAGGTCGCCCTCAATATTTTTTTAAAAAAAGTGTCTCATGCTTAAGATTATGAGTTGTCCATTTCAAGATGGGTAGGTTTGAGATATGGAATTTGAAACTTATTTTGTTAGAATCGGTTCCTAGTGTTTGAAATTTGAAACATATCCTTTATGCCTCGAAACATACCTTGCTTTTCTAATCCGGTGCCAAAGTCTACTCAAGAATCTGTTTTTCTTTTGTTCATTCCTTTTGTTTCATCTTTTACAGTAAAATAATATGACAAAAAAAAGATTCAAAGTGAAATGTAAACGAGCAAGGGTGAGTCGCAAGCGAGTGAGAAGGAGGGTGAGTCTTGAGAGAGAGAGAGAGTCGTGAATTATTTGAGTGAGGTTGGAGATAATAGAGAAAGAGATATCGAGAAGGAAATTATAGTTTTAGATTATTTGGAACATATTTCAAATTCGGTCGAGTTAATCCGATTCTTAAATGGTTCTTAACTTGGAACTAGGAATCATGGTACTTCTATTGGTTCCGAAAGAATTGGAATCGGGAATTTAGAATCGGATTGATTTTTCAGAGCAAAGCCAGTCCAACTGTCAGGAAGAACTCGTCCTGTCGCACGAGCCTACTCAAGGTAGACAAATGGTCCAAGCGGCACGACACGTGCCCCGAAGCTGAGCAAGGTGCCAGAAAATGAAAGAAAAGAAACGAAAATCAAAAAGGGATATTTATAAATAAAATGATGTTACCTTCACGTGAAGACTTGGTGTCGGGTAGCTGCAGAGTGCAGCCACCCACCCAACCCCTCCTTCAGCAGCCGCAGCTGTACGACCCCCCCCCCTTCCTACCAAATTCAACACAAACGCCATGCGAAAAAGCTTGCTTGTGTAACTTGGCTATTTAGATCCCCAGGCTCTTTTTTGGGGGGGAGATTGAAGGCCTTTTCTTGATTCTTCTAGTGTTGCAGAAAAAGCATAGGACAAGGCAGAGAGCTATTGCTATGTATGGCAGCCACCCCCTCCCTATCCCCCCTCCATTATATGTAACTCTTAGGAAAAAAATCTTGGGTTGGGCTGCTAAGTCAAGGCTAGTGAATAATTGCGAGGTTTTGAGTAATGGGATCGGTCGATTCGGCTCGATCATAATTAGGCCGAGTTGGGACTGGATGGTACTGATGTGATTGGAGTTGGGTTTCACACCATCTTTTTTGTTCGTGATCAAATTCTATGGCGTATTCGATTCGACATAAAACTCACTGCGTGAAAAATGAAGTTCTAGGGACACAGAGGAACTCTCCCCATTTTGGATTTGATTTGATTTGATTTGTTCTTGTAGATTTTCACGAATGACATGATATGCTCACATTTAGGATGCGTATGACAAAATTTCTGGAACAAAAATTGAGAATTTAAAAGTTTTAGCTTATAATTTCTTCTTCAAATCTATTTCTAGAATAAAAATCTATTCTAGAAATAGAAAAATCAAATTGTGTTACTAAACAGATTTCTATTTCAAACTTGTTACGGGGAACGGAGAAATAGAGAAATAGAAATTTTATCATAGGTGCCTTTAGTTTGATTCGACTTATAATTTTTCTCAAACGATTTATTAGACCACGTAGGACAGATCCTCCCTCTATTTTAAAATTTCATTCGATTCAATCGATTTTGTTGATTTTCAAATGCCTCTTACGCTCAACACTTGCTTTAAAGTTATTAACTAAGTTTCTAATAATTTCCAGATTTTTCTTGAATTGCTCTGCGAAAAATTCCAAACTTCTAGCCTTTAAAGCTCAGCAAGCATATTGGTCTGGTGGAAGGAAACCGAGTCAAACACGCCACGCCAACCCCCACTTCTGAAATTAATAATCACGAAAAGCTCAGAATCTTTCAAAAAAAAATTAAAAAAAAAAAAAAACCGAAAAGCCCCCAGCTTTGAGCTGTTTCCCGCAGGTCGGACAACACGTATGCGCTCCAAAGCCTCCACGTGGACCTGCGGCACTCCTCTCCCGTAACGTACGCCCGGCAGCTTCCCTCTCGCGACAGCCCACTCGCGTCCCGACGCGTGGCGGGCGACGAATAAGGTGATCGCGGCCTTCTCTTTTTTCTTTTTTCTTTTTTTATTTTTATTTTCTGGGGATTTCGAATGAGGAGGGTGGGGGAGAGATTGACAGGCGCCGCTCGGACAGCGCCGTACGAGTTGATAGGGCTGGCGTCATCGGGATGGGGGGGGGGCGGCGGCGGCGGCGGCGGCAGGGGACGCGACGCCGTGGCGAGTAGTCACGCGGGATCCGCTCCGCCGCCGCCGCCGCCGCCTCCCACGTCTACTCCAGCGGCGGCTCTCCGCCGAGCCCTGCCAGTGCCAGCACTCTCACCCTACTCTACTACTCTGCACTCCTACTCTTTCTCTACTCTACTCGCGGGTCCCACTTTACCCTTCCTAATAAAATTTTTAAAAAAGGGGTTCCCATTTTAAAAATTGAAAAATTGCTAATTGACGTAAAGGTTTCTCATTTTTAAATGAGTAAAAAAAAAATACACTCGACTCGCCAAAAAAAATCACTTGCAATTTTTTTTTTGATTTTATAGAATAGCATTAATACTACAAAAAATCTCAAAACTGATAATTTTAACCTTAAAAAACTCTAAACAAGTACATTTTTAACAAATTCACCATCCGTTAATTTCCGTTAAAATTTACTATTAAATTATTGAGTTTAATAACATATAATAGTTAACAAGTGCACCAGTTTGAGGTTTTACCTCCGTGTATCATAAGGTACCGATTTTTTTTTTCTTCGTGATATTAATCGAATTTAACAGAAACTAACATAAGTAAAGTTATCACGAATGTACTAATTTAAGATTTTTTGTGATAAAAAACATTAGTTTTAGATAAAATTGGTCACAAATATATGAGTTTGAAATTAGTGATGGTAAAAAAAATTAGTTTATAGTATATTTGTCACATTCATACTAGTTTGAGATTTTTTATAATATTAACCCCATACATTATTTTATCAATAGAACCCTCGATTGTCTTCTCGAAATTAAGCCCATTAATTTTTGTCTAGTCACAATTTAAATCTTATTGGATGTCGTTATAATGTCTATTATTCGATGATTCTTATTTCTTCTCATGGGTGTTGTGTTGTCATATGAAATGAATCAAATAGTGAAAAATATGATAACGGGTATAAGGATATTAAAAAATGATAACGACTATTTGCCTTCCAAGAAGATGTTCTTAACTTGAGAAAGTTTAAAAAGAATCAATTCGGTATCGTGTGTGATAAGCGGAGAGGTCGCTTTTATCGCGTCCAACTTTGTGACAATTCGATGATCGTATCCATAGTTCTTGTTCCAATTTTAATTATCCATTTTCAATTACCAAAAATTCAAAAAAAATAGGTGAGGTTCATGTTCACTTTCCAGTCGATATAAAGGTGAAATACTCAATTTCGTGAGTGAATTGGGCTACATCCACAATACTAGGTAAAGTATATATTTATCCAAAAAAACAATAATAATAAATAAAGAGGAGAGGAAAAAGAAAATTAAAAAAGAAAAAGAAAAAAGGAAAGTCTTTTGTTTTTTTGTTGCCTTGTTGGTATATAAGCGAAATGTTGGGCGAGCGGCCGCCGATTCCGGGGCTACTCACCAAAGCTGCTCATCACACACGCTCGCTCGCGCTCGCGCTCAGGGAGACAATGTCGTCGTCGTCGTCGTCATCGACCACCGCGGGCGGCGGCGGCGGGGAGATCCACTACAGGGGAGTGCGGAAGAGGCCGTGGGGCCGCTACGCGGCGGAGATACGCGACCCCTGGAAGAAGACCCGCGTCTGGCTCGGCACCTTCGACACCCCCGAGGAGGCCGCCCTCGCCTACGACGGCGCCGCCCGCTCCCTCCGCGGCTCCAAGGCCAAGACCAACTTCCCCCCTCCCGCCTTGCCGCCCCCGCCTCCGCACCACCACCACCTCTCCCTCGGCCCTCCCCCCGACGCCTGGCACCACTACTCCCGGGTCGCCCTCGGCGAGTTCTTGCACGCCGGGGCCCTCAGGGACGCGAGGCTCGAGCCGGCCGGCGGCGAGGGCCCGGCGGCGCGCGAGGGAGCTGCTGCTGCTGCTGCGGCGGCGCCTGCTGGCGGCGGCGGCGGCGGCGCTGCTCCGGAGGCCGACAGCAACGGGGCGACCGCGGCGCTGCTGGGGATGGTGGGTCGCGGGCTTCCCATTGATCTGAACAAGCCGCCGCCGTTTTGGATGTAGTCAAGCTAGGACCCTTTTTTGTTCTTTTTCCTTTCAAGTTCTTCCTTCCTTTTTGGGGATATGCTGCAGAGGCAGCGGGTGAAGTAAGAACAGCAGCAGCAGCAGGAAGAAGAAGAGCAAGAAGAGATATTGCTGTAAATATTATCTATTTTTGTTCCGAGTTTTTCCTCATCAGAGAGCTTTGAGATCTTCCTCTCCAATCTGTCGTCCGCCATCACTCGATCTTCTCTTCTTCTTCGTCTTCTTCGACAATTCGTTGCAGAAGAAAACCGCTGTAAAAAATGGTTTCGGTCGGTCGTCGTTATGCGAGGAGATGGATGGTGTAGTCTGTAGCGTTTCTTCTCTTTCGGCTGCGCATTTTCTTCACGAGTTTTTTTCGAATTAATGGAGGGGCTGCTTTGGATAATGATAAAGTACAGAGTAATGTTTTTTTTATATTTTGTTGTTCATGTGTATGGGATTAAAATACTGAAGCTCCTAATCCAGGCAAATCACATAAAATACTTAAAGCTATTATATATTGTACTCCCTGAGTTTTTATTTATATATTGATGGAAGTAATGCCTATTTTCAGAAACACAACTATGTAAAGCATGGGAAGAAAAGGCCCGTAGTGATAAAAAAAAATGAGATAACAAAAGTTCATTATGCATTTTTAAATGGTTAATGAACGCAAAAAAAAAAAGAGATTGATTGATAATAATAGATAAAAGGGTCGCCTTAATTTCAGTTACCATTTTCTTTTACGAGTCGATGATATCTTCCAGCAAAAGAAAAAAGAGACAAGGACATCATTTTCTTTTGTAATTTGTAAGGATATTTTTTTTAATCAATCATCTTTTACCTTACTTAACCCTTTAAATATCAACAATAAGTAATCGATTTCGTCATTCGACCTTATTATTATCAAAGGCTTGTCCCTTTTAATACAACTTGTGTTTATTGTTTCACTTACGATATCTTTTTTAGTTATCTGGAAGTGGCTATTTTTTTTTTAAATTTATTTACAGTTTTTTATGGTTTAATCTTTCATTTTTTCCTATTATTAGTACCTTTTTTAGTTTATTTTCTTTCCATTTTCCATGTTTTCACTTGTTACAGGGGAAAAAAGAGATTTCTTTTCAAAAAAATGAGCTAAAATGCACTTTTACACCTACGAAAGCCACTTGCATTGCATATATGCTATTTGAAAAAATAACAAAGGATTAACGACCGTAACAAAATGAAAGTTTGATGGTTATTGTATTACAATTGAAAGTTCAAGGTTAAATGTGTCTGAACTTTTTCTTATAATTACTATTTGCATTCTTTTGAAGTACTTTCTTTTAAGATCATTACAATCCATAATGTTATTTGTCTAGTTGCCCTTTAGAACACTCGGAACCTTGCTCGATAGTGGTGGTGATGGGACGACAAGTCTATTTTGAATGTTTTACGTTATTGCTGTCAACACACGATAGGCAGTGACCAACCGACTTATCTATCTTGATTGATTTTACCTTAATTTCCAAGACTGAGTTATTAACATTTTATAATACCCGCATGATGAGGAAATTTCACGAGGACATCATTCAAAATATCACGCCAAACTCGATGAACAATGACCACAATCTATGTTTTTAATGGGCTAAAAACGTAGTTAATTTCTCAAAATGTCTTAGATTTTCTCACCTGAGTTCACACATGACTCTAAATAAAAGATGACTTTAAGATAATTGATAAAGCAAATCGACTTCAAGATAATTGATTTTCATCGAAAATTGCGTCTTCAATCAAGGAGACAAGTAAAAAAGCAACATTCAAAAGGAATCAAAATGAAAGGGCCATATCGACTTTGTTTGGTACATCAGAATAAGGCGATTAAAATAAAATAAAATGAATCAAAATAATTAATTAAAAAATTACTGCATTTGCTAACACATCGAACTCGAATGTGTCCCGGTATTGATAATCGTGAAAAAAAAAGTAGAAATTTTTTGGATGCGTAAGCAAATTTGGGACTAAAGTGAAAAATTGAAATATCTTTAAACAAGAAAAAAATTCAAGGTAGAATTAAGACATACTTAAACATAATGGGTTTTTTTTTTTCAGGGAATCACCCACTTTTTTAATAATGCACTCTCATGCATCCGCAATTGTTTTTACTAACCCACTTCCACCTAATTTTCCATCCATCTTCACCTTTCCATGTAATAATGGAGAATGCACATATGCAAGCATTTTCTTTTCCATTTTCATCCTCTCTAATTCCCAATTTCCAAATATATATATATATATATATATATATTTATTATTAGCTTTTTGGTCGAGAGAAAATAATAAATTGCCGAAAAGGGTGGGGGAGGGGGGCAAAGGGGAAGGAGACAAAAACTGCCGAAAGGCAAAGAAAAGACAAAAGAGGGAGGGAGGGTGGGAGGGTGGAAGTGGGCCCCAAAGCTTTTGTCCCTAAAAGTGGACAACGTATGGACGAGACGCGACGGCTTCCAAAAGTAGTCCCCTCCGTCCATCTCTTTGGTCTCCAACCAATCATTTTTTTTATAAATTAATTTAATTATTTCGACCAAAAACAAAAATGCCCCAACATAAGTAAAAAAATAATACTTAGAATGCCATAGCCATAACTAGAAAAATTTAGGAACAAAATTTGATTTCTAATAAAAACTCGGTCGAATGTGAAAAAATCGAGATTTTTTCGCGAATCAAATGAGCCTAAATTTCTCTTTTTATCTGTTTATGTTACCCGACGAAAATAAGAAAACCATTTCCTTGCCATCGCTTCTTTTTCTCGAGAATCTCGTAATTAAAAGAGCTTAGCATTTGCGTGGCCGCTAATCATGGAATAAATATTTTTTGAAATATTGCAATTATTGTCATTATTTATTTATGTTTTATCATCTTTTTTTATTTTTTTTATTTTAATGATGTCGATATCCAATTTATCGGTCCCGCTTTTGCTTTTATTATCCCGACCTAGAACCCGGCGGTCGGGGTCGGGCCCAGTGCCCACGTGGCGGTCGCCGAGGACAATCCGAAGTTTTAATGGTTCCCCCCGTCGAGCATATCTGTCGGCCGCAGAGGTGTCACGGCGCTCTACCGTTGACTTTGACCATCCCCCTTTTCCCTTTTATTAATTAATTAATTTTGTTTTTTTGTACTCACGTATTTGTCCTTCCAAACTCCTCAGAAAAATCTGCAAATTACCACATACTTAGCCAAAAAGAAGAAGAAGGAAGATCTGTTGCAAGAATCAGCTTGACAAGAAAAAAAACTAAGTCCAATTTACGAAAGGATTAATATCATCTAAAATCTCAAACCGGTAATTTTTTAAATTAAATTTTATATCGCGAAAAATCCACCGTCCCTTAGCATTGTTCAACATTTCCCCTGTTCATGTTAAAGTGTATATGAGTTAGTATGCATGAATCATACCTGATTTCACAAAATCTCTCATGATACGAATGATGGCACAACTTGTAAGATGCGACTAAAGATGTACTGAACTATTATGTTCGCGAGGCATCGATTGGACAATGCCGGCCGATTCAGAAATCTCCTAGAAATGCATTTTACCCCATTCATATCGCTAATTCTAATTCGATCCGCGCCATAAGGCGCTAGCACTACGGCGACTATGTATCTGCATTCTCGGGAAATATCCTGTCTCTAACCCAGAATGCTATAGGCTTCAAGTTGCCCTCAAGCAATATTCTGGGCAGCATTCAACTACTTACTGAATGAGAACTGCGACGACTTGCTACGCGTTCTCTACATCGCTCGAGCTGGGGTGGGCTTCCAAATTGAAATCCTCCACAACCTCCTCCATGATCCTCCATCTGTAGAAAGAGGCGGCGAGCGCAAATTAGAAGATTTCACAGTTAAATATGTGAACCCGCGAAAATCTGAACTGGAAGATACCTCTCCAGAACGAATTTCCCTTCCTTGTACTTTTGGTTCTTATCATGTGCAGCAACCTGCCACAGATTGCAAAAAGCCCTTCAACCATAATAGCGCAATACAAAATCACGTGTCAGCTGGTGTAGTTCATTCATAATATTAAGAATGACAAGCAAACAAGCTTTACACTATCGACCAATTGTCGAAGTTCTACATTCGCACTTAGCTCTATCTGAAGAACTACGAGCAACAAACGGAAAAATTTAAGGAACAACTATGAGATTGATAAAAAACCAGATTACACAGTGCTAAGAGGAGGAGGCAAAGATGAAATGAGACAGCTTTTCCTCTACGAGACACCCTACTGGCAAGGATGCCAAATGTACACACGCAAGCACCTTCAATAATATCATCCGATAGCTATTGGGTATATCGATTGGTAACAATCGAGTCATCTTATTTGAAATGATTCTCCCGAGGGGATGATCAAAGAGAAAGATATCATACTTACATACTTCCAACCAAGGATTTGCCCACAGCAGCAACAGAAAACATCTTCGACAGTGTGAATACCAGTAAGCATCATTCTTTCCTCTTCAGCTCCAACTGTTACATTCACCCTGAATTTCCATGGGACACAGAGAAGTGAACTTGAGGTGTCATACAGAAACTAGCCAAAGAACCAAGGGACAATTATACCCAACACAGATAGCAATAAGTTCTCAAGTCAACTGGGCACAATAATTTTCACGAAACAGCAAGAGAAATCTCTGTTTAACATTTTCGTGAAAAATCACGGTGCTCAAACGGAGATATTTCTAGACATTACAGACATGTGAGAGCGCATGTGCGCACGCACGCAAACATGCATATATGCAGTTAATCTTGTTCGTGGCGTTATCATTAATGTGATTCTGACCAAGAAGGCTGAAAGTGTTCACGTTAACTGCGGGAGTGCCCACAGTCATCTTGTCCAGAAAATTCAGACATGCATACATGCCCACATGCACATAGCACATATCTACAACTCCATACATCATCTAACACATGGAGTGGTGACACTGTCCACAGGTCGGACAGCAGTCTTTCTAAAATGGCCTTTCTATTTCATGAGTTATTATATTCATGATCCCACACTGCTGTAGGCAAGAGACGCTGTCATGAAATTTGGTTCCAAACAGTCGGAAGCGACAACTTTAAGTTCGTTCAAGAGTCTAATTAGAGAAAGAGAGGGTGAGGAAAGATAACCTTCATTGTCCAAGGGCGCCTTATCAACAGCTCCACTTTCTTTGTTCATCCCTCTATTTGCATACATGTTTTAAGTTCTCCATCCTCACACGAATATAGGTACAGTTTCTTCAAGTTCATTCCCCAAGGTGAGACATGAGAGATGTTAAGGTCTTAGAAACTCTTTCTAAGTGGGGCGTCTTGTTAACCCATGTCACTTTAGTGTCTTTAAATCAGCACTCTACACCTACTTAAGAGTTTGACCTTTCAATTACAAAATTATCACTGTAAATTAGCTTTATCATTGAGTCAAAGTCTCTCCCGCCGTAAACATGACATACATTGCTAAGATAAAAGAACCAAAAATAGGAAAAGTTCTCAGTAGTACTTTTGGTTTCTTCTGTTTAGTAAACCAATAAAAGTATGTGGGGTTATATGAACAGAGCACAAACACTGCTTAAGGATGAAGGAGCAACAAAATCACAGGACACAATGAAGTCAATGCAGAATATTGCAATGAACTTACACTTTGCTGAAAAGGAATGCCCTTCCCTGGCGGCAATTGAAGGACTATACATACCAATGGAGCAAAGTTAGGGACAGAATATTGAAGAGAATCACAGATAAGGTACACCAAAGCTAAATTATATAACAAAAATTGTAAAACGGGATTTCTCTCAGGTGTAGTCTTTGTTCTTCACCTGTCAATGCTTGTATTAGAAGACAGCCAAAGATATAAGAACATCAAAAGATAATGGTAAGGATATAAATCTCATGTATCTTAGGTTTCAAGAGAATAATGCATGCATATTTTCAGTGCAGGATCTTCTTTATACCGATGGCAAGAATGGACTACAAACTGAAAGAAAATCGTAAAAGCATGTTGTGCCATTTTAATTTTCGTAAATATCTTTCTGCAAACAGATTGTTTAGATGCATAGATATGGATCTCGAGTGTTAACCGTTTGAGGCAGGCATTTCCTTCTATTCAGCAATGCCCACACAGCATCGGCGTTCCCCCTAAAACTTCTGCATCAACCAAATACAATCGCCTATAGCATATGAACAGATATTTCTCCAGATGATCATGCCATCTTCCTGTCAACCACATGATAATTCGAAGATTATTACCATTGTTCTCTTACTTTAAAGGCCTTCACCACAAAGAGATGTGACAAACTTGCCTGAGCATCTTTTGCATGAATAATAATTTCATGCACTTAAATATCTCCGCAATGTTAAACAGTGAATACTGTTATCATTATATTCTATCTTCAAATGTATGCTTCATTGTCCAGATCTCACAGCCCACCTTTTTCGACTACCTACGCTGCAAATCAATACCTACTGGAATTACATGTTGTACCTTTCCAGTTAGTCCGTAAGGATCGGACACTCATATTCCACGACCCACTTTTTTTGACTTCCTAGGCTGCAAATCAAGTCCTAGTTTCATCCTCAACCAAGGTTTTAACCAAGGGTCCTACACTACAAGTGAGATGTTGAATACTGACAAATTAGGACCCATTTCTCAGGAAGAACATAAATAGTATCTAAAATTAAGGAGCATCTTCATTCTTGATGCGCAATATCTAGTACAGCATTGGCCGACTAAACACCATACCACCAGATTCAGGATTAAAATAGAATCAACTGGCAAAGAAACTGGACCTAGAGTACCCCAGTGTCACCTGCCAGTCTCGGCACTCTGGAATTTTGTAGATGGAGATGACTCTACCTCCAGCACTCCCATCATGCATTAGAATAACCGGAGCACAGCCCACAAATCCAACAGCTCAAAGAAACCAACGGTCCACGACAAACCATCAGTCATTTCCCCCACCCCTCCTCTCCACTTAGTTCAAGAACTTCCACAAAATCACAAGAACCCTTTGCGTTTGACGCAAGCTTACACCGAACCCTCCATCGGAATCAATCGGATCATGACCAAACAACCTCAAAAACTCCCCCTTTTCTTCGCCCCATATCAACTAGAGAATCAAGAAATGACGCACCTTGGAGAGCACATCGTCAGCAAGAGCAAGAGGGCTGTTGCAGAACCTGCACCTGTAGGCTCTGCCTCCCAATTCAACTAGGAATACTCTCCCCATTTCGCTCTGTCACCGCCCGCTGCCGCCGCTCCTTCTATCACTTCTTCTTCTTCTGACCTTACGTGCTTGGACTAGAATCCCTCGATGGCAGGCCTAGTTCCACCGCCGCGTCAAATCCCGTCTGACGTCTGCATTCTTGGGGGAAGAAACGGTGATCGTGTGGAGTGCCGGTTCTGGTGGGCAGTTGTCATTGGAAATGGTGTTACGTTAGCCCGTGCCTGACACTTCATCATCTCGGCCTCCTTAGGATTATATTTATATCTCGTTAATTCATTAAAAAAAGAAAAGCAAATCAATGGGTTAAAGGAATAATACTCTCAAGTAAGATGTGAAAAAGTGGCTTGCACGTAACACCTTTATTCCAACCCAATTTTGACGGTACAGAAAATTTCAAATTTTATATGTCCATAACACATTATTACCCTACAAGTAATGTTCCCATCACAAAAAATTTAAAATCAATATAATTCGTGATAAACCTTGCATTACCCATTAAATTGTTGATCTAGACAAACATATGGAACCGACTAGACGTGAAAATTCAACATAAATGACTTTATGAAAACGTCATTTGGATTGAAACAAAATGTACTGATGTTGACGAGATTAGGGCGAAATTGAATATGCTCCTTCTCTCCACCAAATCACCAAAATCTTATGGCAACATGGGGACAAATTAGGGATTCTAGCAAGTTTTGCAAATGTGAGGGACCTATTGTTTGAAAGGAAGGGTGTAGTAGATAGCAACAATAGAGAGGAGTTGTTTGTGGGTATCAAGAATGGTGCTCGATAGAAATAGGAGGGGGGTATTCTTCGCTAATGAACAAATGTCCTTTAGATTTGACATTTTCCATGTCAGACCTTGCGAAGAGATGTGTTGCCAACTATCTTAATGCCCACCTTAAGATGGCTAAGTTTACAAATCTTTACAAAATTATCTCCTCTTTATAGGATTAGGATGCATCGGACGAGCTTGAAATTCTAAGATGAAGTCATTTCCAAGAGTCATTTATGCTGAATTTCTAAGTTGGATCTCATCAGATGAAACACTTGCTGCATGTGTTTTCACGTTGGTAATTTGACGGAATGTTGGACAAAAGCTAAGGGGGAATTATTAGAAAAGTCTTAAATTGATTATAATTGCAAGAGCTTTTCTGATACGTGGTATCAATGGCAAATTCTCCTGCAAGGAGCGCCCATTTCAGGAAATGCCTTTGCCTTCGAAGTTGGGAATGCAAATGGCAAACACCATATGCCGGGACTAATTGAGCAGTTCCTAAAGTTGAGACCCCTAAAAATTGTCAGGATGGGAAATCCTGAAGAAGATGAGTTGTGGATTGACAAACATGAGAAGATCTTTGCATTCTTGGTGTTGCGATAGGGCGAGCGATCGAACAATAATATAGACAGAAAAAGAAAAATAAATCGGACACCAGATTTACGTGGTTCAGTCGTAAAGACCTACGTCCACGGGGAGAGCAGCAGCGAATTTCACTATAGATCAAGCGATACAAGGAGATTACACACTCAAGTCACTTAAACACTCTCTCGGTGTTTCCCAAGCCCCAATTTATCCCAAACCCAAAGTGTTTATAAATAAACAACTCAGTTGGTATAAACTCAAGTCACAAAGTTACCGCGCGTTCAAGCTCAACACAATACGCTCTACGTACGACTTCGCGTATCTCTTCAAAGCTTCGCGCGGAGGACTTGCGGCTTCGTGGACGTGCGGCTTCGTCCTTCTCTCGGCTTGTACGTGCAGCGGCCAAGAAGCCAAAAGAAAACAAACGTTCCTTTTATGTGTGTGTGCCCAAGGTCAAAAGTTTGACCTTGGGCCCCACTTTCCTCTTGATTCTTCACGTGCAGGGTTTCTGGGCGGCATCTTCCTAAAAGGAAAAAAAGACCTTCAATTGTTTCTATCCGTGTGCCCTGACTTGGGCCCACCATCAATAAATCAATCTTCGCATGGAGAGGAAATCACGTTCAGGAGCTTCAAGAGTTTCGGATTCTGCATAATTTCCGAAGAGGAAATTCGTATCTATTTTATTTTTATTTTTATTCTTTTAGTCCAGCAAATCGCGTTTAACAATCTCCACCTTGGCTCGACGTTTGAGCCAAATCGCAATCGCTTCGCAAAAATTCAAACTCTGCTGCTACTTTCCCATAGCCCCCGATGGGCTCAACTGCCATAGATATTATCCAAGTCCAAGCCTCGCTTGAACTTCGCCGTAACCGAGGACCTCATCAGAATACCAACTCCACATGCACCTTTAATTGCTTCGCAAGGATTTTCTGACATAACCTCCTCAACCGCATATAAAGTAAAACCATTATTGCATCTATATCTGTCAGGAGATCGAATACATACCTTGTCAATATAAGCAGTTACAGCAAACATTGGCTCTATAGGCTCCACCTCGCTATGAGCACCATCTGTGTCAATTACTTTGCTAGTACCTGTATACGCTACCTCAGGAGTTTCTGGTCGCAACTCCACCTCAAGCTGAACATCGTTCAGATCCGTTTGGACACTACTATAATCACCCCTAGCCAAAAATACTGGAGACTCATCAAGGGTAACTTCTCTACTGTCAACAGGTGAATTTATATCCGGGCACCACAACTGATTGCCCCGTTCACCTTGTGCATAGCCATGGAATATGCACCTTGCCCTCCAATCAAGCTTACCATCACTCACTCGAAAATAACACGGGCAACCAAACATTCTAAGAATATAATAATCAGCAACGTTACCTGACCATACTTCTTTATGAGTCCACCATTCAATAGCAGTTGATGGGGATCTATTCACCAGGTAGCTTACCGTACTTAGCACATCAGCTAGGATTCTCCTAGCAATACCAGCACTAGAGATAATTTTACGGGCCGTCTCTAGTAATGTTCTTCTCGTCAATTCTGCAAATTGTTGTGATTTATTGGCACTAGTGCGATGTTTCACTATGCTCTCTTTCATGCAGAATTTATTTGCCAGCTTCGAGCAGAACTCCATGCTATTGTCAGTCCGCACATGCTTGATTGACTTACCAGTCTCCGTCTCGATCAAAGCTCTTGATTGCGTGATCCTGACACCAGCATCAAACTTGTGTCTTGGCACAAACACCCAGGTCTTCCTCGAGCAGTCAAAAGACTCTCGAACAGATGCGTCCGACGTCTCCGCAGCGAAATTTTTCACTGTCTCACCTTGAAGTTTATACAGGCCTCCATGCTCGATTCCTTTCATTATCACCAAGGCACCTCGAACAACCTTCAGAACTCCAACTTTTGAAGAATACTTGCAACCAGCTGAATCTAGGGCACCCAAGGAAATTAAGTTCTTTTTCAACTCTGGAACATGCCTTACTCCAGTCAATGTCCTCACAATACCATCATGCATTCTGATTTTAACATCACCAACACCCACAACATCGCACTCAGCGTTGTTCCCTAACTGGACTTTATCACTACCCGTGCACTGATAAGTGATAAACCAATTTCTATTTGGTGTGACATGAAAAGAATCAACCATAACTCCTTTACCCTTCTCATTCTTCAGCTTAATGCAATCCCTTCTAAGATGCCCCCTCTTGCCACAACTCCAACAGACAACATTAGCAGTTCTAGACTGACTACGCCTGTTTATATTAGTACTACTATTACCCACACGTGTTATAGATCTTCCTCTATTTTCACCTACTAAAGCAGTAGATACAGGTTCGCCAGATTCTCTTCTACGAATGTCCTCGCTCAGAATTAAATCTCGAACCCCATCGAACGTCAAACTTGTTGACCCAGAGGAATTACTAACAGTAGTAACAGTAGTATTCCAACTATTAGGCAATGAGGATAACAGAATCAAAGCACATACCTCATCTTCAAAATCAATCTCAACTGAACTCAATTGACTAACAATCACATTGAATTCATTGATATGATTTGCAACTGACGCCCCTTCGCTCATCTTCAAATTAAACAAACGTCGCATCAAATGGACCTTGTTGATCGCAGATGGCTTCTCATACATATCCGACAGGGCTTGCATCAGGTCAGCAGTGGTCTTCTCCTTCAGGATGTTAAACGCGACGTTACGAGCCAACGTCAGTCGAATAACACCCATAGCTCGTCTATCCAGCAAATCCCAATCAGCTTGCTTCATCGTCTCTGGTCTCTCCCCAGATAAGGGCAAGTGTAATTTCATCTGGTAAAGATAATCTTCAATCTGCATCTTCCAGAAACTAAAATCCTTCCCATCAAATCTGTCGATTCTCACTTTTACTTCTTCTGTCGCCATCGATTCGCTTCAACTTAGCCAAGCCTGGCTCTGATACCAATTGTTGCGATAGGGCGAGCGATCGAACAATAATATAGACAGAAAAGAAAAAAATAAATCGGACACCAGATTTACGTGGTTCAGTCGTAAAGACCTACGTCCACGGGGAGAGCAGCAGCGAATTTCACTATAGATCAAGCGATACAAGGAGATTACACACTCAAGTCACTCAAACACTCTCTCGGTGTTTCCCAAGCCCCAATTTATCCCAAACCCAAAGTGTTTATAAATAAACAACTCACTTGGTATAAACTCAAGTCACAAAGTTACCGCGCATTCAAGCTCAACACAATACGCTCTACGTACGACTTCGCGTATCTCTTCAAAGCTTCGCGCGGAGGACTTGCGGCTTCGTGGACGTGCGGCTTCGTCCTTCTCTCGGCTTGTACGTGCAGCGGCCAAGAAGCCAAAAGAAAACAAACGTTCCTTTTATGTGTGTGTGCCCAAGGTCAAAAGTTTGACCTTGGGCCCCACTTTCCTCTTGATTCTTCACGTGCAGGGTTTCTGGGCGGCATCTTCCTAAAAAGAAAAAAAGACCTTCAATTGTTTCTATCCGTGTGCCCTGACTTGGGCCCACCATCAATAAATCAATCTTCGCATGGAGAGGAAATCACGTCCAGGAGCTTCAAGAGTTTCGGATTCTTCATAATTTCCAAAGAGGAAATTCGTATCTATTTTATTTTTATATTTCTTCTTTTAGTCCAGCAAATCGCGTTTTGCAATTACTCAAACTCGAGTCATATTTAACACTTGGGATGCGGTGATGAGAACAAAATAGCCCTGGCAAAATACCAATTGCAATGTAACACTAGCCATTGGTGAAAAGCGATGAAAGGAATAGTGTTTCTAGTAGAAGCCGTCGTGAGTTGGGGCGCCTTTGTCAAGGCATTTAATGAAAAATATTTCTCGGAATGTGCTTGAGATAATAAGAGAATGGAGTTCATGTAGCTCCAATAAAATGACTTAACGGTAGACTAGTATGAGGTGAAATTCCTCAAATTATTGAGGTTTGCCCCCAAGCTCACAACAGCCTAAGGCCTGATATTAGGAGCCAATTGGTGCTGTTGAACCTCAAGGATTACAATGAGTTGGACAAACGTGCTCAATTGATAGAAAGAGACTCGGTAGAGAGAGTGGCAGCAACAGCCTATTAAGGGCGACCTTATCATCATGCTCTTTGCTCGAATCCTCGCCACAAGAGGCTAATATAAGAAGGAAAGCGGTCCTTTGTTCCAAATAAGAAAATTGGGTTCACCTAAAACATTGCGTGCTATTTTGATGCGGTAATACGTTGTGCTTGACTCAAACAGGAACCTGCTTCGGATGTGGCCAGCAAAGCCACATAATAAGAAATTGCCCACAACAACAACAAATGATGCCGTTATAGTAGCTGCAAGTACTGCCATCGAATGGAACCTCGTACTGTGAAAACTTCCAACATCCGTCGGCCAAAGGAAGAATCTACGCGATCACTTTGGAGGACGCTGAAAATTCCAAGACGGTGATATCAGGTATCATCTCTGTATGCAACCATAATGCATATGCATTGTTTGACACGGGCGCCACACATTCATTTATGTGTGCGTATTTCATAATATTAGTTGGATTAGAACCTAGTCTACTCAAGACATTGCTTAGTGTCTTTACCTCATTGAAGGATGAAATACTAACCACTTTAGTATGCAAGGGGTGTAGAATCACTATAGGAGGGCAAGAGCAAGCGATGGACTTGATTGTGTTGGCTATGTATGAATGTGATGACCCAGACCTTAAGGGTGGGTAGCGTGGCTGGGATGGCAGGGGAGGTTGTGTTGGCGGGCCACTATGAACCAAAAGTAGGTGAGGCTAAGCACATGTCTTCTATCCCACATCGCCAAGGGCGGGAGTCCTGAGCTAGTTGATAATGCTGAGGTTCTTTACTCTGTATAACACATTTGAAAGCCATGAGGGTTAAAGGCCCAAAGCGGACAATATTACATAGTGATAGCCCACGGGTCCATACAGGTGGTATCAAAGTTGACTTCCGACAGTATATGGAGCCACAATGAGGGTGCTGTATCGTAAGGGGCGGAGAATGTGACAACTTAGACCTTAGGGTTGGGTAGTGTGGTCTGGATGTCAAGGGAGGCTATGTCGGCGGGTGACTGTGACCCAAAAGTGAGCGAGGTTAAGCACATGTCTTATGTCCAACATCGCCAAGGGAGGGAGTCTTGGCCTAGTTGATAAGGCGGTTGGGTAGTGTGGTCTGGATGTCAAGGAAGGCTATGTCGGCGGGTGACTGTGACCCAAAAGTGAGCGAGGTTAAGCACATGTCTTATGTCCAACATCGCCAAGGGAGGGAGTCCTGGGCTAGTTGATAAGGCGGGTCTTCTCTTCGGTGTAGTTGTGTGGTTGGGATGTCAAGGGAGGCTATGTTGGCGGGCGACTATGACCCAAAAGTGAGCGAGGTTAAGCGCATGTCTTCTGCCTAACATTGCCAAGGGAGAGAGTCTTAGGCTAGTTGATAATGCGGGTCATCTCTTCCGTGTAATGCGTTTCAAAGCCGTGAGGGTCAGGAGCCTAAAGCGGACAATATTACATAGTGGTAATCCCTAGATCCTTATTAACTTCGACGTTATCATTGGAATAAATTGGCTTCATAAGTAGCAAAGCTAACATGGATTGCTATTAGAAAGTAATTCAACTCAACCCACTTGACCACCCTAGCTATTAATTTTTAGGGAATGGGGGAGATCCCTCAACACTCCTGATTTTTGTACTTGAAGCATATCGGCTTGTTAGTGATGGTTGTTAAGGATATTTAGCAGTGGTAGAAGATAAATCAAAAGAAGAATTGATGTTAGAAGATGTCCTTGTAGTGTAGGAATTTCCGGATGTCTTTACAAAAGAGCTACCGGGGTTACCTTCGAAGAAGGAAATAAAATTTGTCTTTGAACTAGCTCTTAGAACAAAGCCTATCTCTAAAGGCCCCCATAGGATGGCTTTGACGAAGCTTAAAGAATTAAAAGTGCAACTACAAGAGTTACTTGACAAAGGCTTCATCTAGCCCAGCGCATTACCATGAGGTGTGCCAATCCTATTTGTGAAGAAGAATGATGAATCGTTATGTCTTTGTATTGACTATAAGCAGTTGAATTGGGTCACCATTAAAAACAAGTACTTATTGCCTAGGATTGGTGATTTGTTCGATAAACTTCAAGGAGCATTGGTATTTTCTAAGATAGACTTGAGATTGAGATATCACCAATTGAGGATTAAGAAGAAGGATGTTCCCAAAATGGCTTTCAGAACTCGGTACAATCATTACAAGTTCATGGTGATACCGTTTGGCCTGACTAATGCACCTACAACCTTTGTGGATGTGATGAATATGGCGTTTAAGCCATTCATAGATCATTTCGTGATTGTATTCATTGATGATATCCTAGTATATTCGAAGAAACCAAAAGAGCATGAACAACGCTTGAGATTGGTGTTACAGACGCTTCGAGACCACAAGCTGGATGGCAAATTTAGTATGTGTGAATTTTGGTTGAGCAGTGTGGTGTTTCTAGGTCACGTAGTGACTAGCAAAGGAATATCTTAGACCTAGCTAAAGTAGAAGCCGTAATAAACTGGCCATGATCGATGACGGTAACAAAAGTCCAAAGTTTCTTGGGTTTAGCCCGATATTATAGAAGGTTTGTGGAGTGATTCGCAAGCATAGCTACTCCCTTAACCCATCTGATGAAGAAGGATGTAGAGTTTGAATGAATGGACAAATGCGAACGGAATTTCTAAGAACTTAAACAAAGATTGACGACAACCCCCATTTTAACTATACCATCAGGGTCAGGAGGCTTTGTCACCTATAGCGACATTTCCCACATGGGATTAGGCCGTGTCCTAATGCAATAAGGAAACATCTTGGCCTACGTGTCAAGACAGCTAAAGCCATTTAAGCTAAATCATCCAACTCACGACTTGGAACTCGTTGCAATCGTATTTGCCTTGAAGATTTGGAGGTTTTACTTATATAGAGAGAAATTCGAGATTTATATCGACTAGCAGAGTATAAAGTACTTGTTCTTCCAAATGGAATTAAACATGAGATATAGGCATTGGATGGAATTGCTGAAAGACCATGACCGTAAAATATTGTACCATTCTGGCCAAGCAAACAAAGTCGCTGATGCTCTCAGTTGAAAGTCCATCATTGTTCATCTGATGGTCAAAGAATGGACTCTCTTGGAAGAATCCCAAGATTCAGAGTCTCGACTCGTTGTTGGGAACCTCTTTAGCTTGGTGGCCCCCCTTAGGATTGAGCCAGAAATAATACATAGAATCAAGATCTTGTAGCAAACCAATCTTGAAATATCAACACTTTGGAAGGTGACCACATAAGAAGAGAGGTCAGACTTTCAGATTTCATAAAACAAAATTTTGAGATTTTATGGGCGCCTCTATGTGCCCTAGGACAAGAAGCTAAAGGAAGAAATTCCGTCAGAAGCACACCGAAGTAACTATAGCATCCACTCGAGGAGCACGAAGATGTATCAAAACCTTCGTCAACATTATTGGTGGAATGAAATGAAGAGGGAAATGAAGAGCGACGTCACTAGGCTTGTCTCCAAGTGTTTAACCTGCCAATGGGTAAAAGTACAACATTGCAAACTTGGTGGAATGTTAAAGCCATTAGAGATTCCCGAGTGGAAGTGGGAGTATGTCACAATAGACTTCATTTTAGGGCTGCTGTGGACTCAAAAGGGTCATAATTCCATTTGGGAGATAGTAGATCGATTAACTAAGTCCGCTCATTTCTTGGTTGAACGTGCGGACTTCACGGTAGAGAGGTATGCTAGATTATATATGCAGTAGATAGTCTGCCTGAACAAACTACCAATGATGAGCACGTCTAATTAGACCCAAAATTTACAACAACTTTCTGGCAGAGTCTCCAAATGATACTTGGAATAAAGCTCTAGTATAGCACGACTTATCACCCACAAACCGATGGTCAATTAGAAAGGAACATCCAAACATTAGAAAATATGTTGTAGGCCTGCTCGATCGATTTCAAAGATAGTTGGGATGAGCACCTATATTTGGTGGAGTTCGCCTGTAATAACAATTATTAGCAAAGCGTTGGAATGGCTCCATTCGAGGCATTGTATGGAAGAGCATGCAAGACTCCAATTTGTTGGAACGAAGTTAGGGAAAGAAAGATCACGAGCCTTGTGTTAGTCTAGTTCATAATAGATATTGTGAAAATAATTAGGGATCGACTACGAGCCGCCCAAAATCGGCAAAAAAGTTATGCTAATAGACGTCGAAAACCCTTAAAATTTAAAGTAGGTGATCACGTATTCCTCAAAGTGTCACCGATAAAATGAGTATCACGCTTTAAGAAGAAAGACAAGTTGAGTCCAAGGTTCATAGGACCATTTGAAATTCTGGAAGAATCGGGGACTTGGCCTAACGGTTGGCATTACCGTCGAAACTTGCTAATATTCATGGTGTTTTCCATGTATCTATATTGAGGAAGTATGAGCCCGATCCTGTACATGTAATGGACTTCGAGACGATTGAGGTAGATGGAAGAATAACCCATGTTAAGGAGCAATTACGAATCGTGGGTCGAAGAGAACAAGTTGGTAGGAACAAGGTCATCCCTTTGGTTAAGGTCCTATGACAGCACCACAATACAAAAGAGGCGACATGGGAAAATGAAGACTCGATAAAGCACAAGTTCTCGTACCTGTTTCAATAATCGGTATGCTTAAATTTTGAGGACAAAACTTTTAAGGGGAGAGAATTGTGACATCAAGAAGTTGGCTTGATGCGCCCAATCACAAGCTCGGCCGTGACTCTCAACCACGGGAACACACAAGTAGCCATGGGTGATTGCAAGTGGCCTTGCTCAATGACATTAGCGCTTACGTCAAGTGCTTACTTCATCTCCCACATCCAAGCCTCAATTAGGAGCCAAACATTAATGATGGAATGATTCACTATCTTATTTGGCAAGTGAAGAGTGGTGCAAATCTAATGCCATCATTACCAAATATTTATGCCATAATTACCAAGATGACTCATAGGGCTACTTGGCACTAGAAGAAATGCTCTTTCAAGGTGGCCATCCATTTGTCCCACAATGATTATACTAAAGTCACACCTCCCTACTTAGGCGTGCCACACTTTCCTCTTAGCCTAACCAAGTGAGCCTATATCATTGGACCTCATAACCTTCAATTATGAAGCTAGCTAGTGATGGCCACTCTAGGGGACACACATTCAGCTAAGTGAGCCACATTTTCCCTCTAGGCTAGCTAATTGGTGTAACCAGTTAGGGCCTGTGATCTTTCTTTCCTCGACTTCATTCCAACAAATTAAAGTCCTGCAAGCTCTTCCATACAATGCTCAAATGGAGTCATACCAATGCTTTGCCGGTACATATTTATATATCTCTCTCTTGGTGTCACGCCGTTTGCCTCTCCCCTCACCTTGGCCATTTGCTTGCTTGCCCCTTTCACTGCTGACTGTAGAGAGTAAGTGGAATCCCTAGAACTAAGTTGGGTGGTCCTGCAAGCTCTTTCATACAATGCTCAAATGGAGCCATACCAATGCTTTGCTGATCTCTCTCTCTCTCTAGGCCTCATGATGTTCGCCTCTCCCCTCACCTTGGCCATTCACTTGCTTGCCCCTTTTGCTACCGACCGTAGAGAGTAAGTGGAATCCCTAGAACTAGGTTGCACGGTCCATTTGTCATTCGAAGCTTGGTTGTTTGCTTGAGTTATAGTTTGATAATGTTTTGATGTGTACAAGTCACTTCATGTCTTACGCCACGGGCGGGTTGCATATCAATTGACCATGAACTGATCCTGGTCACAAGCCATGCTTTGCACTCGGTCATGTCATGGTCACATGTGTATCACAACACTTGTTGCATATCATGCCTTCAGGCCATGTGCATGCTGGCTAAACCAAATAGTAAGAACCGGTGAATGTGGGAATTGTTAATGAAGATTTTATTCACACAAACACTTAACGAAAGATAAGATCCGACATCACTTGGTGGTGGCGTTGATGCCCTTGTTGAGCTGGAATGCCTCTTGATAACGAGATGCCTCGGGGAGAGTTTTGAGATGCCACGGAAGAGGGCGATGCCCTGGTTGAGTCGAGAGTACCCCGAGTAGGATGTTTTCAGGATGCTGCGGTGTGTGATGCCCTGATTGAGCCGGGATGCGTCATTTGATGATGGGATGGATAATGATGAAAGAAATCTTGCACATGTTCATGTTTCTCATATGGTTAGATGGTAAGACATAGATTTTTGTCATGCATGTAGCTGAATTGTCGCTTTAGGTTTGCTATTAATCTACTATTGATACAAAATAATGGCCTATGTCTGTCTCATATGTCTTCGTGCCAAGTTGGAGGGTAAACCGATCCCTTATCTTCGGGCTAGTGATTTTACTAACTATGAGCTTTTTTCACTCCTTCCTTTCAAAGATGCATAGGTACACACGCCATTTCTCCCCTAGTGTTTGGAGTCTGGATGAATATAGAATTTTCCTTTCATGATGTGATAGATGTAAATGATGAAGTAACTTTTCGTAGGCGTGACTCAACCGTTTGAATTAAAGTCTGGATCAACACAATGGTTCACCATCGTTATTCTGCTTGGTTTGTCATAATAGATGAGGATCTTGTGGGGCCACTCTAGGGCTTCAACGGCCCATTAAGACCCAATAGTGGAGGTCTCTCCCTCCTATAGACAACCACAGACGGAAGGAGGATAAGGGAAACCAATTTTGATAGCAGTGGATAGGATCCCCTAGCTTACCCTTTACCACTTTAGTCTTAGTTCTTTTGACAATTTGCCAATTGACTCATTCCTACCATATTGATTGGAAATTGTTGATGTGGATACTAGCCATCTTACATGGTACAATTGACACCGATGTCGACAATTTTTATATATTTTTTTTAAATTGATTTTTTGATTTTGATTTTTTCCTTTTTTTTTCTCTTTGCTTTTTCTTTTTTCATTCGACCCTCACTAACCGCAAAGGCCTTGCTCGCGGCTAGCAACCCTCATCAACCACAAAATAAAAAAAAATAAAAAATTATTCACGTTAGCATCGGCCATGTCATGTACTGGAATTGACACTTACATTAGCGATTTTCAATTAAAATTGGCCATAATGACTCAATTGGAAAATTATTAAAAGATTTATAATTAAAATTTCAAAATTAAAAGGTTTATGATAGGATTTCTTTGGTAATTTTCCTCAAAAGCTAAAGAATGATCGATTTGTCATGAGTGCACCACTTTATGAATTTTTCTAGTATAAAAATTAGTTGATATAAATATCTCACTAATGTATTGGTTTGAAATTTTTTGTAACTTAGAAATTAGTTTGGGTACATGCATCATGAGTGTATATTTTTGGTGGTGTTATCACAAAAGAAAATTATACCCAACTCGGCCTTTTATGTAATGGCATGAAATCAGTTCTCATGATTTTCTTTTCATGTTTGCTTGATTCAAAGTGATGAAGTTAGGTCAACTGAAAGTGGAGAATAAACATAATTAATTGATGAAAAATTAATGTCATAATATGATGAAAAATCAACATCAAATTTTGTAAATATGAAAAGGGCAATTTTCTTTTTGATAATTTTCTATAGTAACTCCAAGAATCTAAATTCCACTTAGATTAATAACAACTTAATTGTATTTGCTAAATTGAAATTAAGACAATCACGAAAGTAAATGTTTCCCTTGTTTATTATATTATAACCTCATACATCCCCAATTCTACAGGAAAAGACTAGTCCATTTTATTCCGTAACAAGCACGAGATATATAATTCATAATTCATAATTGCTATGTAATCAAGATGTTCTTTTTATTGGATAAAAATGAGAAATGAAAGGTCATATAATTAAAAAAAGGACCCTAGGAAATGTCTTCTGTATTACGATATTTTTTTCAAAAAATGTATTCATCTACTCTTTCTTTTTCTTTTTCTTTTTTGTGCTTCTTGTATAGGCTACTCGTTCTCCTCTCCTCTTTCTCTTCCATGGCTCACTGGCTGCCTCACTCTCTAATTTTTTTACAAATATATAAGAGCCTAATTCCCTAAAAAAACACCAATTTCAACCAGAAAAAAATATTTTATCTTATGAAAAACACCTATTTTCAGTGGTTACCGAAATGTGGCAATTCCATCCAATGATGCCCTTAAAGTTCTGACAAGTCATTTCATACGTACACCTCTCTCTTTCTCTATTGATAGAAAATATTTTCCAAAAACACTCCTCAAGAGATTGATCTATGTTGAAATATAATATGCGGAAACAACAGGATTTTGTAATTTACGTCAACGCGAAATTAACAGAGAAATAAACGAGAAATAATAAGGACACTGGAGATTTACGTGGTTTGATCCGAGTATCAGTACCAACGTCTACAGGGAGAGCCAATAGCAAATAATCTACTATAATCGGAGAATTAGAGTTTACAATCGCTCACAAGCTCAAGTGTTTTCCACACCTAAATTTAATCCCAAACTCAAAATATTTATAAATAAATAATTCACTTGAACGTAAACTCACAACACAAAATTATCATGTATTCAAGCTCAAAGTAAAACGCTCTATGGACGCCAAAACAAGAACTCGAGCATCCGTCTTTTCTCCACGGATGTACAACTTCGTGTTCTCCTTTCAAGGCTTGTGCGGCGTCTTCTGGATGTGTTGGATGTGCGGCTTCTATGCTTTTCCCAGGCGGCACTCTCCTCTGCTTTTGCAGCTCCACACTCCTAGAAAAGAAACCCCAAAGTTTCAACTTTATACATGTGTGCCCAGAGTCAACAATTTGACTTGGGCCCACCGTGTGCTCTTCAATACGAATTTTGCTTCATCTGCATGAAAAGTGAAACCCTTACTTTATCTTTTATATTATTTCCTCTTTTGTCTTGTGGTGGTAGATCAACTTCTTTCTTTTGTACGTCCAAAACAAAGTCTAATAAGAGAAAAAACCTCTTCATCTGACTTGTAATTTGTTTGGGAAAATCTTTCTCAACAAATTTGACTAACAAACTGTTATCCGAATTCAAACTCGAGATATTAATTTAACAATTCTCCACATTGACTCGACGTTTGAAATCAAATTATAGTGCTTATCATCCATGCTGCTCTCCCAACGTCTTGACGGACGCTCACTTTCCATGGATGCCAATAGAGCTCAAGTAGAGCTTGATTTTCACCAAAGGAACACACTTAGTCATCATGCCTATTGGGTTATCTACTGTAGCAATCTTTTTGACAATAACATTACCCTTAGTTAAGACATCTTGAATGAAGTGATACTTGATATTGATATGCTCCGTTCGCTTGTGATAAACTAAATTATATGCCAAATATATCGCACCTTGTTTATCATAGTGTATATTTACACTTTTCTGTTCTAGTCTAAAGTCCGAGAGCAAACTTCGTAACTATATCGCTTCTTTCGCTACAAAGGTTAGTGCCATGTACTCCGTCTCAATCGAAGACAATGTAATGCGATCCTCTAAGAATGTTTTTCAACTAACTGCACCACCTGTTAGTGTAAATACGTACCCTGCTAAAGGTTTATAATCATCCAAGTCACCAGCGTAATATGAATCCACAAAACCAGTGGTCTCATTGTCATTACTAACTCTCCGGTACACTATACCCACGTCTGTTGTCTCTTTCAAATATTTGAAGATCCACTTCACAGCTTCTCAATGAACTTTACCGGGACGTTTCATATAGCGACTAACCACGCTCACAATTTGTGAAATATCAGACCTAGTGCACACCATAGCATGCATAATACTACTTGCGACACTAGAATTAAGAACATGGGACATATGCTCCTCATTTTCCTCGGTCTACGGTAACAAAGTGTTTTGCTAAAAGTGTACATACATATTTTGCTGACTATATATTAAAATGTGCCACAATCTTTTCAATATATTTCTTCTGAGATAGATGTAAAAGTCCTCCAGCCCTGTCAGGCAAAATCTCCATACCTAATATCTTCTTTGCAGCACCTAAATCTTTAATCTCAAATTTAGCATTTAACTGCCTCTTCAGCACATCAATATCAGACATATTCTTAGCTGCTATAAGCATATTATCAACTTAGAGTAATAGATAAATCAAAGAACCATTCTAAAATCTCCTAAAATAAACACATCTATCTATATGACTTTTAGAATAGTTTTGACTAGCCATGAAAGCATCAAAACGCATATACCATTGCCTAAGAAATTGTTTCAACACATACAAAGATTTCTTCAATAAGCAAACATGATTTTCCTTACCCGAAATAGCAAATCCCTCTGGCTGCCTCATGTAAATCCGCTCCTCCAACTCACTATGAAGAAATGCAGTTTTCACATCTAGCTGTTCTAACTTGAGATCTTGCGAAGTAACTAAGGTAAGTAAAACATGAATAGAAGTATGTCTTACCACAAGAGAGAACACCTCGTTATAGTCAATGCTTTCATGCCGTGTATACCCTTTCGCCACAAGTCTTGCCTTATACCTTGTTGTCTCAACACCGGGAATGCCTTCTTTTCATTTAAAGATTCATTTACTTATAAAAATCTTTTGGCTCTTGGGTATTTTGACCAGCTCCCATGTCTGAGTCCGATGGAGTAAATCCATCTCTTCACTCATAACCCTTAGCCACTATGACGACTTCGAACTAGCCATCGCCTCAGAGTAAAACGAAGACTCACCTGTCTCCGCCTTATCACCTACAGTTAATGCATAAACAATATCTATATAACCATAACGTACCAGTGATTTAATTTGCCTTCTTTGTCTATCTACGGCTATAGTGTGCTGTGGCTTTGCTGGTTGTTCACTATCACTGACTTCAGGAATTGCGGCCTCATTTGCAATCTCAACTTTTTTTACCTTTGAGGCCTCTGGAGTCTCCACCTAAAGTTTTACCTCACTAATGACACCATGAGTTGTTTGCTCTGTTGGTCGTGTCTCAAAACTCCTTTGTTGAAGCATTGCAGTCTCGTCAAAAATCACGTCTCTATTGATTAGAAAATCGAGTGATCTGGGATTGGTGCACCACGGCCGGTAGACTTTCACCCCATGTGCATAACCCAGAAAATATGCATTTCTTCGTCCTCGGCTCAAGCTTATCATCACTCATATGAGCATACGCAGGACATCCAAATATACGTAATTCGGACTAATCAACAGGTTTCCTCGATCGTACTTCCTCAGGAGTCTTCCACCCGATAGCAGATGATGGAGATCGATTAACCAAGTAATATGTCATGTTTACTGCTTCAGCCCAAAATTCTTTCCCAGTCCTACTTGCGAAGCATGCATTGAGCTCGCTCAAGTAAAGTTCTGTTCTTCCATTCTGCCATGCCATTTTGCTTGGGTGTCCCAGGTACCGTGCAGTGTCTTACAGTCCATTCTTTATCATTGAACTCGGTAAAATTTTTACCACAGAACTCCATGCCATTATCGATTTTTAGGCACTTGATTTGTTTATATGACTGCTTCTCAATCAATGCCTTAAATTTCTTGAATTGATCAAACACATCATATTTGTGTTTCAGAAAGTATACCCATACCTTCCTCGAATAGTCATCGATAAATGTCAGCATATATCAAGCACCTCCTTTTGAATGAACCAAAGACAAAACCCATACGTCTGAATGAATGTATTTAATTGGTCGCTTGGTCAAATGAATAGCTGTAGTAAACTTAACTTGGTGCTGCTTCCCAAAGATGCAGTGCTCACATAAGTCCAGCTTCCCTATCTTCTGACCTTTCTACAATCCCTTTTCACTCAGTATCGTCATACCTACCTCGCTCATATGCCCTAAATGCATATGTCATAATCGAGTCAAGTTAGAGTCTGACTCACATGATAAAACGGCGGGGGTTCCGGTCACGATCTCTCCCAGCAGATGATAGAGAGTATTCGCTTTTTTCCCCCTTTATCATTGTTATGACACCTTGAGAGATCTTCAACACTCCACCTTCAGTGGATGTCATCGAGTGTCCCTAGAGAAATAAGATTCTTCTTGAGTTCCAGTACATGTCTCACATTTGTCAATGTGCACACCATCCCATCGTGAATCCGAATTCGGATTGTCCCTATCCCCACAGCCTTGCAGACTTCATTATTCCCCAAAAGAACGCTACCGGCATCTATTATCTGGTAAGTAGTAAACCAGTTCTTATAAGGCGTCATATGAAAAGAATATCCCGAATCTAGCACCCATTTGTCTCCTGACGAACTAGTAATCACACATAAAATAGTTTCTACATCACCGGTGTTCCCCTCGGCAATGTTTGTCACACTGCTTTTGGCATTCCGCCTATCACATTTATTCCTCCGCTTTGGACAATCTCTTCTAAAGTGCCCCTTCTCGTGACATTTAAAGCACTTCACGCGTCCTTTGGACTTTTTATGGCGTGATTTTGATATGCTTTTACTTTTACTACCATTAGGCCTACAATATTGTTCTCCATCTCGAATCGTTAGTGCTTACGCTACTCCTTGCGTCAAACTGTCATCCCGCAACTTTCTCTGCTACTCCTTAGAGAACAAGGTGGACTTTACCTCTTTTGAGGTAATTGTAGTACGCCTTTGCAACAATGAATAAGTAAAGTGCTCCCATGACTTTAATAAAGAAGCTAATAACATCATGCTACGTTCTTCATCATTAAGGATCTTACTGATGTTCTTCAAATCCATCATGAGTTTATTGAATTCATTCAGGTGGGTTATGATAGATGTACCTTCAGTAATCTAAATTGAAACATCCTCTTCAACATGTACATGTGATTGTTCAAACATTTCCTTACATAGAGTACCTGAAGTTTTACCTATAATGCGGCGGCATCCTTCTCCTTGACCACCTCTATTAAAACCTCATCCGACAAGTTCAATAGGATTGTGCTCTTTGCTCTTTCTATTAGCTCTATCCTCTCAGGGGCTTTCATTATAAGCGGCAACTCATCTTCACCATGTAGTGCCTTGGCCAAATTCTGGGTTGTCAATAATGCTCGCATCTTGATGCTCCATAACCCAAAGTTGTTCCTCCTGTTAAAATTTTCAATTTCAAATTTTGCCTCAGACATAATTGCAATAACAGAATTTCCAAATAATAATCAGACAAGCAAAAGCCCCAAATCACAATCAAGATGATCCTAAGCTATGATACTAATTGTTGAAATATAATACGCGGAAACGACAGGATCTTGCAATTTACGTCAACGCGAAATTACTAGAGAAATAAACGAGAAATAAGAAAGACGCCAAAGATTTACGTGGTTCGGTCCGAGTATTGGTACCTATGTCCACGGGGAGAGCCAGCAGCAAATAATTCGTTATAATCGGAGAATTATAGTTTACAATCTCTCATAGGTTCAAGTGTTTTCCATACCTATATTTAATCTCAAGTCCAAAGTGTTTATAAATAAATAATTCACTTGGACGTAAACTCATGGCATAAAATTACAGCGCATTCAAGCTCAAAGTAAAACGCTCTACGTACGCCAAAACAAGAACTCGGGCGTCCATCTTTTCTCCACGTATGTATAGCTTCGCATTCTCCTTTCAAGGCTTGTGCGGCGTCTTTTGGATGTGCTGGACATGTGGCTTCTTTGCTTTTTCTAGGTGGCGCTCTCTTTTTCTTTTGTGGCTCCACACTCCTAAAAAAGAAACCCCAAAGTTCCGCCTTTATATGTGTGTGCCCAGAGTCAACAATTTGACCTGGGCCCATCGTATGCTCTTCAATACGAATTTGGCTTCATATGCACGAAAAGTGAAACCCTTACTTTATCTTTTATTTTATTTCCTCGTTTGTCTTGTAGTGGCAAATTAACTTTTTTTTCTTTTGTACGTCCAAAACAAAGTCTAATAAGAGAAATTTTTCATCCAACTTGTAATCCGCTTAGAAAAATCTTTCTCAACAAATTTGGCTAACAAATCGTTATCTGAATTCAAACTCGAGACATTCATTTAACAATCTAGATGTTCATTTCTACCTCATACACAATTGAAACTCTGGAAAATTGTAAGTCTCGTTGTCCAAGGTTCAAGTAAATGCATGGAGGGAGAACTAGAAAAGAGGAATGTTTCCACCGAACCCGATTCTGATCGCAAATCACTCTTAGATAAGAATCGGACAAGCTGGAATAAGTTGATCTCACCATAAAAGCTAGCAATGCTAAACGTTGGGAGTGGGATGATGGGAGTTAAATCATTTAAAGTAGGAATCAGCATATCATTTCCATCTCACTAGAGCACTTAAACAAGTTCATTGCTCATCCATTGAGATAACTGCTTTCTAGAGTGCCACTTTTCACTACAAGTTCAAGAAGTACCAATCGCTTCAGCAACGTTCTCTATCGGCGTATCTTCAATTCCTTTTAGTGCAACTCGACATTCTTTCCAAAAACCAAAACCTCCATATGTAACAGCAGTCGTGCACTGGTGATGGCGAAGCGAAAAGAACAACTAAGAGCAAGAAGAAAAGTACAGTGCATGAATGGACCAATAATCGAATTCTCTCTGCAAGTTGAAAAGTGAAATCCTGGCACAATCCATGAACAAGACCGAGATGCCTCAAGCAGGTCTAACAACGTCTATTGAGTAGATGGGGGTGAGCATTTCTTCGACCAACAACAAACAATCATCCATCTACAAGCCAAAAAGCACAAGTGCTTAATTGATGGCACTCTAAAATTTCAGCTATTCATAATAAAAGGAACTAGAGAAATTCCAAAGGCAAGACATCAAAAAAGCTTGCAGAACAATCATCCCCGGAATAAATAAAAAAAGCAAAAGAAAAGTCGCAGGACATGAACATATTTCAATAGACAAAAGAGCCTAATGAGAAAAATGGGCAACATCTCGAGTAGCTTAGGTTGGGCTGCGAATGAAAAGTGTAGAGGATCACTTCACAGCCCAAAAGGGTGGATACAGTATTGACCATGGTAAGAACTTAACTTAACACCAGTAGATTAAGTGCATTACTTTCTAAACTCTCTCAAAAGTGATAAACCAAACGATGGCTCACTCAACAGAATCCAGCAAACGTGGCCAGAACAAAAACCTGAATCCAATAATAGGCATCCCCAGAAAAAAAAAATGAAATTGAAGGATAGAGCACTGACATGTCCATTGTAAGTAGAAAATGTTACCTTAGATGATTCCAATCATTAAGATCCCACTATTTGGAAAAGAAAGCACCCCGTGCCATCACCAGATAAGAGAAACCAATCGATGACGAAAAGCTCGAGGCATCAATCAGAAACTCTTAGAAATGCACTCTTACAATTCAGTGTTAATGTCTTACAAACAGTACGAAAATTGTCTATAGCTCTAGATCAGACTCCAGTTCTCCACCTGAACCATGCACGAACCCTCTCAATAGTCATCACAAATCATCATTGCAATCTGAGTCAAAGATGAGTACTTTTTATCATATATTCGCAAAAACAATCATGGAAGTGAAAAAAGAGGTTTACGAGAAACAATATAAAGATAGCATTGCATAATTTATATGTCAGCTTAAAAGGTGACGCAGAGCAGACGTAACTCCGATCCAAGAGAGGTACTATGGTCAATATGAAGACAAAACTCATATTAATTATGTGGAATTTGATTAAAACGGCCCTCTCAAATGACAATATAAAGTGCGAGTTGGTTCTAACCATTACATCTGAAATTGGTGTGCACTAAGCAATCAGAAGCAATACAAGTGTAATGGCTTAAGGATGCATAGTAAGTTCCCCAAATTAAAAGTTGCGCCACTGTCATCAATGGTCAACATCTAATGACTTTCTACATGGATCTTGCCAAAGTTAGCCAATTCTATCTAGTAGACAAACTAACACAGAACTTAAAATACTAACATCGAATGAATACTCTTAAAGAGCGGTCCAAATTACTTGATAATTGTTTGCCCCATCTTCATCTAGTCTTCTCTTGCTCTAAAAAAGCAGAAAATAGTATGCATAGATAGAGAGAGAGAGAGAGAGAGAGAGAGGATCCATGAAAACATTGACATTAACGCCCGGTGTGACTTCTCCAAAATCACAGATAGTTATTTAACTTTTGAAGCTCCGAAATAACCTTTCAGATGCTTTGCTCATAGTATTTTATCTCTTAAAAAGCATATCAAAGGACATTAGTTGTTGAAATGTGTCAGCTATTAATTTGTGTTAGTTGTCATTGCAATTAATTAGTGATAGTTGTATCTATTAGCTACCAACTACCTATTAAATAGGTTCTATTTCCAATTGAGTTCCTGATGTATACAAATAGAGACTTATTGTATCTATAGTGAACAATTAATACACATGTCAATATTTTCAACTTGGTATTAGAGCCCGAATGTCCTTCACCTTCGGTGATTTTTTTGATCTTTTCCTTTGATCATTTGGTCACTATGTTTGAAGAATCATCAATCACCCAGTCTAACCCCTTATCACTTCTCACAAAGTCCATTGAACCTCATCCTATTCAGATCACTTCCATAAAGCTGAATGGGGATAACTTTCTTCGGTGGTCTCAATCCGTTTGAATGTATATATTGAGCAGAGGAAAGATTGGCTATCTCATTGGAGATATTGTAGAACCAACAACAAAAGACCCCACTTGGGCTGTCTAGGATGTAGAGAATTCGATGATTATGACGTGGCTGACCAACTCTATGGAAGAAGATAATGGTGCAAACTATCTGGGGTATCATTCTGCCAAGGAACTCTAGGATGCTGTGTGTGAGATGTATTCAAATTTGGGCAATCAATCTCAAATCTATGAGTTAACCTTGAAACTGGGGAAGATGCGGCAAGGAGAGGAAATTGTCACAAAATACTTTCACTCTTTGAAACATTTGTGGTAGAAGCTGGATTTATTCAATGATCATGAGTGGACATGCAGTGAAGATGGTAATCTGTACAGGAAGATTGTAGAAGTAGAACGTATTTATGCTTTCCTAGTAGGGCTTCGAGATGAGTTTGATGAGGTTCGCGGCAGAATACTTCGGAAATAGCCTCTTCCACCTATTGGAGAGGTCTTTTCAAAGGTTCGGAGAGAAGAAAGCAGACGGGGAATAATGCTGGGCAAGGCAGCTACTGGCAGAAAGGATGGACCATTGGAAGGTTCAACATTGGGTACCTCTGGAGACAAGAAGAGCCGTGTTCCTGCAACAACTGTTTCTGAGGCAAATGTAAGCAAAATCCCTACTAACTTGTGAAGATTAGATGAGAGACCTCGTGTTTGGTGTGATTTTTGCAACAAACCCCATCATACATAGGAGACCTGTTGGAGGATTCATGGTTGACTAGCTTCATTCGGCCGTGATAGTAAGTCATCTCAGTGTGTCTCCTACAGCTAAGAGGCAACTGCATTCCCTTTCAACAAAGAGCAACTAGACCATCTTCTACAGCTACTTTCTCGGGTAATCCTACTGCTTTGATTGCTCACCAAGGTAGAAATTTAAAAGCCTTCTCCTGTTGTTCACAACTTGTACCTTGGATCATTGATTCAGGGGCATTAGACCATATGACTAATATTTCATATTTGTTCACATCCTATGTTCCTTGTCTCGATAATCGAAAAATTCGGATTTTTGATGGGAGTTTTTCATCTATTGCAGGCAAAGGATTTGTTCTACTTTCTGATTCTATTACACTTCATAATGTACTGCATGTTCCTAAGTTAGCTTGTAACTTATTGTATGTTAGTAAACTTTCTAAAGAGTCTAACTGTCGTGTTATCTTTTTTGCTTCCCATTGTGAGTTTTAGAATTAGATCTCAAGGAAGACAATTAGTAGTGCTAGGATGAGGGACGGTCTCTACTACTTTGAAGAGTTTGTCTTTGATAAAAAAAGCTCAGGCATATGGAACTTTTAGTCCTTCCCCTTTTCAAGAAAAAATAATGATTTGGCACCATTGGTTGGGTCATCCTAGTTTTGGATACTTGAAACATTTGTTTCCTCAGTTGTTCGAAGGTGTGGATATTTCTTCACTTCATTGGGACAATTGTCTTTTTTCTAAAAATCATCGTACTCATTATAGTTCAAATTAGTATAGTGCATCATCACCATTTTATTTAATCCATAGCAATGTTTGGGGTCCTTCACATTTGCTAACAAAAACCGGGAAACAATGGTTTGTCACCTTTATAGATGATCATACCCATTCATGTTGGATATACTTGATGAGTGCCAAGTTTGAAGTTGAGTCATTGTTCAAATTTTTTTATCAAATGGTTGTGACCCAGTTCCGCACTACTATTAATATTCTTTGTATTGTAATCAGTATATAGAGAGTTTTTTGCAAGAAAAATGCATCATTCACTAATCAACTTGTAGAATGATACCCTAATAGAATGGCATTGCCAAGGCATCTTCTTAAAGGTTTCCGTGCCCTCAGTTTTTCAATGCATGTACCTAATACTTATGGGGGGAAGTTATATTAATAGTATCTTATCTAATTAATAGGCTGCCTACTCGGGTGTTAAACTACACTACTCCCTTAGATTGTTTTAAACAAGTGCACCCCATAACTCGTATTTTTTCTAATGTTCCTCTGAGGATGTTTGATTGCATTGCATTTATCCACATTCCAAGTCAATGTTGATCCAAATTAGATCCTCGAGCTGAAAAGTGTGTTTTTATGGGGTATGCACTGAACCAAAGAGGTTACAAGTCTTATAATCCACATATTGGCAAAATTCATATCACTATGGATGTCACATTCATAGAGTCCCAACCATTTTTTTCCAACAAATCTCTTCAGGGGGAGTGCTGAAATTAGAGAAGAGATTTTGTGGCACTCAAACTCTCCTGCCCTTCCCACTCTTTTGTCCAAGTCCTCGGAAACACCTTTGCCGAATCTTGATATGTCAAAAATAGGGGGAGAAAAAGTTCAAGATCACTATGTGATCAACAAGGCCGAGTTTCAGGTTTATACTAGGAGAAAAACTCTTCAAAAGGTTGCAGATTAGAACCTTATCTTAGAGCCTCATCTGTCTGCAGCCTTGGGAGATGATGCATTGCCTTCATCATCAAGTGATTCGAATAGTACATTTTCCCCCCATTCTAGTTTCAAATTCTGATTCTGATACTTCTAATCTTGACATGCCTATAGCTTTTAGAAAAAAATGGGTTAGATCATGTACTCAGCATGCTATATCAAAACATGTGTCATATCAAAAGCTATCTCATCATCACAAAGCATTTGTGTCAAACTTGTCTCACATATCTATTCCTAGAAATATCCAAGAAGCTTTGAAGGATCCAAAGTGGAAGATGGCGGCTGAGGATGAAATAAGAGCACTTATGGAGAATGGCACCTAGGAATTGGTTGATGCACCAGAAGGAAAAAAAAGATTGTTGACTATAAATGGGTATTTCCTATAAAATGTAAATCCGATGGGAGTGTTGAACGGTATAAAGCAAAGCTAGTGGTAAAAGGGTTCACTCAGACTTATGTACTTGACTATCAGGAGACTTTTGCCCTAATTACCAAGATAAATTTTGTTTGGATTTTACTATCTTTGGCTATTGTTCTTAATTGGCCCTTACTCTAGTTAGACGTGAAGAATACATACTTGAATGGTGACTTGGCGGAGGAAGTGTTTATGGGTTTGCAACTAGGTTTTGCAGAAAATGAAGGCAAAGTCTATAGATTAAAAAAGTCGTTGTATGGACTTAAACAATCTCCAAGAGCGTGGTTTGAACGATTTGGGAAGGTGGTTTAAAGTTCGGCTATCACCAAAGTCAAGGGGATCACACACTATTCTTTAAACACTCAAAGGAAGGTAAGCGTGCTATTCTAATTGTCTATGTTGATGATATTATATTGATTGGTTATGAGTTGAGTTGGAAAACTTGCGAAGAAGTTGGCTGAGGAGTTTGAGATTAAAGATTTGGGTGTCTTGAAATATTTCCTTGGAATAAAATGTGTGAGATTCAAGAAGGGCATATTTGTAAACTATAGCAAATATGTGCTTAATTTGCTCAAAGAAACAAGTTTATTAGGATGTAAAGCAGTAGAGACACCCATGAAGCCAAATTTGAAACTTGAACCAGCCAATGCTGAAGAAGTGATAGACCGAGAAAGGTATTAAAGGCTTGTCGTCGACTTATTTACTTATCTCACACTCGACCTAACATAGCATTTGCTGTAAGTATGGTGAGCCAGTTCATGCACTCACTAGGGCTAAGGCATTTTGAAGCAGTATATAGAATTCTACGCTACTTGAAGGGACATTTTGGTAAGGGTCTAATGTATGAGAAACATGGATGCTTGGAAATTGAGGTGTTCATCGATGCAGAATGGACTGGAAGTATTATGGATAGGAGATCTACTTCGGGCTATTGCACATTTGTTGGTGGAAATTTAATTATTTGGAAGAGTAAAAAGTAGAGTGTGGCGGCAAGAAGTAGTGTTGAAGCTGAGTTTCATCACTTGCACATGGTGTCTGCGAAGTTATGTGGATTAAAAGTATTTTGAATGAATTACGGATCTAGAGTTCCACACCAATGAAAGTGTATTACGATAATAAGACGGTAATTGCAATTGCTTGTAATTCCGTGTTACATGAACGAACAAAGCATGTGGAAGTTAATAAACACTTCATGAAAGAAAAACTTGATAGCAGACTGATTTGTATGCTATATATTTCTAGTGACGAATGGGCTGTTGACATTTTGACCAAGAGATTGCATATAAGGCAATTTGACCGTCTAGTGAGCAAGCTATTTATGGAAGATATTCTCAAGCCACCTTAAGGGGAGTGTTGGAATGTGTCGCTATAAATTTGTTTAATTGTCATTGCAATTAATTAGTGATAGTTGTATTTATTAGCTACCAACTACCTATTAAATAGGTTCTATTTCCAACTGAATTCCTGATGTATATAAATAGAGACATACTGTATCTACAATGAACAACTTATACACACGTCAGTATTTTCAACTTTAGTTCCTATAGAAGATTTTATAACTTTTCTAAGGAATGGCATTCACATTATCTTGCACCAAATCACACACTATAATCTATAACTTAGAGACCACGATAGGCATATGTCAAATTCCAAATAACTTTTCCTAGAAACGTAATTTACCCCGTTCATATCGCCAATTTTAACTTGATTTGCGCCATAAGAAAACCATATTTACTCGCGAAAGGCGCTCACGCTATGATGACTACATATTTGCACTCTTGGAAAATATCCGTCTCTAACCCAATATACCATAGGCTTCAAGTTGCTCTTGAGCAATTTTCTGGGCAGCATTCAACTACCTAATGAATGCGAAAATGCGATGACTTGCTATGCGTTCTCTCCGTCGCTTGAACTGGGGTGGACTTCCAAACTGATATCATCCGTCAACTCCTCGCTCTCTCCGTCGCTCGAACTGGGGCGGAGTTCCGAATTGATATCATCCTCCTCGTTCTCTCTGTCGCTCAAACTGGGGTGGACTTCCAAACTGATATCATCTGCGACCCCCACCATGATCTTGCATCTGTGGATAGAGGCCTTGAGCGCAAATCAAAGATTTCACAGTTAATATATGAACCTGCGAAAATCTGAACTGGAAGATACCTCTCGAGCATGAATTTCTCTTCCTTATACTTTTCATTCTTGTCAAGTGCAGTAACCTGCAAAACATTGCAAAAAGCCTTTCGACAATGATAGCGCAATATGAAATCACGGATGAATACGTTCCTAGGATAATGAGTCGGCTGATGTAGCTCATTCAGAATATTAAGCACGATAAGCAAACAACCTTTATACTATCAACCAATGACTGAACTGCTACATTTGCACTTAGCTCTATCTGAAGAACGATGAGCAACAAATGGACAGAGATAAGGAACAACTATTAGATTGATAATAACCAGATTACACAGTGCTAACAAAAGGAGGGCAAAGATGCAATGAGACAGCTTTTCCTCTAGAGACGCCTATTGGCAAGGATGCCAAATGTACGCACAGATGCGCCTGCGATAATATTATCCAATAGCTATTGGGAATATTGACAGAGATCGATCAAGTCATCTTATTTGATATGATTCTCCTGATGTCTTATTTGATATGATTCTCCTGATGGGATGATCAAAGAGAAAGAAATGGTACTTACATACTTCCAACCGAGGCATTGCCCACACCAGCGACAGAAAATATCTTTAACAGTGAGCCCTTCACGAGATATCAATCTTTCTTCAGCTCCAACTGTTATATTCACCCTGAATTTCCATGGGACACAGAGAAGTAAACTTGAGATGTCATACAGAAACTAGCCAAAGAACCAATGGACAATTATACCCAACACAGATAGCAGTAAGCTCTCAAGTCAACTGGGCACAATAATTTTCACAAAACAGCAAGAGAAATCTCCATTTAACATTTTCGTGAGAACTCACGATGCTCAACCAGAGATATTTCTAGACACCACAGATGCGTGAGAGCGCACATGCGCACGCATGCCCACGCACCCATGCAAACATGTATATATGCAGTTAATCTTGTCTGCGGCGTTCTTATTAATGTGATTCTGGGTGATCATTGTAATTACAGCTGCTGACCAAGAAAGCTGAAAGTATTCACGCTACCTGCGGGAGTGCCCAGAGACATCTTGTCCAGAAAATTCAGACATGCATACACGCCCACATGCACATAGCACATATCCACAACTCCATACATCATCTCTTAGAAAAGAAGAAAAACAACCACCCATAAACTTTAAAGGGTTTTGAAATTTTGGCAGTCTTCCTTTTCATCTAACACATGGAGCGCTGACACTGTCCACAGGTCAGACAGCAGTCTTTCTAAAGCAGCCTTTTTATTTCATGAATTAAATTCATATGCAATCCCACGCTCCTGTAGACAAGAGGAGCTGTCATGGAATGTGGCTCCTAACAGTTGGAAGTAACAACTTTAAGTTCGTCCAATGGTCAAGAGTCTAATTAGAAAAAGAGAGGGCGAGAAAAGATAACCTTCACTTTCGTTGTTCGTCCCTCTATTTGCATGTTCTCAATACATGCTTTAGATTCTCTATCCTCACATGGATATAGGTACCATTTCTTCATTCCCCAAGGTGAGACATGTGAGACATTAAGGTCTTAGAGACTCTTTCTAAGTGGGGCCTCTTGTTAATCTACATCACTTTAGTGCCTTTAAATCAGCACTCTACATCTACTTAAGAGTTTGACCTTTCAATTACAAAATCATCACTGTGAATTAGCTTTATCATAAAGTCAAAGCCTCTCCCGCCATAAACATGACATACATTGCAAGGAAAAAAGAACCAAAAATTTGAAAAATTCTCAGTAGAACTTTGGGTTGGTAAACCAATATGTGGGGTTATATGAACAGAGCACAAAACACTGCTTATGGACGAATGAGTAACAAAATCACGGACACAATGAAGTCAATGCAGAATATTGCAATGAACTTACACATTAATGAAAAGGAATGGCCTTCCCTGGTGGCACTGTAGATACCAATGGAGCAAAGTTAGGGACAAAATACTGAATAGAATCACAGATAAGGTACACCTAAGCTAAATTATATAACAGAAAATAAAAAAATGGGATTTCTCTCAGTTGTGGAAGTCAACCAAAAATATAATCTCATGTATCTTAGGTTTCAAGAGAATCGAGCATGCATTTTTTCAGTGCAGGATCTTCTTTATACTGATGGCAAGAATGGACTACGAACTGAAAGAAAATCGTAAAAGCATGTTGTGCCATTTTAATTTTTGTAAATATCTTTCTGCAAAAAGATTGTTTTAGATGCACAAACATGGATCTCGAGGGGTAACTGCTTGAAGTAGGCATATCCTTCCATTCAGCAATACCCATACAGGATTGGCACCGCCCTTAAAACTTCTGCATCAACCAAATACAAGTGCCTATAGCATAAGAACAGATATTTGTCCACATGACCATGCCATTTTCCTGTCCACCCTGTGTTAATTTGAAGATTACTACTGTTGTTCTCTCACTTTAAAGGCCTTCACCAAAAAGTGATGTGAAAAACTCACCCGAGCATTTTTTGTGTGAATAAAAATTTCATGTACTTAGACATCTCCTCACTGTTTAACAGTGAACATTGTTATCATTATGTTGTATCTTCATATATATGCTTCATTGTCTAGATCACACAGCCCAATTTTTTCGACTTCATAGGCTGCAAATCAAATCCTAGTTTCATCCTCAGCAAAGGGTTTAACAAAGGATCCTTCACTACAAGTGAGAAGTTGACTACTGATAAGTGAGAAGTTTACTACTGATAAATTAGAGAGAGAACGCAAATAGTATATAAAGTTAAGAAGCATCTTCACTCTCGACCTGCCATGTCTACTACAGCATTGGCCGGCTAACCACCATGCTACTAGCTTCCGGATTAAAATAGAACCAATTGGCACAGAAACTGGACCTAAAGTACCCCAGTTTCGCCTGCCAGCCCACCACTCGAGCACAACCCACCGATCCAACAGACCAGAGAAGCCAACAATCCACGACAAACCATCAGGCATTTCCCCCAAATTCCATCTATTTGGGGTACCTTTAGCGACCCCTCCTCTCCATTTAGTTCAAGAACTTCCACAAATGGTGAGTACCCATTGCGTTTGAAGCAAACTCACGCCGAACCCTCCATCGGAACCAATCAGATCATGACCAAGCTACCTTAAAAGCTCCCCCTTTTTCTTCACCCTATCCGACTAGAGAATCAAAGAAATGACGCACCTTGGCGATCACATCGTCAGCAAGAACAAGAGGCCTGTTGCAGTAGCTGCATCCGTAGGCTCTGCCTTTCAATTTGACTAGAAACGGTCTCCCCATTGCGCTCTGCCTCCGCCCGCTGCAGCCGCTTCTACTTCTTCTGGCCTTGCGTGCTTGCACAGGAACCCCTCGATGGCAGGCATAATCCCGCCGTCGCCTCAACGCCTACATTCTTGGGGGAAGAAACGGTGGTCGTGTGGAGCGCCGGTTTTTGTCAAGCGGTTGTCATGAAAACGTCAGCCTGTGGCAGCCGGATCTTAGTAATTTTGTGAAAGTTTTTTTTTTTTTTTTGGGACTAAATTTTGTGAAAGTTAAGGAACAGTAAATTTGTTATAAATATATCACTTAATTTTTTTTTTTTGATGTTAAAAAATTAATTTGAGATAAACATCTTATTAATGTATTAATTTTTTTTTTTTGAAATTTAAAAATTAATTTGGATATATACGTTATGAGTGTACGGACTTTTTGATGGTGTTATCACTAAAGGAAAAAAAAACCCACCTTGGCCTTGGATGTGATGGCATGAAATCAGTTCTCACGATTTTCTTTTCATGTTTGCATGATTCAAAGTGATGAAGTTGGGTCAACTGAAAGTGGAGAATAAACATAACCAACTGATGAAAAATTAGTGTCATCATTTGATCATAAAATCAACATCTAATTTTGTTAATGTAAAAAGGGCAATTTTCTTTTGATACTTCTGTAGTAACTTCAAGAATCTAAATTCCGCTTATACCGACGTCTTTGTATTTGCCAAATAAAAATTAAGACGATCATGAAAGTAAATGTTTTCCTTGTTTATTATATAATTATACCCTCATGCATCTCCAATTCTAAAGTGACTTGTTCATTTTATTCCGTAATAAGTAGAAGACAAGATTCATCATTCATAAATGCTATGTAATCGGGAAGCGCTTTTTATTGGACATAATTGTGAAATAAAAGGTCTTATAGGAAAAAAGAAAAAAAATGGGCGATAGAAAATGCCTTCTGTATCGTAACATCTTTTCATGAAATGCACTGCTGTAATTCTCTCTCTCTCTTTTTTCCCGTACTTACTCGTACAGGCCTACTCTCTCTCCTCTTTCTCTTCCATGGCTGGCCGGCTGCCTCACTCTCCAATTTTTTTTTTACATTTATATAAGAGCCTAATTCCCTTTAAAAAAATCAATTTTGACCAAGTTGATCTCTATAAAAGCCAGCAATGCTAAACGTTGGGACTGAAATGATGAAAGATAAACCACTTAGAGTAGGAATCAGCATATATTTTCTATCTCACTAGAGCACCCAAACAAGTTTATTGCCCATCCATTGAGATGACTGCCATCTAGACTGCCACTTTTCACTACAAGTTCAAAAAGTACCAATCGCTTCAGCAACGTTCTCTACCGTCGTATCTTCAATTCCTTTTAGTGCAACTCAACATTCTTTCAACAAAAACCAAAACCTCCATAGATAACAGCAGTCGTGCACTGGTGATGGTGAAGCCAAAAGAACAACTAAGAGCAAGTAGAAAAGGTACAGTCCATGGATGGACCAATAATCGAATTCTATCCGCAAGTTGAAAAGGAAAATCCTGGTTCAATCCATGAACAAGGCCAACATGCCGCAAGCAGGTCTAACAACGTCCATTGAGTAGGTGGTGGCGAGCATTTCTTCGACCAACAACAAACAATCATCCATCTACAGGCCAAAAACCACAAGTGCTTAATTGATGGCACTCTGGAATTTCAGCTGTTCATAATAAAACGAACTCGAGAAAATGCAAAAGCAAGACATTGAAACAACTTGCAAAGCAAGCATCCCGGGAAAAAAGCAAAAGAAAAATGGCAGGACATCAACATATTGCAATAGACAGAAGAGCCTAATGAGAAAGACGGGCAACATCTCGAGCTGCTTAAGTTGGGCTGCAAATGAAAAGTGCAGAGACTCACTTGAGAGCCCAAAAGGGTAGACACGGTATCGACCAAGGTAAGAACTGAACTTAGACGGGCAACATCTCGAGCTGCTTAGGTCAGGCTGCAAATGAAAAGTGCAAATGAAAAGTGCAGAGGCTCACTTCACAGCCCAAAAGGGTAGACAAGATATTGACCATGGTAAGAACTGAACTTAAACACCAGTACTTTAAGTGCATTACTTTTTGAACTTTCTCAAAAGTTATAAACCAAACAATGGCTCACTCAAAGGAATCCAGCAAATGTGGCCAGAACAAAACCTGAATCCAATAATAGGCATTCCCAGAAAAAAAAATAAAAAATAAAAGGATACAGCACTGACATGTCCACTGTAAGCAGAAAATGTTACTTTAGATAATTCCAATCATTAAGGGTACGCATGATAAAATTTATGGCTAGAAATTGAGAAAATCAATTTCTGAAATTTTAGCTTATGATTTCTTTTTCAAATCTATTTATGGAATAGAAACCTGTTCCAAAAATAGAAAAATCAAATTGCGTCACTAAACGGATTTCTGTTCAAATCCTATTCTGGAGAACAGAAAAACAAAGAAATAGAGAAGTAGAAATTTTATCATGCGCGCCCTAAGATGCCAGAATTTGGAAAAGAAAGCACCCCATGCCATCGCTAGATATAAGAAACCAATCAATGACGAAAAGCTTGAGCCATCAATCACAAACTCTTAGAAATGTACTCTTGCAATTCATTGTTAATGGACTCTTCATGTCTTACAAACAGTGAGAAAATTGTCTAAAGCTCTGGGTCAAACTCCAGTTCTCCACTTGAACCACGCACGAACCCTCCCAGTAGTCAAAGATGAGCACTTTTTATCATATATTCGCAAAAACAATCTGAGGAAGTGAAATAAGAGCTTTATGAGAAACAATATAAAGATAGCATTGCATAGTTTGTATATCAGCTTAAAAGGTAAAGCAGAACAGACGTAACTCCGATCCAATAGAAGCATTATGGTCAATATGAAGACAAAACTCACATTAACTGCGTGTAAAATGATTAAAACAGCCCTCTCAGATGATAATATAGAGTGAGAGTTGGTTCTCACCATTACATTTGAAATGGGTGTGCATTAAGCAATCAAAAGCAATACAAGTGTGACGGCTTCAAGGATGCATAGTAAGTTCCCCAAATTAAAAGTTGCGCCCACTTTCATCAATGGTCAACATCTAACGGCTTTCTACATGGATCTTGGCAATCCAATTCTATCCAGTAGACAAAGTAACACAACTTAAAATACTAATATCAAATGAATGCACTTAAAGAACGGTCCAAATTACTTGAAAATTGTTCGCCCATCTTCATCTAGTCTTCTCTTGCCCTACAAAAGGAGAAAATACAATGCATTCCTTTACTCAGAGAGAGAGAGAGAGAGAGAGAGAGAGAGAGAGAGAGAGAGAGAGGATCCATGAAAACATTGACATTAACCCCTAGTGACTTCTCCAATATCGCCGATAGTTACTTAACTTTTGAAGCTTCAGAATAACCTTTCGGATGCTTTGCTCACAGCATTTTATCTCTTAAAAAGCATATTGAAGGACATTAGCTCCTATAGAAGATTTTATAACTTTTCTAAGGGCATTCACATTATCTTGCACCAAATATCTTGCACCAAATCACACACTATAGTCTACAACTTAGAGACATGATAAGGATATGTCAAATTCCAAATAACTTTTCCTAGAAATGTAATTTATCCCATTCATACCGCCAATTCTAATTCGATATGCACTATAAGCAAACCTTATTTACTCGCGAAAGGCGCTTACGCAACGACGACTACATATCTGCACTCTTGGAAAATATCCGTCTCTAACCCAATATAGCATAAGCTTCAAACTGCTCTCAAACAAATTTCTGGGCAGCATTCAACTACTTAATGAATGAGAAAATTCAACAACTTGCCATGCGTTCTCTCCGTCGCTTGAACTGAGGTGGACTTCCAAACTGATATCATCTGCAACCTCCTCGCTCTCTCTGTTGCTCGAATCAGGGCGGGCTTCCAAGTTGAAATCCCATTCGCCCTCCTCCATGATCCTTGATCTGTAGATAGAGGCAGTGAGCGCAAATTAGAAGATTTCACGGTTAACATGTGAACCTCCAATAATCTGAACCGGAAGATACCTTATGAGAATGAATTTCCCTTCCTTGTACTTTAGGTTCTTGTTATGTACAGCAACCTGCAACAGATCGCAAACAGCCCTTCAACAATGATAGTGCAATATGCAATCACAGACGAATACTCCCTTAGGATAACGAGTCGGCTTGTATGATTCATTCAGAATATTAAGCACAATAAGCAAACAACCTTTATACTATTGACCAATCGCCAAAGCACTACATTTGCACTTAGCTCTATCTGAAGAACTACGAGCAACAAATGGACAGATATAAGGATCAACTATGAGATTGATAAAAACCAGATTACACAGTGCTAACAAAATGAGGGCAAAGATGCAATGAGACAGTTTTTCCTCTATGAGACGCCCTAATGGCAAGAAAGCCAAATGTACGCACAGTTGCGCCTGCAATAATATTATCCAATAGCTATTGGGTATATTGACAGGGATCAATCAAGTCATCTTATTTGATATGATTCTCCTGATGGGATGATCAAAGAGAAAGAAATGGTACTTACATGCTTCCAACCGAGGCTTCGCTCACAGCGGCAACAGGAAATATTTTGAAAAGTGTGCATACCAGTAGTCATCGGTCTTTCCACTTCAGCTCCAAATGTTATATTCACCCTGAATTTCCACCGGACACAGAGAAGTAAACTTGAGAAGTCATACAGAAACTAGCCAAAGAACCGATGGACGATTATGCCCAGCTCTCAAGTCAACTGGGCAAAATAATTTTCACAAAACAGCAAGAGAAATCTCCGTCTAACATTTTCGTGAAAACTCACGGTGCTCAACCAGAGATATTTCTAGAAAACACAGATGAGTGAGAGTGCGCACACGCATGTGCACGCGCACACATGCAAACATGCATATATGCAGTTAATGTTGTCCGTGGCATTATTATTAATGTGATTCTGGGTGAACATTGTAATTACAGCTGCTGACCGAGAAAGCTGAAAGTATTCACTTTCCCTGCGGAAGTGCCCAAAGTCACCTTGTCTGGAAAATTCAGACATGCATACACGCCCACATGCACATAGCACATATCCACAACTCCATACATCATCACTTAAAGAAGGAAAAAAACAACCAACCGTAAACTTTAAAGGGTTTTGAAATTTTGGCAGTCTTCCCTTTCATCAAATACATGGAGCGCTGACACTCTCCACAGGTCGGACAGCAGTCTTTCTAAAAAAGCCTTTTTATTTCACGAGTCAAATTCACATGCAATCCCACACTCCTGTAGACAACAGGAGCTGTCATGGAATGTGGTTCCTGATAGTTGGAAGTAACAACTTCAAGTTCGTCCAATAGTCAAGAGTCTAATTAGAAAAAGACAGGGTGAGAAAAGATAACCCTCACTGTCCAAGAACACCTTATCAACAGCTCCACTTTCTTAGTTCGTCCCTCTATTTGCATGTTCTCAATACATGTTTTAGATTCTCCATCCTCACACGAATATATGTACCGTTTCTTCATTCCCCAAGGTGAGACATGTGAGACGTTAAGGTCTTAGAGACTCTTTCTAAGTGGGGCCTCTTGTTAATCTATGTCACTTTAGTGCCTTTAAATCAGCACTCTACATCTACTTAAGAGTTTGACCTTTCAATTGCAAAATCATCACCGTAAATTAACTTTATCATAGAGTCAAAGCCTCTCCGGCCATAAACATGAGATACATTGCAAGGAAAAAAGAACCAAAAATATGAAAAATTCTTAGTAGAACTTTGGGCTGGTAAACCAACAAAAGTATGTGGGGTTATATGAACAGAGCACATTAAGGACGAAGGAGTAACAAAATCACCGACACAATGAAGTCAATGTAGAATATTGCAATGCACTTACACATTTCTGAACAAGAATGCCCTTCCCTCGTGGCAAGCAAGGGACTATAGATACCAATGGAGCAAAGTTAGGGACAAATAATGAAGAGAATCACAGATAAGGTACATCAAAGCTAAATTATATAACAGAAAATGAAAAACGGGATTTCTCTCAGTCATAGTAGAAGACATCCAAAAATATAATCTCACGTATCTTAGGTTTCAAGAGAATCATGCATGCATATTTTCAGTGCAGACCGATGGCAAGAATGGACTACGAACTGAAAGAAAATCTTAAAAGCATGTTGTGCCATTTTAATTTTCGTAAATATCTTTCTGCAAACAGATTGTTTTAGATGCACAAATATGGATCTTGAGTGGTACTTTTTGAGGCAGGCATGTCCTTCTATTCAGCAATACCCCTACAGGATCGGCATTCCTGCTAAAACTTCTGCATCAACCAATACAAGCACCTATAGTATATGAACAGATATTTGTCCAGATGATCATGCCATTTTCCTGTCAACCCCATGTTAATTTGAAGATTAATGCTGTAGTTCTCTTAGTTTAAAAGCCTTCACCAAAAAGTGACATGAGAAACTTGCCCGAGCATTTTTTGCGTGAATAATAATTTCATGTGCTTAGACATCTCCTCATTGTTCAACAGTGAGCATTGTTATTATTATGTTCTATCTTCATATATATGCTTCATTGTCCAGATCACACAGCCCAATTTTTTCAACTTCCTAGGCTGCAAACCAAATCCTAGTTTCATCCTCAACCAAGTTTTTAAACCAAGATCCTTCACTACAAGTGAGATGCTGAATACTGATAAATTACAGAAAGAACAGAAATAGTATATAAAGTTAAGAAGCATCTTCATTCTCGACCTGCCATGTCTGTACCACTGGCTTCCGGATTAAAACAGAAACAATTGGCATAGAAACTGGACCTAAAGTATCCCGGTTTGGCCTGCCAGCCCACCACTGTGGAATTTTACATTGGAGATGACTCTACCTCCAGCACTCCCATCATAATTAGAATATCCGGAGCACAACCCATCAATCCAACAGACCAAAGAAACCAACAGTCCACGACAAACCATCAGGTCTTTCCCCTAAATTCTATTTGGGTACCTTTAGCGCACAAAATCGCAAGAACCCATTGCGTCTGAAGCAAACTCACACCGAACCCTCCGTCGGAATCGATCAGATCATGACCAGACTACCTCAAAGACTCCCCCTTTTCCTCACCCACTTCGGCTAGAGAATCAAAGAAATCACGCACCTTAGAGTTCAGATCGTCAGTAAGAGCAAGAGGGATTTTGCAGAACCCGCATAGGTAAGCTTTGCCTACCAATTCAACCACGAACAATCTCCCCATTTGCGCTCTTGGCCTCCGCCCGCTGCCGCCGCTTCTTCTACTTCTTCTTCTGGCCTTGCGTGCTTCGATCGGGACCCCTCGACGGCAGGGCTAATTCCGCCGCCGCGTCAACGTCTACATTCTCTGGGGGAAGAAACAGTGATCGCATCGAACACGCTTGAATTTCTAAAATGACGGCATTTCTAAGAGCCATTTATGCTGAACTTTTAAGTCGAATCCACATCGGATGAGTCACTTGCTGTGTGTATTTTCATGTCAGCAATTTGACCGAATGGTGGACAAAAGCTACAGGAAGTTACCCAAAAATCCTAAATTTAGTCTTAATTTTTTTTAGTTTAACCAATTTAGTTTGAATAAACCTTTTTACAATTTGACAATTAAGTTATTTAGACTAATTTTGATCGAAAATCGCTAATTTGGATACCAATCATCTTAAGTGGTGTGGTTGGCACTACTATGGATAATTCTTGTATTTTCTGTAATTTTTATTTAAAAAAAATTAATTTTCCTTTACTTTTTTTTTTTTTTCAATTGTATTGACGAGGGTCATTAGAGACCCTTGTTGGCTGCAAAGGCCTTACTTGAGGTTGGTGAGGGCCACAAAGGCCCTCATCAAGTCTAGGGCCCTCGCTTGCGGCTGACAAAGCCGCAATGGCCTTGCCTGAGGTCGCCAACAACCCTTATTGCTCGCAAAGGAAAAAAAAAAAATTGTTCATATTGGCGCTGTCAATGTCACATAAGACGATTAGCATCTACATTAATGGCTAGAAAGACTTAATTGATAAATTTTTCAGTAATTTTCTCCAAAACTAATGAATGGTAAATTTGTTATGTCCATACCACGTTAGGAATTTTTTTTGACATAAAAATTAGTTTGAGATAGATGTTTCTAATGTACCAATTTAGGATTTTTTTTATAACATGAAAATTAATTTGGGCAAATGCATCATGAGTGTATGAGATCTTTGATGGTATCACAAAAAAGAAAAAGAAATATACTCTCAACTCACCTTTGATTTAGTAGGATGAAATCGGTTCTAATGATTTTCTTTTCATGTTTGCATGATCCGTAGTGATGGAGCTGGGTCAATTGAAAGTGGAAAATAAACATAACCAAGTAATAAAAAATTAGTGTCGTAATATGATCATAAAATCAACATCACATTTTGTAAATGTGAAAAAGGGGCAGTTTTCTTTTGATATTTTTCTGTAGTAACTCCAAGAATCCAAATTCCACTTAGATGAATACTGACGTAATTGTGTTTGCTAAACCAAAATTAAGACAAATCATGAAAGTAAATGTTTTCCTTGTTTATTAATATGATTATAACCTCATGCATCTCCAATTCTAAAGTCAGTGACTTGTTCATTTCATTCCGTAAGCACGAGATATTTATAATTCATAATTGCTATGTAATCAAGATGTGCTTTATACTGGATATCATTGAGAAATAAAAGGTCTATCGAAAAACAAAAACATGGACGGCAGGAAATGCCTTCTGTATTGTAATACTTTTTTTCATGAAATGCATTCATCTATTCTCTGTCTGTCTATCTCTCTTTTCCGATACTTCTTGTATAGGTCTCCTCTCTCTCCTCTCTGTCTTCCATGGCCGGCTGGCTAGCTCCCTCACTCTCTAATTTTTATTTTATTTTATTTTATAGCCTAATATCCTAAGGTGTGTTTGGCAAAATGTGTTTCCGTTCCTCGAAACACAAGTTTTTGTTCTTTTATTCCGGAGAACAAAAAAAGAAACATAAATGCGTTTGTTTACACTTTTGTTCCTGAGAATAGATTTGGAATTGAAACAAAAAGTAGAAAAAACTCGTTTCTTGTTCTTGGGAACACTTCCGAGAAACACTTTTTTTTTTCTTCCTTTTGGTTGGTCGTCGGCTTCGGCCATGGCCGGCGATCTTGCCAAAGTGTCGCTGGTGAGGCTCGGTCTCACCTAGCGGTGGCTCGGTGAGGTCGAGCTCGCCCAGCCAAGGCGAGGCCGATCTCGCGCCGCCTGGGCGAGGCCGAGCCTCGCTAGTGGCCTCGGTGGCCAGGCGAGGTCACTGGCGAGGCTTGACCTCGCCCAGGCGGCGCAAGGTCAGCCTTGCCAGGCCACAACGAGGTCGTCAGCTGGTTGCTAGCCATGGCCGAGGTCGGCGACTGGCCAAAAGGAAGAACAAAGAAAAAAGAAAAAAGAAAAAAAAAGAAAAATATAATAAAAATATTAAAATATTAAAAGAAACAAAAAAATTATACAAGTTTACCAAGTACGTTTCTATTCCTGGAGTAATTTTTTTTTGCAATTACCAAACGAGTTCTTATACTCAGAAATTGTTCCCTAGAATAAAAACAAAAAAAACTAAGGGCACTTTTGATAACGATTCTGTTCTCGGGAACAAATTTTGATCAGAAATGATTATTTTTTATTCTGTTCTTGGAAACTGATTCTGAATAAAAGAACGCGTTTGGTAACTGTAAAAAATTTCTAATTCTGGAATATAATTGTGTTTGCTACCGTGTTCATTGATTTTCTTCCAAATCAATTTATTTTATTTTTTAAATAATTTTTATAATTTTTTCCTTTTTTTTTTCTTTTTTCTCCTATTCTAATTCTTCTTCAAGCTGGTTGCCAGCCCTCGGCAAGGCCGGCCCTCGTCGGCTCGACCTCACTGGTAGCTGGGCGAGGCTCGCCTGGCCACCAGCGGGGTTGGGCGAGCCTCGCTGATGGCTAGGCTTGCCTTCGGCGACCGGCGATGGCGTCTCGGCGGCGGCGAGCGGCGGTGGCGGGCGGTAGTCGCGGGATGGTGGTCGATGAAAAAGAAGAAAAGAGAAGAAGAATTTAGATTCTCAATTTTGTTCTCGAAACAACAATCAACTTTTTTTTTTTTAATTCTTGATTCTCGTCCCAAATTAATTCTGGGAACAAATTTGTTCCCGGGAATAAAAATTTTACCAAACGCGATTCTCATCCCAAACTGATTCTGGGAACAAAAAATCAGAATCTGGTACTGTTGGAATGGTTACTAAACAAGCCCTAATTCTGTTCAAAAATTATTCTCCAGAACAGAAACGTTACTAAATGCGCTCTAAAAGACATACCACTTTTGACCAGAATTTTATTTTATCTTGTGGAAAAACACCTATTTTCCGTCCGTATTAACATGTGGAATTTCCATCCAATGATGCCCTTAAAGTTACGACATGTCATTCCACATGTGCACCTCTCTCTTCCTCTGTCGATAGAAAATATATTCCAAGAACACTCATAAAGAGGTTGACCTAGATGTTCTTTTCTACCTCGTACACGATCGAAACTCTGGAAAATCGTAAGTCTCGTAGTCCGAAGTTCAAATAAATGCATGGAGGGAGAACTAGAAAAGAGGAATGTTCCCACTGAACCTGATTCTTATTGCAAATCCTCTTAGATAAGAATTGGACAAGCTGGAGTAAGTTGATCTCACTATAAAAGCTAGCAATGCTAAACGTTGGGAGTGGGATGGCTAGAGATAAATCATTTAAAGTAGGAATCAGCATATATTTTCCCTCATTAGATTACCCAAACAAGTTTTACTGCCCATCCATTGAGATGAATGCTATTTAGAGTGCCACCACTTTTCACTGCAAGTTCAAGAAGTACCAATAAGCAACGTTATCCATCGTTGGCATTCCTTTTAATGCAACTCGACATTCTTACAATAGAAAAAGCAAAACCTTCATAGATGCCAGCGGTCGTGCATTATGATGGTGAAGCCAAAAGAACAAGTAAGACCAAGTAAAAATGGTACAGTCCATGCATGGACCAATAATTGAATTCTATCCGCAAGTTGAAAAGGAAAATCCTGGCACAATCCATGAACAAGACCAAGATGCCTCAAGCAGGTCTAACAACGTCCATTGAGTAGATGGGGGTGAGCATTTCTTCAATCGAGAACAAACAATCATCCATCTACAAGCCAAAAACCACAAGTGCTTAATTGATGGCACTCTGAAATTTCAGCTATTTAAAAAGAAAGGAACTAGAGAATTTTCGAAGGCAAGACATCCAAAAAGCTTGCAGAACAGTCATCCCTGGGAAAATGCAAAAGAAAAACCACAGGACATTGACACATTCACCAGACAAAAGGGCCTAAGGAGAAAGATGGGCAACTTCCTAGTCGCATAAGTTGGGCTGCAAATGAAAAGTGCGGAGGCTCACCTTCACTGCCCAAACGGGTAAATACAGGATCGACCATCGCAAGTACTGAACTGAACACCAGTACTTTAATTGCATTACTTTCTGAACTCTCTCAAAAGTTTTAAACAAACAATGGCTCACTCAACAAAATCCAGCAAATCTGGCCAGAACAAAATCCTGAATCCAATATTAGGCATGCCCAGAGGGAAAAAAAATAAAAATTGAAGGGTAGAACACTGACATGTCCACTGTAAACAGAAAATGTTACTTTAGATGATTCCAATTATTAAAACGCCACTATTTGGAAAATAAAGCACCCCATGCCATCGCCGGAAATATCAAACCAATCGATGATGAAAAGCATGAGGCATCAATCACAAACTCTAAGAATTGTACTCAAATAAATCATTGTTAATGGACTCTTCATGTCTTACAAACAGTGAGAAAATTGTCTATAGCTCTAGATCAATCTCCAGTTCTCCACCTGAACCCCGCACGAACCCTCCCAATAGTCATCACAAATCATCATTGCAATCTGAGTCAAAGATGAGTACTTTTTATCATTATTTTCACAAAAACAATCTAAGGAAGTGAAAAAAAGGGTTCACGAGAAACAATATAAAGATAGCATTCCATAATTTGTATATCAGCTTAAAAAGTGATGCAGAGCAGACATGACTCAGATCCAGTAGGGACACTAGGGTCAATATGAAGGCAAAACTCATATTAACTGTGTGGAAAATGATTAAAACGGCCCTCTTAAATGATAATATAGAGTGCGACTTGGTTCTAACCATTACATCTAAACAGGTGGGCACTAAGCAAAAAAAGGCAATACAAGTGTAATGGCTTCAAAGATGCATGGTAAGTTCCCCAAATTAAAAGATGCGCCCATTGTCATCAATGGTCAACATCTAACGGCTTTATAAATGGATCTTGGCAAAGTTAGCCAATTCTATCCAGTAGACAAACTAACACAGAACTTAAAAAATACTAAGATCAAATGAATGCTCTTAAAGAATTGTCCAAATTACTTGATAATAGTTCGCCCCATCTTCATCTAGTCTTCTCTTGCCCTACAAAAGGAGAAAATAGAATGCAATTCCCTTACTCAGAGAGAAAGAGAGAGAGGATCCATGAAAACATTGACATTAACTCCTAGTGACTTGTCCAAAATCACGAATAGTTATTTAACTTTTGAAACTCCAAAATAACCTTTCCAATACTTTGCTCACGGTATTTTATCTCTTAAAAAGCATATTGAAGGACATTAGTTCCTATAGAAGATTTTATATCTTTTCTAATGAAGGGCATTCGCATTATCTTGCACCAAATCACACACTATAGCTTAGAGACCATGATAAGCAAATGTCAAATTCCAGATAGCTTTTCCTGCCATAACTGCTTCCTCATGCAAATTAGACACACGAGATTGTGGCGAATATTAACCCCAATGGTTAGTGACCATTTCGTATCAATTCTTATAAACCCATTTTGCATGAATTCTTTGTAATTTGCTATAATTACTCATATTTAGGTTTTGAAAACTTCATTGCTCAAGACTCAAGTAAACTATGGCAGCATTATCTCCAGCTCCCTCGTCTGAATCAACATTAGATTTTCATTTGTGGGAAAGAAAAACAAGAGAAACACAAAACCAGAACTTAGCCACAACATCATCTGCCTATATTGCAATCAACAAGCTAATGGGCATTCGAATCGATGGATGTTTGCGGTGCTTCCAAGAAGATGGGTTGTCTTCCAGAAAACCAGAGTTCTAATGCAGCATTCAGTAAGACTCATAGGCAGATTCTAGTTGGATCCAGAACTTGAAAATTGAAACAAGCAAAAAGCTCATTTTTACAACTTCCGTTGCCGCACCCCAATTTGTTCATTACTTCAGCAATGTCCAGCTACAACAATCATTTAAGATATACAAACCTACCAAGCAACTAAACTTACATCTCGCCCGATGAATGACGAATTAATGCATACAAGAAAATCCAGAACAGAAGAACAAGAAGCAACTATTGTAATAATTACCTTCAGGAGTCCAACCGGATGCGCGGCGCGAGACAGAGAGCATGGAAGTGAGCAACGCGGAAGAAGTGGCAGTGTGATAAGGGAGCATCGATTCCAAGCAGCTGCTCATCTCCACCGGGGACCTTCACAAGGAACGAGCTCATCAACAGTCAGTCAACACAAGCCAAACAGCAAGAATCGCGAACAAGAGTGCACGAGCAATCGAAGGAATCGGCAAGACACGCGTTCGCCAACTGCTTCTCCCATTTTCGACCTGAAGATGCGATGCGACATGGGCTTCTGCGCCGGGATGCGGAACGGCGACCGCGCGGGCGGAGGTTTCAGGCCGGAGGCGGCGGACCTCGCGGCGGAGGCGGAGGTCCGGAGGGACGGAGATCGGAGGACGGACCGCGCGGCGGCGGCGGACATGGCTATCGAGCGGTGGCGGAAGGAGTAGGGAGGGGTTTTTGGAGCCTTCGCTCTTCCGGGGTTTTAGGTGTTGTGCTTGGGGGGGTTTCGGCTTGCAAACGCTGAGCTACTTCTTTTTCTCTTTTTTAATTTTGAAATAATGCCGATGCATTTTTTTCCCCAGAAAGTAATCCCTTCCTCTAATATTTTTTTTTCCCTTCAAAATGGTCCCGATAATTTTTTGAAGGGATCCGTTGACTAGCCTAAGGATGCGTTTGTAACAGGAAAAGATTTTTCCAACAAAATGTTTTTCTCATTGTTCGGGTTTGATTCGCTTAGCATAATCAATCAATGGAAAATATTTTCCTAATCAATGAAAAATATTATCACGCTAAAATTTAAATTAAGAAAAACGATTTCCCTTTGAAAGAACTAAAAAATGTTTTCCAAAACGTTTTTTCTAACCTTAGGATTCTTGGTTTGAATTTTTATTATTATTTCTTTCCTTTCTCCTTCCCCTTCCTCCTCCATTGGTCGCGTGCCTCGGCGACTATTGGCAGTTCGGCAAACGGCCAAGACACAAGCCAATAAGCTCGAGGCTTGATCGATCCAGGCCAGCTTGAGCTCACCAACCTGAGCTCTGTTGGGGTTGGCAAGCTTGCAACTTAGTCGATCTTGGAGAGCTCATCGGATCCAAGTGAGCTCAAGCTCCGCTGAGACTAGAAAGCTCAAGCTTGCGGCTTGCTCGATCTTGACGAGGCAAAGCTTGCTTGTACTGTCGCTAGCCAATAGTGGCGGAGAAGGGAGAAAAAGAAAAGGAAAACAGAGAAAAAGAACATTAAAAAATAATTAGAAATTCGATTTTTTGAAGATATAAAATAAAAATAAAAAATTTAAAAATTCAAACTTTTGAAGAAATTAAAAAAAAAATTAATTTTTTTTTTGCCTTAAATAAAGTCATGAAATTGAAATCATTTTCCAATAATATCTAAACATCATCATACATTTTTTATCATATACTACTAAATAAAGGAAAACTAATCGTATTCGTGGAAAATATTTTGTCAGAAATCATTTTCCTATATCTTGAGTTTTTCGCGAAACAAATGTACCCTACACTTGTCACAAAAGTGTAACTGAGGCCTAAAACTTGTAAAAAGTTCAATTAAATCCTAAATCTTGTTAAATTAATGCAATCAAATATTTCCGTTAACTCCATCAAATTTAGTTGACGGAAAATGTTGGCATGGCTTTTTAAAAATATATATTTTCTCTCTCCTACATGGCTAAAATGATGTCATCTTGATCTAAACATGATATTTTATACTATTTCTATTTAAAATAAATACAAATTAAGTTAATTTTTTTTAAAAAAAAAAAAGAAGAAGAAGAAAGAAGAAGCAACTGGCGAGGCAGCCCTCGCCATTGTTGCCCCACCATTGTTGGAAAGGGCTAGCGATGGTGGGGGAATGGTCGACAAAGGCCACCATTGGGGGGGTTGGCCTCTACTGGCAGCCCTCGGCCATAACTAGGCGAGGGTCGGTCCCTGTTGCCCACTTTGAGGGAGGGCCACGACTCACCAACAGCAACGATGAGGGCTACAAAGCCCTCGTCGCTTGGTTTTTATTCCTCCTTTTGTTTTAATAAATTTTTTTAGCTATTTCTTTTAATTTAGTTTAAATAAATTTGTATTAAAAATCATATTTGGATCAAAACGACGTTGTTTTAGACTTATGTTTCGTGTTTTAGCCATGTCATCATCACATAGGAGAGAAAATATTTTAAAAAACTCATATCGGCAGCTTCCGTTAACCGAGTTGGATGGAATTAATAAAATGATTCGATTTTTGCAAGTTTTATGACTCAATTGTACTTTCATAATAAGTTTTAATACTTTCTATGCACATATCTCTTTTTTAAAAATATTCACCATAAGTCATTCCGTCAAATATTCCGTTGGAGTGCTAAGATGGATGCTTGAAGGCTTGAGTTCGATATCAAATTACAAGCATCACATTTATGATTCACTCGAACTTCTTATGAGGTGTCATATTAGTAAATCTATAAAATAAAATTAGTTCAATACAATGAAAAATCTCAAATTAGTATACTTATGACAAATTTATTATTTGACCACCAAAAACCTAAACCGATACACCTTTGACAAATTATTTTAATATGTATTAAAATGATATCCAATGCATTGCAAGTTTTATTAAATTTTAATGGTCTCAATTTGTCATTGATTTAGGTTGTAGTTTTTTTCTTGAGTTTTCAGAATGACCCCATTTATCTTTGTTTTTCTTTACTTTAGTTTATACTTTTGATGTTCTTGTATATATTGTATAAAACTATACAAATTTATTGATTGGTGTCTAATCTTAGCTGATTCACACGGCTGATGAAACCTTCCAATTTACTCTATGTCCAGGGGTAGGTTTGTTCATGTTAGAATTGTAGAATGTATTGATGGTCATAGTAGTGAGTAGCTTTACGATCAAGTTGCGATATTTTGCACTCAGATACAAGTTAGGGATTACTCCAATATTGTGAAATTCCACTATCTAATGCTGGGAAATATCTTGAGAGTGGTCTTAGATTAATTAAATATGATAGTTTGATATGGGAAATGATGAGAATTTGGGCTAATATTGGTTGTGTTTTGAGATATACAATTATCATGGTGAAGACATGTGAAATTGCATGTGCAATAGATAAAGTAATTGCGGAGCAGCGAGAAAAATACAAAAAAGTAGGGAAGGGTGTGGCTACAAGTATTCAAGTTACAAAAGACTCATTAAAATGCTACCCAAACTGATGGGTCTAGTGGGGTCTCAAGATTAGGTGTTGGCATTGATGATGGGTTAGTCGGGGGATTGATAAATATAGAATGAAATGAGCTGGTTGTCATGCTTAGCGATGGGTGGAATGAAGAGGATGATGAGCTTGTTGTGACCTCATAGTTTTCAGATAAGGAAGAAAAACTTTAAGTGGCTCTGGGGAAAAATTAGAATTTTCAAGAGAGACAATGCATATGGAGTTGCTAAGTTGCTAAAGATAACTAAGGAAATATATGTTGAAGTTACTAATGAAGTAGAACCAAGAAGGAGGAGAAAAGAGGCTGCAACATTGACCCACTGTGTGTGAAGATAATGTAAAGTTTGAGGCAGAGTACTTGGACTCAAATAACTATAATTTGAGCTTTATCACAAGTGATAAAGAAGAGCTAGCGTGAGAAGTGGCTGTTAGAAGGAAGGAGAGCACGCATGTGCAGTATGATGAAACCACAGAGACATCTCAGTCTGCACTGAATATGATATATGATGACCCTAAGTAGTTGGACGCTATCAACATATATGCAGCCATCAAAAGAGTTAACATTAATTTTATTAAGAATAACAAGGTGAGAATAAGGGCAATATATAAGGCTAAAACTTGTGACTAGCTTATTTAAACAATTAGAGATAATAACGAAAGCTTGTTTCTAGCAAAGACCTTTAAGGATGAGCACACATATATTTGGTCTTTCCAAGTGAGGAGGATTACATTTACATACTTGGTGAAACATTTTCCAAGTTTATGGAGGACGACTCCTTTAATGAAGTTAAAGGAGTTTAAGAAAATTGTGCGAGGGCAGTTGTTATTATAAACAAATGACCAATTTTAGGGTAATCGGAAAACTAAATGACATTGACTTTTGCCAATTTGAGTCACTATATCCCACACCGTCTATTGTGACAATATAATAATTCAAGGCCTTTATAAACTATCCTCATGAACGCTTATCCTCGACCTCAACAATGGCTCATGTAATAGGGTGCATTTGAATATTCACATTCCTCCTAACAAAAGTTAATAGCTCACTCTTCATTATTCCATTAACAAACATCCATCCAGCCCTATCTTCGAGAAATCCCTTTCATGCAAAATCAATCATTTTGGTGTTCATTATGGTGATTCTCTAATAAATTTTACTTTCACGCTAGCATAAGGATTTCAGTGAATAATTTGTTCATAATAATTTCAGAGCCTATTGAACTGATAGGAGTACATCCCATTTAATTTTTTGATTACCCTTAGCTTAGTCCTTTTGTACTAACTTATTGTAACATCTAAACCCATATGCTCTTGCACAATTTTCTTTAATAACTTCAACTTCATTGAAGTAAGCCACCCTCCACAAGCTTAGATAATGTTTTACCCATTACGAAGATGTAACTCTCCTCACGTGAAAAGACCAACTGCATGTGTGCTCATCCTTGAAGGTTGTCACAGTAAACAAGCCTTTGGTGTCATCTCTAGCTACATAAATAAGTCAGTCATAATTTTTAGCCTTACATTTTGCTCTCAATCACGTTGCCATTCTTGATAAAATCAATATTAACTCTTCTGATGACTGCATATTTGTTAATAACTTCCATAAACTGCTTAAGGCCATCAAATATCATATTTAGTGCAAACTGACGTGTCTCAATGGTTTCATCATACTACATATGCGTTCTTTCTTCTTCCAGCCTCTTGTATGGTTCTTCCTTGTCACTTGTGACAAAGCTCCAAATAGGGTCACATGAGTGAAAGTATCATGTCTCAAGCAAGTTCTACATTTTCACCCAAGGTGGTTGTTGTGATATCCTTCCTCTTCCCTTTTCCTTCTACTTCATTAAGAACTAACATTTATTTCACTAGATATCTTCACCCACCTAGCAACTGCATGTGCATTGTCTTGCTTAAAAGTTTTAATCTTGTCTGTAGCCACTTGGAGTTCTTCCTCTTCACTATCAGATCATCATCCTCTTCATTTTCTTGATTTTGCCCTTCTGTACGGATCTTAACGTGCCTCATTTAATTCAATGTTTATCAAACCCTCGATCAACCCATCACCAATATCAACACGTAAATTTGAAACCCCACTAAACCCAACAATATACTTTGATATTGATATGATTCCTCAAGGTAAAAAAATAGTCCAACTGTCAAAACTTCTCGCGAAGAGACACTTAAGTATCAAAAGTTAGGAAAGTGACATTTAAGTATTACTTTAAAAAAAAAAAAATTGGGACATTTGAGTGTCAAGTCCGGCAAACCCCATCTGAAGTTCCATGTGGCAATTTTTCATTAATATTGCTCGCCTACATGGCTTGTTGGAAAGCTGACACAGTAAAGAAGCGCCAAAACGACGTCGTTTTGGTGTAGATTTGATTTTAATATAAATATTAATTAAATTAAATTTAAAACCAAATTAAAAAAAAAATTAGTCGTAGAATGATGAGGGCTCAGTGCCTTTGGTTAGTCAGGGTTGTCGGCCCTTAGGTAGGGCCCGGTGACCTTGGCTGACCCTCTCCCAATCATCGCCAACCCTTCCTGGCGGCGGCGAGTGTTAAGCCCTCAGCCGCTTGCAACTAGCCATCTTCTTCATTTTATTAAAAAAATTATTTATTTATTTTTACAAATAAATAAATTTAGTTTTAAATTTAATTTAAGTAATATTTATATTAATTATCTAGCCACATCAGCAAAACGACATTGTTTTTTACTTGTTTCGCCAGAAGAACGCCACCTATGCATTTTGGTCGGATTTTCTCGCTATTGGCACTAAACTGATCAATTTTGTTCCGATTTTAACACTTAAGTGTCACTTTCCTAATTTTTGATACTGAAGTATTCCTGTGACAAATTTTGGCACTTCAAATGTCCATAACTCGATTCCTCAATAACTTTAATATTTGCAGCCGCACCCATACCTACATCTTTATCTTTTTCTCTCTAGTCCACAATTAGTTTATCTAGTGCACATGCAATTTCACGCATGTCCTCACCAAAGTCCAATCGTTAGCCCTTATCTTGTACATAAGTGTATAATTTAAGATAGCTCAATTTGTCTGGATCATACGACCACTCATTATTGTGATCATCAACATATTCTACTATCCTATTGCGAACAGACCTACCCCATCCCATAGAGTAAATCAGAATGTTTCACTAGCCATGTAAATTTGCAAAACAGTTTCACATAAAATTCAGCTAAAAAAAATATGAAACGGACACCAACCGATATGTTTCCATAGTTTTATGGTAGGAACAAAAGAACATGATGCATAATCTCAAAGCCAAGAAGAACAAAGACAAATGAGGGCCACGTTTGGAAACCAAGAAAAAACTACCATCTAGAGTTACAAATTGAGGCAACAATAAAATAAGAGGTGAGTGCACGGGGATTTCTAAAATTTGTCAATAAAGTGCAATTGAGTCATAAAGTTCATAAAAAGTATAGTCAAATCCTAAAATTTGTTAAGTTGGTGTAATTAATCTCTTTGTTAACTCCATCCATTTTGATTAACTAAAAAACGTTGGTGTGATTTATTTTAATAATTTCTCTTTCCAATGTGGACCTTAGGTGAGTAGGTCCATGTTATCAAAACGATGTTGTTTTGGATATTTAACTGATCCAAAAATGACATCTACCCCCTCATCCCCAAATGCAAACCTTCACTGTTTCCCTTGCTGCTCGATTGTTTCTCTTGCCCCAAATTGAAGTCTGAGCCCTAAATCAGAGTACATAAAGTTCGCTTCGTCGCTGATCATGAGTACGTGTTGGTGCTTGAGGCGTCTTCTCCATCCTTTTCCTAATTGCGTCTTAAACTGTATTTTCGTGATAAGTTTTAAAATTTTTAATGCACTTATCTCATAAAATAATTTAACAAAACTCACAATGCATTTGATATTTGTTTTCATACCCTTATAGGGCTTTGATCATACAACTTGCCTTAACAAACTATTTCCACCTTACCATATAATTGCATTATCATTTCCGAAAAGCTCTTAACGTGAAACCCTAAATCTGCCTCCATGCCTCAAATGTAAAACCTCTGGCGCTTACTCCTAACGAAGGTTCTAAGGCTTAAATTCTTGTTCTTACACGGCTTTTCCATGGATCATCGTATTAGAATCGGAGAGTTGAGCGCACGTGAAAACTAAGGAAAGTAAAAAACAAAAAATGAATAAGTGCATCAGAAGTCCTAAAACTTATTATGAAAATGCAATTGAGTCCTAAAATTTTTAAAAAGTGTAATTAAGTTCTAAAACTTGTCATGAAAGTTCAATCAAGTCCTAAAGCTTTCAAAATGTTCAATAAAATCATAAAACTTGTCTCGAAAGTACAATCGAGTCCTAAAATTTTTAAAAAATGCAATCAATGGAAGGACTTAGATTGAATAACTTTGATAAGTTTTAGGACTTGATTGTATATTTTGAAAGTTTTATGACTTAATTGCACTTTGTAACAAATTTTAAGATTTAATTACACTTTTTAAAAGTTTTAGGATTTAATTACATTTTCATGGCAAATTTTAGGACTTCTAGTCCACTTATCCTGAATAGAGAGAGAGAGAGAGATTGACTGCTGCAGAATGCCCAAGCTTGAGTCGTTTTGTGATGATATCTCGCGTAAAAAATTTCTTTTCCCTTGAGATATATATTTTACATGAATAATCAACCTTAAACCTTTTCCTATTCACCATAACACTGAATTTGTTGTATAATCCGGAACTAGATTGAATATTTAACAATATTTCAAATACCAAAATTGGGAAAAAGAAAAAAATCCTAGACATTACACGTTGAGCAATGGATTAAATCGATCCATCGACCCGAGCCACGAAACGAATGAAGAAACCTCGAATCCTACGACGAACCTCGAGCTTCTTCGCGGAACGGATCCCACAGCAGGAGCGAGAACAGGAGCAGGTTCGGCACCAGGAACGGGACGAGCGGGTTCACCTCCCTCCCGAGCCGCCCCCGCCGCAGCCGCCGCCGGAAGTACTCCCGCCGCTCGGCGTCCCCCCACCGCGCCTCCCCCGCGCCCGCCGCGAGGACCGGCGGCGGCGGCTGCTGGTACGGGCACTTGCAGCGCCACGACGTCTCCGGGAGGCCGAGCCGCGGGAGCCGCCTGAGGAAGAGGGAGAGGCTCCACCGGAGGAGGAGGAGGTCGGGGGATGGGGTTCGGGAGCAGAGGAGGGGAGGGTAGTCCCAGCGGAGGTAGCAGGGGACGAGGGAGGAGACGAGGAATTGGGAGTGGAGGGAGGGGGCGGTGGTTCGGGTGGTGAGGAGGTGGGTCAGGGCTTGGAGCTTCTGCTCCCATGTCGTCTCCTCCATCGTCGCGGTGCCTGTGAAATCGCGGTGGAGTTTTGCGGAGAAGATGAAGGGGATGGAAGGATGAGATGGCGTTTTCAGTCGTGACAATAAAATTAAAAAGGGTAAAAGCTAAATAAAAAATCCCAAATTCCACCAACTAGGACACATTTTGAAGTAAATATATCACGTGGACTTGTTACGTTGTCATAACATGTCATCCATGTTAGTAAATTTAACAGTAAAATTTGATAGAAATTAATAGAGTGTAAATTTATTACAAGTGTACGAATTTGAGATTTTTTGTGGTAAAAAATTAGTTTGAGATAAATTTATCATGAGTGTACAAGTTTGAGATTTTTGATGATTAAAAAATTAGTTTGGAATAAATTTATCATCGGTATATCAATTTGAAGTTTTTAACGATAAAAAAAATTAATATGAGATAAAATTGTCACATGTGTACTAATATGAAGTTTTTAAGGGTATTAACCCTTATTTCAATCTTATAGTTCAGAATAAAGGTTTTCAAACTCATTAATTTCTGATAATTTTTACAATTATTTTTAGGTTTCATTTGTTTCATAAAAATTAAATCTCAAATAACTTTGAAAAATGAATCAACACAATATCCTCTCATAATCAATAGAAAAATCCCTACTTAAATTTGTAAAAGTGACTTCCTTTTTTTCTAAAAAAAAATCAGCTGGGGGAAATCGTCTCACCCGAGACTAGCGAGGCCACCTTGGCTCGTGACCCCTAATTTTTTCCAAATTCTTATTAATTTTTCCCTTTTCTTTCCTTCTTCTTTACTTCTTTTTCCTCATAGTGGCCGGTGAGCTTTTGGCGAGGGTCATAAGCCACAAATTGATTAGATGTATTGAATTTGTATAATTATAAAATATTTAGTACTAAAGTAAAAAAAAAAATTTAAAACTGGATTGACATAACTATAATGGATGGAACTTTTTTGGTCATTTTCCCAATATCGAACATAAGAAATCAACTTTCATCGCATTGGCCCAAGGACAACCAAACATAACAAAATCAGACCATATTCCTGGAAAAATATTATTTTCGAAAATACATTCCACCGCAGTCCGTTATTCGTTAAATAAGTGGAAAATCACTCATCGCAAAAATGGGGAAAAAAAAAAAAACTAACAATAACGAAAAAGAAAAAGAAAAAAAAGCTTGCACTTAGCCAACGCGAAAATAGTACTATTCATCCGTGTAACGATGGCCCAAAGGAGGCTGCAAATGGAGGAGAGTCTCTCCATCTCTCTGGAAACTTCGACACCCTTCTCGTCCTCCTCCCCTTCCTTCTACACAAATCTCTCTCTCTCTCTCTCTCTCCTCCTTCTCTCTCCTCAAATACACTCCCACCGCCACCGCTTTCTCTAACTCCATCACACGACCCAACACCAGAGCACACGAACGCCAGACAGAGCTCTGAAAGAGCTCCACGTTCTTCAACTTGGAAGATCATTGAGATATAGCAAAAGAAGTAGCAAGAGAGGGAAGAGAGAGAGAGAGAGAGAGAGAGGAGGGGTTGAGGGAAGAGATGGGTGTGGATTACTACAAGTTGCTGCAGGTGGACAAGGGCGCCAGCGACGATGACCTGAAGAAGGCCTACCGGAAGCTCGCCATGAAGTGGCACCCCGACAAGAACCCCAACAACAAGAAGGACGCCGAGGCCAAGTTCAAGCAGATCTCCGAAGCGTACGAGGTACTTGTCACTGCCAGCTTTTTTCTTTTCGTCTTTCGTCGCGTGCTTCCTGAGACATCGCTTTCCGATCGGCAAGTTCTGGTATTGACCGTTTCCGGTGCTGAAAGATCGGTTTTTACTTCGTGGGTATCCTCTTAATCTCATCTTCCTTGGCTAGTGATTGCGTTGAGTTCACTGAACATTCATCGCTCGTTTGTGCCGTACGAGGAAAATTTTAGCATTTGTAAGGAGAATTCTGGAGGCGAATTTCTTGTGGAATTTGGACTTTGGATGGCCTTTTGATGTGTATTGATGAGAATTGATGGACAATGTCAGTCTAACCATTACCGTGTTCATGTGATGTTTAGGTTCTGAGTGACCCTCAGAAGAGAGCAATTTACGATCAGTACGGTGAAGAAGGACTTAAAGGCCAAGTCCCGCCGCCCAGTGCCGGCGGTCCGGGAGGAGCGACCTTCTTCCAAACAGGGGAAGGCCCGAACGTCTTTAGGTTTAACCCGAGGGATGCGAATGACATATTTGCGGAGTTCTTCGGGTCCTCGAGCCCGTTTGGAGGAGGTATGGGTGGGGGCGGAATGAGGGGCGGGGCGAGGTCGTTTGGAGGAATGTTTGGAGATGATATATTCAGCTCGTTTGGAGAAGGTAGGCCGATGAGCCAGGCTCCTCGTAAGGCTCCGTCGATTGAGAATAAATTGTCTTGCAGCCTCGAGGATCTCTACAAAGGGACGACTAAGAAGATGAAGATCTCTAGGGAGATTGCGGATGCTAGCGGGTATGTTGATCTTGTCCTTCTTTCCAATGTTGCCTGTTCACATGTCTGAGCAAGTGTAAATGATGTTCTTGATGAGCTTGCTAATGCGATGGCTTTCGATACTCCTATTTTTGGCACTCGTGATCCGAAAGTAGTTTCCTTATGTTGGTTCCTATAAGTTACCTGTGCCTGTTGTTTGCAAATGGATATATATGCATGTTTCACTAGGTGAAATGATGGTTTATTGGCTAGACAAAGCTTGTATATTAGGCATGTTCTAGTGTTTATCCTTTTCATTGGATGCAATCTTTAGCTATTTGCTTATATGCACTCTTGGAATTGATGTCATTAACTTATTGCTACTCTGTTTCTGGATTATTTGCGAATTAGCTTAATTTCAGGACAGGTGGTAAATTCACCACTAAGTGTGAACGGCATCATTTCCGAACTATTTCTGCAAATTGTGCATTCTATTTTGATGGTTCAGCAACTAGATTTAGTGCTTTATTGAGCTTGTGAGCAAAAAAATGGTCAAGCAGGTGTTTTCACATTCTAGTTGAGCCTATGCTTTCTGGAGCCCTTCCATCTGTTTCTTCTTTTTGCTAGGTTGAAGTGCATGTCCTAAGCTGTCGTGTCTTTCTTGCACAGAAAAACTTTGCCCGTGGAGGAAATCCTAACCATTGAAATAAAGCCTGGGTGGAAGAAGGGCACGAAGATTACATTTCCAGAAAAGGGAAATGAACAACCTGGTATGGTTCCTGCGGATCTCGTCTTTGTGATCGACGAGAAGCCTCACGGCACCTTCACAAGGGATGGCAATGACTTAGTTGTTACGCAGAAGATATCGCTTGCAGAGGCACTTACAGGGTACACGGTCCGCCTCACCACGTTAGACGGAAGAAACCTGACCATACCCATCAACAGTGTGATCCATCCGACCTACGAGGAGGTCGTTCCTAGAGAAGGAATGCCCATACCGAAGGAACCCTCGAAAAGAGGGAACTTGCGAATCAAGTTCAACATCAAGTTCCCGACAAGGTTAACTGCCGAGCAGAAGGCCGGGATCAAAAAACTTCTGGGTCCGTGAGAGGTTTGATTCTTGTTTATGAGTTTGAAATGATGTGCATATATCCGTTTTGATGGAACCATTCATATGATATAGTGAGTTGGAACTGTAATGTAACTCGGGGTTAAGGCCAAATGAATAAGGTGTACAATAAGAAGCTTAGTCTTGAAGAAAGACAGTAGCAGGATGCAGCACCATTAATGTCGTTCCAACTTTCTCGCTTGTTAATATAGTCTAGCACTGTGAAGAACTGCGTTCTTCAACGATTTTGACGTGAGATTGATCCTTTATATCTAGCTCGCATGGGTTAAGGGTTCCCTGCGCTGACCGTTGTGTCCTAGCAATAACTTGCGTGAGTTGTTTCCCTGTTGTCTAGGAGCAAAATAGAAGCTGTCTTTTAGAATATGCTTCCTGTGGATGCACCAGACGAGTTGGAACAAGAGGCACATTGAAAAACTTACCCAGAGATTATTGCTTGAACCATTAGAACGATCCATTAGAACGATCACGCATTGGGTTAAACTGCAGGGGAATAAAAAGCAATTTTCCAAAGTACCTTTGAATGATGAAGGAGGGCAAGTGTTTTAAGTAACTCATTTTTATGTATATTTTGTAACACTACTTTGAAATGAAAAAGAAAAAAAAAAAGAGAGAAAAAAGAAGGGCAGAGATGGGCGAGCATCGACAGAGAAGACTAGGCAAGCTTCGTCGGTGGCGGCCATACTCGAGCATCAGTGGCGAGGAGAGGTGATTGTCGGCCGGGCAAGGGCCATGCGACCTTAGGAGGCGTGGCCTAAGGTCATGCGATCCAAACAATATCAGGTGGCCATTGCCTGGATTGCGTAATCTCGTCGGCCCTTTGCAGCCAAATCTTGCCCTCAGCGGCTTCTTGCCAGCCGCCTTTACTCAAATAAGATAAACAGCAACAACAAAAGCAAAATTGAAAAGGGAAAAAGTTGACAATGATGGTTTGGGAAGGAAAAAAAATTACTTTAGTCTCAAAAATAAACTCTCATAAATGTTGAAAGTTCAGGACAGATTCCTTGAACTTTCAGTTTTATCGAGGCCAGTATTCGGCCAAACGGGCCTCAAAACAATTAGCTGAATATCTCATTTCTGTCTCGAGACCTGTAAGATATATCATTTTGCTTTTATCATTCTACATTTGCCCTTATTTGTGGATCTGTATTTTGCCGAAAGAGGGGGAAAAATCTCGTTCAAATCCTAAAGTTGGATGGTTAATTGCTAATTATTGAAATAAATGTAGAGGTTCTAGGGAAAAGTTTAATTTATAAATTGCTATTTGCAATGTCTACAGTGTGCCTGAACTTCTAGTTTTATCAAGGCTAGCATTAGGCCAAACGGGTCTCAAAACAATTAGCTAAACATCTCATTTCTGTCTTGAGACCTTGTAAAATATATTCCTTTACTTTTATCATTCCGCAATTGCCCTATTATGTGGATTTGTATTCTGCCCAAAGAGGAGGAAAAACCCTGTTGAAACCTTAAAGTTGGATGGTTAATTACTGATTATTGAAATGAATGTAGAGGTTCTAGGGAATATTTTAATGCATAAATTGCTATTTCCGGCATCTACAGTGTTTTCCTTGAACTTCCAATTTTATCAAGGCTAGCATTTGGCCAAACGAGCCTCAAAATAGTTAGTTGAACGTCTCATTTCTGTCTTGAGACCTTGTAAGATATATCCCTTTACTTTTACAACTCTGCAATTGCCCTACCCTGTGGATCTATATTATGTCGAAAGAGAGGGAAAAACCCTGTTTAAACCCTTAAGTTGAATGGTTAATTGCTGATTATTGAAATGAACCTAGAGGTTCTAGAGAAAATTTTAATATATAAATTGCTATTTCCGACATCTCCAGTGTGTGAGCGCCTTAGAGAGAGGGGGGGAGGGGGACAATGCGAAACCAATGTACTAAACATTTAGCACAATTTTGAATGAATTTCTAATTTAAATAGCTCATTCGTAGGGAAGCAATGTGAACAATCACTCTCTCCATTGAACCTAATACAAAAATACAACTATATATACCTCATTTCATTCAATTGGACTACAAATTATTTGCCCAGATGAATCTGCTGGGAAACTCATTGAATTGTTCTCGGCAGGAGTTAGCAGGAGCTAGCTGCTACACACATCGCACCATCCCAGATGAATCTGGTGGGAAACTCAAAGTACTAAACATTTAGCACAATTTTGAATGAATTTCTAATTTAAATTGCTCATTTGTAGGGAAGCAATGTGAACAATCACTATCTCTCCATTTAACCTAATACAAAAATACAACTATATATACCTCATTTCATTCAATTGGACTACAAATTATTTTCCCAGATGAATCTGCTGGGAAACTCATTGAATTGTTCTCGGCAGGAGTTAGCAGGAGTTAGCTGCTACACACATCGCACCATCAAAATTTTGATCCGACCCATGAATACCCTCTAATTCTGGTACTGCTATGAAACCCGACCTCGAAATCACTTCACTCGCTGTAATCTTCTGATACAGCCGAGTCCAAACTCTCGCCGTTCGGGATTGTGTCTAAAGCCATATTGTCAGCATCGCCTAAATCTGCATCACCCTCAGAGTCCTCATCAACGACATCTTCTACGCCTTTGTTATTGTCATAAGAATCAACATCCTCATCGCTGACGTCCATTTTACCCCAACCATTTGAAGTTCCATCTAACCCTACTTCCCAATTTCCCCTATCAAATTCGTAAGCCACCGCTTCATTTTCATCAGATTCCGCCTCTTCCATGCTGTTACTGTCATCAGCTGTCACCAAGCGTACTGGACTTTTCTGTTCAGCGGCCCATTCCTCAACTGCCGTAGAGTCCTTAATTATATTTGGCCTCGCTGTCTCCACCATGTTGCCCAACAACCTCCCCTGAACAGCCTTACCTTCTGTCCTCCTCCTCCTCAATGTCCGGCGGCCCCGCCCATAACCTTGCCCCTGTTGAGTAAACCCCCGATTTAAACTCTCAACGTTTAGAGAATTCTGTTTACCAGCAAAAGGTTTTGCACCAGGTCTCCTCTGATGCATTCTAGCATTGCTTCGATCACGGCTCCCAAGTCCACGTTTTTTACAGTTGCGACCTTTAATGACATCAGCAGAAAGGTCTTTCATCTGTAGTTCTTGATCTCCCTCTGATGGTTCGGTCTCGTTGAGCTTGATTGACGGGGTATTCACAGGAAGCTTCTGTAATATAAAGAAATAAGGAGGCAACTAACAAAATTACATGTAAATAATGCATTTATATAATTCAAGCATCCACCGTGCATCTACATAGCCCCACCAATTTACACTAGTGGAGGCTAGTTAGACGCTTAGGGTGTGTTTGTTTATTTCTGTTTGTGTTCCCCGGAGCACAAATTTTTGTTCATTTGTTCCGGGGAACAAAAAAAGAACAGAAACACGTTTGTTTACACTTTTGTTCCCGGGAATAGAAACAAGAAGTAAAAAAAACTTGTTTCTTGTTCCCAGGAAAACTTCCGAGAAACACTTTTTTTTCTTCTCATTTTTCTTCTTCTTTTTTCTCTTTCTTTTCTTCTTCTTTTCTTCTTCTTCTTCTTCCTTTTGCCAGTCACTGGCCTTGGCCATGGCCGGCGCCGGTGACCGGCCAGACAAGGGCCGGCGACCTCGCCGGAGCGTCGCCGGCCCCCGGAGAGGCCGAGCCACGACGAGGCTCGGCCTCCCCAGCCAGCACAAGGCTGGGCCTCAGCGGGGCCAGGCTGGCCTCCGGCCAGCTCGCGGGACGTCGCCCCGGTGGCCAGCGACCGGCCAAAGAGAAAAAGAAAAAGAAAAAAGAAAGAAAAATATAAAAAAAATATAAAAAAATTATACAAGTTTACCAAACACGTTTCTATTTCTGGAGTAGAATTTTTTTGCAATTACCAAACGCATTCTTATATTCAGAAATTGTTCCTTGGAACAGAAACAAAAAAAAACTATTTCTATTCAAAAATTGTTCCCAGAAATGTTACCAAACGCGCCCTTAGCACCCTAAAAGCAATCTCGCTGATTTAGTAACAACTGTACTGAAATTGTTCTACATCCTCTAAGATTTCTATCCCTACTCTGTATCCATTCAGATTTGTCATTCATCTTGAGCACCTTCAGTGTGCAGGCAATAGAATACTTACCATGTAATCCTCAAGTGCCATATCAACACCAGGCTCAGATTTTTCCTGTTTTACGTAAGTTATAGAAGAATCCAGCTCAAAAAGCCTCAAAGCCACAGCAGCTGTAGTCTGTGGAATCCATGGAAGGACAGAAACAGCTTCAGAGCTCTTTAATTCATCCCCAGTATTTCTCACCAAGCCCAGCAATTCCTTCGACAGCTCAAAGTCCGCTGATAAATACTCCCGCTTAATAGCACCCTCAAGTAGAGTTACCATCTACAACAAAAATGTTAACAAGCAATAAGCAAGTCAGATGAGCAGCTCACAAGTTAGGCTGGCCACATCGCTAAACAATAAAAGAATATGAGACAAAAGAAAATAAAGAAAAAGATGACATACAATCATATGAATAAATAAAATAGTGAGTCAGCGTAGCAGCCCACATACAGTTACAAAGGAATGAGCTAATAGTGCAGAGAGGCACCAACCGGTGATCTATATAAACGGCAGTAAGGCAAAGTTGCAGCACATGGAATATCATACCTAGAAGCCATTATCAGCATCAGATGTGCAATTGCTTAGTCTCTGATTCACACATCACACATGCAGACAATTGCCTAGTGATCTATCTTTAACCTCAACTGGGTAAATTAATTGTAAGACTTCCAACTTTCACTACGTCTCTTGATGTGTTCATGGATAATTAGTCAAGTCTGAAGGGCCTGGCTCAGATAATTCTTGTTGTGGCATGAAGAGATGGTAAGATAGATAGTAGATTGGACTCAAGTGCACTTCCATGCCTCGTGTTTGCCAATCATGTGGAGTCTGATTAAGTGCATAATAAAAGAAAAAATAATATCACTTACAGTAGATGAGTAGCAGAACTAACTTATTTTTGCAACAAATTCTAAAAAAGTGAGGACACAAGGACAAAGTGAGGTTGGTTTTGTTTCAGAACAGAAAAAGAAGAGGCCAAACAAAATGAGGCTCCAACAAGAAGGATGGGCATCAAGGTGATCTATTTAAAAGAAACACATCTATGACAAAGAGAACTGAAGAAAGGGCCATCTCACAACAGGGGATTTATCTTGGCAGCTTTCAACACAGTAGTTACCATAAAGTAGCATTTAGAGTACTGATATTACAGAACTTGTTCAACGTACAATTTCTTTCAAGCAAAAATTCGACCAAAAAACAAAAAAAAATTATTTCAAGCAATCACATACTAACGAAAACTCATGGTTTACAGGCTATATTTACACTATGATGTAAATAAATCACAACTATAAGTTGCAGAATGTATATTGCACAGACCTGCAGAAGTTCCTCAGTGGATGATGATGCATTCAACTTCATACCCCAAGTCTTTCGACAGTCCATGTCTTCCAGCCAGAACGAATGAATAGCTTCTGATGGAATATGAACCTGAAAGCAGAAATGGTTAATAACATGGAAAAACGGAGAAGCATGTATGAGGTGGCGCATGAGTTTAACGAAGAGAGAGAGAGAGAGAGAGAGAGAGAGAGAGAGAGAGAGAGAGAGAACATGACATGACACAGCTATTACTAAGACAAAGCAAATTTAACAGTGAGTAGCCCTCAAGAAATTCCGATGCCCTTGGCCTTACCTCTAAATATGCTAACAGCGCTTTGATTAATCTGATTCCAAGGGGAAGAGAATAATCCAAAATATGAAAGTACCCATGTTCCAACTTCCTTTTGTCTTCACATCCCACATGATTAAGTGAAAAGTCAAATTCACTGCCAAAAGTCTTGTGGCAAGATTGGCAATGGATGGCCTCAAAGAAGTACGTGCTGAGGCAGCTATCACAGATGCCTAACAGCTGGTCACACCTCTTCTTCCTGACTTTTACGCTGGACAGTGAGGATGAGATGCAGCACTCTTTCCACATCCACTTCTGGAGATCTTGATATCTCTTCAATGCAGCCTTCTTCTCAAATTCATTTCGGCCAAGCTCAATTTTGATCGATGATGATGTCTCAAATGAATCAGAGTTTGAAGCACAGACAGTACTGTTAGGACTGTCAAAATCATTAGGACAATCAGGACTAGAATCCATTTCTGCTGGTTCGTTTTTAACAGGGAGTCCACCCCTTGAGAAGACTTTCGCAGACTGCAAGTTCCTTCTAACATTCTCCTTGAATAGGGGATCCACTTCCAGCAGCATTAGACGCAAATGGGATTCCCTTATCCCACGTGTATCTAAGGACATCAAAAGAGCATCAAAAGCCTGCAAAAAAAAAAAAAAAGGACAGAACAATGATATTAAATACACAACCTGAAAAACCTAACAAACACCTTATTCAGAGAATAAGGTAACGATAATGTCGATAATGTTAACCAAAAGTCAGATATGATGGACAAAATGTTCCTTAATCACTACTTTCAAAATCATATGGCCGCATTTTTGAAAAAGCGAAGGTGACATGATTACCCTCAGCAACATACCTTCAGCTACATTACTGCAGTGTTCTTTATTTGGAAAAAAGAACACCTGCATACATACTAAAATGATCTTGGTTTTATGGTACACTCCTAATGTGGCTTTCGGAGCTTTTGGCTCCAATAATTCTGTTTTATGACTCACAAAAGCATTAATAATCAGTTTAACTTGCTAAAAAATCAAAAACATGATTTTGTCCAGTTTGGATAACATAACCAATGGCCAGTTGAGCCAATCATTAACCAGGCTGCCCTGAGCTTGTGTTTACCTTTTCCTCTTCCTCTCATTTCATATGCAAAATGCCATTTTCACCACATGGTGTCATAATTAAGGACATATATGTTCTTAGAGATGAGTGACAAAATATCTAATTGCATACACTTACCTCTTCCGTATCTATAAGCCTCCAAGAATTGTCATGTAGCTCGACAAATATCCTGCCTGAACCAGGATCGTTTTTTGAGGCGGATGCAACAAACCACCAATACCGATTTCTCCTGCGATCCTGACCAAGAGGCAAGGACCTGTATACATATATCTCTTCAGCTCTATGAGCAATGTAAGACTTCAATTGAGTGCGTGACCGTTTTGAAGCATGTCCATATTGCATAGATAAGTTATCAGGACCTCCAGGTCCTCCAGCAGAATCCTGAACAGCTGAGAATCTTTCGGTTGGAACACTGCTCAAGTCATTCTGGAGACCTTCGGGACCATGCAATGAATTTTGGTTCTCTGTGGAAACATCATTGTTTTTATTATCAGCTAGAAGCCAGGAACTGTGGCTGCCATCCACCACAGAATTGGGAAGCTGAAATTCAGTTTTGCTCCCTAATAAGGACAAGAAATCCACTTTGGCAATAAACTCATCCTTCAGGCGAGACTTATCCAACTGTGCCTCTACCCACATTTGCTTTTTCAGAGCACTTGCTGCTTCCAGCCGGTCCTGCAAAAAATTAGACAGAATTTTAGGAGAGAATTCCTTTTTTTTCAAAGCAAAACTCTTCAGTAAAATGCAGAAGGCTGACTACCTCAAGAACAGCACGAATTGAGTTCCCCTCATTCGCAATACCAATTAAAGCAACAAGAGCATTCAGACGCTCCTCAACACTGAGATGAGAATATTCCCCTTCAGTAAGTCCACGAACCCACGATTCACCTGACTTACTTTCATCAATCTCCACACTTTCCTGATCATCTTTACCACCACAAAAATCCTCAGCATCCTTATGGTGCTCAGTGGCAGTGCTTGGATGACACACATCCACAGAACCGGCAACAGTGCAAGATTCTACATCTCCTTCAATCTCATTTTGCAAATTTGTATCATCAGAAACATTCTCCTTTCCAATTTCTGGACAAGCATTCGCTTGACCACATTGGTCCACATCATTGTTAGCACTCAATGTGTTGGCTAAATCATCGACTTCAAGATCCTCATCAACATCACCTTCAAATTCTTCATCTCTTTCCCCTTCATCCTCTCTTTCCACTTCATCAGCATCTTCTCCAGATAAAATTCCATTCTCGAATATTCTTATTTTCTTTCTGGCTTCTGACAAAATTGACTCAGCATCAGCTGGATCCTTCCTATAAGCAGATCTGACACGATAGGTTGAGGGAGCTATTCTTTCAAAAAGTTTTGTATCCCTTGTCAAAGCAACAGAAATGGAAGCTTCTGGTGTCTTGCTTGTGGTGAGATCCCGCAGTCCAGATTTCTATAAATAATGGGCTAAATCAGATTAACAGTGAAGAACCAATCACTACCCTGACCAGAATCTATTAAATACTAACCTGAATCTTGTCTGCCAGTTCTAATACAGTCAACCCCTTGCTTCCTTCGAGGGAGAGGACATGAAATGCGGCAAATTTGACAGTTCCAGGTGTCAATCGGTGCCTAGATCTCCTAGGAAGTAACAAACCTTTATCTCGCATGATGGTGAGCGCTTTCTCTGCAGCTGAACCACTGCGTAAAGTAGAAATGACTTCTTCACAACCTTTAACCTGAAATCACAAGTTCCTCCATTGAAATTCATCAAAGCAAAAAATAACAAATAGAGAATGTCATTCTAGAATCCATTCGGTATAGATGCATGACAACTCCATCTAGGTATAAGATGGACTACCAGAGAATGCATTCGAAGTGCATTTCATCGTCATTCTTAGCAAATATAAACACAAGTTACAAATAACAACCAAATCCGCATCCTTAATGAATGAAGTATGACCAAAACAAATCAGATTTTCTTTGAATACCCAAAAAGATACCAGCAACAAGGTGAAGCCTGTTGCCTAAAAGGTTTTGAAGAAATTGTTGGCCTATATTCCAAAGGTGCTGTAAATCCAGCAAATAGTAGTACATCAAATGTGTTTGTTACATAAGTGATTGAAATGTCAGGCAACACATGGTAGAGATTGATGTCGACTTCATCCACATGCTGTATTACGAGCCACGTCTGCTTTCTATTCGTTTCTTATGGATAGTAGATGGAGTGACCCAATAGATATGTCATTATTGGAACTTCGATTACACTATGCTGGTATGCTTTACACATTGTGATAAGGTAGCTGTAGGGATTGAAAGTTTACAATATACAGTGATACGACTATGAGTATCCCCAATCTTAAACGAACCTTGAGTAATTCATCCTGTGTCTTTTCTTAAACACAACTTGTAGGGTCAGAGAAAAGTGAATCCAATAACAGATACTCACTAGCCAGAGTCAATGTTAAATTCCATCAGAAGGAAAGCAGGATCAAGACCTCTATCTTAGCAGAAAAAATGGAAGAGCCCTCCATGGAATACGATTCCCCAATCAGGTCGAATTATGTGACATTCACAATAATAGGCCAATTGGCACTTTTGCTTTTCAATTTTGACGAGCACAAAAAGAGAACCCCCCCCGGTGCCCCCCCACGGGCTCCCTTCTCCCTCTCTCTTTCTCCTTCCCCTCCGTAAGACGATAAAAAGTAATTTTCTCATGTTTGAGGTAAAAGCGAAGTTCAAATAAAGAACCTCATTAATATCTTGCCGGCAAGGTCGTGCAACAGCTCTCTTCTTCAATTGTGGACCAAATCCAGCAGATAATGCCAATTGCCTAAGTATTTCCGGCCATGTCAATGGATTCAAATGCTTCTGCCACTTGCGTATATCGAAACCCCAAGCATATGCCTATGAAAAAAATTTAAAAGTTCATTCACTCCAGATAATGGATTCACTATTCTTTAAACAAAGTTTAGAAAAGCATAGTTTACCCCTTCAACAATCTGTGGATGTCCACCTTCAGGATTGGCAGAATTATTTTGATTTATACCCAAACCAGTAGCAGGTGTCCTTGCAACATCTTCGATGTCTCTAATTATTGACTTCAAAAGAGCAACATGTAGTTCGCCCAACAATCTTGAATCCTGCCATGAAGTAGAATGTGCAGATGGGCATAAAAATTAATAAAAGGAAATCTTATGAGAAACAAAGATATCCAATTAGAGGGAACATTGCTTACATAGTCGTGAAAAGCTTGAACAAACTCATCAAGAGTAAAAGGCCATAGACCAAGTACATCCGCAAAAGTAAGAAAAAATCGCCAGGCCTGCATGGGATCACCCAGAAGTAAGCCACTAAGCTCTTTATATAAGTAAAGATCAGTCATAGAGCAAAAGAGAACACCCTCAATAACTCAATGGGATGAGTTTACTCTTACATTTGGAAAAACATTCAGATAAGAAAATATATTTGTCCACAAGGCCATACAAGCCAAAAAATCACATCCAATAATCATGAATTCAAAGTCACCCTTGTAGCAATTACAATATCAAGAGATAAAAGTCAAAGAGGCAACCATCCAATCCATCTTCCACTGGACAATGAACTATCCTTCCTGTTAAAAATCTATTCTATTAAGTCTGAGGGAAAGAATGATGGGGTAAGTGAACTCAAGAACAGATAATGGGGAGTCCATGACACTTCGGCACTAAATATTACTGGTAAAATAATACATTTGCAGCCTCAAGGACAATGGTACGTCTCCACAATAAAGATGCAACATTTTCAGATAGTAATCTTATCATGGAAGTGCAAGCTATTATGAAAAAACAAGCTATTATGAAATTATGGATCTCTTTCAACAGTCAAACATACCATGAGAAGATTCCCAATGTTCTCCTCTGAATTGGTCCATGGTTGAACTGCAAATGGTCTCTTTAATCGCACAGACTGAGGAGGAAAGGCACTCAACGAATCTAAAGCATAAAACTTACATTAAAGTTGCATGGACAATAGAAAACAAACGGTAGCATCTAGAGTTGGAATGCCCAAAGAAAGGCAGGCAGACAGGAACACACATATCTAGGGCGTGAACCCTTTCTTTGAATTTATTTAAACTAGAATGACATAATATCCTAGGTCGAAGCAACGTTGGAAATGAAATGAAAGCGTGCACGCATACACATGGAGGCATGTGCCTGCTTATGTACATACGCATGTATACTCAATTACCAGAATAGCACCATACAACAAACCAGAAACTTTTTTTTTTCCCCGTGTAACTACAGAAACAAGAAACAGCAATCAAGAGATACATATCTCTGCATCTATTGGCTGTAATTTCAAGATGTCAAAATCAGCTCCTTTACTACAAAATGACAGCATGAAGCAAATTCAAGTGCAAGGAAATATAAACCAGATCCTCAATTCTAAACATTTCAGTAGAAACAAATCCCTCATTCTGTAGGCCAATTCAGTTTACTCATCTGATCCTATAAACAAGTCACAAAAATTCACAGCAAAATACATCACTTATGATGTTAGATTATGTAAAGGATACCGTTGTAGAAAAATTCTAGAAATATGATTCAGATTAATTGGAGAAAGCTCTACAAGATACAGACCTGAGTTGAAAAATTGCTGGGAGCAGGTAGGAAGTTTTCAACTTAACAGAGCAATGTTCACTTTACAATCAATTGAGTTGGCTAAGTGACATAAAAATTGTTCAACTTTATTTGCGGGAGTACCCGATACATTTTCTTAAGAGCAAATATCTGGGGTTATTTTAAGAGAGCTTATGATAAGTATTTATATTTCTTTCCCTCCAAATTTTTGCTTTCCCGCTAAAAGAAAATAATTATTGTGAACTTAGAATTATAAGAACATTTTTAAAAACACCATATGACAATATTTACACGTTTTTTAAGGTTTTAAGAAATGAGTAAAGCAAAAAGGGGAGAAAAAGTCACCCCAAACACACCTAAGATTTACATAACGCAGAATGCCCCCAAAAATCATTTATCTGACCCACAGAACGAAGTGAGAACTAAGTTAAAGCAAAGCTTACTTTGACATAAATTGGTAGATGACCAATGTAGGTATACCGAGAATGTGTCAAAATGGGTACACTAAATTATGTGACATGAATTAATTTGGTGATGACAGGAGTAGATTCAAATCACAAGATGGTGACTTATTCATATATCCAATGTTAACATTATTTAGTATGATGGTAATTGTATGACTTTAGTATATCTAGAATTATTCTTGACAACAATGGAACACCAGTAAATTTTCTAGAAAGGATCGGGCCCTATTTCCTTTCTACTGAATTTAAGGTACACGATAAAAACAGAGCATAGGAATTTAAAAGCTTGTCTTAGCTACCATAGAATCCTTGTTAAAACAACAATATCACACAATCAATGAATCAATGGAGTGAAACTGGTCTTAACAGTAATCGCTATAAAAAAGCTACCTCTGAACAACTCAAGGTTCTGCATAGTGGCATGATCAAGGTTAACAATTGAAGGCAACCCCTTGCTTGCAGCGGCCAATTCCATCAGCTCCAGCTGTTCATCCTCCATAAGTTCCATGGATTCCTTGGCAATTCTGCGAGCAGTGGCCTTCTCCACTGCAGCTTTTCGTCTCTCTGCTTCTTTTTCTCGACGAAGCTCTTCTTTTTGTCTCTTTTTCTCCGCCTTCCAAACAAAAAACCAGAGAAGTTAGTAAAGAAAAGAGAAAAGAAGAGATGCTGCTTAACCAATCAAATAAAGCAAAAGAAACTAACTAGTGAAAATGCAATATCAAGCTCAAATACTTACCTTAATAGATTCTTTCTGTAAATACTTCTCCCGTCGCTCTAATTCTCGCCTTTGCTCACGTAGCAATCTCTCCTCCTCTCTCTGCTGTTCACGCATCAACCTTTCTTCTTCCTTCCTTCTTTCGCGATCAAATCTTTCCATCTCTTTCCTCATTCGTTCCTCAGCCTGCAATAGAAAAATACAGGATATCAGTACATGCCAAAGATTTCTCCACAAAGCTCACATATCCTTAAGTGATAAATGAAAACCTTTCTCCTCGAAATATTTTCTTTCTCTAGTGCTTTGCGAATTCGGTTTTCATTAGCTTCAACTTCCCTCGTGATCTGGGCTTCTTCAATCTGCAACAAAATGACATTTTTGGTCACCCTAAAGCTATATCAAAAAGTGATGACCATACTCTGCTCTCAGAAGCATCAGAATTACCTTGCGTTTTCTCTTGACATGCAGGTCAGAAGTATCATGCAAAATTGTCCTGTCAGGCAGGGTAGAAGAATCTTCTTGACCGATAAATGGATGGCTTCCTTGGTGAGCATCCATTTGAATGTCAACAAAAGACTCTCTCGGCTGAAGGGAATGATCATCTCTCAGAGGGGATAAAACACTGTTTCCCTCTCTATCTTCTTGCGAGACACGGCATACTCGCAGTCGGTGACCTCGAACACCATCAACACTAGGCAGCTTCTCACTTCCATGAATAGATGACACTCTGGTAGTTGGCCCATCCACCGGGACATCAAGATAGTGAGTTTGGGCAATCCGTCCAGGGGTATGGTATCTTACAGGCTGGTCATGCAACAACTGATACTCATGGTGGAGAAGTCTTGAAGCAGCCTGGATAAACACACATAACACAAATATTGGCAATCCACATATGACTTCGAAAATTGAATGTTAACAAGCGAAACTATCATCAGAATTTTATTAGATTCTTCTAAGAGCAGTAAAAGTTCTTAAAATTAAAAAAGTCAATTCCAGTTTTCATACAGAAAGACAAGAAGAACAAACTTGTAAAAGTATCGAGAAAGGACATGTAGGGTGTAAGTATATAGGCAACTGCCTACATCAACCTCTCAAAAGAAAATTGGCATGAAAAGGTAAGTTTGAATTGAGAATTACATCCCCTCCAATTTTCAACAAAGTATTAGTACCAAACAGTTCTTGATAACTGCACTAAAAGGGACTGAAACTATTCAATATTTTTTCCAAGCAGAACACTCATTTTATCATAAAAATATTTGTGACGACATTTCACAAACATATTCTTAATTCACAAGCACGAAGAAGTATGATCCTTGTAAACTTCCATTAACCCATGCAAGTGTAATCACAACAGAATATTTGCAATAGTTAACCACAAAACAAGGGGAAAAAAAAAAACATCACAGAGGCAGAGCAGCAGGTAATACAAAATACACAGTAAAAGCCAGCCAAGAGCACTAGGACTCATTTTATAGAGATATTGATGCATAAGTACCTTTCCTCTAAGTAAAGTATGCACCTGTCTCAGCTAGCCTAGATTCATTTCATGGAACTAACATTTATCGTAATGAGTACCTTAGAGTCTTAATGGATTATAGCCCTATAACAGTCAGCACAACTCTTCAAAAAGATTGAAACCTTTGGAAGATGACTACATCAAGGAAATAGCAGCAAATAAAACGTCACACAATCTCCATATGACAAGTAATGACCAACATACTAGAAGGGGTTCCTCTTTCTGTACAAAATTGCATATGTGTGGCTTTTCTTTTGCAGCCGTTTTGTATAGGGGCAGTACCCCCTTGGTACCTTCTTAATGGAATTTTATTTATTGTTCAAACAACAACAACAACAAAGACATCTCAACAGGGAAAAGAAGGCACTGACTTTATTTGACATGGCATCCCGTCGAACATACACTTTGCCATCATAAGGATTCATGCGTCCTTTCTGCTCCTCATCTGCAACTACACAGATAACATGTTAAAGTCAGGTAAGTGATGGAGTAAACATGAAATGAGAACTAAGAAGAGGAAGAACTCAGATAGATAGATGTGGCTGTCCAAATAAAATACCCCAAAGTTTGCACTCATATCCCGTTCTATCATGGAAGTGCCAGTACTTACTATAATGATCTTGATCCATTTAGCACTTGCTATATTACCCAAGCAAAAAAAGCATATGACTTCTCAAAAAAACCAGAAAGAGTGGTGTTTTTACATGAAAAGACAAGATTCTCAAGATCAAACAGCTGATCTTTACTAACCCATTACAAATAATGTAGGGCACCTTCACATTATACATGGGATCTTACTAGTATAACATAGTAAAACAGGAGCTCCTCCCTCCACATCAGTAAGCAATAATATTGTCAGAACAGACACGGACGATAAGTAGCGAGCCTACTTCCCAGGACACAGCTTACAAGTATCCCCAATCATAAATTGTAGTTGCCATTCTTAACCTCCATCAACCAGGATAGTGCATCAAAGGGAAAAAAAATTCACGTGTCATGATCTATATATAACAGAGACCTATCATGACAAAACTAACGCAAAACTAGCTTAAAGCACTCCTGCGGCTTCACATTGCAAACAATCTGCCGCATTAACCATAGTATAACTTTGCATATGAGCATTTCACTTGTCCACAAATTCGAACACAAAATTACAAGCAAGGTACACTTATATGGACTGCCATCCACAACTGCATATGAACTCCGGTTTAACATAACAAACATAATTTTAATGACAACACCGAACTGATACCTATAGGAGTACCAAATGCATCAGGAGGCAAGGGATCAAACTCCATGCCAAGAATAGGTCCATCCTCTCTCAGAGGCTCCCCTAACTGTGCCTCCACACAAGCTATCGCTCTAAGCTCCATTATTGTCCTTGGCGACTCATAACACCTCCTACCAATAGCGGAATCATCTCCATCTCTCCTCGGAACCATCCCCTGCAACTCCCTACTCGCGTATGGGCTCGAACCAGAGCCCGAACCCGACCCATAATCACTTCCTGGATCAGCAACAGCCATTAGACCATCTTTAATGCCTTCTTTCATCCCAACAGTAGCTGCAGATTTCCGCAATTTCTTCTCTGACGAGTTGTTCTTGTCCTTTAGCCTCCTGTGGCAGAACCACATCTGCAACTGCCGATCGGTAAGCCCCAATTTCACTGACAATTCGGCCCGAGTCGCCTCCGACGGATACATCTCGACTGCACAACCACCAACCATTAAAAAAAAAAAAAAAAACCCTTATAGCAAGACTCGGAGAAAACACAAAGCTCGAAACAAAGCCAATCAAACCAACGCACTCGAATAAGCTTTCTCCAGGGTCTCGAGCTGGAACGGCGTCTTCATCTGGCGCTTGGGCTTGCTCGACCCCTCCCCAGAATTCCCCGCCTTCCCGGGGCTCCTGCCCTGTTTCTCTCCCTCCGATCCACCCTCCTCCATCGCCGGAACAGCACAAACCGAGGCCTACCCACGAACCCTAGCGACCGATCAAGCAAAACCCACCCAGCAAAACCGCGCCTTTCCGCTAGGGTTCCCCCACAGAACACCACCCCAAAAGAGACCCAGGACCCAAAATCCTCTCTTATCTAAATGCTCCCACCCGAACCGCAATAATCGCGACGCCAAAGGAAGATGCCCATCACCACCACCATCATCATCATCATCCTCCTCCTCCTCCTCCTCGTCGAAGAGAAGGAATCGAGCGTATATATTGAGGAGGAGTTTCCTCTCTCGATTCGATAACGATGCACAAGAACAAACGGAAAATAGGGAAGAAAGGGGGAGGCCAAAATCAGGATCAAACCAACAACAACAACAGTCGTCCTCCCTTCCTTCGCTCGTCCTAATTATTCCAACGAATTCCATCGTAATTGGAAAAGAAAAAAAAATGAGAAGAAAAATTCCAACTTTCTTTTCTTCTTTTTTTTTTTTTAATAAATTTTTTTTAAATCGTTCCTTATAATTCTGGCTTTGGCTTTAGCGATTCGCCGAATGTTTCCGCGGGCGGAGTTCATTGCCGATTGGACACAGAACTTTCGATTCGCTCGGTGGATTTGGTCGGGTCGTGCGCGCGGTTCGATCTTTTCTTGGCTGTTCTTCGTTTATTCCACATGCTCGAGCTTCTTTTTTTTCCCCCTTCTTTTTTTCTTTTCCCGGATGGGGCTAAGCCCAGAAATAGTAGCACTTGAGCGATTATCTTAATTTTGATTTTAATTGGGAACGTTAATCATCACCCACGTGTTTCATTTTTCCTGGAATGCAGTAGTGAGGGCGATATCATTCCATTAGGGAAATTGGAGAAAATTACTAAGTACACATAATCGATTTGTCTATTATTCGTTATCATCCTAGATTTTGCCAACAAGTCCATGCCAGAACGCTTTCAAAGTTAGTTCTCGTAATTTTTGGGAAATGTACAGTGGCGAAGTATGTGCATCTAGATGCCTCGCGAGCTTACCCCATTTTGATGTGTGAATGACCCGGATTAAATGAGCATGCAAAAGACACGAGATAAACAAAATCTTCTTATCAATTGTTAGTAAGGTGCCGACCCAAAAAAAAAAACAAAATTATTAGTAAGGTGTATTGCCTAAACAAACTAAGATGGTTTTTTATTTATTTATTTTCCAAACGACTTAAATAATCATGTGATGTGTTAATTGTATAAAGAGATGATAAACATGACCGGTAAACCAATAGGCAAAGCCTAACACTAGAATTTATACATGAATTTAAATTATCGAAGTCTTTCGAAAGAATTGCTTCTCATAGTGAGACGTAAGATTCTAAATGGTCAAGAAACCCTCATTGCAAAGATAGGTTTTCCCGCATTCTTGAAAAGAGAGATATGTTTTAACTTTTTGCAAATTCTTGCCTCTTACTCATTGAAGTGCATCATGTTAAGAATTTCTATAATATAAGAGATATATAGTCCAAACAAAATCATCTCATGAGAGATGAGATAAAAGTTGATAAGATTTCTATTATCTATAATATAGAGTTATTTTTCTCGAATAACAAATTTCTTAAGTTGATAAAATTAAAATAAAATTTGAATTATAATATAAAATTCAAAATAAAAATAATTTCATTTTTATTTATTCATATTATTATTTATACATTAGACCTTCTTTCTATCTTATAATATAGGGTTAATATCCTGAAAAACCAAAAACTGGTACACCTGTGACAAATTTACCTCAAACTATTTTTTTGATTATGAAAAATCCTAAACTGCTACACTTGTGACAAATTTACCCCAACTAACCATAAAAAACCTTAAACCGGTACATTTATGACAAGTTTACCCCCAAACTAATTTATTCGACCACAAAAAACTCAAAACTGGTAAATTTGTGACAAATATACCATTCGCTAAATTGGATTAATATAAAAAAATCACAAAAATTGTAAACTGTGACAAACGGAGAGTAAAATCCCAAATTTGTATATTAATCAACTGTCACGTGTCATTTAACTTAATAATTTGACAATAAAATTTAATAAAAACTAACAAATGGTAAATTTGTCACAAGTGTACCAGTTTTGGGTAAATTTGTCAAAGGTATACCAGTTTGGGGTTTTTGGTGGTTAAAAAAATAATTTGGGATAAATTTGTCACAGGTGTACTAGTTTGAGGTTTTTCAGAGTATTAACCCTATAATATAAATTCGATATATATAAATATATATTTATTATTTCTATTTATTTCATATCGTAGATATATTTCTATAGTTTACTATTTAATAAAGTTTTATTAGGGAACGATGGAAGAGGAAAAAAGAAATAAAAAAAGAGATGGAAAATAATAATAAAATAATCAATTAAAAATGAAGTAAATAAGAGTGTCATACGAGATTCTTACTATCTCAGTCTATGTAATTTTTAGGTTGATTTACATTGATACGTCATTCATACAAACCAATGGACATGATAAGATGTGAAAATATCAGGTTTTATTACTGCAAACTGCCAAATAGTGGATAGGAATGAGTTAATGTGCAGTGAATAGAGGAAGAATATTTTTAAAAAGTATATATGAAATTGGAATTACCTTTTAAAAAGTGCCCTTTGATGTAATAATAATGTTTAGCTTTGAAATTTTTAATGTTAAGCGTGGATATGTGGGAGCATTATCAAATGGGTAACCTCTTGAGAAGTGCCTACTTGTAAGTCAAAAGAAAAAAGGGAAATTTGTCTAAAAAGTCCTAAACTAATGCATTTTTGCCAATTAAGTTATAAATCATTCAATTTTGTTTATTAAGTCATAAACATTTTCATCTTTTCCCAATTGAGTCCATCCAATCAAAATTGATTGGAATTCGTTGATGTTGACATCGATTGTCTTATGTGATAGGGCTGATGCTAACGTTGATATTTTTAATAATATTTTAAAATTTTTATGATTTTTTTCCTTTTCTTCCCTTTTATTTGCTTTTTTTTTTTTTTTTCTTTTAGGTTTCTAGAGAGAGGGTCGAGGAGGGTTGCTAGCTGACCCCTGTTGGCCAAAGCAAGGGCACTTGAGCCCTCGCATAGAATTGCCGAGGGCTGTGACACCCTCGCCAAATTTGACTAGATGGAGTCAACTAGCCAAAAGTGGAAAAGTTTATAATTCAATTAGCAAAATTGAAAGGTACAATAGGTTTAAGACTTTTTGGACAATTTTTCCAAAAACAAAACCGTGAGCCTTAATTTGTAACAAACCAAAGCGGTCAATAAATTCAATTTTATCCCTTTTTGATATATATTATATATGTATGCATGGATGCAGGGGTGTAAAAAATACTCGATCAGCTCGACCTGCATTGAGTCATCCCGAATCGTACTGATGCACAAAAAATCAAGTAAACGCTATTGTTCCTAGATCATGAAGTCCTCAAACTTATCGTCTTCTTTTGCAAGATCGTCTCCAAATCCTCGATTTTGCAACTTCAATTCCTCGCAACCAAGAACACCTTTACGATCTTAACTCTATCCTTTTCGTCTGCATCTCGATCGCCATCTTGGTCTCTCCATTGTCGTCGTTGTCGATTTCGCCTCTGCCTTTGTCATCACTCCCGAGGAAGCCCTGGTTCGACGAGCTCGCCACAATGTGCCTCTTCCAAGAGAACACTCCCCCCATTGTCTCCATCATCACTATCACCGCCAAGTAAGATCTCTTATCATCTATCGAGTCAGTTTCTGTTGACACCTAAATTTTGGCGATCCATTTAGTCATTTATCGCATTAAAAATTAGGGGTTAATTTTATCCCGAAAAAAAAATTGCACGACATATAATTTAGGAGCATTTATTTTATTTTATTTTATTGGACCGTCGGCGAACGCAAGATTTTTCATATATTCTGCTAAGATTTCACATATTTAGGCGATATACACCAAAGAATGTATTTTCGAGCAAAAAGGAAAATTTTGGATGGAATATTTGAAAAAATACAAAAGGAAATATTGCGAGCTCACCTTAAAATATTCAGAAGCCGGGAAAATTTTATTATGATCTCGAACTTTTGGCAATGTTCGATCAATCATGAGTTGATATTTGGAAAAAAAAGAATTTTTTGTTGATCTTGTGATTATTAATGTGCGGACGAAGACATCGAAAGGGCAAGAAGGATTCGCGTTATTCATGGATGGGAATGAATGTTTAAAAAAAAGATATATTCTCATTGAATATATGGATCCGCAGTGGACTTCTTCCTTTTTGAAGTTAGTACGTGGACTTCTTCCTTTTTGGAAGTTCAGAATTGGCCGGGCAAATTTAAAAAAGATGGTGGGGGCCACACCTATCGACACATACGGCCACGCAATTGAGAAGACACGGCTGTAGAAAACATGAGAGAGGGTGAGGAGCGTTCGGCCAATCATCACATGTCGAGCCTCTCGTGGTTGCGACCTTGCTGACCTTGCCACTGAGCTTCACATCGGCAGTTGCTGTTCGCCGTCACGAGACGGTAATCCGTTGCTGCGCCTACCTCCCGACAACAAGGTGGCCTTCCTAGGATATCTCCAGAAGGCTACGAGATCTACGTCGGCTCGTTGCTTCCTTCCTGTTGAGCCTACGTCATTGTCGCTGCTCCTCGTGTGGCCAGGGCTACCAATTCCACGGCAATCATCAAGGAGTCCAAGTGTTCAATAATTGCTCCAGCAGATCTTCGTGGTCTTTTGGTCAATATCTTGCAGTAAAAAAAAAAGAAGAGTAACAAGCGTCCATAAGCAAAGGGAGAAGAAGACAAAGGAGGAGTCTTTGCTTCGTCCAATAGGAGGGGGGGCTTTCTCTCTCTTCCCTGGCCAACACCGAGCATACAATAATCCAGAGAGAGAATAGAGGCTAGAGCGAGGTATTTTCTTCGCGGTCTCGGCTTCACGACTCCTCCCACTGCGACGCTGTGTTCCTGCTAGCTACAGCGCTTCCCGTATTGGACCGAGTGAACGAGCCGCGGTCCTGATCTTCACCACCACCAACCGTGATCTACTCCAGCTACTTGTGAACAGCAGTCCAAGAGTCCCTCAGTTGGCCTTCTCAACGTTGACGCCGATCCTTGCCTCGTTTCACTGAGTTGTTGTTTATTGCTGAACCGTTGCAATTCCGGCGAGTTCACCGGGATTAATATCCTAGACGATTCCCTTGTGTTCTCGCTCTCTTTTGCAGGTTTACCGGTGCTTTTGTCCACGACCAGCAACAAAACCGTGGCGTCCCACGAATTCAAAAAGGGAACAAAGTCAAGAAAAACCACGGGTGTAAAAGACTGATGAGCTTGAAGAAGGTAATCCGTTCCGGTAGAAAAGGTCACAATTCGGCCAAATAAGGGCAGGCGGTGGATTTGTCTTCCCTTGAATTTTGTCTAGATTTGACAATTTGTGGGTTTTGTGATTTTACTTCATGCAATAAGAAATGCAATAAGAAGGATTACTTTTTGGCCAGGAGATCGTGAAGATGTTTACTCACTATCATATTCGACACAAGGACCCGGGAACATGCTTCCTTCGAAATAGTGGATTTTGTCTCCACGTTCAATAACCTAGGCGGAGCTCCTGCACTCGTCCGAAGCCCCGATGCTGCCATTCCCTCTCGTGTCCGAACCGAGTTGATTTGATTTTACGAACATTCTATTCTTGCAGGTTCATTGGTCGTGAGCCCGTCATCGTCCGTCTCGACGCAAACTGTTATTCATGAATCCTTCACGCTAGTCCCATTGCGGAAACTAATCATCCGCCCATGGCTGCCCGTCTCCGCATCTAGCCGAACACAACCACGCACCACCGTCACCCGTTGAGCCGATTCCGTTCGGTTCAAATTTGGTAGCATTATTTGCGGAATCGGGTAATTATCTTATCTAAATTTGATTTGGATATTTTATTGCGTAATGCGTGCTTTTCAATATCTTACGTGCATATTTGAATTATGAACGTATTTCCGGTTAGGATTTGTTGCCCAATTCGCAACCGCACACCGATTTTTTATTCCATCTATAAGGCTTTAGATGGAATAATTAATCACGCGGGAATAAAATTGATATCTTGATCTCTAAGGCTTAAGATCAATTTATCAATTTTATTATGGAAATAATCGAGTTGGACTAGATATCGTTTTCAAATTCGAGCGACGGATAGTATCTTTGGTGATTGTGAATGATTTGGTGTTTTATCATTTAATTGCTTTATTTATCCCGAAAACACAAAAAGATTGCATATTTCATTTTAAGTTTAGATTGATTTAGATGAACTGCATCTTAGGTTAGAGACTGCTAAGTTAAGATAATATCTTGGTTTAAATTAGGATTTAGCCTGACCTAATCCTTAATATAAGTTGGATAGAATCTTAATTTAGCTTAATAATTTTCACATTTTTCTAATTTCGAATTTCATAAAAAATACAAAAATGTCTTAGGATAAATTAATTCCATTCTCTAGGATAGATTGTGCATTTATTAAGAAAACACAAAAAATATTATGTGCATGTCATTTAAAACTATATTCATGAAAAGCATGCCATTTAGTAATTGTTGCTAGGTCCATTTAGTTAGAAATTGCTCGTCATTAGAATTAGGTCATTTAGTTAATTTAGATTGCATATTTAATTGTTGCATTTCTTTAATTTCGAATTTCATGGAAAATACAAAAAAAAAATAGAATAAATTCATATCATGCTTTAGGATAGATTGCATGCTTACTTATGTCATATAGTTTAGGTCATATTGCCATGCCATATCATTGCATGTTAGATTAGTAACATTGCATTGCATGATCCTCATTAAATAAATGAAAACAAAAATTGAGTGATTTGCGGGTTAATTAGAAATCATATCTAGAATTGTCAATGTGAATTCTGATCTAACACTGCAGATGCTTTCGATGCTACAAGGTAAGTTTTGCAATTTATTCATTGCTTTCTTGAGTGTTAAATTGGTGGTTTGCGCACTCGCGTGATCACCTCACATGTTAGGGGAATAGATCTAAAATCAATCCAAATTGCCTGCAAAAATATTTTTCAAAATAAAAGAAAAATGTATCGAAAGGGCGTTAGAGAAGTCTAGCGTAACCAAATCCCCGAACTCACAATCTCTGGTTCGTAGGAGTAAAGTAAATCTCCCATTACTTTACTTGGGTTTCTAATCGACCCACTAAAAAATAGATTAGTGGCGACTCCTAACTGAAAAATCATTTGCATGTTAAGAACTTCAACCTAAGTCGCGAATTGATATGGACTTGGGAGAGCCCGAGCTAAGTTTAGGCTTAGTAATCCATTAGCATGATTTTAGGTGGTGCATCCGAAAAATAAGGTCGTGACAATTTCTATCTCAATTCAGATTGCAGAGAGACGACAGGGAACAAAAATACCTTGAAGCGAGGTCATGACTTTACTCCTTACATTTGTGAAAACTCCAATTCACAAATTTCTCGAAAATGGCACTCCATAGTACATAATGAAAAGAATAAAAGGAGGTAAGTGCAATTAGTTTCTGAACATGGGTGAAAGGAAAGGGACAAATGACGAGTGTTGAGTCGAGGAACACCATCTCACGTACCTAAAGAATCTTAACTATCAGGGAAAAAAGCAAAAAGATGCATCAATTGAAGCACAAGCAGTAAATGATGAAAGTAAAATCGAAAGACAAAAGGGGTTTTACTAGACGCAAAATATGCGTAGAAATCCAAAACGGGAAAAAAAAACATGAAGATTAAGAGGGGTTTTACTATATTCAACAAAGATTGCGAGAGTATAAATGGAAAGCTCAAGAAACCACTTGATAATTCACGAGATTTAAAAGATCTAACAACGAGATAAGAAAAGACAAAAAGGGAATTTTTTTGTGGAGGCTAGGGTTAGAGATGTATTGTCAAACACATTCCTATTATAGTCTCATTTTTTTTCAAAAAATAAAAATAAAAATCCAAAGACAAAAGTGCATGGTCTAAAATACCCTTATTTCTAATTTGAAAGTCAAAACTCAACAAATCTCCATCTTGACTTCAAATCTCCATAAGAGTGCTATGCCAAATGCCACAAGACCCTTCTCCCTCACCACCAAAAGTAACAACACAAAGCTACCCCCAAAACGGTGAAATTGACAATGCCATCCCCTAGGCTTACGTGAGCGTACTTAGTGTAGGAAATAAAGAATGAAACACTACCAAGCTGCCTAGGCAACTCAAATGGTGGAAAGGCCAATCAAGTCCAAGCAATGCTTTAACTTAGTCAAAGGAATTGATTTGGTCAGCATATCTACTGGATTATTTGCCGTGGATACTTTCTTCATCGTAATCATATCCTTAGCAACCTCATCATATACAAAGTGATAACGGATATCAATATATTTTGTCCTCTCGTGATACATTACGTGGAGGCTCCCTTTTGCTTCACCCCAAGTTCCGTAACCAATCGCTTCAACCAAAGAACTTCATTTACCATTTGCACTACTGCCATGTACTATGCTTTGGTGGTAGACAAAGCAATTATGTCCTGTAAAATTGCTCTCTAACTAACCGTGGAACCACCAAACATAAAAAAGTAAATTGTCAAATATCTCCTTTTGTCAAGATCGTCTATATAGTCAGAATCAATGAAGTCAACAAGTGAATGCCTTATATCACAACCTCTATTAAAGACCAAACCCACATTTGAGATACCTCGAATGTACCAAAAAATCCTTTTCACAACTTGCTAGTAAGTTTTACTTGAATGTGCCATATGCATGCTAAAAATGCTAATAGCTTGGGAAATATCTGGGCAAGTGCAAATTATAGCATACGTGAGATTACTCACAACACTAGAAAATGGAACTCAAGACATCGCATCTTCCTCTTCTTTAGTTTTAGGATATAAAGAAGTAGAAAGCCTAAAATGGGGCACCAAAGGAGTACTTATTGATTTGGCATTCTTCATACAAAAGCTCTCAAGCACTTTCTTAATATACTTTTTCTTCGAGAGGTGTAACTTCCCTAATTTTCTGTCTTTATGAATCTCCATACCTAGAATTTTCTTGATAGCTCCAAGATCTTTCATCTCAAATTGCCTACTAAGTTGCCTCTTCGAATTTTGTATCTTTAATATATTCTTCACTACAATAAGCATATCATCCACATATAATAGCAAATAAATAAAAGAACCATCATGCAATCCCTTGTAGTACACACAACTATCACGCGCACTTCGCGGGTGGCCATGACTCAACATAAATCTATCAAACCTCTTGTACCATTGCCGTTGAGATTGCTTGAGACCATACAAATAACGTTTTAACCTGCAAAAGTGATCTTCTTTACCCTCAATCCTTAGGTTGAGAAATATAGATTGTCTCCTCAAACTCGCCATGTAGAAAAGCGATGTTGATATCAAGTTGCTCAAGTTGTAGATCATAAAAAGCCATTGATGCGAGCAACAGATGAGTGGAACTATGTTTCACAATTGGCGAGAACAATTCATTGAAGTTGATCCCCTCCTATTGACTAAAACATTTGCTATCAAACGTGCCTTTAATCTTTCATCTTCAACTCTTGGAATTTCCTCTTTTCTTTTGAAGACCCACTTGCACCCACCAGCTCTTTTGCCTTTAGATAATTTCAAAAGGTCTCAAGTTTGGTTCTTATGAAGAGATTTCATCTCTTCATTCATCAACAAGTCATTTCTTAGATTTAGAACAAATAGTAACTTCACGAAATGTAGAAAGTTCTTTAGTATTAAGCTCTTCAACAATTGTAAGAGTATATGCTACCAAATTAGCGAAATCATACTTTTGGAGAGGCTTAATTTGTCGTTTAACCCTTCCAGTAGTCGAACTTTTATGATGCTCAATTTCTTCTACTTCGTCTTCGATAGAATTTGAGTCTTGTTGCTTGTTACTTTCTAGCTATATAGGAACATCTTCAAATGTTTTCTATGGATGCTCTACATGAAGTTGCACGTCTTTTCCGACATTCTCCTCCTAGATACCTGTAAATTCAGCAACAACCTTTCTCTTTTCAAGTGTGGAATTTTCATCAAAAGTAACATCCTTACTAATTATAAACTTTGACGACTGAGAGTCTGAACATCACAACCTATATCTTTTGAACCTTGTCTGTATGATCAACGAAAATACATTTCTTGACCCTAGATTCAAGTACACCTTCTTTTACATGATAATAAGCCGGACATTCTAATATTTTTAAACTAGAATAATCAGAAGGTTGATCTGACCATACCTTAGTAGGGGTCTTAGATTTAATTGCAGTTGAAGGAGAACAATTTACTAAATAACATGCCGTCTTCACGACTTCAACCCAGAAATGTTTCCTAATCCAGCATTAGAGAGCATACACCTAGCTCTCTCCAAAAAATGTCCGGTTCATATGCTTTGCCACTCCATTCTGTTGAGGTGTCGATGTCGAATAATTCTTGAATCTTCCTAATAGTTGTTGAAATTACCTCCACAAAATTCAAGACTATTGTCCGTTCTGAGACACTTTTTCTTCTTCCCAGTTTGATTTTCTATCAACATCTTCCACTTCTTGAACGTATCAAAAACATCATTTTTATGCTTTAAAAAAATAAACCTAGACTTTCATAGAAAAATCATCAATAAATGTTAGAAGATAAACTGCACTACCCTTATATGTTACCTGTGTCGATCCCCATAAATCATAGTGAATATAGTCAACCATGCCCTTTGTCGAGTGCATCCCTGTACTAAAACTAACTCTACGCTGCTTCTCGAAAACACAATATTTGCAAAAGTCAAGTGAGATCATATAATCCTCACAAAGTAAATCACGTTTACTCAAGATAGTCATTCCTCTTTCGCTTATATGGCCTAATCGCATATGCCACAACATTGATTTTCAAAAATCCAAAAATGATGATATATTTAAAGAACCCACCACGATACTTCTTTGTAGAATGTAAATATTTTTCTTTATGTTACCTCTCATCACAATTAAAGAGCCTTTTTAAATTTTTGAAACTCCACCTCCATTTGTGTACATGCACCTAATGGAATCTAAATGCTCGAAGAAATAAGGTTTTTCTTTAAATCTAGGATATGTCTAACATTTGTCAAAGTTCTTGTTACATTGTCATGGCATTTGATTTACACAATACCAATACCCATAATCCTACAAACCACATTATTGCCACAAAACTGAACCTTCACTGACTTTTTTATATGTGTGGAACTAATCTTTATAGGGACACATATGGTATGAACATGCCGAATCTAAAATCCATTTGTCATTGACACAAGAAGACAAAATAGTAAGAATATTGTCTACATTAGCCGAATTGTTATTTTTCACCAGACTAGTCGAATTGGAACTCGCCATCGCTCACTTCCCCTTAGTTTTGAGCATAGGACACTCATTTTTGTAGAGTCTGAATTTGTGGCAATAATAATATTCTACCTTACTCTTATTTGGGCCCAATTGAGACTTCGAACGCCTTTTATTATTACTATGTCTATCATGATAATTCGATCTTCCCTTGACAATTAAGTCATTGGTTTTTTCATCATTACTACTCGCATTCAACTTTGTATGAATCTCCGCGAAATTCAATGAAGCCTCCACATCCTCAAGAGGAATGGATTCTCTTCCATATAGCATAAAATTTACAAAATTTTCATACAAGCTTGGTAGCAAGCATAGCATAATTAGAGCTCGATCTTCATCATCTACATTCAAATCTAGATTTTTCATATCCACAATGATCTTATTGAATTCATCTAGATGTTCTTGGATAGGAGTCCATTTTGCATCTTTAGCATGTAAAGACGTTACTTCAAAAATAATATTGTCATAAGAGATTTTTTCATGTAGAGGCTCTCAAGCTTATTTCGCAATCCTGAAGCCGTTTCTTGATCTGTGACTTTGCAAAGCACATTATCAGATAATGACAATTGGATGGTGCTACGTGCCCTCTCTTCCATCTCCTCAATCTTAGCCATAGTCATATTGTTGAAATACTTTCCATCCAAAGCTTTAACCAGCTAACCAAACCTTCCTGACACAACAACGCCTTCATCTTGATCCTTTATAGCCCACAATTGTGTTGGCCATCAAAGGGTGTCGCTTTGAACATGATAGATGTTATTTCAAGCAAAAAGACCAAAATTCCATCTTTTAGATACCAATTTGTTGTGAAAAAATGCCAAAAGATGCATCAATTGAAGCACAAATAGTAAAGAATGAAAGCAAAATCGTAATAACACGAGATGCAAGTTATATGTGGAAACCCAAAACGGGAAAAAACCATGGGGAGAGAGAGGAATTTCACTATCTTCAACAAAGGGTACGCGAATACAATCCAAAAGCTCAAAAGCACTTATTGAGCCATAAGATCTAAAAATCTAACAAAAAGATAGGAAAAAACAAAAAATGGATTTTTTTTGTGGAGGTTAAGGTTAGAGATGTGTTGTTAAACACATTCTCTTGATAGTTTCCTTTTAAAAAAAATACTAAAACAAAAGTGCATGATCTAAAATATCTTTATCTCTAATTTGAAAGTCAAAACTCAACATTAACTCCCACCAACAATAAAAATCTAAATTGAGAGGTAGCACTTCTCACACAAATGCAAAGTCTGAGTCTCAAACCAAAGGATAATTAGGGTTTGATATGCCTTCCATTGCATTGTGACAATGGAGAAAAAGAAGAAGGGTAAAAAGAAGAAAACCTAAAAAACTTAAATGAACCGTCTTTCAGCTCAGACTCTATTAGGATCAAATTTTAGGTAAGGCATTAGTGCTTGACCTGATCTGAATTGCTAAGATAGGTACATGTACTTTAATTTTCTCTTTTCCACATAGTATGATGTGCATAGCAGATTTGATTCTAATCTTGAACCATGAATACCTTCCCATTACCAAAGAATATTGCGTGTGTGATCTCACTTAAACCTTTTTTTTTTCTAAACCAAATAATAGAAATTTTATGAATAATGCCATAACTAAGTAATAGAGGTCAAAGAAGGAACTTTAGACAAAATCATGGACATATTTAAATATCAGTTTCCTTAATATAGTTATTTATAAAATACTATGTACAAAGAGGAAACATGAACATGAAAAGAGAAAAACTATAATAGTCTCATCTCTACTCAATAATTCAATTAAAAGAAAATTTAAATTAATAATATACTTCATTAAAGCTCTGTTTGTTTCACCAAAAATATTTCCTCACTTTTTTAGTGTTTGGTTCACTTAGGAAAATGAGTCAAATAGAAAATATTTTTCTACCAAAGCTTAAATTCAGGAAAATGATTTATTCTTTCAAAAATCGAAAATCATTTTTCAAAATATGACTAAGTATCAATGCTTTGACCAACAATTTTGCGCTTGGGCACGGGAACCCCAAAGCTTAATCTCGAGCCCTTGGTAGCATCGTTGAATCCTCGGTGCTTAGGCCTGGTTCACTGAAGAAAATGAGTCAACAAAAAATATTTTCCTACGAAAGCTAAAATTCAGAAAAATGATTTTCTTTTTTAAAAATTGAAAATCATTTTCCAAAATATAACTAAGTATTGATGCTTGGATTAGTAATTTTGTGCTTAGGCACAAGAGCCCCAACGCTTATTTTCGGGTTCGAATCCTCGACGCTTGAGTTTGGTTCGCTTAGGAAAAATGAGTCAATGGAAAATATTCTCCTACCAAAGTTTAAATTTAGGAAAATGATTTCCTCTTTCAAAAATCGAAAATCATTTTCTAAAATAGGACCAAGTATCGATATTTGGATAAGCAATTTTGCACTTGGGCACAAGATCCCCAACATTTATTCTTGAGCCCTTGGCAGTAGGGTCGAGTTGCCAGCGCTTGGGCTTGGTCCATCGAGGTCAGGCCTAGGATGCTAAGTTTGGAAATTGCTGAAATGAATGTCGGCCGTCTTGCGTGAACAATTAAAAAAAATTGAATTTTTAATAATTTTTATTTTATTTTTTCTTCTTTTCTTTATTTTTCTTTTTCTTTCTTCCTTTGCGGTCGCCAAGCCTCGACGACTAGCCACAAAAAAAGGGTTGACCTCACTTGATCCTGGCAAGCTTGCCACCTCGTTGACCTCATTGGGATCTGGCAAGTTGGAGCCTCGCTTGAGTTTGACAACACTTGAGCTCGCCAAGATCGGGTGAGCTCAACCTTACTAAGGCCCAGCAACCAGTTGAGGAAGAAAGAAAAAGAAAAGAAAAGAAACAATAAAATAAAATAAAATTAATAATAATTAAGATTATATTTTTAAAAAAAATTAAAAAATATGTTTATGTCAACAATGGTCGTACTAGGTAAGATAGCTCACTTCCATGTCAGCGATTTTGTTAATTTTCCTGCCCAAATAATGTATGTCTATTTTGACTTGCGGAATGACAAAAAATATTTTCCAGTTAATTTTTAGAACTCGGCTAAACAATATAAAATATTATTATTTTCCAATAAAATAATTTCTCAAAAAACATTTTCTAGAAAAATTTTCATTTTTCGCAAAATAACTAGACCCATAAATGTTTGTGAAGTTGCCAAAGGCGGTTTTGGTATGATAGATAATTATATTAGATCAGGTATTAGCATGTTCTTTTCAAATTGATCTTTTACTCTCATAATCGGATTTGAAACACAACACTTAAACAAAAGGCTTTGTCCTAAGTCGTTGATTCCTGACCAGTCACCATCATTATCTGCTGAAATAAAATGTTCACACTTTTTCAACGTAATTTCAGTTGATTTGTAACCCAGGCACAATATATTGTTGTCAACATCTAAATCCGCCTAGACCTTTATGGGTTTTAAGATAATTTCTCAAATTTAACTCACTGAAAATAGTCAGATACTCGTCGACAGTGGTGGAGCTTAAAGCTTCCGTAGATGGTGCAATAAATCAAGCAAAACAAGCCATTTTGATTCACATATGTTACTGTCACACTATGAACGAGCATGATCATGCATAAAAGGAGTAAGGAAAACAAACCAACAGAAGTCCAAAGCACAACAAACAAAAATAGTTAATACCATAAAAAAAAAAAAAACTCCAAACCAGTACATCTATGCCTCATTTATCTCAAACTAATTTTTATGTCTAAAAACAAAATCTCAAACTAGTATACACGTGTCGCATTTACCCTCAAACTGATATACACGCGCCACATTTACCGAATCTTGGATTTTTTTATATAAATGTGGCGTGGACACAGTTTGAGGTAAATGTGATATGGGTCGTCTAGTTCGAGAGTTTTGTAACATAAAAATTAATTTGTGATAGATATAGCATGGGCGTATTAGTTTGAATTTTTTTATGATATTAATCCTAAATGAAAACTTGATAAGCGAAAATCCATATTTTTTTTGCAAGTAAAATGGGTTCATCAAGGGGAAAAGTGCCAAAAAAGTCATAAACCTTTTTTATTTGTGCCAATTTAGTCCTAAAACTTTATTAGTGCCAATTTAGTACTAAACTGTGGCATCCGAAAATTTTGAGACGACCCTTAGATATGATTGGTGCCATCTTTGGACATTGTTTTGTTATCATCATCGGACCAATGTGCCTCGTTTAGTAATGGTCCGATCGTTGAATAAATTATGGTTTCGTCAAGAATTTTCCTATGTACCTTTACTAGTGAGACCGAGGATTATTTTGAAGGACACGTCGACGAGTTACCTATCATTTGAAATTTTAGCCGTGTCCATTAGGAGTGTACCCTAGGTAAGGAGCCGAGAGACTCCCTTTTTACGTTTATGCTGCCCATACTGCTCGAAGACCTTTGTTCCCCAGCCATGTACACGTGTTGGATGGGTCAACAACTAAGGAGATGTTGACCAAAAGGCCACGTAGCCTCCCCCACTCGGCTGCCAACGAAGAAGAAAACTTGGACAGCTGCTGCCACGTGACTTTGTCTTCGGTAGCCAGTGAAGAGAGAAAGAGAACCGAGCGATGGCCATGTCTTTCTCTCCGTGGTGGCTGATTGACGCTGCTTGTTGACACGCCTTGCATGGAAGATTGCAAGGTGTCTCCTTGCGTGGAACTTCCTCTACATTATCACTTCTTCTGCTGCCACCGAATTCCCTCTTTTGTTGACTAGGAAAGTCAACAATTGAGCTTCGAAAATAAACAGAAGAACAGGCGAGGTAGAGAGAGAAGAACGGAGAGTAAGCGAGATAGTGAGCTAGAGAGAGTGAGGTATCGAGCGAAACTTGAGTGAGAGAGAAAGAGTCAGTGCTTGTGCTCGAGCTGCTACCGTTGACGCCGCTTGCCGCTGTTGAGCCGCACCACCGCACCAAACCCTTCGCCACTAACATCATAGGACCTAAGGCAAGTGGAAGTTCATCAACCTGTGTCTTTGCATGCTAACATTTTCTGGTGAAATGCTGGTAGATGTGAGAAATTATAAAATGGGAAGCTGCATGTTGAGTTGTTGGATGATAGAGATGGAGATCGGATTTTGAAACGTGGGGGATTGAATGTGACGTTGTTGTTTTGTTGTGGGATGGAACTAAATGAGTAATAGATAGAAATCGCCAGCCATTTATTGTTATATTAGGGCCTGGTATGTTCGAAAATTTGAGTGTGAGGAGGCTGTGCGGATTGAGCAAGGTGAGGAAAGGGTTGCCAAGGGAAAGGAGGTGGTATAGTTTAAGATGTGTGAACTTAGGGATGAATGTACGCCCTTAGCCGAGCCGTGGGAGGTTTTTCTATTGATAAGAACTTAATGAAAATATTATTAGATGCTGTGGAAGATACTAAAAGAGTTGAAGGATAGATTTGTGGAGAAACAAATGACTTGATTGAATTAGGAATGAACAAAATTGTATATGCCGGTTCTGTTTTGGAGAGATTTAGAGGGAAAGTCCTTGTAATTGTATCGCTTTGATTTATAATGATGAAAAGAAGGAAAGAAACCATTTTATTTAAAGATTACATCCAATAGATGGAGTTTAACGTCTAGCTATAGCCATAAGAATGTGAAAACATGAAGATAGGAGTGAATCAATCGGAACCAGTGCTCTGTTTCGGTAGAGGACAGCTCGACCTTTGATGATTCTGTGAATTTTCTGTAATTTTGTAGATAGAATTTGACTTTGATTCTTTGATAAAAGTTTTAGGGCACATCCTCATGAACAACATATAAAAAATTCAGAATAAATGAACAAGGAATGACCGCCGAAATGATTTTTCTATGAAAACACCAAATCTGGAAATTTTACAGAATGTTAGCTAGGAATATCGAAATTTTTGTCCTAGGTACGTAAGAAATCTGACTTGGTGTTTTTCATGAAACTTGTTCCTTTAGGTCTCATTGATAACTTGTCAAAATTTCATAATTTTCTGAGTCCTTTTAGTAATTAATTCGGAATTTTTACCAGAACCGTGCGAATGTGGAAATTAAACTGTTTGTTTCGAATTTCCACAAAATTGTCCCATAGGTGAATGTATTTCGAATTGTTATGTGATATGATGGTGTTGATGGTGGAATCTTGAGATTGGTAGAGGGTCCACGAGACATCTTGTGTGGTATTCGAAGGTACTTTTGTGAATTAAAATGCTAATGGTTACCGTTGAACCCTCGGGTCAACGATGCCCCGAGAGTCGGGATGCCTGGAGGTTCGAATGAGTCGATGCCCTTTGGATGCCTGGTTGTATTATGAATACATGCCCAGAGGTTTTCCCCGGGAGCTTCGGGATGCCCGGTTGTATGCTTGTCGGTACGTAAATCCGGAGGCTAGGGGTAACCATGTCTATGGTCCCCAGTGATTCCTCGTGATGCCAGGTGGGGTGCGAGATGCCCAGAGGTTCGAATGAATCGATGCCCTTTGGATGCTCGGTTGTATTTTGAATACATGCCCTGAGGCTTTCACAACGCCAGGTTGGGTGCGAAATCCCAGAAGGACGCAAACATTGGTCCTTAGTGGGGATAAAACCGTTTGAATGATAAAATGGATGATTCTACTAAGTGTGAGTGTGGTTTGGTTATAGGACTAAATTGTATGGCATGGAATGGGACGTGTCATAACAGTTTGACCCTATGATCGGGACTTTTGTGACTGGATATAATGCATCTTGTTTGTTGGAACTGCATTGGTCATTGCACTAAAAGTTTTATGGTTCCGATGCATACTCATTCCTTGATGAACTATTTTTGTCTATCTTGCATGAATCTAGATATTGATGGTACTACATGATATAGCTTAATGAATATTTTACTGCTGAGTGGTTGTACTCACCATGTTTGGGGACTAACATTTCAGACTAGACAAGATACCTCTGTTGCCACCGCCACCGGTAGATGGACTGAGCGATTAAATATGACCACGAGGAGGAGGACAACAGAGGAAGGAACTTTTGGACGCTGACACTGATCGATGGACTTTAAGTATACGACTGTTGGAAAAGATGTCGGTTATCTTTTGAAATATAGCTGAGTATAGAAGACTACGGCATTTTGGTGTACCGACGAATGATGTCCATCTGGTTTAAGTAAATAAAAGTGTTCGGCTTTATCTTATAAAAGTTTTAGTTGGTGTGCATCGTTTTCTAAATATAGGGAAGGGAGTTGTTGGATACGCTTCCGCCATATTTCTGCACAGGGACCGATCTAAATGATATAAACCCCTAGGATTTATGGATTTATCAATTTTTATGGTATCAGAGTAATAGACTTTAAGGTAAAAAGAAAGGTAAGCACACTGTGGCGACCCCAACGGATCGGGGGCTGTTCGAGGGGTGTCACATAAACCTTTCCACTTGGTGCCAATTTAGTTCTAAATCTTTTCACTTGATTCTGATTCAATCTTTTTGCGACTAATTATGACCGGATTTTGTTAACTGTGCTTCGGTCGGCTAACATGGCACAATCGGCGTTGACGTGGATAACTTTTAAGAATAATATTTTTTTTTGATTTGATTTGATTTTTCATTTTCCTTTTCCTTTTCTATTTCTTTTTTCTTCTCCTCCTCATTCCTCTAGCTGGTCCTCGGACCTCGACAACTAGCTAAAGGCTTATAGCCTTAGAGGCCGTGAGGGCTGCTCATGCCGGGCAGCGAGGCTTGCTCTTAATGGATCTGGTGAGGTCAAGCCATGTCGAACATGAGTGAGGCCTGACCTTGCTAGATCCGACATGGTCGAGACTTGCCTAGCCTCTGGCAAGGCTAACTCAAGGTCACCCAGGTCGCGAGGGTGGCCTCACATTGGGCTGGTGAGGTTTGCCCTCACCGACTATGGGCGAGGCCCGACCATGCCAGATCCGGCGAGGTCAAGTCTCACTTGACCATTGGCGAAGGCTCGAGCCTTCGTAGGCGTGACCTCATAGCCTCTAGCAAGAGCTTGAGCCTCGCTAGTGGTTGGCGAGGCTCACTAGAGTCCGACAAGGTCAAGCTCGATCTTGTCGGCCGTTGCCTTTGGCCGGTCATTTGAGGTTTGACAATTGGCTAGAGGAAGAAGGAGGAGAAGAAAAAAAGAAAAAGAAAAAAAGAAAAAAAAAAAGAAAAGGAAAATAAAATAAAATAGGATAAAAAATTCAAAAAAATACTAAAATATTATTAAAAGTTGCTCATGTCAGCCTCGATTGTGCCACATTAGCCAACTAGCGTCCAGTTAGCAAAATCTAGCCAAAATTAGCTGGAATGACTAAATTGGCACCAAATCAAAATGTTTAGGGTTAAATTGACACCAATAAAAGGTCTAGGGCTAAACTGGCACAAATATAAAATGTTTTAGAACTTTTTTGACACTTTTCCCATTCATTTACTTAATGTCTAAGGTACATTGTTGTACCGTACCTCAAAAGTAGTGACCGTTATATTCAGATGAAAAGATCCTAACCGTCGAAGTCGAGTCATTTGCAACCAGTTTGTCAATTTCACATAAGGTTGGACATCCAATCTATTGGAATATGGATGTTCGACAAACTATGAGTGAAATCTATGTTGTTTTACACTTTAGCAAATGACATTCGACACAATAAAAATCAAATTTAATGACATTTTTGTTGTAAAATATTGCGTTGCAAATACATAATAGAGAGAGATTAAGTAAAGAAAGTAGATAAACACCAAAGATAGTAGAGAAAGCTAGAGGAGAAATTTTTATTTTCACTATTTATTTTACTTTTCTTCACTCTATCACCACTATCACAAAACTAAACTCTTATTTATAAGAGAATAATGATGCACTTATCATTAATGTCAATGTATTGACTAATACATATATTGGATAGAGAGATGAACATTATTGGATATAGAGATATACTTAGAATGCATGATACAATTATACTATAATAGGTACATTATATAAGATGAATATGATGAATATTCATTCATGTATTTAATTCATTCATGTATTTTATAAAACTCTCCTTAAATATTCATTATATTCATTATATTATGAATGCGTATTGAATTATACTACCTCATTAAAAACCTTAAGCTGGAAAAACCCAGTGGAACAAAAACTAGACAAAAGGGAAAAAGAGTATATAGCACAAATTTTATGATCTCTCCATTTTATGGATGCATTAATTATCTCGTTAAAAACTTTAAGCTGGAAAAACTCTATGGGAAAACCGGACAGAAAAAAAAAGTGTGCGATGCATATTTCTCTCTTAATTGAGCCATATAAACACTGTTGGGCCTTGTCAATCTTGCATCTTGTAAACTCACCACGTACCAATGCCATATATTAATTTCTCAAAAGTTGACGTTGGCAATAATTTAGTAAAAAGATCTGCAAGATTATTTATGAATTGAATCTGTTTAACATTAATTTGTCGACTTTCTTAGAACTCGTGAGTATAGAAAAATTTCGGTGAGATATACTTGGTCATATCACCTTTGATATATTCTCTCTTAACTTGTGCAACATAAGCAACATTATCTTAATAAATTATAGTAGGAGAATTTGTAACCGGTATTAAACAACATGAATTGTGAATATGCATTATAACGGATCTTAACGAAACATACTATATTTTATCTTTATATAAAGCAATAATTTTAGAGTGGTTAGAAGATGTAGCTACTAGTGATTGCTTCATAGAACTACAAGAAATAGCAGTGCTGTTATAACAAAATAAATAACCGGTTTGAGAGCAAGCCTTATGTGGATTAGATTTATATCCAACATTAGAATATCCAACTAAACTAGAGGTAGTGGAATCCTTGGAATAATATAATCCAAAACCTATGGTTCCTCGGAGATAATGAAAAATATGTTTAACTTAATTCTAGTGTCTCCAAGTTGGCTCAAAACTAAAACGTGCTAATAAATTTACCGCAAAAGTGATATTTGGTATCATACATTGTGCCAAGTACGTCAAAGCTCAAATTATATTGAGATATGGTACTTCAGGACCAAGTATCTCTCTAGGGCAAAATGGATTCTTCTAGGAATTTAGAGATCTTACAACCATAGGAGTGCTCAATGGATGAGTCTTGTCTATGTTGAAGCATTTAAGTAATTTTTCAATGTATGCTAATTGATGGACGATAATTTTATTTGTTTTATGTTCAAGCTTTAGACCAGTACAAAGTTTGATTTTACCCAAATCTTTAACTTCAAACTCCATTTTCAAATACTTAGCAGTTTTAACTAACTCTTTTGGAGTTCTAATTAAATTTATATCGTTGACATAAACTGCTACAATAACAAATCTGATTTCTGATTTCTTAATAAATACGCATTGGCAGATATGATCATTTTTGTACATTTCTTTAATTATTACTCACTTAGGTGTTTATATCACATGCGATTGGATTGATTTAACCCGTACAAAGATCTTTGTAATTTTTTTGAGAATAAGTTTCGAGGAGTGCATGCATCAGGCATTTTGAATCTCTTAGGAATTTTCATATAAATATCAGAGTCTAATGAGCCATATAGATATGCCATCACAATGTTCATAAGACGTATTTATAATCTTTTAGAGAGTATGGGGCTAATGAGAAAACGAAATGTAATCATATCCATCACAGGTGAATATGTTTTATCATAATCAATCCAAAGTCTTTCGAAGAATCCTTGGATAACGAGTTGGGCTTTATACTTGACAACTTGGTTTTTCTCATTTCGTTTCCGGACAAATATCCATCTATATTCAACGGATTTTACATTATTGGGGATTTCGGTTACAAGTCCAAAAACCTTTCGTTTAGCTAGGGAAGTTAATTCAGCCTTAATTACTTTCTCCCACTTAAACCAATTTTGCCTTTGACGTCATTTAATAATAGATTGCGATTCACAATCATCATCCATAATTTTATGAGCAACCGAGAACTCAAAAACATCATCAATAATGATTTCATTTCAATCCCAAATCTTATTATAATATGTAATTGGATTCTCAATATTCTTAGGGTTGGTGTTCTTTTCATGGGTTTGTGCCTTTTCAATGGAAGCATGCATAACACCAGGCTCTTTTTGAGTGGACTATTAATTATTTCCTCTTCGTTTTCAAAGAATAGTGTATTTTGATCTCATTGGTTTATCACGCTTTAAGTGTGGGGGATTTTGATTCATTTTAGCCTGTCCTTCAGGAATAACAATCTTAGCTGGAGCATTTGCAGTTGGAATATGAGACTTTGTTACCTTCGTAGTATCATTAAATGCGTTAGAAAATCTATTGGCCATAACTGTAAATGGATTATGTGCCGTACCTCGTTTTCGCACTCATGAGTTCTTGGGTCTAATTGAGATAATTTTTTCTCATTTCAAGAGAAAACCTTAATTGGTTTCTGCTTTGCATTCATGGAAGTTGTAAGTGTCCCAGTTGATGGAAATATAGTCTCATCGAAATGACAATATGCGAATTTGGCAGTAAAAAAATCACTAGTAGTTGGTTCTAAGAACTTAATGATGGATGGTGAATTAAATCTAATATAAATACTCAAATGGCGTTGGGGACCTATTTTCGTCCTTTTTGGTGGTGCTACAAGCACCTGTACTGCACAACCAAATGTGCGTAAATGTGAAATATCATATTTATAATTAAGAACTATTTGAATGGGAGATTATAAAAGACTAGTAGTGGGGGTGCAATCTTATTAAGGCTGCCGCATGCAAAACTGCATGACCCTGTGCTGTATTGTTTAGATGCGTTCTTAATAATAAAGTACGGACAATGATTGGGATATATTTAATCAAGGATTCTGCCAATCCATTTTGAGTATGAACATATGTGACTGGATGCTCAACCTCGATTCCGAGTGAGGCACAATACGTATTAAAACTTTTGATGTAAATTTACCAGCATTATTCATCTTTATGCTTTTAATTGGATAATCAAGGAATTGTGCCCGAAACTTTATAATTTACACAAGTAAACGTGCAAATGTGACATTATGCGTAGATAATAGGCAAACATTGGACCATATACAATATGCGTCCACTAGTACCATAAAATATCGAAACGGTCCACTTTGTCACTAATGTCACCCTTAATTCTTTGCATGAATAAATGAGATTCAAGATTAACTTTTGTTATAAAAGATTTAGTAATGGGTTTTCCTTGTGAACAAGTTTCATAATTATAATCTTTGTACATTTGTATCATTTAAAAGGTATCCTTTTGTATTTTAAATTATTCTACGTATCATTGAAGTGCTAGGGTGACCAAGGCGATCACACCATAGTCCAAACTGATCAGGGTTTACTAATCTCCAGGATATGATGGCATAAGTTTCAACAGCTTTAATCATGATACAATAGAAACCCATAGAAGAAGCTTCTAGCTTTTTATGGATGGTCTTCAGGCTCATCTTATAAGATGTGATGCAAATATATTCCTTATCTTGCTCATAAATAGTCTGAATATGGTACTCATTACGGTGTATATCTTTGAAGCCGAGTAGATTCTTTTTTGATCTACTGCTTAGAAGCATATTCTCAATATGTAGGATGGTGCCATTTGGCAAAACAATTGTGGTATTTCCAAAACTATCAATAATTGGAACATGACCCAATATTGTATAGACATGTGCCTTACGCAATGTCATACTTGAGAAAAAGTGTTTACTAGAAAATATGGTATATGTTGATGCACTATCAAGTAAAAAAACATTTTCCTTTTTCTCGGTATTTTCCATTTACATTTATGTTGACAACTTCATGTGTCGAGTGTTATAAAATTTGCATATTAGTTATAGAGTCAAATAAAATTTCAAAATAATAAATATTATATAAGGTTCATAAGCATTTCATTACATAATCATATTATAGAACAATAAAAGGTAATGCATTTAAAGAAAAACAACTCGAAAATAAATTATTAGAATAATAAAATTCGAAGTCTAAGTTGTCATATACCAGTTTGATGCCTCATCAAAATAACCAGAGGTTTTCAAAGAAATCAGAGACATCTAGAGATGCATTTGCCACTTTAGAATCAAGAGGAGTCCCACCAATAGAGATATTGTTAGCCTCAACAGTGATTATGGGAGTATGATTAGTTTCAATGGCGTGATATTTACCACACTTGCCCGTATTTTTTAAAGATGCCTGGTATAGATCAACAAAGTGCTTTGGTGTATAACATGTACGTGACTAGTGCCTAGTTATGCCACAGCGATGGCAAATACTTTCATTAGTCATATTCTTTGGCTTCTTTTCTTTATCATGATTTGGGCCAAAGTTAGATTTCCCACCATCCCTTCTAGGATTATGTTATTGCTTGCGTTTATAGCCCTTAAAATGACTAATATTTTTCTCAAAGTTAGAATGTGCTTTAGGCAATACTTTTGTGTTAGCATGTCTAAGATCATGATTTTTGAGTAGCAATTCATTAGTTTGCTTAGCAGTAAGGAGCACAAAAATTAATTCAGAGTAAGTGGCAAATCGACATTGCCAGTATTGTTGTTGCTATACAATATATATATATATATATACTCACCTTTGGGAGCACAACACCGACTATATCTCAGGGGAGATTGACCCAGTAACCCACTGCCGGGGCCCCTAGCTTAAATCACGGAACTACTTTGAGAGTGGTGACGACTTAAGGAGTCAAACCCCTGACCTGGTGCCAAATCAGGGGGTACACCTTAACCGACGCAACCATCCGTGGGTGGGTGTTGCTATATAATATTCGAAGCATGGGAGGTGGAGAAAGTTTTCTCTATCAATTCCGCATCAGTGAGCTTGATATCGCATAACTCAAGCTGAGAAACAATATCAAATAAAGCGAAGTTATAGTCAGACATTGATTTAAAATCTTGTAATCTAATATTTTCTAGTTATATTGTGCTTGAGGGAGGATAACAGTCTTAGTATGACCATTCCTATCCTTTAACCTATTTCATAGGGTCTGAGGGTCTCGAACGGATAAATATTGAGTCTGTAGGCTCTCATGCAAATGACAATGAATAAAAATCAATACGTTTGCTTTATCTTTTGCATTTGAGGTTTCGTCTTCTGTAATTGCATTAGTGAGACCTTGCCCTTGGAGGTGCATTTTTATGTCAAGTCATCAGGATAGATAATTATTTCCACTCACTTCCAAGATGTGGAATTTGGGCTTTTCAATATTTGCCATAATTCTTGCAAAAATGAATTCTTAAATTAATTAGAAGGATTTCCAAATATCCACCACTTCTTCAGGAGTAGAAGGATATTTTTATATTGGAAATTGGTTTCAAGCCAAGAAAAAGAAAAAAATGAAGAATTGATAGGAGAAGATGGAGTATAAGTTGATTAATGAAAATAAAGAGAACACTTACCTTGCAAAAATTATTTACTCAGCTGGTAGATCTTTGTGCTGATAGCATGTTGTAAAATATCGCATTGCAAATATATAATAGAGATAATAGAGAGAGATTAAGTAGATAAAGTAGATAAATACCAAAGATAATAGAGAAAGCCGGAGGATAAATTTTATTTTCATTATTTTATTTTTCTTTTCTTCACTCTATCACCACTATAACAAAACTAAACTCCTATTTATAAGAAAACAATGATGCACTTATCATTCATGTCGATGTATTGAATAGGGAGATGAACATTTATTAGATATGGAGATGTACTTAAAATATATGATACAAATGTACCATAATAGATATATTATATAAGATGAATATAATGGATAATCATTCATATATTTCATAACAATTTTATAGTTTTATGCTCCTGATCATGACAAATTGTCACTACTCTTTGCAAAAACCATATTTTAAAATAATGCATATTTGTGACCTTAAATTCTTGGTTACGATGGAACGTTGTTCATTTGGAAATTGTCGTAATTGAAAAACTCAACCCTTACAATATTTTATTCTACATCACAATTGATCATTGTAAATTTTTAGTAAACGTCATAATTGAAACAAAATACAAAGTTACAAAGTTTTTTCCTCATTTACAATGAACCATCGTAACCCACTGTGAGTCATCGTAATCGAAAGAATTCAAGCTCACGTCCTTTAATCTTGATTATGACTAAATATCGTGATATCTTATAAATCATTGTGATTGAAAAATATCCATATTTACATAGTTTCTTTTGTTTTAGAGGAATCATGGCAACGTTTGTAAACCGTCGTAATTTAAGAAAATCCAAATTTACTATATTTTGCACTTTGTTAAGACTGAAATATTGTAACACCTTGTAAATCTTCGTAATTAAATAAAAACAAAAAATTAAGATGTTTTGCTCTTAGTCATTACATATTGTCATTAATATTTGTAAATCGTTGATTATACATATCGATAGAGGTGTTCCAAGTATAAAAAACCACAAGCCCCTTTACCTAACATTAGCCTGACAGGGACGTCCTTGACCGTTGACTAATCACAACCCCTCTAACTTCGCAGTCAAATAGACAATTGCGGGGCAACTTTCTTTCTTTGGAGGAGAAAAGATTGAACTTTGGATCTCAAAGTGTGGAAATTCATGTTCGCTTTTAGGACAATCTGTTTCATTACATTTCGTCCATACCATACTTCAAAGTAATGGTGGAATCAAAGAGATTTCGAGTTCGATTAATTATAATCGTATCACACACTTATGGGGAGAAGACACTATCAGTGTCATAAGTTGTGTACGGCGCTCAATTTGGTGCCAAAAGTTTCCGTCGGATCACTTAAGTGCCAAATCGGAGGAAAAACGATCACTTTGGTGCCACCAGCAAAAGATTTCGGTCATCGGCGAAAGATTCTGGCCAAAATGATTACGTGATTTTTTTTAAAAAAAAAAAAATCAACAAGGCCTTAAATGACGTCGTTTTCGGTCCTCCTTAAGAAAACGACGTTGTTTTGCCGTCCTACATGGATGGCCTCACAAAAACGACGCCATCCTAGGGTTTTTTCGACCTAGCTCGGTTGGCCGTCGTCACTTGGCCTCCGCCGTCGGTGGGCCGCCGTTGCTTGCTCAGCCGCCATTGCTTGGCGCTGTTTGGACGCCCTCGATGCTGGCCTACATGGATGACCTCGCTGGTCGGGGTCAAGGTCGGGGTTGGAGCTGTGGCGGCAAAGTGGCCATCGTCGGGGTCGGGGTTGGGGTCGGGGTCGAGGTCGGAGCCGCGGCCGCCGAGTGGCCATCTTCGGGGTCAGGGTTAGGGTCGGGGTTGAAGCCGCGACCGCCGAGTGGCCATCGTCGGGGTCGGGGTCGAGGTCGAAGCCGCGGCCGTCGAGTGCAGGGGCCGTCGAGGACGGTGCCGGAGATTTAGGGTTTTGAATTTGGGGAGACACCAAACGGTGTCGTTTTGGTGTTAGGATGCTGACTGTGCTCTCCGGCGAGCCACATCGGCTTCAAAAATGAATAAAAAATGCCACGTCGGATTTCTGGCCAACCAGATCGGAGTTGGCACCGAAGTGAGCGTTTTTCAAAATTTTTGGCAATTAAGTGATCCGACAGAAATTTTTGGCACCAAAGTGAGCGTCGTACACAACTTATGGTATTGTTAGTGTACTTCTCCCCACACTTATGAACTCAAATACTTTCACTCACACACTTCAGATATAAATTATAAATTATGACAATGGTTGTTCTCCGACCAATTCAACTTTCACACAAATGATTTTGCACTAAAGTTTAAGTATATTATTAGAGATAATTAGGACATTCCTATATTAGAAATAATTAGAACATTTTTATTGATTTTCTGTATCTCTCAAAATTACACGAAAATCTAATTTGATTGTATATATCTTGATTGATATATGTTCCCTGTAATAGTGTCGCGACCTAATTTTTTCGGGTTCATCGCCTAAAACTAGGTTAATGGACTGCTAAGTTTTTTTTTTTTAACTTAGCTCGGGCTCTCCCAAGCCCAAACCAAATCGCGTCTTGAGTCTAAACTTTTTAAACATGCAAAATACTATCTAGGAGTCGCCACTAATCTGTTTTTGGTAGGTCGATTAGACACCTAAGCAAAATAATGGGAGAATTATTTTACTCCTACGAACCAGAGACTAAGGGTATGGGGACTTGGTTACACTAGACTATCCTAGTGCCCTTTCGGTACCATTTCTTTTTAATTTTTAAAAAATGTTTTACAGGCAGCTTGATTTGATTTTAATTCATTTTCCTAACGTGTGAGGCGATCATGCGAGTGCACAAATCACCAATTTAACACCCGAGAAAGCGAATAAAATAATGCATGACTTATCTCAAAGCAACGAAAGCAACTGTGATGTTAGGTCAAAATTCATATCAATAATCCTAGATATGATTTCTAATTAATAAGCAATCACTCAATTTTTTGTTTTCACTTTATTTAATGAAAGTCGTGCAATGCATGCTACTAATTTAACATGAAATGATATGACGTGGCAATATGACCTAAATTATATAACATGAATAAGCATGCAATCCATCTTAAAGCATGAAATGAATTTATTCTAATTTTTTGTATTTTCCATGAAATTCGAAATTAAAGAAATGCAACAATTAAATATGCAATTTAATCAAATGACCTAGTTCTAATGACGAGCAATGAACTTAGCAACAATCACTAGATGACGAAAATTTCATAAACCTAATCCTACATGTCTGATTTACTAAACTTATATGGTCAGGCATAATTTTGATTTTTTTTAAATAATTAATTATTAAATAAATATTAAATCTAAACTATCAACAAAATAAAAGCAAGAAAGGATTAAAATAATCGAAAAAATAACCTATTGTCTCACATGTCAAATTAACGGTTATTCTAACCCTAATTATCACAACAAGGAGATCAAAACAATTACAAATTTGATCCGAAGTCCTACGGACCAAATTAAATAATTATTGTGATTTAACAATTAAAATTTCACCAAAAAGCCCAAAAATTAATATAATAAAAAAAATGATCCGATGTCTCTCGGATCAAATTAATAATTACATTAATTTCGGAAAAAATCCCTACGGATAATGCATACAAAATGCACAAATATTAACATTGACAAACCATATTCTAACTTAAACAATAATAACAAAATTTAAAACGCAATAATATAACATAAAATAAGCAAAAGAAAGAAATAAAAATAAAACTAAAGGAGGGGAATTGCAGCAATGTTGGTGGGCATATGACTAGTTCTTGATTTGATCATTTGCTAGTCTCCTCCGAGAACTTTTTGAGTGGACGCCCCCATTCTCTTGTCGTCTCTCTCTTCAATTATGGTGGAATATGGAATTGTGTGGCCTTTTGTTCGGCATTGAATTGCCTGTGACCACAACATCAGAACAAAGTAAATTAGGTGAAAATATGGGGTGAAAAACTTTAATAGGGAGAGAAACAACCCGGTTTTATCACAGTGAAATCACTGGATGGCAATCAACGCTTAGGTACGTTGGCCACTTCGATGTCTCGCTGCTGGAATTATTGTCGGAGGTGTAGGAGTTTAATCTAGGCAAGAAAAAATAAAATCACCTTAGTGTGAATAGCAAATTGGAATTGCACACAATCAAACTTAAAAAAAAGGAAGCTCAACTTAGCTTTATGCTTGTCGTCAATATCCATGAAGCATGATGAACATGGGGCATCGTCAAGAAGACTACACCATCGTCCGAGATCCCTGAGGGTGTGTGCCTCTCCTCCAAAGAAAATTGAACTCAAAAGAAACCAAGGAGAAAACATTCCTCACTTTTGCTCTGAATTTTTTTGAAAATCACCTCCTCTCTAAGAGATTGTCTATTGAACCTCTCTACGTTTTCTCACCATTTTTTCCCCTTGTGAGCTCCACTCTCCTCCTCTCTTTTTCACAAAATTTGGTCTCCTTTTTATAGTGGTTCCGAGCACCATCTTCCATGGCAATTTTTGAGCTTTCTTTTTTCGTTGCCTCAATTTATGGTCTGCAAATTGGAGCAAAATCTTGCAATCGGTTTGATTTTTCCTCGAATGTTTTGATTCCTTCCATTTTATCAAAATCCCTGCCCTTTTATTCACCTGATTTCTCTGATCGAGAATTTCCTTCCACATTTATTATGATTTGAAAATTCGCCGGAGCAAAGATTGCTAATCAAAATTTCCACATTCCATTCATAACCAAATCATATTGATCTTCCCCTTATTTTCCTTTTGTTCAAAATGCAATTTTATTTTTCCAAAATTAGGTGTCAACAGCTGCCCCTCTTTGAAGGGAAGCTCGTAGAGGTTTCCTTCAAAGATATATGACACCTAAATTTAAACCATGCAAAATGAAATATGAAATGCATACGCAAATGTTAATGACTTGATTTTTTTTTTCTTTTTTAAGAATAAAGGATGCAATGTAAATGCAATGATCTGGTCAGGAACATAGATCTCCATGTGTCTATGACCAATGAAATGCAAATGTAAAGAAGAACACGTACCTGTCATACCTGTTTTGAGGATTTAGGTGTGAAATGATTCTGATGAGACCTGTCAATCATCCGGAACTCCCTTCAATTGAAAGGCTCAAAGTCTTTAGGGATCTGGAATTCTCATCAGATTCTAAGCACCTGAAAATTACATCAAGTACTTGAAACTTCAAAAATCTGATTCTTATGTCAGACATTTGAAAACTTTTACTAAACGTCTGGAAATCACATCAGATGTTTGGAAAGACAAACGCTTAGAAATCACATCAAGCGTTTAAAAGTTCAAATATCTAGAATTCACACTAGACAATTGGAAACATTTTATAAATAGGTACTTTGAATTCTCATCAAGTACAAAGATGACTGAACAAATTCAGGGTTTCAAAGACAATTCTTTTTGGTCTTTGAGGAAAAATTCAATGAAGGCCCATGCATGATTGCTTTATCAAGCTTCTACCGGAAAAATTATCAATAGGACAATTTTCAGTTATAGCGTGAATCTCTTGAACATCCTAAATGAGACACTTTTGGTGTGAAAAGGCTTTTTCACTTGCTCTCATTTAAGAAGGGTTATTTGTCCCGACTATTGATGCGGGAATATATCACTCGATCTTATCATCATCTTGTCGACAAGAGTTCGAATTTTCTTGCAATCAGTACGACCTTACCAATCTGAGAGGTCTTTGTCAATGACTGTAATGCAGGTTTGGTCAATGGCTTAACAAAGGGACTCTTCGAGTCAAAGCAAATTGAACGAATGATTCTGTAATCATCTCCGGGTTTACAAGTCAAGAACCCTGCAAAATGATAAAGAAATAATCTTGCTCGCACTTCTTCGAGCAATGCTTAAAACATGTGAATTCCTATGTTAATTCAAGTGCCATAATCTGAAGAGACTTTGTAAGGGCCGTAACATAGGCTGGGTTCATGGGTTGAGAAACGAAAGGATCGTTAGGCTCAAAGATGTGTATAGGGGTCAAAGTTGGTGATCATCTTGACATTACCACCAGTTTTTCTTCACCACGGATTGTCTTCTTGACAGATTTCATTATTGGCTCAAAAGTTTATCACTCGATGCCAATGATTATTCAACTGGAGATATTTTCTCAACATTTTTTCTTTGATGATGGGCATCGATCAAGCACACTGTTTTTTTTTTTATAACCCCCAATTCATCAGTCATTTCTCTCTTCTTTTCACGGGCATTGGCCTTGCTTTTACCAGGCACACTGCTTTTTCATGCCTTTTAGTTCTATTTTGATTTCAGTTCTTGCGCACAATGCATGTGTCAAGTATACTTTAAATGACACTCGAACTTTCAAGGGTCTTCATCTGTCTCTTGCCTTGCCCCAGTGTGGGCGATGATCATCAACTTGGGTTTTAAAAGAAATGGAATAGCAGGCTCAAGTGGGCTATTCAAAGGATATAAGTGTGTAGGATAGTGAAAGAAATGCTCTTCGTCATCCTAAGGCACTTAAATTACCATATGAATTCAATGTAATAGCACGACTTGAAGATTGATGCAAGTGAGAGCAAGAAAATTTCAATTCATTTTCCTCACTTCATGATGTCATTTTATCTCCTAGTTGCCCCGATGTGGGGTGATTCTTGACAGGGGTAATTTGAAAAGAACATCCATAAGTGTATGGGCTCAAAAATGGTTAAGCAATGGAACACCTGTAGTGTTTGGGATAGAGAAATGAACTGCCTCTCGTCATTTCAGCTGTCATACTTTTCGCAAGAAAATTCTTCACCTTGAAATACAAAATGTTTCCATACTCACCTCACAATGTATAGACATGGGACGGTGTATGGGATTAGGCTTGCCTTTCACACCTCATTTAGCATGCTCAAGTAACTCAACATCTTTCACTGAATTATCCATTTTGATAAATTTCAAGTGGAATTGATGGATAAAACATGTAAGAGTCATCATGCAAAATCCCTTTTTAAAAAAAACTCAACAGCTTTAAGCATGTCAACTTCAAACAGTTTTCTATACTGCAAAATGGTTTTAAGCATTCATTCAATGATCCATCTACAATGGAAATTGCCTCAGCAGTTGATGTCTTTGGATTGTCGCTATCATTCAAGGCTGAAAATCCACTTTTGCCCTTGCACAAGCGAACGTGCATCAATATGATATTATGCAATATCAAAGTAAATTCAAATTGCACGTCCATTTTGGCTCGGGTCGAGACTTTATCCCAGTCAGGTCACTACCAAAATTTGTCATGGCTACAATCTTGTCATATCAATTCCTTGGAAATGTATCCTTGATAGTTGGGCCAATTGCAACCTGGTGTACTTTTTCAAATGCCTTCTCATCAGACCGAAAAAGTAACGCTCTGAAACATGAAGTAAATGAGTCAGAAAATTAAACAGAGCTAACCTAATGCATGCTTTTAGAAATGGCTTGAAAAATGATTTTTTTTTTTTAAAAACAATGAATTTTTTTTTGTTTTTGAAAATTTTTTTAGGAGGAAGCATGAGAAAGTCCAGCCCACAGGATTTCTCCGTGGATGTTTTTTTTCATGGCTGGATATCGTCATTGGACTGGTTTGGTATACCCCATCATGTCCTCAAAATTGAAAATAAAATTGTAATTTCATTTAATAGAATCAAATGAATTACATTATTGGAATGGAAATGATGATTCCTAACTCCTAAAAAGAGAAAAAAAATCGAAAACGATTCTTAGAAAGCGAAAACGATTTCTAAAAAGTAATAAAAAATTCTCATGCAGGAGAATGTGCTAGGTCACTCTTCATGGTCCATTTCTTCCGGAGGTTCTTCATCAATGTCTCCCATGACGAGATCGTCGAATAGACTTGCGATTCCTCCTAGGGCGTCATCAAAGTTCTCTGTCTCAGGTAATCAAACTTGCCACTAGGCTGCCCCAGAGTGTCCATCACTTCCACTTCATCTTGCCCCATTTCAGGGACATTGTGAGGCTTAGTTTTTTCGGCAGTGATCAATAGTGGGCCATCTTCCAGGTCAGGCATGTCATCATTGCTCATTTTGGTCTTGCTTGACTACTTCAGGACTACTGTCTCCGGAAGAGCAGGTGCAGGAGTCAAGTTCGCTCAGAGAGATTGGATTTGAGTTGTCATGAATTGCATAGAGGTGAGCAACTGTTGAAGTTGGTCTTCCATAGCGGAGATACGATCACGCATTTCAGTTTGGTCGTCCATTCTAGCTCTTGATCACCTAAGGAAAATGGAGATATGTAAGAACGAGGTGTAATGAGAACACCAATCCATGACAACAATTTATTTTTTAGTCAAGAAAAGTCCACATATGAAAATGATTTTCCTAAAAATGGACTAGGAAAACAAAGACATGGGATGCCCCAGTAGGGACAAAATATTTTTTTTAACATGAACTAGGAAGAGCCAAGACATGAATTGAAAACAAATTTCCAGTTTTTTTTTTTCAAAATAATTCGTTGCATGGCAATCTCCTCATTTCATTTTTAATTGACAAAAGAATTAAATCAATGATTGACCTAAATTGTCATGAACCGACCCAAAAATACAACAAAATAAATTGCATGGTATAGGGATAGAAGACTTACTTTACCAAGGAAAATCAATGGCAATCACATAGACACATCGCATGAGACGTGAGGCTCGATTTCTATCTAAAAGGCTTAACAAAGTGGAGCTAAGAGGGTGATCTGACCGTTGCAGTCTCGCATTAACGTCAGGTCCCCTTAACTCCGGGCTCAGTCGAATGGAATGTCCAATAGTCACGCAATCTCGCGGATATGGACAAAACACATTTCGACACCATGAAAAACTTTCGGGGAAGAGAAGGTCAACCTCTACATAGCAGTCTCGCTTTGGAGGAAGTATACTTCTCAACACCATCCTAGAAATCCTATCGCAGCCCAGGTCGGACCGCATGTTGTGTGTGCAAATAGTGTAGTGCTAAAGCAATAAAGCATGCACAACAGTTTAAATGCAAACAACACTTCTAATTAGGAAAAATAAATCATTCATCCCACACTCCAACCCGCAAGACAAATGTTAGCAAAGACTACTCCCCTTATACCTCACATCTGCAAGAACATTTAACACCTTAAAAATGTTAGGGACGTACCTGGGATCCTCGCTGCCAAACAAAAACATTTTTAAAATAAAAAGAAAAATTGGCCTAAGTCCACTAAGTGTTTTAACACAAGTCCCCAGTGGAGTCGCCAAGCTGTCGCGACCTAATTTTTTCGGGTTCACCGCCTAAAACTAGGTTAATGGACCGCTAAGTTTTTTTTTTAACTTAGCTCGGGCTCTCCCAAGCCCATACCAAATCGCGTCTTGAGTCTAAACTTTTTAAACATGCAAAATACTATCTAGGATTCGCCACTAATCTGTTTTTGGTAGGTTGATTAGACACCTAAGCAAAATAATGGGAGAATTATTTTACTCCTACGAACCAGAGACTAAGGGTACGGGGACTTGGTTACACTAGACTATCCTAGTGCCCTTTCGGTACCATTTCTTTTTAATTTTCAAAAATGTTTTACAGGCAGCTTGATTTGATTTTAATTCATTTTCCTAACGTGTGAGGCGATCATGCGAGTGCACAAACCACCAATTTAACACCCGAGAAAGCGAATAAAATAATGCAGGACTTACCTCAAAGCAACGAAAGCAACTGCGTTGTTAGGTCAGAATTCATATCAATAATCCTAGATATGATTTCTAATTAATAAGCAATCACTCAATTTTTTGTTTTCACTTTATTTAATGAAAGTCGTGCAATGCATGCTACTAATTTAACATGAAATGATATGACGTGGCAATATGACCTAAACTATATAACATGAATAAGCATGCAATCCATCTTAAAGCATGAAATGAATTTATTCTAATTTTTTGTATTTTCCATGAAATTCGAAATTAAAGAAATGCAACAATTAAATATGCAATTTAATCAAATGACCTAGTTCTAATGACGAGCAATGAACTTAGCAACAATCACTAGATGACGAAAATTTCATAAACCTAATCTTACATGTCTGATTTACTAAACCTATATGGTCAGGTAGAATTTTGATTTTTTTAAATAATTAATTATTAAATAAATATTAAATCTAAACTATCAACAAAATAAAAGCAAGAAAGGATTAAAATAATCGAAAAAATAACCTATTCTCTCACAGGTCAAATTAACGGTTATTCTAACCCTAATTATCACAACAAGGAGATCAAAACAATTACAAATCTGATCCGAAGTCCTACGGACCAAATTAAATAATTATTGTGATTTAACAATTAAAATTTCACCAAAAAGCCCAAAAATTAATATAATAAAAAAATGATCCGATGTCTCTCGGATCAAATTAATAATTACATTAATTTCGGAAAAAATCCCTACGGATAATGCATACAAAATGCACAAATATTAACATTGACAAACCATATTCTAACTTAAACAATAATAACAAAATTTGGTATTCACCACCATTGTCTAAGCGTACACACTTCAATCACCTACCTGTTTCTCTTTCAACCTTCATATGAAATTGCTTGAAGATTTCCAGCACTTGATTTTTTGTTTTCAAGGCAACTGCCCACATCTTTCTAGAGTAGTCATCAATAAATGTTACAAAATAAAGCGCACATCCGAGTGTCCTAGTTTGCATTGTGCATACATCAGTATGTATCAAAACTAAAATTTCAGCTTTATAGATGGTGTGGAATTACGAAATGCTACTCCATGTTGTTTTCCCATAATGCAGTCGACACAAGTATTCAACAGTGTACCTTTCATTCCAGGTAGGAGTTGCTTTCTAGTGAAAATATTAAATCCTTTTTCACTCATGTGTCTGAGTTGTTTATGCCATAACTCGGTGGTGACTCCTTTTCCCGTTACATTCACCCTTCTCTACACAGCTTGAATTGTGTGATGTAGAGAGAGCTAGTCTTTTCTCCTTTGACTACCACCAAATTACCTTTAGTGAGTTTCCATTTCCCATCACTAAAGAAATTGTTGTAGCCTTCGTCATCAAGCTTGCCGGTAGATATAAGATTGAGGCGAATGTTTGGAACATGTCTCACATTTGTGAGTAGTAGCCTACATCCAACATTAGTCTCTAAATAAATATTACCCATACCAATAATTTTGAACATACCATCGTTTCCCATCTTTACGAAGCCAAAATTGCTAGTGGTGTAAGATGTGAAAAGATCTTGACGAGCCAAGAAATGGTAGGATGCGCCAGTGTCAACTACCCATATCGAATCTTGGGATGCAAGACTAATAGAATCATCACTTTGAATAATGATCACCTCGTCTGCAATATTTGCTGTGCCATTCATCTCGTTCTCATTAGTTTTGTTGATGTTATGACTCTTTGATTTTTCTGCCTTTAGCTTTCTGCATTCTCGGATGAAGTGTCCCAATTTACCATAATGATGGCACTTCTTGTCTTATTTGAAGTTGCATTGGGACCTTCCTCGTTGCTGATTCTAGAAGTTTCGACTTTTGCTTCTCCCTCTCCGTTCTTGATTTTCTTGTCGGTTAATGACAAGAGCCTTAGACTTAGGCTTACCATGTCCATGGTAAGCTTGCCGTTAGGAGTTGAGTTGCTGACCGACACAACAAGTGTGCCCCAGCTATTCAGCAAAGAGCTAAGTAGCGGTAATGCCTACAATTCATCATCTAATATCATCTTCATAGAGTTGAGTTGGTCTACTATATCTTAGAACTCGCTCATGTCTTCCGAGATACTACTCCCGTCTTTATATTTAAGATTCACGAGCCATCGCATGTGATTTGCTTTATTTTGCACCGTTGTTCTTGCGTACATTTTTTCTAATTTTTGCCAAAGAGCACCGACATCATGTTCATTAGCAAAATTTTGAAAATGCTCTTATCAATCCATTGTCAGATTTGAGCAGCACACTTTTGATTAAGTACCATCCATTCGCTTTCGGATATGGTCGTTGGTTTGCCACCAGAAGACGATGCCAATTTGCCTTCCATTGCAGGATTTGACTCTTTTTGTTTGGCTTCCACTACGGTATGGGACGCCTTGGACATTGGTACTAGTACCTCCATCAATATCACAATTGGCCTCCAAAGGTCTTTAATGTATAGTAGATCCTCCATCTTTGGTTTCTAGATTGCATAATTGAAGGGGTCAATTTTATCATGTTGCCAGAATTTTCCTCCATTTAATTTTGCACAAATATATATATAGCAACCTCGTTCTGATACCACTTGTTGGGGAAAAAGAACGATATTTATGGAGAAGGCTCGGATAGTTTTGCCACTACTATTTCTGTGAAATTTAAACAGGATAAAATATTGAATGAAAGCGATAAAGATAAATAGAAATAACACCGGAATTTGAATGTGGAAATACCCTCCAAGGTGAAGGGAAAAACTACGGCACAATAGTCTATTTCAAACTTCCACTATGACAAATATTGGGATACAACTTCACCCTAAGGTGGATCTCTCACTATCTTTAATTTGTGGATCTGAACCTTTCACAAACTTGATAACTCATTCAAAGATAACTTTCTTGGAAGAAAAAAACTATTTCTTCTGCTACGTTACGCTGCTATGATATTCTTGTTTTTTTTTTTTTTTTTCTTTTGGTATGTTCTTCTTCAATGAGGACTCCTATTTATAGGAGCAAATACAATCCCAATTGGAATTGTACAATATGAAAATCACGTATATTTACTAATCTCTCGTGATTTTCTTAATGTAAGAAGATCACTTTGATTTGTTTCCCAATCTCTTTTGATTTTCTCGATGTGGAAGATCATGTTGATTTATCTTCCGATTTCTCTTGATTTTCTTTTTCCTTTTTACTTTTACACACTCACTATTACACATATTCTACTACAAATATACATAATTGCGTTGACCTCTCCAATTGGGAGTGACCTACTCAACACAACATGCATTATTCATTAAATAATAATATTTTCCTTTCGTCATTATATATATATAAGAAGAACGTGGGATGATAATATCTCCTTGTGTAGTAGGTAACTCTCCTAGAGAAAAACACATTATTCAAGTTCAAGTCCTTTCATCTAAGATGAATTGTCGTTTAATTGGGAAAATTACCTAATCAATTATAAACTTATTCTACGGATGCCAATATAGTCTAAAATTTTCAAATTTTGCCAATTTAATTTCGACCATTTATATGAATTTCCAATGTAATCATTATGATTAATTTTTGGCCGAAAATGCCGATGTGGCGGTCCATTTATCGCCAGTGTCCCGCGTGGTATGCCATCATGTCGACAATTTTGGATGAAAATCGATCAGAATGATTATATTGAAATTTCATGCAAAGATTTAGAATTACATTGAAAATTTTATTTTGATCGGAAAACTGAAAACTTCATTAACTTAAAACAAGTTCTTAAAACAAGTTCGTTAACAATATAAATTAAAACATCCATTATTGATTGAGGAGGAAAAGACAGCCAATTGGTGGGGAGTTCTTTTTTTCGTTGTGCTTTAGCCACCCAATCTACTAACTTATTCACCTCTTTTGGATAGATTAGGAAGTTTAAATTGAATTGTTGAGTAAGTCCAAATGAAATTGACATGTGTGGGCAGAAATTGATGTGCGTGAGCGGGGCAGCCTGCTCGAGAAACTTCGGAGCAAGGAGACAAAGTCAACAAGAAATAAATAAATATAAACGGAACCGTAGTCCCTACGCTAACGTCGCTGTCCTGGAGAAAGCTTAATGGCTAAGAGTTGCCTCATGGGCGTGTGCCTTCCATAGGAAGCTGAAGACTCCCCCACGACCAGGACCGACGCTCCCCTCCACACGCAGGCGGTAAGTCGGTGGGCGGATCAAGGGGCGGCGGTTCACCGCAACCGGCCTCGTCCTTTCGTCTCGTTCGGGTGAATTTTCTCACTTTAACAAAGAGAAAGACAGGTGTTGTGAAGGGAGCTTTATGGGAGGAATTTAGCGGGTGCTTTCGTGGTGAGCAAACGACCGTAACTTTCTCGCGACACTCATTTAATAATGTGAAAGAAATTCAGAAACCACTGGTGTATATATATTATTGTCAATCTAATCGTCATTACTGACGCCTATCTCCAACCACCAATGCCGCATTAAAGCTGTAGCTACACCACGTCGTGTCTATTGTACCGCCGGACTCTCTCTCTCTCTGTGGAGGGAGAAGTAATGGAAAGAATAGTAAAAAGGAGTTTCTCAATCAACTAGATATACTATTCTGTTTATGAAATCAAATGTATGACAAGAAAATTGATTTTTCAATTTTTAGTCATGAGACGAGTTTTTAAGTAAAAATATACATTTAATAACGACATAAAATTTATGTTCCCAGAATAGAAATTTATTTGAGATGGAGGACGGCGAGCAGTAGTGGGAGGTGGCCAATGGTGGATGGTGGGCAGCAGGTGGTGGATGGCGAATGGCGAGCAGTGACGACAGGCGAGCGGCTAGCTAGTAGCGAGAGCGAGTAATTAGAAAAGTTATTATTTCCCATTTTTGTTCTACAAATAGAAAAGTAGAAAATTTTATTTCTCATTTTTATTCCAAACTTATTTCTAGACTAAAAATTTATTATAGAAATTGAAAAATGAAATTACATTATCAAACGGATTTCTATTTTAAATTTATTCTCGAGAATAGAAGAATAGAAAAACAAAGAAATATAGTAGTTATCTTGTACATCCTTATTTATCTTGCACCTCTTTTGGCTTCATCTAGCTTTTCCACGAATATGTCCTAAAGTATACCAATCAACAAAGAGGAACAAATTACCGACCAAAAAACAAAGGGAACAAAAGCATCAAAATCTTTTTTTTTTTGTTGACAAAAACATCCAAAGTTCATATTGAACAGATTCAAAGGACAGTATTTAATTCTTCGGTACGCTAGTGTGTACGTGATCTAAACTCAAACTTGTCGTGCAAGCTATTCTTTCTTTATGTATTAAATTTTCCCTTTTAGATATCATCGCTTTCTGCCTCCCCCATTTCCCTCCCTTATAAAGTGCTGTGTTCCAAAGCACTCACTTCTGTAGGGGTTTTGCATAAACTCGAGTTTGGAGCCTAGAAGATCGATGAACTTTTGGCGAGGGATGTGCAAGAGACCCAAAGAACAGAACAGAAATGATGTGGCAAAAGCAAGATGCAAAAACCATAATCCCATTACCATACAACCCAGGAGATGATGATGGGGATGATGACAACAGTCTTCTGCCCACCATAACGTGCCCTTCCTGTGGTCACAGCTTGCCAATGTTCGATCAGGTGTTTATCACTTTTTTTTTTCTTTTTGTCTTGATTTCGTTTTGTATGTTTATTTTACTTCTGAGGATTTTATTTTTGAGAAATTAATAGGTGACGATATTTAATCTACCGTGAGATAAGATTACAAAAAATCAAATAAAAATAATTATAAATTGTTGTGAAATCCATTTCTTCAAGAATTTATAACTCACAATAGGTTAATATTCTCACAATAGTTCAAAAATTATTATGTTGGTAAAACCCTTAATTTTTTTTTTCATATTAAGGATGTAAAAGATTAACGTGTGATTATGACATAATTGTGGTGCAGAGGATTGTTCGTGATTTGGAGGGGCTACCAGCGGGAGTGAAGTTTGATCCGACGGACCAAGAAATTCTGCAGCATTTGGAAGCGAAAATAATGGGGGATGTCAGGAAGATTCATTTTCTGATTGATCAATTTATTCCCACGTTGGAAGGCGACGATGGTATTTGTTGTACACACCCAGAGAGACTTCCAGGTAATTCTGGAATAGTTTTACTCTTTGAATGATTTCACGATAGTTAATGAGTTAGCCTAAATGTTATCAATATTTTATTTTAAAAAATGAAAATTTCCCTTTATAGAAAGAAATTTTTGCCTTTTAGTTTGTCATTTCTTTTTGCGTTTTTGGATATTTGGGCTGTGTAGTGGGAGTAATTCCTCTGCCTAAGCTTTTTTAATTTAGAGGAAAAGATGCACATCTTTTTTACCCAAATTCTTTTTCATATGCAAATCTAAGAGGTTCTATCTATTACTAAGATTCGGACATAAATACAAATGCAAACGATATCAGCACATAGTTATGACACGCATAGAGAAATCCGTGCCTTCAATATCATTTGATTCAAGAATGTATAATCTTCTTTAGTATCCGACTATCTTCGATAATCAAACACCCGAATCGTCTGCAAAACATAGACAACTTATGGTTTAGAATTTGTCAGTTTAGTGTCATGATAGTGTAGTTCCAAAAATACTTTGTATGATTAAATCTATTCATAATATATTGGAAAATATATCTCTTTGTTGGTAGTTTGTATGATGATGTCCGAACTTGTTTTGGGGAAAACCGGACATCTTGAGATTTGTCAATTTTGTTCTAAACTTTTCAATTATATCAATTTTGTTAAAAAGTTCATAACAAAATTGGCAAATTATCAAAAAATTAAGACTAAATTGGCACAATCAAAAGGTTGAGAACTAAATTAGCAATCGTCAAAAGGTTTCGGATTAAATTGATATAATTAAAAGGTTTAGAACTGAATTGACTCATATGCAATAGATTTAAGGCTTTTTTGGAGAATTTTCCCTTTGGAAATTAGTCAAATTATTGTCCTCTCTTCATGATAGGGACACTGCTATGCATGTGCCGTCAGTTTAGGTGAACCTTTCACAGAACAAAAGTGTATAATTTTATGGGTGTGATCTCTCTTTAATGAACTCTTTGAAGATTGCCATGCATATTGCTCGATCCCAAATTACCTTTGTTAGAAAGTTTTATCCCTCAACAACTCATAATCTTTGAATCTATAATATGAAAGTCTTGTAGATCCAGATATTAAACTTTTGGTTTTGTGATCATAGGAGTGACTTTCACATCTATTAAATTCTTTCCAGCCCGTGTAAGTTTAATTCAGAAGACTATCGTAAATGCACGTCATGTATGAATTTGAATTTGTAATATACATTGACCTTCCTTTCAAAATAGATAATGAGAACGTACACGATGATTCACATTCAAGACAATTTGTTTAAACCAAACTTGAAATGTACACAGACTTAGCAATGCATCAAGTAAGACTTTGAAGGAGCCTTTCGAATTGATATCATGGGTGAGGGTTTTCCTCATACTTATCGACCATCAGCCCCTTTCACAAATGATGTGAGACAATTTAAACAATCTTCCTCTCACATATCGAGCCTAGGTTGGAGCCACACTAATAAGTAATTCTTCCGTGTGACTGTTGGGTCCAGATTTATTGGTAACACAAGCTCTAATATCATATGGGGATTATAAAATCCTGGCCAACTATTCTAAAAGTTTAAATTGTTAAATTAAGGTGTGATTAACCACTGGGATTCGCCCTAGTGGCCACCCTTCCAACATGGAAGGGGGAGGTGAGGGGTTCAAATCCCCACATTCTCAGGGGGGGATGGGGTGGGGATGCGTAAGTTTCACAAGTGGGTTTCGACTCCCACACCTTGCAAGAAGCAGGGCAAAAGTTTGAGAGTAAGTGTAGAATATGAATAGAGTAGAACTGATAAAAATAAAAAATTAAGGTGTGATTTATTATTTAAATATTTTGACCGGTCTCATCACTCCTCAGAGATCTAAAGTTATGATTCATTGCATCAACATTTTGAATTCTAATTCAAAGCTCATCTCCCGTGTTTGCCTATCAGATTGCTCCGAAACTCTTCTGCCATTGTTTGCTTCAATTTGTTATGCAATTTACAATAAAAGCTAGCTTAATTTGTTCAGCATGTCCCAAAAAAGTTCTTCTGATTTGCATCTGTTGCATTGAGTAATTAGTTTAAGCTAGGAAAAAACATATAACAAATCTATGGGGAACATACATTTCGAATTTCAGCTTTAGTTTTCCCGCTTCTATATAATCAATTGCTTTTTGGATGTTCTCTTGCTCATGTTGATAGTCAAGTTATATCATGCCATGCCAAGCACCGCGGACTCTACATGGAGATAAGTTATGTGTGCATACGAACTATAACGATATGTAGATGCAACAACAAAATCGACAACTGCATGGTGTTGAAACTGAATAGGAAACCGATTGATAAGTTCAGAATCTTAAGTTTATAGAAAATGGGAATAGTGGAAATATGTCTGCAAATCAGCTCATCTTTAGCAGTTAGAAGAGCTAGTCGGGTTAGGACACTCTGATTTCCATATTCTACAAATCTCATTTGAGCGTCTTTAATGCGCATCGTGCAGGAGTAAGCAAAGATGGACAAGTCCGCCTCTTCTTTCACCGGCCTTCGAAGGCATATGCCACTGGGACTAGGAAACGGCGCAGAGTGCAGAAGAATGCTGATGAGAGTGAGACGAGGTGGCACAAGACGGGCAAGACAAGGTCGGTCCTCGCAGGCAGAGTGGTGAAAGGGTTCAAGAAGATACTTGTGCTCTACAACAGTTATGGGAGGCAAAGGAAGCCTGAGAAGACCAACTGGGTGATGCACCAATACCACCTCGGCAATAGCGAAGAGGAGAGAGATGGAGAGCTGGTCGTGTCCAAGGTGTTCTACCAAACACAGCCCAGACAACCCAGTTCGACGAACCTTAAAGATCCAAAGGACACGATGCCGAAGAGTGCTCAAAGCTTGAATGAGGATGGTCATGCATCAAGGAGCTCTAGTAACGTGATTGGGTATTATAGTACCCCGTCTTGTAGGGTGTCTTCCGACCAGCTAATTATTCCTAACTTTGCCGTTCATGGCGAGGCTGCTTCTTTGGTTCCGCTAATAGAAGATTCGAACAAGGGGAAGCTTGTAAAATATTCGTAAATGAAGAGATCCTGATTCTGTCCCTCCGATCCGCCCTCCTTTCATTGCCGGAACAGAACAAACCGAAGCTATCCACGAACCCTGGCGACTGATCAAGCAAAACCCACCCAGAAAAACAGCGCCTTTTTTCGCTAAGGTTCCCCACAGAACAACACCCCACAAGAGAACATGACCCAAATCTGCTCTTATCTAAACGCTACCACCCGAACCGCAGCAATCGCGACGCCAAAGGAAAAGACCCATCATCATCATCACTGCCGCCATCATCCTCGTCGTCGAAGGAAAGGAATCGAGCGAATATAATGAGGAGTTTCCTCTCTCGATTCGATTACGAAGCATAAGAACAAACGGAAAATAGGAAAAAAGGGGGAGGCAAAATTCAGGATCAAACCAAGAACAACAGTCCTCCCCTCCTTCGCTCGCCCTAATAATTCCAACAAATTCCATCGGAATTGGAGAAGGAAAAAGGAGGAAAGAAAATCCCAACTCTCTTTTCCTCTTCTTCTTTTTTTTTTCATAATTTTTTTTTTTTTAAAGTTGCCCCTTATAATTCTGATTTTGGTTTTACCGATTCGCCGTATGTTTTCGCGGAGTTCATTGCCAATTGGACACGGAGCTTTCGATTCGCTCGGTGATTTGGTCGGGTCGTGCGCGCGGTTCGCTCTTTTCTTGGCTGTTTTTCGTTAATTCCACGTACTCGTGTTCATTTCTTTTTGTTTTTTCATTCTTTTTCTCCGGGATTGGGCTAAGCCCAGAAATAGTAGTAGCCTTGGGCGATTATCTTAATTTTGATTTTTAATTAATAACCTTAATCATGATCCACGTGTTTAATTTTTCTGGAGTGCAGTAATTAAACCGAGATCCTTCATTAAGGAAATTAAAGAAAATTACGAAGCACATCCCGATTGATTTGTCTATCATTCATTACCATCCTAGATTTTGTGGATGAGCACATTGAAGACGCTTATAATGGTAATTCCCATGTTTCTGGAAAATGTAAAGTGGCGAAGTTTCTGCATCTCGATGCCCCGCGACATGTTGACTCATCATGGGTCCTCCAGTTCGATGCGCAGATGGCCCAGTCAAATGGTTATGCAAAAGACATGAGATATACGAGATCTTCTTACCAATGCATCGTTTTTATTAAGGAATATCGCCTAAACAAACATGTTGACAAAGAAAAATTACTGACTTAAATAACCATGTGCCATGTTAATTTTAAAAAGAGATGATAAACACGACTAAAGGCAAAACCTAACACTATAGAATCTATAAATAAATATACAATATCAAAGTTTTTCGCGAAGAATTGCTGTTTGTGATGAGACGTAAGATTCTAAATGGTCAATAACCCTCTTTCTTATTGTGAAGATTGGTTTTCCTGCATCCTCAAAAAGAGAAATCTATTATAGCATTTTGCAAATTCTTGCCTCTTACATCAAATTGACATAATTGAAATGCATCATGTTAAGGGTTTTAATAATATAAAAGGGATATAGTCCAAAAAACATTATCATATAGAGAAGAGATGGAATAAATGTGGATAGAATTTCTACTGTTTATAAGATAAGGTTATTTTTCTAGAATGACAAACTTTTTAAATTTAAAAAATTACAATAATATTGGTATATAAATAATAATTAAATTATAATATAAAAATTAAAATTACAGAAGAATAATAGTATTTCATTTTTATTTAAATATATTTTATTTATATATTCAAATTTCTTTATTGTAGAATATAAATTCAATATATATCTATGTATATTGTGTATTTTTATTTATTATATATTTTAGGCATTTTAGTACTTTAGGTATATTAGTATAGTTTACTATCTAATAAAATCATGAGGGAATCATAGAAGAGAAAAAAGAAACGGAAAATAATAAAAAATAAACAAATAAAAATGAAGTAAAGTGTCATGATAGATTCTTACCATATTTGTTTATGCAATTTTTAGGTTTATTTACGCAAATATGTCATTCATATCAAATAATCAACATGATAAGATGTGAAAAGATTTGACTTTATTTTTATTTTATTTTTGGTAAAGGTAAGATATATATACTTTTAACTAAGAAAGCTATACAGCAAAAGAGCCTCGGCACCAACAAAACTTGCACTCACAAAGACAAATAAGTCAAAACGAGTGGAATGGTGTTGAGTAGAAAATAAAATGAGGGGGAAGCCAAACAGCGGCGACCCTCAAACAAAAACAGGAAGGACCTGACACCCAAAGGTTACATGTCCTCCACTAGAACAAAGATACAAACAAGGAAGCCCGCCACAACAACCACGTCCAAAAAGGAATGAAAAACAAGGGCGGCCTCAACTCAAGAAAAGATAGATGGGCTAAGGCTCCAACTCTGTTGCATCCTCCTATTGGCTGGGGTATCCGGCACATGACGGAAGGTCAATGCCTTATCTCTGACCAACTTGCCAAGACAATTCTTCAAGGCCGGCAAAACCAACTTGTGATCACGGAAGAGGATGTTATTTATTTCCTTCTAGATAATGTTGCATAAAGCTCCAAAGGCAAATCGAGCAAGAGATTGGTGGAAGGACTTTCCCGATAAATACTTAATGGCATAGTGGAGATTATCCAACCAAGGACCATTACGCCAAGCAAGGTTACATCTCGCAACCCAAGAGATGGCAAGGGCCCTAGTAATTCCACACCCAAAGGATAGGTGATTGACAGAATCGAGACGGCAAGTACAAAAGGCACAATTAACATATGTGATCCTACCATAAGTGAGAAGCAATACCTGAGTGGGCAGCCTATTCCGAGTGATTAGCCACAAATGAAACTGGAAACGGGGAGCTAAGGAGCGATTCCATATAAAGGAAGCCCAAGGCATGGAAGGCTCCCTTGGCCGAATGACGTTCCAAGTGGAGGCAGCCGAGAAGATACCAGAGTGGTCACCTAACCAACGGATGTAGTTGGCGTGATGGTTGGGAGTTGGTAGTGGGTCGGGCCAGGAAGCAAAGGTGGCCCAAATAGTAGGTGCTGCATCAGTGGAAGAGAAGAAATCAGCAACTGTGGCTTGTCCAGGCAAACTGGAGTGATAGATGTACGGATCAGAGAAGATCAAATTCAGGGGCCCCATGGGACTTGACTTTATTATTATGATTCACCAAATTGATAAATAAGATACAACAATGAGTTTCCGAACACGGATGAAAGGCAAGGGACAAATGACGAGTGTTGAGTCAATAGCAAAACAACTCACCTACCTAAAGAATCTCAACTCCCACTGACAAGAAAATTCTAAATGGAGAGGCAACACTTCATGCACAGATGCAAAGTTTGAGAGTCTCAAACCAAAGGATAATTTGCGTTTTATATGCCATCCATTGCACTGTGACGATGGTGACAAATAAGAAGGGGGAAAAAAACTCTGAAAACCTGAACTCAACCGTCTTTTTTATTTAGATTTTATTAGGGTCAAATCTCAGGTTGGGTTATCAACGAGACCCGACCCACTAGGGTAGGTACTTGTACTTTAATTTTCTCTTTACCACAGAGTAAGATGTGCATAGCAGATTCAATTCTACATTTTAACCATGAATTTCTTCCCATTACCAAAGAATATTGCGTGTAGAAATTCACTGAATTTTTTTTTTTAAACCAGAGTAAATTATGTTAGAAATTTATGAATAATACCTCCTTAGGTAATTAAATTATGTTCTATGGAAGAACTTTAGACAAAATCATGGACATATTTAAACATTAGTTCCTTTAATATAGTTATTTATGTAATACTATATACAAAGAGGGAACATGAGCTTGAAAAGAGAGAAACTACAATAACCTTCATTTGTACTCAATGATTCAATTAAAAGAAAATTTACATATGTAGAGGGAACATGAAGTTGAAAAGAGAAAAAAAATACGATAACCTTCATCTGTACTCAATAATTCAATTAAAAGAAAATTTACATATATAATATACTTACATTGAGGTTCCGTTTGTTTTGCAGAAGATATTTTCCTCATTTTTCGGCATTTAGCTAGCTTAGGAAAATAATATGGAAATGGTTTCCTAGTTAATGGAAAATATTTTCCTACCAAACTTAAATTTAAAAAAATGATTTCTTTTTTTAAAAAAAAAATTGAAAATCACTTTTCAAATATATGATTAGGTATTGATGTTTAGACCATAAACCTTGCACTTGGGCACGGGAATCCCAATGCTTGTTCTTAGGCCCTTGGCAGTAAGGTAGGATCCTCGGTGCCTAGGCTCGGGTCCATTAAGGTCAAGCCTTAGGATGCTAGGCCCATAAATTGCTAATATTGACATCAAGTGTCTTATGTGGCATGATTAACATTGATGTAGATACTTTTTTTTAAAAAAAAAAAATCAAAATTTTTAATGTTTATTGTATTTTACTTTTCTTTCCTTTTTCTTTCTTCCTTGTTGGTCTCCAAGCCATAGAAGAGGGCTGTTGAGCTTGCTCGAGGTCAACGAGGCTTGACCTCGCCACCTTGTCGACCTTGCCAGATTTAGCAAGGTGGAGCCTCCCTCGAGGTTGTTGATGCTCAAGCTCATTGAGATTAGGCGAGCTCAACCTCGATAGGATCTAGTGAGATCAAGCCTCACCTAAGGTTAGCCCTCGCCGGTCCTCTCCTATGATTAGCCATCACTAAGACCTTGCAACCGACGAATGAAGAAAGAAAGGAACCAAAAAAATAAAAATATTTAAAAATTGTGTTTTTTAAATTGTGAAAATTGTCCACATTAGTATCGGTCGTGTCATGTAGGACAATCAACATCTATTTCAACAATTTGGTAATTTTCAGCTTGAATAGTGTATGTCGATATTGATTTGCCAATTGATAAAAAATATTTTTTAGTTCATTTCAAAAAATATTTGAAAAATATTATCATTTTCTTAAAAATGAAATATTTTCTAAAAAATTTATATTTTTCGCTAAACAAACGAAGCAAAAGTATTTGTGAGGTTGCGAAAGTCGGTCTTAGTATGATAAATTATTGTATTAGCTAGACGAGATGTTAGCTTGTTCTTTTCAAATTGACCTTTTGCTCTCAGAATCAAATTCAAAACGTAACACGTTTTCATAAAGCTTTGTTCTAAGTCGTTGATTCCAAACCAGTCACATCATTGTCTACTAAAGTAAACTGTTCACACTTTTTCAACGTAATTTCTGCTGATTTGTAACCCAGCCACATTCTATGTATGTCAACATCTGAATTAAACGTGAAGAATATTCTCCTTAAAATCCGCCCAGACCTTTATGGTCTTAAGATAAAGTCTCAAATTTAAATCACCGAAATAGTCAGATAATCGTCGGCAGTGGTAGAGCTTAAAACTTCTGCAATTGGTTTAATAAATCAAGCAAAACAAGCCATTTGGATTCATATATGTCATTGTTCCACTATAAACGAGTAAGATCATAAATAAAAGGAGTAAGGAAAACAAACCAACAGAAGTTCAAAGCACCAAAAAAAAAAAAAAAAAAGAAGATTAATATTATAAAAAACTCCAAACTCATACATTCATATCACATTTTTATATCTCAAAAAAATTTCAAACTAGTATACACTGTTACATTTACCCCAAAACTGATATACACGTACCACATTGGTGAATTTAAGACTTTTTTAGGTAAATATCTCACAAACATACTAGTTTGAGGTAAATGTGGTGCAGGTATTCTAGTTCAAGAGTTTTGTAACATAAAAATTAATTTAGGATAAATATGATACCAATGTACCAGTTTGAATTTTTGTGTGGTGTTAATCCTAAATGAAAACTTTTTTTTTTTTTTTTGGAGTCATTAATCCTACATGAAAACTTGACGAGTGAAAATTTGTATCTTTTCGCAAGTAAAATGGGTTCGTCTACTAGTCTTCGACGGTACAGTGTTGTACTGTACCACCAAATACTGACCGTTACATTGAGATGAAAAGATCCTGACCATCGAATTTGAGTCATTTGCAATCGGGTTGTTAATTTTTGCACAAGGTTGGACATCCGATCCATTAGAATATGGCCGTTCGACAAACTACAAGTGAAATCTACATTGTTTTACACTTTAGCGAATGGCATCCGACACAATAAAAGTCAAATTTAATGACATTTTATAATTTTATGTTCCTGATTACGACAAACCATCACTAATCTTTGTAAAAATCATATTTTAAAATAACGCATATTTACGACCTTAAATTCTTCGTTGCAGTGGAAAGTCGTGCATTTGGAAATTGTCCTAATTAAAAAAACTTAACCCTTATGATATTTTATCCTCGGTTATGATTGATTGTTGTATATCTTTAGGAATCGTCGTAATTGAAACAAAATACTAAGTTACAAATTTTTGTCCTTGTTTACAATGAACGATCGTAATCCTTTGTAAGTTACTGTAATCGAAAAGAATTCAAGGTTACATCCTTTAATCTTAATTATGATGAAATATTGTAATTATTTATAAATTCTCGTGATTGAAAAATATCCTACTTTATAATGTTTCCTTTTGTTTTAGAGCAACTGTGGTAATGTTTTGTAAACTGTCATAATTTAAGAAAATAAAAATTTACTATATTTTGTACTTTATTACGACGAAATATTGTAAGACTTTGTAAACTGTCGTAATTAAATTAAAAATAAAAAAATTATGATGTTTTGTTTAGTCATTACATATTGTCGTTAATCTTTATAAAAATTCGTTATTTATTTATATTTATTGGGTTTCGATGGTAGGTTTTCCAAGTATAAAAAACCGGGAAAATTTCAAATAAGAACTTGAAATGGAGCCATTTTCTCAAAAAAGGACCTAAAGTGGACACTGTCTCAAATTAGGATCCGAAGTGGCTAACTTACTCTCAATTAAGGACATGAACTTCTAATTTTATTCATAGCCAGGAGTACTTTTGTCCAAGAACATTGTTATTTATTTTTCGTCTCTCTCTTTCTTCTTTTTTCTTTCTTCATCTTTCTCTCTCTCTACATTACCTCCATTATTAGGCTCGAGAAGTTAGATCAAACATCCAGATAGGAGCAGCAGCAGCGTAGTAAAAAGTCATGGACATCGACACGGGGAGCTGCGGGCGAGAACTGGGCATCAAAGATGAGGTGATCAAGAAAGCTTGCTCCATCTCCATCAGAGCTCACCAGGCTCCAGCGGAGAAGCCCTTCCTCGTTGAGAAGATTCGCGGCAGCCCCTCGCAGGTCGTCATCGCCTTCTCCGGGGCTTGGACTCCCGATGCGTGGTCCGCCCGAGATGGCACAGCAAGAGCTTTCGGAGAGACCGAGGTCAACCTCGACTTGTTCCCTTCTCTCAGGAGCATTGGCAATGACATAACCGCCAAGGTCAACGAGGCCTCCATGACCCGATTCCTACAGATTATGGAGAAGTCAGCGCTCCGCAGCGAGGTACTCTTGAATCTTGAATTCATTTCCAGTTTCTTCAGTTGCCATTACTTTTTTCATCACATAGCGATTGACGTATATATCACATCGCCAACGATATGGTTAAGTTCAATTTCTCTGGACATGGTCTTACTGTGTTAGCAATGGAAGAGATGTTGGTCATTGACCACGTGTCCAAGCGAAAACTTTTTAGGGCCAGAATCTAACCGGGATTTGTCTTTCGTTTCCAGATGGAGAAGGCAACGAGGGAAAGTAAGCCAATAATATTCGCTGGCCATTCTTCAGGCGGTCCGATTGCGATATACGCGACCATTTGGTTGCTCGAAGAGTACAAAAGATTGAAAAAGGCCGTGACTCATGGCCCTTTCTGTTTAACGTTCGGATCTCCTCTTACCACCGACCGCATCTTTTGCCATGCCGTCCGACGAGAGGAGTGGTCCGACCGCTTTGTCCACTTTGTCATGATCCATGACATTGCTCCCAGGATTTTGCTGGTCCCTCTTTACCCCACAAAAGAGTTCCTAGAACAAATCCTCCCGTACCTCATCTCGCCTTCTGCACATCACAAAGCTGATTCGATTGACAAGTCGAAATTGACTGCCGTTTGGTCTAGAGTAGGGACTAGAGCTGCCACGGTACGTACATCCTGGATCATTTCACTCACTTTCATCGGGATATCTGACATTACTGTATTGATTATAATAGTTCTCCTGTAATAGGTTGGAAAGGGCTCGTCCAAGGATGAAAAAGCTAGAATTCTCTCTTTGCAGCATTGGGTCGAGGCGGTGAGTCTCACTTTTGCATAACTGATATAGCAACGAAGATGCCTCAGCATTTGTCTTGCTTCATGTTCTTCTTTTATGGTAGATTGATCCCAGGCACAGATATGGCCATAATCTTCAGTTTTACTTCGTCACCTGGCTCCTCTCGAGGAGCAATGAGGAATTCTTCGATTGGTAAGTCGACGGACTAAGTCGAAGCAGATTAATTTAGTGCCTGTGAGAATATGACCGACAATACCAGGACGACGAATTGCAGGCTCGACAAAGGTGAAGGAAGAGAGGTTAACATTGATAGATGTCCTCGAGCAAAGCTTCACCAGCAATGCGTCAAGTATCTCGGACCGGTGAGGCTTTTTCCCGCAACCAGTTATGGATTTTACAATAAGATTCCAATGCCTCGATTGATTAAGAATACATTAGAACACGTTCTGCGAGAAATATATACGCCACCGCCGCCTCCTATGTGTGTTCTATTCTTCTGCAGACCGAGAGGATGGCTTTTGAGATCATAATAGAGAGCGGGAAGTTCTCCTACAAGCAAACCGGCGAGATCCTTGACACGAGACGAGGGTCCAAAGATGCTAAGTGGATCTTTGTGCTTAGCACGTCCAAGGACTTATACGTCGGGATGAAGAGCAAGGGCACGTTTCAGCATTCAAGCTTTTTGGCTGGCGAGGCCACATTATCTGCTGGCCGGTTACATGTGGAAAATGGTTTTATAAAGGTAACAATACATTCTTCATAATCTGGAAATCCTTTTTCAATAAACAGTTTGGCTCGACCACAGGGGCCTTTGGATTTCACAGCGCTGATCATTTATTGTCTTAGGAGGTTTGGCCCCACAGCGGGCATTATCTGCCGACCGAAGAGAACTTAGAGGCTTTCATGTCATTCCTCAAGGAGAAGAATGTGGATCTTACCAATGTCAATGTTAAGGATTTTTTGAAAAATCGAACCGAATTGAATGATTAGAAAAAACTTTCGAACCGAACCGAATAAGACCCGAACTGAATACGATTCGGTTCGGTTTTTCGGTTTTGGGTTTTCAGCTTTTGATTTTCGATTTTTGCATTTGTTTTTTTTTGTTTTTTGTTTTTTGTTTTTTTTTTTCTGTTCAACTCAAAATAATTCAAAATAATCTAAATTAGTCTGGAAGTCTTCCTTTATTTGGAGAAACTCTTGAATCCTGCAGATAGAAAAAAACTTAATGAATAAGGTACTCGTAAGAATTATCTTGCTCACAGACAGCTAAAACAGAGTACCTTTCTTTCCAAAACAAAGTCGATTCTGGGACCTCCAGTGACTTATACTGCAACAACTCCTGCTAGGCTATCAGCCCCTCCATCGCTCTTTGTGTCATGTTGTTGTATGATCAAGATTGGGTTTTCTTTAACACGAGCCATTACAACGTAGTCTAACTCGTTGAAAATTTTAAATTTCGCTCCTCAAAATGGTTTGTAGACAATTCCACGAAGCCGAAATGAGCTTTCAAAAATAAGTTCTTCTTATTCCAACATTTATCGCAAATTCTGATCTCAAAGCCATAATATGAATTTGCTTTTGCTGAGACTCAACTTCTTGTCCAACTCTCAAGCTATGCAACTAATCCCTTTGCCGACGTATTTCTCTCACCTTGAGAGTGCATCAAACTCCACTTATTCCGGGCCTTCCGCTGACCCAGCAACTACAATTTTTTGTGCTATTTTCGGTCCTGCTCGCCAACAACAGAGTAGCAATATCCAAGCATCGCTGGATCGTCTTGTTTGACTAACTTATGCCTCTATTCAATTAACACTTGGTGATCAACAATTTCATGCCAAAGAACAATTTTGTTGCAGCTAGCGACTATTTCAATCTCGGCAAGAGTTTGCCTCATCAATTTCAAATTTGGGTTTGCCTCTCTTGCGTAAATTCAATCTTTCAAAGATCCCCCTTCCCTTTTGTAATGCCAATGGCTCCTTTCAATAATCCCTAATCTGGAGACACCCACTCACACTCTTGCCATTCTCATCGACACAACTCTTCTCTCAATCGATACCTCATATTGATCATTAGTCGTATCTAACATCATTAACTGTAGAAATTGTTATACTATGTTGCCCCATTGCCGCCATTGACAAGTCCTATTTTGAGCTCTCAACCTCATCGACCGCTGCCCCTGATAGAAAATCCAACATCGACGTCGTCAGATGGAGGTCAATCCGAGCTCTAGGCTGAGCACAAGCGAGCTTAGATTTGATGCATCTTGAGGAACTGAGGATTTTTGCATTCGAGAAGGTGGCCAGTAGCAAATAACTCCAATCCGACTTCTTGTCACTAGGACCAACTATGTGATGACATGAAGCTCACGAGGTCACTGGTAGGGGCCCTGATTATGGTGTTGAAGAAGGAGGCAATGTAGAGCGAAGGAGGAGGTGTGAGGAAGATGAAGAAAGAAAGAAAAAATTAAAGAAAAAATGTTCTTGGACAAAAATACCCCAAGCTGTAAATAAGATTGAAAGTTTGGGTCTTTATTTGAGACAAAATTAGCCACTTTGGGTCCTTATTTGATATAGTGTCCACTTTGGGTCATTCTTTGAGAAAATGAACCCACTTCAGGTCCTTATTTGAGATTTTCCCTAAAAAACCAAAAGCTACTTTTCCTAACATTAGCCTGATTGGGACGTGCTTGATCACTTACTAAGGAGCTTCACAATCCCCCTTATTTTGCGGTCATATAGACAATTACCGGGTGGCCCACTATCTTTCTGGAGGAGAAAAAGACTACTTCGGATCTCAATGCTTGGAAATTCAAGTTCACCTTCAGGGTCCGTTCGTTTCGCGAAAAATAATTTCCGAGAAAACGTTTTCCGGATTTTCCGGCGTTCGTTTCACGGAAAATAAATTCCTTGAGGAAAATGTTTTCCATCAAAGGAAAAAAGTCTTCTAAAGTAGGGGAAAATGTTTTCCACTTTTGAAAAGTGGAAAACATTTTCTTCACTTGATCTCTCTTATCTCACACCTCTACAAATCCTGATTTCCTCCTCCCCTTTCTTTTTCTTCTTTTCTTTTTCATTCGAATTATTTTTTTTATTTCTTTTTCCTTTTTTTAATTCGAATTATTTTTAATTTCATTTTTCTTTCATTTTTCTGTTGTTTTTTTTTTTGTTGTTTCCCATCTTCTTCTTTTTTGGCTAGTCGTTAGACCAAGTAAACCTTAAGTTCGTCGATCTCAAACTCATGCTCATCAATCTGGCGAGCCTCAAGCTTGACGCTCGCACTCGCCAATTTGGTGAGTGGAAAATATTTTCTTTACTGAACATCGGAAAACATTTTCCGAAACATTTTCAAGTTTTAGCTGAACACTAGAAAATATTGTCATTTTCCTGGAAAATGCCTTCTGGAAAAATATTTTCCGGAAATGGCTTATTTTCCACGAAACGAATGGACCCTTAGGACTATCTCTTTCATACCTTTTCGTACTTACCAGACAACACATGAACCATTCTCGCGTTTAGGCTCTATCCGACAACATTTATATTTCTTCACATTTTTATTCTTATATTTTCAAAAATAAAAATAAAAATAAAAAATCATTTTGATAATGTTAGCTAATCTTTTATTCCCTAAAATAGAAAAATAGTCGGAAAATAAATTTGGAACAGAAAAAGAAGAAGAAGAAGAAGAAGAAGTTATTTCTTGATTTTGGAAATAGTTTTTGGAATAAGTTATTTTTTTCTTTTCTTCTTTTTCCTCTTCTAACCGTTTGCCCCTTGTTGCCCACCTGCCTGCTATTTCCTCCTGCCAGTCGTCGTTGGTAGCTGCCTCTGACCATCAATCGTAGCTGCCTCGATTGGCACTGCCTTCCACTGTTGATCACTATTGGTAAGAGGAAGAAGAAGAGAGGAAAAAAAAAAGAAAAATCTAAAAAATTATTAAAAAATCAAAAGAAATTCTACGTCACAATTTTTTTTTTTTTTATGGATCATACTAGACACATTTGAGTTCTTTTTCTATTTCGGTAGTAGACATTTTGTACAATTATCATCAAATACGTTCTTTTACTTAGAAACTGTTCTAGAGAATATAAATATAAAAAAAATATTTTTGAAAAAAAAAATTGTTCCCTGAAATAGAAATGTTACCAAGCAAATCCTTATGATCTCATATGCTTTCCCTCACACATTTCAGATGTAAATTATGACACTCGTCATTCTTCAACCGGTTCAACTTTCAACAAAAATGATTTTTACAATAAAGTTTAAGTATAACCAACGTGGGTTATTTATTGAATAGTGATATTCTCCTTTGCCAATATCTATGAGAGGAACACGTGATGGTGATATCTCCTTGTATATTATGTAACTCTTCCATAGAAAAACTCATTATTCAAGCTTATCATGTATATGGTGCTTCATCTTGGATGAATCGTCGTTTTATAGAATTGGGAAGATTACCCAATTGGTTTTATATCTATTATGCAGATTTTGATCAAGTCCAAAATTTTCTACTTTTACCAATTTAATCTTAAACTTTTTAATATTACATTCGTTTAACAAAAAATGTGGCGTTTCTATAAAATGTTTTCCAAAAAGCCAATATTTTATGGTGTTTGACTAAAATCTAAAAATGAATTAGAAATTATTTTTCGTTGTTTAGTATAGAAATTTTGATTTAATTTTCCTCCATGCACTCCTTTTGACTATTTTTTTATTTTTATTTTTTTTTGTTCAATTTTCTTTTATTTTCTTTTAAAAACCAAATTCTTAATTTTTCTTCTCTTTTCTTTTTTTAATTTTTAATTTTAATTTTCTTCCTTATTATTTTCCTTGGTTGGTTCCTTGCCACGATGACTAGCCATTGGTGACACTTGAGCATCACTGATCTGTAAGGCTGGAGCCTTGTTGCCCTCTAGCGACGTTTGAGCTTGCCTTTGGCTAGCTGGCTAGCAATCGGCCGAAGAAGAAGAAAAAAAAATAAAAAATTGATTTTTTTTTAAAATAAAAAATAAAAAATATTTAAAATGAGTGGTTAAAGGAAGAGGAGGGAAGATGATTTCCTCTTTTGTAAGTATTTTTTTTTATTAACGGAAAATATTTTCTTTGACTTGTTTATTTTCTGTAAATCAAACACTAGAAAAATCGAAAAGAAATTCTCCTGGTAGTTGTTTTTCACAAAATGAACATAGCCTAAAATTGAAGTGGTCATCAGCGCAACGGATTCAGACAGATTGAGAACTGACAGATCAATTTCCCCATAAAAGTCCATACGCGGAGGCACAAGTCAAAATGAATTTGATGTGGATAAGCAGGGGAGCCAGCTAGAGAAACTTCAGAGCCAGGAGACAAAAAGTCCACGAGAAAAGTAAACAAAACCCCGCCCCCCTCGTTAACGTCGCTGTCGGCGGAATCTTAACGCCTAAGGGTTCCCTGGTCTTGCGCCTTCCACAGGAAGCTGAGAGTCTCCAACGACCAACGCTCCTGTGCACACGCAGTAAGTCGGCGGACCCAGAAAGGAAATGCCTCGTCATTCTTTTGTCTCGTCGGTGAACTTTCTTGCGTTCCAGAGGGAGAGACGCGTCTTGCAGGAGCGCCTCAAAACTTAATAAGCATGTAAATTTCACCAGCGAAGCGAGCTTCATGGGAGAAATTCAGCAGATGTTTCTATGGTGGAAAAAGGGTCGTAACTTCACCCGTCGTCCTCTTATTTATGTACTGTTCTCAATCCAATCGTCCTCTCTCTCTCTCTCTCTCTCTCTCTCTCCCTCCTATTTAGATCCGAAATGGAATTGCTTGGCTTATGGATCAAATCCAATGGAGAGTTTCTCAATCTGCAAGATCTTATTAAACGGGCTTTACAGTTTACTTTCTTGCTAAAAAAAAATTACTTCCTGCTTTCATCTGGCTTTTCCACGAATATGTTCTAAAGCCCTTACAAATCAACGAAAAGGAACAAAAGGGTCCACCGTTCATGTCTGAACAGAAGAAAACGCAATTCATTGGACAGGGATTTAATTCTGCCTACGCTCGTGTGTACGTGATCTAAACCAAACTTGTCGTGCAAGTTATTCTTTCTTTAAAAAATTTCCCTGTAAATATTATCACGTTCTCCCTGCCCCACTTCCTTCCTCGTACAAAGCTCTCTCTCTCTGTCTCTGTCTCTCTCAGAGGATAGTCTCTAGAAGAACCCACTTTTCTAAATTGTTCGGTTTTGGAGCCTAGAAGATCGATTAAATTTTGGTGTGGGATGTGCAAGAAAGCCAAAGAAGAACAGAAAAGAAATGATGTGGCAAAAGGATGATGCAAGAGCCATAATCCCATCAACTTATAACCCCAGAGATGATGACAACAGCCCTCTACCCACCACGACGTGCCCTTCATGTGGCCATAGCTTCCCAATGTTCTATCAGGTGTTTATCACCTTTTTCTTTCTTTTTGTTTTGGTTTTGTAATGTACGTTTAGTTTCCTCTTGAGGGTTTTATTTTGTTGTTGTTAAGGATCTAAAAGATTAATGTGTAATTATGAAATAATTGGGTGTAGAGAGGGATTGTTCATGCTTTGGTGGGACTACCGCCGGGAGTCAAGTTTGATCCGACGGACCAAGAAATTCTGGAGCATTTGGAAGCGAAAATAATAGGGGATGTCAGGAAGATTCATTTTCTCATTGATCAATTTATTCCCACGTTGGAAGGAGATGATGGCATTTGCTGCACACACCCAGAGAGACTCCCTGGTAATTCTGGAATAGTTTTACTCTTTGAATGATTTCACGATAGTTAATGAGTTACCTAAGAACCTGTTTGGTAACCGGCCAAACAATATCTATTTTTATTCTTTTGTTCCTAAGAGTAGTTTTGGAACATAATCGCGTTTGGTAAAATTTTTGTTCCCAGGAACAGATTTGAAGTAAAATCAAGAATAAAAAAAAAGTTGATTATTTGTTCCCCGTAACAACTCTAGAATCAAGTCTACCTATTTCTTCTTTTTCCTCCTCTTTCTTCTTGTTCTTCTTCTCTCTCTCTTGTTCTTCAAGTGTTGCTGCTGCTGCCATTGCCGTCTACTACTACTTGCCGCCCACTGTCGCCGGTTACCGGCGAGTTCGCCGAAGGCTTGCCCTGCCACCGGCAAGGCCAAGCGAGCTCGCCGGAGGCTCGCCCAGCTGTTGGCGAGGCCAAGCCTTGCGGGTGGCTAGGCAGGCCTCCCCCGACCACTAGCAAGCCTCGCCCAGTTGTTGGCGAGGCTCGGCCAACAAGGCACGGCCTCACCAAGGGCCGGTGACACTTCGGTGAGGTCGCCGGCCCTCGTCTGGCCGGTTGCCGGTCGTTCCAAGGCCGGCGACCAGCCACCTTGAAGAAGAAGGGGAGGGAGAAAGGAAAAAAAAGAAAAAAAGAAAAAAAAAAAGGAAAAAATTGGTAAAATTATTTAAAAAATAAATAAACGATTTGAAGTAGGAATTGAAATTTTGCTATATATAGAATACATATTTAATTTATTATTTAGTATTTTAATTTATTATTTAGTATTTTTATTTATAGTTTAGACTATAGTTTATTATTTCTATGATTTGATAAAATTTTAGAATAGGAATAGAAATTTTATGTAGGTATCAAACGTATTTCCGTTCTTTTTCTATTCTAGAATTAGAAATTTTGTATAGTTATCAAACGCATTCTTTTGCTCATAAATTGTTCCCGGTATCAGAATAAAAAAGAATAATTACTGATCAGAAATTATTCTCGGGAACATAATGGTTATCAAATGCGCCCTAAATGTTATCAATCTTCTTCTTTTTTGAAAAGATGAAAATTACCCTTTAAAGAAATAACTTTTTGCATTTTAATTTTTCATTTTTTGGCCTTTTTGAATGTTTAGGCTGAGTAATGTGGATTAATTCTTCTGCCTAAGCTTTAATTTAGATGAAAAGAAGCATATCTTTTCGAGCCAAATTCTTTTTCACATGCAAGTCTAAGAGGTTTGATCAGTTATTAAGCTAAATGTCTTCAAACATAAATACAAATGCACATGATACTTGCACATAGTGATGGCATGCATAAAGGAAATCGTGCCTTCAATACCATTTGATTCAAGAAAGTATAATCTTTTTTAGTGACCCATTGTCATAATCAAATACCCGAATAGTCTACAAAAAATCTACAACTTTTTAGAATTCGTCAGTTAGGGTCGAATAGTTACAAAATTACTTCGTATGATTAATGCTATTTATAATATACTGGAAAATATATCTCTCTATTGGCAGTTCGTACTATGATGCTCAAGCTTGTTATAGGTAAACTGGACATCTTTGGTTGCGGATTTTACACTAATTGAAGAAGTAGTAGCACTTTCAAAATATTGTTGTATATATTATGGTCTTTATTGGATTGGAACATCAAGGTGTCTGCTCCTTTTTAGCTTTAAATTGGGATTTGTCCAAAAAGTCCTAAACCTATTATACAGCAGCTAATTAAAACATCAAGGTGTCTCCCGTGTGCCTATTGGGCCCAAACTTGTTGGTAGCTCAGACTCTGATATCATATGAGATTTTGTGGAACTATTACTAACTGTTTTAATAGATCAAACTGTTATATGAATACATGGTTTCTTACTTACATATTTTGATAGGTCTAATAACTCTTCTAAGATCTAATGTCATGATTCATTGCATCAACAAATTGAATTGTAATTTAAAGCTCATCTCTCGTGTTTGCCTATCAGATTGCTCTGAAACTCTTCTGCCATCATTTGCTTCAATTTCTTATGCAATTTGCAATAAAAGCTAGCTGAATTTGTTTAGCATGTGCCTAAAAAGTGCTTCTGATTTGCATCTATTGCATTGAGTAATTAGTTTACGTTAGGAAAATACATATAACAAATTTATGGGGAATATACATTTCGAATTTCAGCTTTAGTTTTTCCGCTTCTATATAATCAATTGCTCTTTGGATGTTCTCTTGCTCACGTTGATAGTCGAGATATATCATGCCATGCCAAACACTGCACTCTACATGGAGGTAAGTTCTGTTTGCATACAAACTATAACGACCAGCTCAAAGTTAAAGTTTTCCATATATGGATGCAACAACAAAATCGAGAACTGCAAATATCCACAGAAGGGTGCAGCAATCTACACTTTATATGTGTTGAAACTGAATAGGCAACCGATCAATAAGTTCAGAATCTTAAGTTTATAGAAAATGGGAATCTTAAGTTCATAGAAAATGGGAATAGCGGAAATATAATTGCTAATCAGCTCATCTTTAGCAGTTAAATGAGCTACTCGAGTTAGGACACTCAGATTTCCATTTTCTACAAATCTCATTTGAGTGTCTTCAATGCGCATCGTGCAGGAGTAAGCAAAGATGGACAAATCCGCCACTTCTTCCACCGGCCTTCGAAGGCATATGCTACAGGGACTAGGAAACGGCGCAGAGTGCACAAAAACGCTGATGAGAGTGAGACGAGGTGGCACAAGACAGGCAAGACAAGGTCGGTCCTCGTAGGCAGAGTGGTGATAGGATTCAAGAAGATACTTGTGCTTTACAACAATTATGGGAGGCAAAGGAAGCCTGAGAAGACCAACTGGGTGATGCACCAATACCACCTCGGCAAAAGCGAAGAGGAAAGAGATGGAGAGCTGGTCGTGTCCAAAGTGTTCTACCAAATGCAGCCTAGACAACCCAGTTCGACGAACTTCAAATATCCAAAGGACACGATGCCGAAGAGTGCTCAAAGCTGGAATGAGAATGATCATGTATCAAGGAGCTCGATTAACTTGATTGGGTATTATAGTAACCCCTCTTGTGGTGGGTCTTACGACCAGCTAAATATTCCTAGCTTCGCCGTTCATGGCGAGGCTGCTTCTTTGGTTCCGCTAACAGAAGATTTGAACAAGGGGAGGCTTGTAAAATCTTAATAGGTGAATTGGGATGATAGTTTTTCTTATGTGGGGCAGCAAAATCCGTAGCATTATTAGTTGGGGGAGTGTTGTTGTGTTGCTTAGAAATGAGTGATTAGGTGTTTTTCCTTTTTTCGGTCGAAGAGTGATTAGGTGTTTGATTGAGGATAATATGAACAGTGGGAAATTATAGCTCCGTTTTCCAGGAAGTTGGAAACTTTTCGATTTTTAGAAGGATGGAAACCAAGGCAAGGAAGATTTCAGGCCTATTTGTTTGAGCTAACAGAAAATCAATGAGGTATTTTGTTGGTTTGTTTACGGGGACTTCTAAGGCACCGTGTTGTAAGGTACCCACTGTTAGACATAAAAAAATGTTCAAGTGTCGTACTCGACCACTTTGTCGATAGTGGGTTGCTAGAATGATGATGAAAGGAAAAAATGGCTTGAGTGTTAGGCGATAATCAGTCTGTAAAGTGCAGTTGGTCGACAAGAAGACTCAATTCTTATTAACAAAAATGTCAACATGCAGAAGCTAAGTATTGGAACGAATGAGTCAATATAATTATCAAGTTAATGGAGTCGATGTAACTATCAAATATAACACCGATCAATCAATGAACATTAGTTGTTTATTTTCATCTTCTGGTTCATCTTTGCATGTTTAGTATCTTTACAAAACTTACCGTGATTGCATCTAGTCTTTGTGCTTGTATAAGTATCTCATCAAAGTTACATTTCTTATCCGAAAACAAAGTACCCCTCATATCCTTTGTCGATTGGTTCATCAATCCATCCTTTGCAAGGTGCTTTGTCGATACTTTTTGACGAAATATCTTTCTGACACTCTTGGTTGGACCTATTTGTTAATCTGAGGAAGCTATCATGGTAAAAACTAGACAACAACATGAGCCAGACAATGCTCTTGGTAATAACAACCAAAATTTGATGGTCGGCATCTTTTCATCTCAATCTAACGGCTAATATTTGTTCGTATTTTGTGAAAAAGTGTCAATAAAGCACATTACAAAGGATGGATTGATGAACCAATTGACAAAGGGCATAAGGGGTCACTTGCTGATTCTTGGATAGGAAATGCAATTTGACGAGAAATTTGAAATTACAAAGACTAGAGGCAATTGTGGATATTGGAACGTAAAAATAAAGTAGAAGATAAAAGTGAGCAACTGGCATTCATTAATTGATCAATGGATACTTAATGGTTATATTGACTCATCTACCTTTTCGGTTACCAGCAGTTAAATCTACTCCTTTGTTCCAACACTTAGCGGCTGCATATTGACATTTTTGTAGATAAGAATTGGGCCTTTTTGTAAAACCAAATGCACTTCACGGACTGATTATCCCCAACAGTTTGAACATTTTCGGCAAACCGTGCGGGGTTTAATTAAAGATTATGTATGGGTAAGTTAGGCCTATTAGGGATGTTAGCATTTGGTCGTGTTATAACAACTTTTAGCCTAGCATTTTCAACTTCAGGCATTTGACCAGGTTGTCGGGCAACGGCTTGCCATATTGTTGGTATTTACGTGACCCTCTTGGCCAACATCATTTCCATTTTTTTGGACTTTGGTTTGAAGACTTGGGTCTTTGCATAATTCTTATAGGGTAGTAGCTAGTTGGCCTACATTATTGTAAGAAGGAGGGTTAGGAACATACCCTGGCGCTACAGAACTTGGATTAGTAGGTTGGATGCTCCTGGCCTAAACAAGGGTAAATTCATATTGTTAATAACCATTGGCTTAATTACGTAGGACATGAGATTGACGATGTGGTTAGCCAAGATGTTCTACTGCTCTTCAAATAACATCTTCATGGCGGTCATCAAGGGGGGATTTGGGGCAACTGCCCTCGACAGTTCTTTGGTAAGATGCCTAGGAAGGTCTGTTCCTCGCATCGCCTTGCTGCTCCATTAACGGCTTAAGATTCAGAGTGTGCGGTAACTTCATTCCCAATTCTTGGTACTGAGCTAGTTGCGGTTAGGTTGTCAATTTTTGCACAATTTTGGACGTCTAACCCACTAGAAATGGACATTTGGCACACTAAAAGTGAACTTACAATGCTTAACACACCTGAAAATACAAAATCACGATGTTTTATCCTTGTTTATGATGAACCATCGTAACCCTTTGTAAATTATATGATGGATTTAATAATGGGCCTAAGTTGGCCCGGCCACGATGGGCCTAAAGGCCCGGCCCACGGGAATAAGGCCCGTGGAAATGGGAACCTATAAAAGGGATGAGAGAGAAGGAGAAGACACCTTTTCGCATTTAGTACGTTCTCATTTCTCTCCCAAAAAGCTCTCTCTCTCTCCAAGACGAAGAAGCGACTCCGTCTTCCCTCAAACGGCAAATCTTCGACATCGGATCGAACGGGACTGAAATCTCTTCCTCAATACGGCATCGGTGTCTAATCTGTGGCCAACAAGGTACGCTCGAATCCGTGGTGTGCTTTACGATCGGTGATACGTGTTTAATTCCCGGGCTCATCTTCCGCATATGATTAGGGGTTCGGTTTTAGTGCCGAATCCGGTTTTTGGGGATCCGGCGATCCCAACATTGGTATTAGAGCATCGGTTCACGTTTTTCCCGACCAATTTATTGTTTTTGATTGATTTTCGCAAAAAGCATTTCGGCCGTATGGATCGGGGCGAGAAATCCCGACACCCGAACGTTGTTCGCCATTTTTTCTGACTTTTCGTAAGTCGAAAACAAAATCTGATTGCATAGGGACGAAGGCGACGTCGAGACGAGTCCGGCGACACGTCGCACGCCGCCGGGGGACGCCGCACGCGCCGGTGGCGCCCGGCGTATGCACCACCGGCTGGAACCGGCCGCGCCGGTCCGCGGACCGATGCGTGGTGACGTCGAATGGCGTCACGCGATCGACCGCCGGGGAGTGGCGTCATCGCCGGCGTGGTTGCGGCCGACGGCGCAGACGCGTGCGGTGACGTCTGCGTGACGTCAGCTCGCGCACGCGGGCGGCACATGCGGTCGGCACGTGCGGTCGGTCCGCCCGACCGGTCCCACCGGCCTTCCGGTCCGACGTCCAACGACGGTTGACCGTTGACCGTTGACTACCGTTGACCGTTGACCGTTGACCCAAAAAAAAATTGTTTCTTTTTTCAATTATGTCTATGTGGATTAAATGTAATCCATTATTTTGTTCTGCATTTGTTGCAGGAACAATGCCTCCCCTTCAGTTACATACGCCTATTCGTGTGATTACCGATAAACAAAAGGCAAAGCTTTCTAAGTTGATAGCTGAGTTGACTGATTATCGATGGGAGAATGGTGACTTAATTGATCATGTTCTAGAAGTCAACGGGAAGATTCAACAGGTCATATGGAATGGTCGTCCCATGCCACAGTCAGAGATGGTGCGATTTTTCATTAACACTCTTCCACCTGATTGGCAAGATGTGTTGAATCGCATATGGGATGTCAACGGTGCTGCTTCATATAAGAAAATTGTGATAGATTTTGTAAAAAAATATTACTGCATTGTTACAAGGGAAAAGATCAAGAAATTGAACAATGGAGGATCTTTCCCAGTTCGTGTGATGATTTTGTGATAGAAGTATTAGCTATTTTTGTTAAGTGTGCTTAGTGAACATCTGATGTAATATTAACTACCTGATTGTTGTTGTTGAAGCGACCTATATGTTAGTTGTATTATCTGAAAGCATTATTATTTTATTGTATGTCAATTATCTGTTGCTTTCTGTTATTGCTGGTTGCTGTGGGTAGTTAGCTGTGGGTAGTTAATAGAAGTTTTTGTAGCTTCATAGAATTGATTTTGCATATGACAATCATATTAATGATAGTTTTAAGTTAGGATTTTTGGAGGATGATTGGAAACGTAGTGACCTTTTGATTCTAAAACCTTACTTGAAATTATTCATTAATATGATGGGTCTGTGCAAAAGGGATGCATAAATAATAGGCATTAATAACTCGTGCATATATGTCTGATGTGTTCAGATCAATGGCTTCAGCCACAAAGAGCATAGTTGCCGAGCTGAACAAAGGTGAAAAGCTCAATGGTGACAACTATGAAATTTGGCAAATGAAAATCCAGTATGTGCTGGAAGAGCAAGAAGCACTTGAGGCTCTTAACCTGACCATGGTAGAACCTGAAGATGGAACCACTGCACAGCATAAAAGAGACAAAGAAGCATTTGCTGCGTGGAAAAGAAAGAACTCTCTTGCTCGCATCACGTTGCTGAGCAGCATGGAAAATGACGTCATGCGAGAGTTTAGGCGTTTTGATAATGCCAAAGATATGTGGGAAGCATTGGCGGCAAGATTTGGTCATACTTCGGTGACCAGACTGAGGCAGCTCACTATTAGGTTTGACTCTTATAAGAAGCCTCATGGTCAAACCATGAAGCAACATCTTAGAAAGATGTCAAACATGATAAATGAGCTTAATGATGCTGGTCATGTCCTGACAGATGAGCAGCAAGTGCAAGCAGTGATTCGTTCCTTGCCTCAGAGTTGGGAGAATATGAAGGTGCACCTGACTCATAATGAAAGTATCAAAACCTTTGAGGATGCAATGCGTCATCTTGAGCTGGAAGAGGACCGCCTGTTGGCGGCTAAGCTGGATGCGGAACTCTATCATGCTAGTTCTAGCTCAAATGGAGCTTCGGGCTCCAAGCGCAAGCGCCCTAACTGGTTTAATAAAGGGAAAGGCAAGGAAGCAGGTCCTTCAGGGAAGAAACCCAAGTTTAACCAACATGAAAGAGGAAAGCGTCCTCGCATGAAAAAGCTTGCAAGGGTGAAATGCTACAACTGTGACAAGAAGGGTCACTATGCTCGCGACTGTCGTGAGCCAAAGAAGGTATGCACCCCTTGTATTTCTCAGAACTTAGCTTTTGTGTCGAGTTCTGTATTCTTAACTGAATCTAATCTTTTGTGGACTGTGGATTCAGGAGCGACAGACCATGTAACGAAGGATAGAGGATCCTTCGTGGAATTCCGACGAGTACCAACTGGAACTAAGTGGATCTATGTGGGAAACAACTCTAGAGCTGAAGTGAAAGGAATTGGCACATGCCAATTGAATATGCGTGGTGGACGCATTTTGTTCCTTCATGATGTGTTGTATGCTCCGGAGATTCGTCGGAATTTAGTATCTGTTTTAGTGTTGGTTAAATTAGGTTTTAATATAAACTTCTATGATAGAGGTGTGGATTTGTTTTTTAATACAAAATACTATGGTTGTGGTTATTTTCTGGATGGTTTCATTGTATTGGATATTGATTATGTTAATGCAAATGTTTGTTATTCCCTTCTCACGTCTCCCAATACATATGGTAATGATGTGAACGTATGGCATGCTAGACTTGGTCACATTGGCCAACAACGTATGAATAGACTAGCCAAAGAGGGCTTGTTGGGCAACATTGAAAAAGTCGATTTGCCCATATGTAAGCATTGCCTGGAGGGGAAAACGACAAGGAAACCATTTGGAAAAGGTAAAAGAGCTGAATTCCCTTTGCATTTAATCAATTCTGATGTCTATGGTCCAATGAATGTGAGAGGAAGGCATGGGGCTGTTTATTTCATCACTTTTATAGATGATTATACTCGATTCGGATATGTCTATTTGATTTCTCACAAATCTGAAGCAATAAGTTGTTTCAAAAGGTTTATGAACCTGGTAGAGAATCAATTAGACAATAAAATAAAAGTATTGAGATCCGATTGAGGTCGAGAATATTTATCTGATGAGTTCAGAAAATTATGTGATGAAAAAGGAATAGAAAGACAGTTATCTATTCCTTATACTCCTCAACAAAATGGTGTTGCGGAGAGAAGAAACAGAACCCTACTGGAAATTGTTAGGTCCATGATGGCGCATGCTAACTTACCTATCACCTTTTGGAGTGATGCGTTGTTAACTGCTGCCTATATACTTAACCGAGTGCCTTCCAAATCAGTTACTTCCACTCCATATGAGTTATGGACAGGTAGAAAACCGGACTTAAGTTTTCTTAAGCCATGGGGTTGTGCTGCCTATACACATGAGTCCTCTCACAAATATGGGAAACTGGGTCCCAGAGGAAAGAAGAGTATTTTCATAAGATACTCGGAACACTCAAAAGGGTATGTGTTCATAGGTGATCAGGAAAGTGGGAGTATAACTGAATTTGAATCACGGGATGTCACATTCTTAGATGATGAATTTCCTAAGAATGGCGAAATAGGGGAAGACAACTCCCTATTTGAAACCTCGAATCAAGATAATGACCTTGGTGGAGTTCGTCCAAGTGGGAGTAATATGAGAAGTGATGAATTGAATTCAACTCATTCTCAATTGCAACCACATAATGAGACAACATCATCATTATCTAATCCCAGTGGGAGCATAATGGGGAATGATGTGCAAAGTGTACAAACTCCCATACGGCGAACAAGTCGCCAAAGTATTCCCCGTCGACGTTTTGACATTGAAGGGGAAACTTTTATGATTGCTCCACAAGATGAGGATGAGCCAAGAAAAATTAATGAGGCTCTGAATTGCCCTAGTAAGGAAAAATGGATTCATGCAATGGAAGAGGAAATAGAGTCAATGAAATCAAATCAAGTCTGGGAACTGGTTGATCTTCCAAAAGGACGCAGAGCTATTGGGAACAAGTGGGTTCTCAAAATAAAGCGAAAGGCTGATGGCTCGATAGAAAGGCATAAGGCTCGCCTTGTTGCGAAGGGGTATAATCAACATGAAGGAATAGATTATGAAGATACGTTTTCTCCTGTAGTGAGATTTACCTCGATTCGCATTATTCTGGCAATAGTATCTAGTATGGATCTTGAGTTACATCAGATGGATGTAAAGACTGCTTTCCTCAATGGAGAATTAGAGGAAGAAATATACATGGAACAACCTACTGGTTTCATAGTGAAAGGCCAAGAAGAAAAGGTATGTCGACTTTTGAGATCGATATACGGCCTTAAGCAGTCATCAAGACAATGGTATATACGTTTTCACAATGCCATAATGGCATATGATTTTACAATGATTGATGAGGATCATTGCGTATATATCAAAAGATCCAAGGATCAATTTGTGATCATATCATTATATGTTGATGATATACTGATTGCCGGAAGCAATATGGAGTTTGTTCATACTGTCAAGAGTTGGTTATCTTCCAACTTTGAGATGAAGGATATGGGTGAGGCTGCATACATTCTTGGAGTTAAGATTTCAAGAGATCGTTCGAAGAGATCGTTGTCTCTTTCGCAAGAAACATATATAAATAAAGTTCTTGAACGATTTCGTATGCAAGATTGTAAACCCATAGACACTCCTATTGCAAAAGGTGAAGGATTGAGCCATAGACTGTGTCCGAGGACTCCACAAGAAAAGGAACAAATGAAACATGTTCCTTATGCTAGTGCAGTTGGGAGCTTGATGTACGCTATGATGTGTACAAGACCCGACATATGTTTTGCAGTTGGAATGGTGAGTAGATACCAATCCAATCCAGGTCCAGCACATTGGAAAGCCGTAAAGAGAATACTGAGGTATCTGAAGGGAACTGCTGATTTCAAGTTGAGTTACAAAGGAAAGGATCTGCGACTCGAAGGTTATTCTGATGCTGATTGGGGAGGAGATTTAGATGAAAGAAAATCTACCTCTGGTTTTGCTTTCTTACTAAACAATGGCGCCATATCATGGAGCAGTAAGAAGCAAACGTGTATAGCCTTATCCACGATGGAAGCTGAGTTCGTGGCATTATCAGCAGCGGTGCAAGAAGGAGTTTGGCTTAAGAGATTTTTGGATCATTTAGGTGTTATTGAGAAAGCTGCACATCCGTTATTGGTTAACTGTGATAGCCAAGCAGCTATAGCGTACACTAAAGATCCAAAATATCATGGCAAGACCAAACATATAGATACCAAGTATAACTTTGTAAAAGATATGGTTGCCCGAAAGGATGTGAACTTGCAATACATATCTACGCATAGAATGGTAGCAGATTCTATGACAAAGCCAATACCTAGAGATGTGTTTTGTGGTCATGTAAAATCTCTAGGATTGCGTAGAGTCTGATGTACTGGATTGTATTTTCCCTGAGTTGTTCACATGTATGAACTAGTATTGTTTCATTAGTAATGCCTATGAATCTTTTGTTTGATCTTTATGCATCTTAATGCTTAGTGCATTATATTATGTTGAGAAAGTATGTCGGACAGATAAGAGATTAGCCCACTCACACGGGTGATCGCCTCTATTTACTATGTGATAGATAGATATGTGACTGTTTTTAAGCTTATTATCTAGGTGATAATCGAGAGCTCAAGCTTAAAATAAATATGTCGCCTTAACTGAGTGTTAAGATGATGACATAATGCTTACGATATCCGAAAGTAAAATAACCCACACATTTTACTTTATCTGTCTAAGATGCCAGATGTGAGTTCTGATGAATTTTGTGAATGAGTAAATACGTGAACTCAAGTTAGACATTGGGTATGTCTGAACTATCATCTGTACGGTATTGATTGTGTAGACATACGCTCCATGGGAAATGAGTTAATACCGTAATACGTATTTCATACTACGTATGCATAAGACGACCTATAAGAATGGCAAAAGTTATGATCTCAACTTTTATGACGTGTGAGACTCTTGAGGAATAGAGTTCCTCATTTTTTAGTGCCCTCATGACTCTTACTTATTCTCAAGATTTCTATTTAGTGTTTGCTATCTTAGAATGTTGCCAATGGTCATGAGATGATTCGATCTAATGGGACATTTCTAGAAAAGCAAGTTGAATTGAAATTGAGAGTTTGAAGGAAAGAGGAAGATCGGATTTGTAGAATCATATTGTGGTTTTGTATTCACAGGTCGACCAATTATGACTGTCTTTGGGATAATCATAATTGTGAATACAATATATATATATATCATTGTTTGAATGAGATTAAGAGAGATATAAATGTGATCGATCGATCTAGGGTACTGCATACTAAATTTACTCGGAAAATGATGCCCAATATGAGCTGCTATATATTCCTAACAGATGTATAGCAATGAGCTCTCAAAGTATGCTGGTCGCACGGATTATTCACCGGTATGAATGTTGAAAGAGGAAAAGAGGATTTTCAGTTGATGGGCCTAAGTTGGGCCTATCCGCCCATGTTGGTTTTTGACCCACCATGTGCGAGTGGGAGATGATGGATTTAATAATGGGCCTAAGTTGGCCCGGCCACGATGGGCCTAAAGGCCCGGCCCACGGGAATAAGGCCCGTGGAAATGGGAACCTATAAAAGGGATGAGAGAGAAGGAGAAGACACCTTTTCGCATTTAGTACGTTCTCATTTCTCTCCCAAAAAGCTCTCTCTCTCTCCAAGACGAAGAAGCGACTCCGTCTTCCCTCAAACGGCGAATCTTCGACATCGGATCGAACGGGACTGAAATCTCTTCCTCAATACGGCATCGGTGTCTAATCTGTGGCCAACAAGGTACGCTCGAATCCGTGGTGTGCTTTACGATCGGTGATACGTGTTTAATTCCCGGGCTCATCTTCCGCATATGATTAGGGGTTCGGTTTTAGTGCCGAATCCGGTTTTTGGGGATCCGGCGATCCCAACATTATAGTAATTGAAAAGAATCCAAGCTTACTACATTTTGCACTTGATTACAGCAAAATATCGTAATTCTTTGTAAGTCTTTGCGATTAATCCTTATTTACAACGTTTTCTTTTTATTTACAATGAACCGTGATAACCCTTTGTGAAATGTCTTAATCAATGAAAATCCAAATATACTATGTTCTGAACTTGGTTACAACGAAATATCATAACAATATTGTTGCAAACCTCCTGGAGTGTTCTGTCCGTCCAGAAAAGTGGGTTTAGAGATAATCTCAAAAGTTGACCAATGGTCCTTAATTGGCGCAAACTCTCCCAAACCCTTACCTTGCGCGACATTAGGATTTTGGTTCCAATTTGATTTACCTATGAGAGTTCTATCTTATGAGGAGTTGCCACCAACCTATTGGAGTCAGTTAGAAACTAAGTGAGGTATAGGAGGATATCTTACTTCCTATGTAACCAAAATAGTCTAGATATAAGGATTTGATTACATTAGTTGTTCAATTAATGTGCTTTCCGTTTGTTATCTAGTTGTCCATGCAATCTTGTTTTTTCAATTGTGAACCCTGAAGGTCTTGTTTACTGAGCGATCATTCCATGTTCTCGTGTGTTTGTTATGGTCCTACTGTTTAGCCTAACCATTTCCCTAAGATACAAAAAACCACAATCAAGGAAACAAAGGAATGAAAGCACATATATCAAAGATGGTAATAACAAGAACAACTACTAAGAAAGCCAGTAAGTAAAATACTGAAAGTAACTCGATACCATGCTGGATAAGGAATATTACACGGCTTTGTTTAAGAACACCCTAGGACAAGATTCCCTAATCAATGGAAATTCCCAATCTAAATGATGAACACAAACAGGTCATGGTAAGGCGGGATTAAGTAAAAAAAACTTTAAATGTGACAAGAGTGATTTAAATGCAACTTCAAATTACTACTAGAGAAATGCAACCCCGACTAAAGTGATGGATAAATATGAAACTATGTCCGATCAACCTCAAAAATTATTCCTGACAATTATCACCTAAATGCAATGCCCCTTTTTATCCTTTTTTAAAAAAAAATTCTCTCTCTCTCTCTCTCTCTCTCTCTCTCTCTCTAATTTATTTTAACAACGCCAATTGAACATAATTAACGATTGCAGGGAAAAATTAAAATCTAAAATATATTTTTATAATTTTTTTTAGTTTTTAATATCTTTTTCTTTTCAATTGATCCTAAAGTTCATGAAATGCATAGTAAACATGAAGCTATGATTTGAACAAAAATGAAAATAATTGAGATTAATAAATAATAATAAAAAAGAACATTCCCAGACTGCCCATCAGTCGCTCAACGAAATGTCACAACTGAAATATTGCTATACTGGACCCGGTGCATCTATGCATCACACATGACCAAAGCTAGCTGATGTTTGTCAATCAATTCACGGATTTTGTAAGAATTGCTTTTTGATTAGTCAAAGGATGGGTCCCACAAAAAAAAGAAGAGAAAGCAAAAAAAAATTGAAAAGTCAAAGAGAAAAGAGAAGAGAAGGGATGCTTGGTTCTTGAGGCCGAGGGAGCACAAGAGGAAAGGAAAAAAAAAAAGAGAGAGAGAGAAAGGGAAAAGGACAAAAAAAAAAGAAGGAAAGAAGAGTCGGTCAACAAAAGAAAGGAAAAAGGGAATGGTGGAAGCCTTGGTTCTTTTAAGAGGCCGAGAGCACGCACATGAAAAAGCGAGGAAAAAAGAAAGAAGAAGAAGAAAAGGAAGAGAAAAAAGAAGGGTTTCTCATGTGCATGCCTTTGGGATCTCCCCAAGCCGACTCAATTATATAACGTAATGCCCAGTAAGCACTCATGCCTCTTGTTCGTCCAATCAAAGTATCTTATAGGTTTAGAGCTCAAATTCAAAATTTTGGGAAAATTGAGCGACGAAGTCTGATTTTTGAGTCATTGAGTAGTGTATTTTTATAGAAATGATAGTTTGACATGTTGTTGAGCCATAAGATTTTACACATCTTGATTTATGCTTATGGTTTGCCTGAAACAAAATTGTAAAGTTTCCCACTCGCGATGAACATTGCACGTCCAGCAACTTCAGCCCATTTTTTGTCGGTTTTTGGCTTGATTTTGGAATGGTCAAGTTGAGATTATTGTAGTATGTTTGAAGGGCTTTCTATTGACTATAAGTACGTTTGGAACATGATTCGGTGGAAAGAGTTATGGCGTGACAAAGTTTCGCGCTCAAGCTTCACGTTGCGGACGGCTTGAATAATTGTTTTGAATATGCAATATATTAGCGCGTAGGTGTCGTTTTATCAACGACTAACCATATTTTAGTTGAGTCATTAGTTGAGATAGCATTTTACTTGATTTTGATATTATTTGTCACTTATATGATAGGAATGCGTGTTCGTTGATTTGAGGGAGTCTCATTCCAGGTGAGTGATGCTATATCTTCTTTGAGTTTATTAAAGCCATGCCTTGAAATATGTATGTGTGTGTGCGTGTGTATAGGTTTGTTGTGCTTGTGCGTATAGGTTTGTTGAGGGCTATATGGTATCAGAGCCAAGGGGATATATTGGTTAATTTAATATTTTCTTTTAATAGGTTTGTGCAGTTTGGCTGGAACATTCATTAAGTGAGGGTCGTCGAACCAGTAGTGGTTTAGGGAGTAAAACCCAGTAGGGTAGTAAATCCATTGGTCAACTCTGATTGGTAACCTAGGAACAGTTAAAAACAAACTTATTAAAATGAATTTATTAAGAAGATCAACATCTTTCTTTAGTTCTGTTTCACATATGTCTTCAAATTAAGGTCCTATACATAGGGAAGAAATAAATATAGAAGATTTTAATAATTCTATAGAAAATTGGAAAATTCCTATTCAACTTGATTAAATTTACAAACAATCAAAGTTTAGATTTTTGAAAAGATTAGATTACATTATCACAATTGAAGAAAGAGATCTATCTCTTTCTAGATATTTTGAAACTATTAAACTATTAAATCAAAATTCTCTTAACAAACACATGCAAAAATATAATTATATTTACATAGGGTTAGTACAAGCAGGTATTAAGCCTCTTACCGAAGAAGGCTTAAATGCTTCTATTTTACTAGTCTTACGTGATGCTAGATTATTTAATTTTGAAGATTCTCTTTTAGGAACAGTTGAAACAAACCTTTGTAATGGTCCAATTCAATTTGACTATTATCCAAATTTTTTCTGTATCTTTCAAAGATCCAAATATTATTAAATCTCTAACTCTCCAAATCAAAACACATAATTACAAAATAGCTTAAGGATTAATTCCTTTAGCTCTTGTCTACATAGTCCATTATAAAGCAATGATATTATGTTTTGGAATTAATGCTTTTAAACACAGTCCAAAAGGAGAAACTCTTTTACTCCAAACCGATATCACTAGAGCTAATACTATCATTTTTAGGTCGATAAATTGGAGTGATATTATTTTACCAGAACAATGGGAGTTATAGGACCAGACTCCTCCAAAAATTGTTCGTAATAGTGAACCAATGAATATAGTGCAACATCCCGAAGGAAAGGTGATCATTCAATTTCCAAGAAGGTCGTTTGATACAAGATCAATTCATTCTTCTTCATCAAGGAGATCAGTTGATCTCCATCCTAATTTGCCTCCCTTAATCACTCTTCCACCAAGAAATGATGATGAAGCTACGACTTCTAATCCACCAAATAATCTTAGCATTAGTGGTCTCGATAATCGATCCAGAATTCCTAGACCCATTTATCAATAGGACCAAAACGAACAACACCTTGGAAACCCAGATTCTCCTCGTCACTCTCCTACTTATTCACAATTAGTTGATCCTAAGGTTCTTGTTATTGAAAAAGAAATTGAACCTAATCGTGAGTTTTTAAACAAATAATTTAATTTAGAAAGAAACAAAGAGATTAGACAATGGTTTTTTAATACTTTCATAAACAAGCTAAGAAAATTAAAGAAAAATATTATAATTTCCTTTATGAACATGAAACCTATATCTTCTTTTTTGATTGGTTTGAAGAACATTTCCTCCAACCTAAAGAAGTTTATGTTTTAGACCATGCTTATAAATGGCAACTTGATAATGGCCAAACTATAGAATCTAATCATCCTCCTTTGAGAAAAATTAAGATCCATCATAGAGATAGTGAAATTACTGCTACTCCTTTCAGAATCATAGCTAATAACGATGATTCCCAAACTTCGAAGATAATACAGTAAAATAATCACACCAATCAACATCTTTATACTATTAGTAATCAATTAAATAGAATAGAGTCTTCCATTCAACTGTACTCTACTCAATTTCCAAAATCCGAAATGCTCAAACCACCAATTGTTAAACCTTTTGAATTTCCTAAAGCTTATAGCCCAAAATTCGCTAAAGCCTTAGAAAATAGAAGAAGGTCTTTAGGAAAGATACTTGTTCTAGACACTCCTAATGTTAAGGGACCTCCTCCTACAGAAGAGACTTCTAGGATAAGAGGTCTAGTTATCAATGATACTCTTGACCAAATAAATGTCCTGGAAAAATCCAATGAAGAATCTAAAAATGAATCAATCCCAGAAACAAATAGAATTTCACGGAAAAATCCTCAAAAACTCTATTATCAAAGGGCCACTCCTCCTGACATTGTCTTTGAAGAGTCATTCCAAAGAGTTTAAAATAAGTATCCTCCTAATGCAATTTATGAATGGAATATAGATGGTATCTCAAAAAATAATACTATTAATATCCGAATCAAATGGTTATGGTAGCCAATGCTTATAAAACCCAACAAGAAGTTTCTGATCATGTTGTCGCTAACCTTTTAGTAGCTGGATTTATAAGACAACTAAAAGGTTGATGGGATAGCTATCTTGCTGATGAACAAAGAACTCAAATCTTAAATGCATATAAAATAGATGAATATGGACAACGTATTGAAGATGCCAATGGGCAAGCCATTCACGATGTTGTCTGTACTCTCATCTATTCTATATCACAACATTCATAGGAGACCCCTCTCATATAAGGGACGTCAATCGAGATCTTCTTTCAATTATGAAATGCAAATCTCTAACGAGATTTAGGGAATATAAGGATCTTTTCTTACAAAGGGTTTTAGTTAAAGTAGATTGCAACCAAATCTTTTGGAAAGATAAATTCTTAGCTGGATTACCTTGTTTAATAGGAGATCAAGTTTGTAATAACATGAGGGAAGACTATGATGGTCAAATTCCTTATCACTTATTATCACATGGAGAGTTAATTTCTTTTGTTTATAGACAAAGAACACAAATGTGTAATTCAATAAAATTACAAAAGCAATTAAAGAAAGAACAATTACTAGGTAATAAAGATTTAGGAGATTTCTGTGCACAATTTGATCTTTCATATATTCCTTCAAGACCAAAATGTAAAGGAAATTGTCCTCTTGAAAAAAGAAAACCTAAAAATCATTACAAAAATAAATCACAAGCTAATAAACAAGATAAACCCAAACAAAAACCAAAAAAGAAAATTAACCAAGATATTAAATGTTACAATTGTGGGAAAAGATGACATATTTCTAAATATTGCTGAATAAATAAAAGATTCAATGAATTTTCAATAAATGAAGAGACTCTCTATCAACTAAATAGCATCATGGCTGCTAGTGATGATGATTCTTCTTCAGAAGACTTTCTTGAAGAAGTAGGCCTTCAAATTAATGAAATAGAAACTTCATCAGAAGATAATAATTCCTCTCTTGAAGAATCGACACCTGAAATCAATGTATTAACAAAGGAAGAAGAATTTTTGTTAGAAACAACTAATAGTATATTAGATCTAGAAGCCAAAAAGTAATATATAGATAGACTTCAATCTTCTATGTGAAAGGAGCTAGTGAATACACCTAGAGGGGGTGAATAGGTGAATGTAAGAATTTTCGCAGGACTTAAAGAAGATATCTTGATTTTAGAAGATATTGGTCATAAGACAGATTTCAACTCTAAATAAATGAACAACCAGTAAGCATGAATAAGAAGTTCATGGATAAGAGAAAGTAAACACAGAGTTTATAGCGGTTCGGTTTAGATCAAACCTACGTCCACTCTCCTCGCTGACAGCCTATTGGCTGGATTCCACTAGATGTCAAAAGAGTTGATACGGCTTGAGATTTTGACTATCACAGTGATGAGTCTTATCTAACTCTCACACAGTCACATTAAGTGTTTCTCTCTTTTGTATATAATATTTAGCTCGATGAATGAAGAAGCAAGAGACTAGAGGAGATTCAGACTTTGGAATTCTCTCTCAAACACCGTACCGAACAACCAAAGAGTCAACCCTTAAATACTCCTTAATGCCTACTCGACCGTTGGCACTTTCCAAAGGAATTCTTCCAATCTACCCGTTGGACAGAATCAATTAAGGTGATCTTGCGTCATTGGATAATTTGTGTTGAAAGCCCGTCAATCCTGCTCGCCCATACAAATCAGGATAGAATTTCCATAAGTAGAACCTTCCAAGTTTATCTTGCCTTTTAAAGATCTTCATATCGGAGTAGTTTCCAATAGGAATAAACAATCAAATATTTGTGAATTCCAGCTATAAGATCTTTCTAATAATCATATAAAAAGAAGCTTTGAAGATAATCTTCATCTGGATAAAAGTCATGTGTTTGGATAAATCTTCATACTTCAGTCTAGAATTGCCAGTGAGGATGGACTTTAAGATTAGCGTCTGGTGAATTGTCGGTCTTCAGACTTTGGCGATAAAGTCTTCAGATATTTAGATATAGACTTTGGAAAGATTTTGTCAACTTCAAAACAATAAAAGAGTTTTCTCTAACACTATGAAGATCCCAACTAATTCTAATACAACTTATAATCTCAAAAATATTCTTGATAGAAATAAGAAAGTACAATCTAGACCTTTCAATATAAATGATCTCAATATTGAAATAAATCAGTAGAAATTAGAATTAAAGCTCTCAAAGATGTCCAAGCCCAAATACAAAAATAAATTTTGGCAATAAAATCTAAAATTGAAAAGGGAAAAGAAAAAGAAGAACAAAATGCGACTAATAATATTGATCCTAATTTTTTAATGACTTTATCATAAATAACATCGAGAAAATGGATAATAAAAATAACAATAAAAATCAATGATGAATTCACTATCGATACCATGACACTTTTTGATACAGGAGGTGATCTTAATTGCATCAGAGAAGGTTTGATACCAACAAAATATTTTCACAAGACTACAAAATCATTAAAATTAGCCTCAAGGGACAAACTTAGAATAAGTTACAAGCTGCCTGAAACTTCTATAATAAAAATAAAATGTCTTATAAAATATCCTTTCTTTTAGTTAAAGATATGAGACAAAATGTGATATTATAAACGTCATTTATTCAATTGATCCAACTTTTTACTGCCACTAATGAGGGAATTGAAACACATGCTTTAAATAGAAAGATTACTTTTGATTTTATTACTAACCACAGACAAGAAATTTAAATATATTACAAGAAAATTTAATTGCTGAAATCAATTGCCTTATAAAAAACAAAGAAACCCAACTTCAATATTTAAAAGATGATTTAGAGTTCAAAAGGATAGAGCAAAAACTCCTTGATCCAAAAAAAATAAAAAATTCTTCTCTCCAAAAACATATAGAGCAAAACATATGTTCTACCTTACCCAATGCATTTTGGGAAAGGAAGAAACATATTGTTAGTCTTCCTTATGAACCATATTTCTCAGAAAAACAAATTCCAACAAAAGCTCAACCAACTCAAATGAACCAAGAAGTTTTACGATTTTGCCAAGAGGATATTCAATAATTATTAGATAAGAAATTAATTAGAAAAAGTCAATCACCATGGAGCTTCTTTGCTTTTTATGCCAATAAAAATGCTGAACTAGAAAGAGGAGTACCCATGTTGGTTATCAATTATAAACCATTGAACAAAGCATTAAAATGGATTAGATATTCTATTCCAAACAAAAAGGATTTATTAAACCGATTTTATAATTCAAAAATATTTTCAAAGTTTGATATGAAATCTGGATTCTGGCAAATTCAAATAGATGAATCAGATAGGTATAAGATAGCATTTACCGTACCATTTGGACAATATGGATGGAATGTAATGCCATTTGGTTTGAAGAATGCTCCTTATGAATTCCAAAGGATAATAAATGATATTTTTAATCCTTATTATGAATATATTTTAGTCTATATAGATGATGTCTTAATCTTTTCTACTAGTATAGATAAACATTTTAAATATATCTCAGTATTCATAAGTATTGTCAAGAAAAATGGCCTAGTAGTCTGCCCAACTAAAATATCACTTTTCCAAAGAAAAATTAGATTTTTAGGAAAAGTAATATTTTTAGGACATTATATTTCTCAAGGAGCTATCATCCCAATTGAAAGATCAATTCCTTTTTTTTTTTATGAAAAATTTCCTGATGAAATTAAAGATAAAACCCAATTACAAAGATTCCTAGAAAGTCTCCATTACATTATAGATTTCTTCCCAAACATTAATATTTTATGTAAAACTCTCCACCATGGTCATCAGCTCACACTAATATTGTTAAACAAATCAAAACTCATGTTAAAGAAATACCTTGCCTTCCTCTTGTCGATCCTTCTACTTTCAAAATAGTAGAAACAAATGCTTTAGATATAGGCTATGGAGGTATTCTAAACAAGTAAAAAATAATATAGAACAAATAGTGCAATTTGTTTCTAAACATTGGAATCAAACTCAACAAAATTACTCTACCATCAAAAAAGAAATATTAGCCATTGTTCTTGCAATATCTAAATTCCAAGGAGATTTTTTAGATTAAAAGTTTTTATTATGCATTGATTGTACATTAGCAAAGGAGGTATTAAAAAAAGACGTATTAAATATTGTTTCAAAACAATTTTTTTCCCAATAGCAAGTCATATTATATATCTTTGATTTTGATTTTGAATTTATTAATGGATCGACAAATTCTTTGCCTGATTTTCTGACGAGAGAAATTTTGTAGGGAAAACAATGCCAAAGTCCAAAAAAGACAAAGGCAAAGCTATTGCTGAAACCTTAGAATCACAACCCCAATCACCAATAATAGACCAACTTCAAGCTTGGTTAAATATAATGAAAACCCAACAATTACCTAAAGTCCAATAATCATCACCGTCATTACCACCATCATTACAATCACCCCAGCAATTACAAATATGGTTAGATATAATTAAAGCCTAGCAAACACCATTGCCATAATCATTATCTCCTGATCTTATCCCATATCTGTCTCTATTACTCTCCCAAACAAAGCAAGAAACTACTTCATCACAACCACAAAAACCCTAAACTAGATCACAAACTCATAAATCACTATCAATCAAAACTTGGGCAGACATTGTTCAAGAAAATCCATCAAAACAAATTGAGATCACTTTGAATCCATCACCATTAGCTTCTCATAATCCAAAAGAATCACAATCACTTAAAAAGATAAACAGTGAACCTTTTTTCACTTGTATCAATTGTCAGTAAGTCTTCTATCACTAAATAATATAACCAACCAAGTTTTGGTTGATATTATCACCTCATATTATCAACCTTTTTTCACTCTTATTTTAAGTGGGATCTCTACTCGCAAGTGGACTACCGCCATTTTAGAAGATCACATTTTCTTTTATCACGCATATTAGTGGGATCTCTACTCGAGTGCGGACTACAGGCCCTGCGTGAGATCAAATTGTAATTTTAATTACTTTCTATACCATTTTATAATTGAAATATATTTTCATACATTCCATTTCTTATTTAATATCATTATCACTCTTGGATTATTATATTTCGTATTAAATAATTTCACATATATACACATATTGATTTGAAAAGAGTATTTTGTTGCATAAAGCGAGATCAAGTATTCACTACCTTTTGGCTATTTAAGAATGGTTTAAGAAACATATTATGAAATGTGTCATGACAGTTTGCGTATGTGTATTGTTTCATGGAAAGGTTTATGAACGATTTGAGAAGTGGATGAGAAATGGCGGATGGTTATGTTGTGAAAAGTTATTTGCTTGTTTTATGAGATTGGTTTTTGGATTGAATTTCTAGTACTAGAGGATGGTTATTTGTGTTCAATATGACTATGAACCTAATAGGGGGGGGGGAGAGAAAAGTTTTAGGAAAGGTATTGCAAAACAATATCTATAATTTGTGAACTTTTTTTAAGGTATGAGTTCTATAACTATTTGAGAAACATTTGTGAAAGGCGTTTGAAATGTCCCGGGTTTTGCAATAGATTACGAAAATGATGTGAGAAGTGCCTTGTGAAATGTATGGTTCAATGAAAGGTTTGTAAATGATATATTTTGGGTTTGTGAAACCTTCTCATGAAATAATTATATTGACTTGGAGTATGGTTCGTTGAAAGATGATTCGATTTGGTACATGAAACCGATTTATGTTACGGATTCTAGCTAGTTTTGTGGAAAGAATTGATTTGTGAAAGGTTTGTGAAATCAACTATGAAATAAATGGGTAAAGGAATAAGTGCTATAGGATAATGTAACTTTGTGGGAGCCACCTCTAGAGTCTTATAGTAAAAAACTAAGTGCTACAAGATAACGTAATTTAGCGAGAGCCACCTCTAGAGCCTTGTGCTATTGATATATGTTGGTCAAAGACTAAATGCTACATGATAACATAATTTCGTGGAAGTCGCCTCTAAAACCTAAGAGCTGAGTGCTACGTAATGACGTGGTCTTGTGGGAGTCATCTCTAGGGCCTTGAGATGTAATGGGCTATGAGATTGATCAGATGGGCGTGTGTTTTGATATGAGATGGATCTATGGATAAATCACTCGTGTGATTTTGATGAGATTGATCAATGACCATTGTTGTTTATGGATGATTTTAATGAGTATTTTCCGAATTGTATAAAACTTGTCGAATGAAATAACTCGTATATGATTTGATATGTACTACTCATTGAGTTGTAGTTACTCACTATTCTCTTTCTCAACCCTTTCAGATTCATTGGTTAACAACTAGTAGAGCAAGAGTGCTATCAATGGGGCCCTTTGAAAGTAGACTTTGGGTATGGTTTGAGGCTATATCATTCGAAAGGAAGGACGGCTGTGTCATCCCCATCCTTGTAGTTTTCGAGGTGTGACATCTTGTAGTATCAGAGCTTAGGTTATGATTTTTGGTATAGATTTTATGGGTCGTTGTGAGATTGTGTGTTAGTTTATAATGCTTTAGTCCTTTATTGGGTACTAGGACAGGTTTTATTTTGGGACTCAAGTTGCTAGAAGCGCACTATTTATCGCCTGTGGGATACTTCGAAATTTTATTTTGGGCAAACCGTAAGCTCAAATCAAGATTCGTAAAAGTCTACAGCTCCATAACACCTAAACTATCATTTTTATAAAAATACACGGCTCAACAACTCAAAAATTAGACTTTGCCGCTACAAATTTGAGCCCTAAACTAGGAAAATACTTTGATTGGATGAACAAGGGGCACGAGCACTCACTGAGCATTGCGTTATGTAGTGGAGTCAACTTGGCGAGGTCCTAAAGGCGTGCACATGAGAAACCCTTCATCATCATCATCATCATCATCATCTTCTTCTTCTTCTTTCCTCCCTTTTTCCATGTGTGTGCTCTCGCCCTCTTAAAAGAACCGAGGCTTCCACTATTTTCTTTTTCCTTTCTTTTGTTGACCGACTCTTCTTTCCTTTTTTTTTCCTTTTTTTTTCTTTGTCTCTCTTATTTTATTTTCCTTTCCTCCTGTGCTTCCTCAGCCTCGAGAACCGATAGTCCATTATCTTCTCTTTTTTCTTTGACTTTTCAACTTTCCTTTTCTTTTCTTTTATTTTTCTTGTGAGACCCGTCATTTGACTAGTCAAAAAGCAATTCTTATATTCTACCCTCCTTCAATCTCGAAATTTAAACTTACCTCAACCATTAAATAAATGTGGATATTTGCGTCTTACCTCCTCCTTAAGCTCCCAAGTGATCTCGCTGTCATTGTGATTTTGCCATTGGATCTTTGCATATTTTATCAATATTTTCTTGTTGATGATGCATCTTTCACCACCCTAGAATTGATCAATCACTCCATTTCCTCCTATCATGCTACACTTTGTTATTATTATCACTCTCTATTACTTCATAATTCGTCTAATCTCAAGCACATCTTCCTAAATAAGCACACCAGTTTGACAGTAATACGTGGAAATCATCATGGTCTAGCCAAAGCTCAACAAGTTTTCTTTCTACCCTCTCCCCTCTTTCAAAGTCATCATGCTTCCTACAAGTTCTAAGAAGGGCTCCCCAAGTAGAAATCAATGCCATAGGCATGCTCTAAATAAGCTACTCTACTTCTTTAAGCTTACCAGTATAACCCAAAATGTCCACCATTCACCGTAATGCTCGACATTAGGTTATATCTCGTGTTCTTGTACTGCGGGATCAAAGTGAAAGCATTCCTTGTTTACTACGCTCATATGTCTACATGCTCCAAGAACTCTGATAAAGGTTTTATCATTAGGTGTTACTCCACAATTTTTCATCACTAGAAAGACGTTTTGTTACCCCCTATCTAGCCATTCATTATCAACCCAAGAATCATAACGTTCCACGTGGAGACACCTTTGTCCTCCCTTAAATGGAAAACGTCAAATGCATTTTAAACACAACCACACTTCATGTACATGTCTATCATGGTCGTACCTAGAATAACATCAACCTCAAGACAAATATTCCCATTTTTCGCATGAACCCATTTTCCTTGATGAAGGGTAACCAAGTGAGTATAAGTTGAGATGACGCTCACCAAAATGATTTCATCGCGTTGCATCTCAATATGTGTGACTAATTCCATATGCCTCAATGATGGCAGTCCAAGTCCCAAACCTTAGACAGGGATTGAAATAAATATGGACTTTGCAGTACGACCTAACTGGCGACTTCCATACACTTTCATTATTTCTAAAGAAATTTAAGGGATTGTCCCAATTTTCTTTTTTTCTTTTTCAAAACCAATCCATGGATCTCCTTCCCGATTTTCAAATCTCTAAGTTGAGCACAAACATTCAAAAGCCCTGCTAGCGTAACAGAGTTTGGCCTATGCTTCAACAACTGCATAGCTCTAAATACGTGCAAAGTTTCATAGAGGAACCCACTCTCTACATGAGTCAATCATTGCTGTTCAGGAGATCACATTTCTCTGAGGCGTACCTTCAAGTAACTTGAGTGAATAATTTAAGATTACGTATTTCGACTACATCACAATCAAGGAAGTAACCACAAAAGCCTTATCAACAAATCCATTCTTCGTAGTATAAGTATGAATCTCTTTCTCATGTTTTAATTCCTTCAACGGGCACAAACCGGCAAAACAGTGGCAATTGTGACATTATTAGACCTACAACCTTTTTGCTGCATCCACACGGTTGACCTCAAGGCCTGCTCAAGTCTCCTTTTTTAGATATAGTTTGACATTGAGCTGTCTAAGAAATAACATTTCTTTTGGTGAACCATAAAATACTTGTCTTCCATATCCTATGTCACCATGCTTGCAATATAAATCAATCCAGATTGTTTGAATAGTTGCTTCGAGTCACTCCTTGTCTTTAGCACATACACGTGAACCTCCCGACCTAATTGTCATGCCTTTCACAAGTAGGATTGTTGTCAATATAACTGAATTTGGAGTAATTCCTTCTTTTTGAAACTTTGGTCTTCTCTGGGAAATTTTTGGTTTCTCCATCGTAAAAGAACCAGCCACGTCTTGTACGTCGAGAAAATCTACTTTTGAGCTCTCTCATTAAAAGAATTTTCTACTCTTATAAAGACAACAAAGTATAGCATGATCGAAGCAAATGGAGTGATTCATGAATTCTAGGCTGGTGAAAGACGTATCATCAATGAGAAAATATTGAGAACATATGCAAAGATCCAATGACAAAATCACAATGACAGAGAGACCACTCGGGAGCTTACGGAGGAGGTAAGATGCAAATATCCGTATTTGTTTGATGGTTGAGGTAAGTTCAAATTTCAAGAATAAAATTTCTTTCAAGGAGAGTATAATGTAAGAATTGTTTTTGATTAATCAAAGGATGGGTCCCACAAAAAAAAACAAAACAAAAAAAGAAAGTTGAAAAATCAAAGAGAAAAGAGAGGAGAAGGAATGCTCGTTTCTTGAGGCCAATGGAGCGCAAGAGGAAAGGAAAAGAAAAGAAGAGAGAGAAAGGGGAGAAAAAGAAAAGAAAAGAAGAGTTTTTTTTTTTTTCTTTTGGTTGGTCATATGCTAATCCTACTCTAACACTCACTCTCAGACTTTTGCCCTGCTTCCTTGCAGGGCGTGGGAGTCGAAACCCACTCCTAAAATGAAATCGTCCCCACTTCAATCCCCCTTGAGAAGGTGGGGATTTGAACCCCTAACCTCCCCCTTCCAAGATGAAAGGGTGGCCACTAGGGCGAACCCCCAGTGGTTAAGAAGAGTTAGTCAACAAAAGAAAGGAAAAAAGGGAATAGTGGAAGCTTCAATTCTTTTAAGAGGCCGAGAGCACGCACATGGGAAAAGGGAGGAAAGAAGAGGAAGGGGAAGAGGAAAAAGAAGGGTTTCTCATGTGCACACCTTTGGGACCTCCCCAAGCCAACTAGACTACGTAAGGCAACGCCCTATAAGCGCTCGTGCCCCTCATCCATCCAATCGAAGTATTTTCTGGGTTAAGGGCTCAAATTCGAAATTTTGGAAAAATCAAACGGTGAAGTTCGATTTTTGAGTCGTTGAACCATGTATTTTTATATAAATGATGGTTTAGATGTTATGGAGCTATAAGATTTTATGGATCTTGATGTGAGCTTATGGTTTGTCTGAAACAAAATTTTGAAGTTTTCTGTGCATGATGAACAGTGCTCGTTCAGCAAATTCGAGCGCATATTTTGTCAATTTTCGGCTTGACTTTGGGACAGTCAAGTTGCGATTCTTGTAGTATATTTGAAGGGCTTTCTATTGACTATAAGTATGTTTGAATTAGGGTTTGGTGGAAAGAGGTATGGTGTGATGAAGTTTCGTGCTCAAGTTTTGTGTTGTGGACGACCTGAATAATCACTTTTGATGTGCGATGTTTTAGCGTGTAGGTGTCGTTTTATTTACAACTAAGCATAGTTTAGTCGAGTCATTAGTTGAAATATCATTTTACTTGGTTTTGACGTTATTTTTCGCTTATATAATAGGAATGTGAGTTCGTTGATTTGAGAAAGCCTCGTTCCAATTGAGTGGTACTATATCTTCTTTGGTTTATGAAATACATGCCTTAAAGTATGTGTGTGTGTATATACACACACACACACACATATTGAACTGAAAATAGTATTTTGTTGCATAAAGTGGGATCGAGTATTCACTACCTTTTGGTTATTTGAGAATGGTTGGGGTAAATTTATTAAATGTGTCGTGACAATTTGCGTATGTGTATTGTTTTATGAAAAGGTTTATAACGATTTGAGAAGTGGATGAGAAATGGCGGATGGTTATGTTCCAAAAAGTTATTTGCTTGGTTTGTGAGATTGGTTTATGGATTGAATTTATAATATTGAAGGATGGTTGTTTGCTTAATATAATTGTGAACCCAATGAGGGTTTTGGGCATTTACTACATTTTGGTAACTATGTATAGCTTGAGAAATGTTTTAAAAAATGTATTGAGGAACAAAATATACATATATATTGTGAACTTGGTTCATGATATGAGTTCTATAACGATTTGAGAAACATTCATGAAAGGCGTTTGAAATATCACAGGTTTATGAAATAGATTATGAAAATGATGTGAGATGTGCCTTGTGAATGAATGGTTCAATGAAAGGTTTGTGAAACAATATATTTTAGGTTTGCGGAACGTTCTGGTGAAATAATTACATTGACTTGGAGTATGGTTCGATGAAAGGTGAATTGATTTGGTATGTGAAACCAATTTATGTTGTGGATTCTAGATTGAATTTGTGGAAAGAATTGATTTGTGAAAGGCTTGTGAAATCAACTGTGATATAAATGGGTGAAAGACTGTGCTATACGATAATGTAACTTCGTGAGAGCATTTTTAGAGCTTTGTAGTCAAGGACTAACTGCTATATGATAACGTAATTTCGTGGGAGTCACCTCTAGGAATTTATACTATTGATATATGTTGGTCAAATGATTTAGGGCTACGTGACAATGTAATTTTGTGGAGCCACCTCGAAAGCCTCGTACTGCTCAATGGCTAAGTACTACATGATGACGTGGTCTCTTTGGAGTCATCTTTAAGGTGTTGAGATGTGATGGGTTATGAGATTGATCAAATGGGTGTGTGTTATGATATGAGATGGATCTATGGATAGACCACTAATGTGTGATTTCAATGAGATTGATCAATAGACTTAACCATTGATGTTTATAGATGATTTTAATGAGTATTTTTGAATTATATAAAGTTTATTGAAATGAAATAAGCTAGTAGAGTGAGAGTGCTATCGATGGGAAGCTCTACAAGTTAACTTTAGGTATGGTTTGAGGCTGCGTCCTTCAGAAGGAAGGATGGTTGTGTCACCTCCATCCCTATAGTTTTCGGGGTTGTTGACACCTAATTTTCAAGTACATATCATAAAAATTATTTTTTTAAAAAAATTAAAAAAATTTTAAAAAAATATTGAGGGGCCGGGGCGGGTTGAATCCAATCTTGAACAAGCCCATCTTCCTTCATTTTCCCTTGTATTGGGCCCGGGCCCCCTTTCTCCCGCAGCCCAAGTTGTTTCACCTTCGGCCTAGCCCACGCCAGCCTTCTCCCTCCTCCAGCTATCCTCGCGCGCGGGGGACTTGTAAAAAGCAAAAAAGCAGCACAAGAAAAGAGGAGCAGCACCAGAGGATAGAGCAAGGGGAAAAGAAGGGGAAGAAGAGAGGAGCAGAGGTCAGAGAGCAGGAGAAGGCGGAGAGGACCGGAGGCTAGAAGGGGGGAGCAGGGACCAGCGAAGTAAAGGAGGAACTGGGAGAGAGAGGGACCGAAGGCAAGGCCCTGAGGAAGGAGCTCGCCACCAAGGTTGCCTACAAGTCCGCCTCAGCCACTGTAGTCGACGACCTGCCACTATGCTCCCCTTCCCGTGTCAAGGCTCTGGTAAGCCGCACCTCGTTCTCTCTTGTTTTTAGTCATGCCAGGCTGGAGTTTGCGGTAGTCTAGTTCATGCGAACTCCGACCTTTACCGACTTGCTGCTGAGTTGCTGTCCACGTTGTGAGTCATGTTTTGAGACCGCCAATGCCAGTTCTAGTCCTGTTTGAGCCAAGAGACCCTGTTCCAGTGGTGCATCCCATCTATTCAATAGAATGCTTGAACTAGATCCACTTTCGTTTCCTTGGGTTTAAGTGTTTGGTGGCCACGGCGGGGGCTACAATGGCCAGCATGGAGCGATGGATGGCTGGGCGATGGTCGAGCCATTGACTTGGGCATTCGACACGAAGCGTTGACGTGCGCACCGCCGCCAGGCTGGGACGAGCTGCATCGCTCGCCTCACAACCCCTACTGGTGGATGAGCCAAGCCCCGGCCAGTGATGGCGGATGACCAGGTAGAGCACGAGCCGGCCGCTTATGGCACTGTCGGGGTGCGCCACCGGGGTGCGCCTTTAGCCTCTGGCGGAGGCGCAGGGTCGGACCTAGTGTGGGCCCAACTCTAGGGTTTGACCTTGAGGTTGGGCCTAGATGGGGGTCGGTGGGGATTAGCCCATCGCTTGGGCCCAATCCAACTGCACAAAGGCTTGACCAGGCTATGGTCGGGCCTAGCCCATTTAAGCGGGCCAATCGACTCGGGCGAAAAATAATAATAAAACAAATTTTAATTTGTTTTAAAATTAATTAAAATTTTAAAAAAAATGTAGGGTTTTGTTAGGAATTTCCATGTCTTGCCTTCTTAGTGTAATTAAGCCTTTATTTGCTCGTATATTAACTATATCGCATGTTTAATTTGCATATTTTATTATGTTTAATTGCACGTGCTAAAGTTTATTGCAATTAGGATTTTGGATGCAAATTATTACTTTAATGATTGCGTACCCGCATGATCATCTCACATGTTAGTGGATAAGTATAAAATCAATCCAAACTGCTTGACAAAAATCTTTTCTTTTAAAATGAACAATATTAGGTACCGAAAGGACACTAATTGGTCAATTAGTGTAATCAAGTCATCGACCTTAGATTCTCTAGTTGCGTAGGAAGCGAGGTACATTCACATGCCTCACTTGGTTTCTAGTCGACCCCAATAGGCTAGTAGCGACTCTTTTTTGCAAAATTCTTAAAAATATCCCAACGTCACGCGAAATATGGGCTTGGGAGAGCCCGCGCCTAATCATGGGCTATAGGTCCGTCCTTTAGGCAATACCCCTAAACCTATTCCCTCCCCCGAGGGGTAGGTCGCGACAACTTGGTGACTCCGCTGGGGACTGGTTTTAGACCCTAGAGGATTTAGGCCAGAATCGATCTTGTTAAAAAAAAAACATTTTTGTTTAGCAGCGAGAATATCACGTATGTCCCTAATGTGAGTGTTAAATGTTTTTGCAGTTGAAAGGTATAAAAGGGGAAGTTATTGCTAACCCTTGTTTTGTAGGGGGCGTAAGAATGAATGGTTTATTTATGTTTGAAGTGTTGTTTGCTTATTAATTGTCTCACGCTTACGTTCTCTACATTGCACTATACCATGGAACACATTACCTGCCGCTAGACTTGGGCTGCATAAGATCACCTAAGATGGTGATGAGGTGGATACCACTCCGACTACAATCATGTAGTACGAGTTGCACATCTCAACCCCAAAATTTCCTTCTTGATGTCAAATGTCCCCACCTTGGTCTACAACCATGCGATACGAGTCAGTTTTTTATGAAGCCGGAGTCATGGGTAACACGACCTAGCCGCGATCTTGTTGGTTCGGTCCAGTGATACTATGGCTTCATTTTAAGCTGTATAGAGTAGAAATAAAAAAATCACCCATGCACATGTCCATGTCATTGGCATTGCTACTCAATGAGTAGGGTAAGTTTTTCAAATTCTTTTCTTCGCAACTTACTTATTCACCTTCTTTTTTTGGTCGGTTTATAACAAATTAGGTTGGTCGTAACTTTGGTTAGCATACGATGGAGGTACCTGAGCCTCACATCATTTCCACTCCTAAAGGAGAGCCTCCGCCCGAAGATTCCTGAAGTGCCATTGAAGATCACCCACCAAGCCGAGATCAAGTGCCTCAAAAGGGAGCTCGAGGAGGCCAAGGAGCGTGCCTCGAAGTTGACCCTAGTTAGTGGAGTTGCCACGAGTGGAAGCTGTCCTCATTAGTTAAATTGAGTCAAGTGCGATATGTATTGGGACCATGCCTACATACATTACAATGTTAAGAAGTTTTTCTCGAGTCTCAATGTTAGGAGTTAAGAGAGTGTCTTTCCGTCTTCAAAATAGCTTCATTGTTTAGGGGTTCTCCCTCGTATCTTTTCTTGCATTATGTAGCAACCTTGTTTTCAATGAAACGAACGAATTGGGGCGATTAGATTTCTGTCATGGGCCAACCGCCTAATTATTGCTCATGCTTATATATTCTTATCTATCATTCCTCATGTACTAGCCAATCGATTGCCTTCTATTGATCGTCGACACGACCAAGCAGAGATCCTTGATTTGTACTCATGCGAAAGTTAGGATGGAGAATGAAGACACCAACATACGCATGGCCAAGATGGAGGACCAGCTAGCCCAACTTACCAGGATGATTCTCAAGATAAGCCAAAAGCTCAAAGAGCCCCTTTTCATAGTTGTTACTAGGACATCCACTCCCACATCGCCAGGACACACTCCCCCATTGACGGGAGGCCTGCACATCACCGACCTCCTTGGAAAGGAAACTACCGAAGAAGCTCCTTCTGTCACGCCGATTGTCGTTGACTTGGATCCTCCTCCAAAGGAAGTGCCAACGTCCCGCCTAGATGAAGAGAATGAAAAATGCCTAGTGAAGATGGAGGAGCAACTGTGCGCCTTGCAAGAGTACGAGCTGAAAGGAGTTGATAAGTTGTCCCCATACACCAAGACGAACTTCTCTGAAACTTTCCAAGAGCCTGAGTTCACGAGGAAGTATGACGGAACAGGATGCCCCAAGACCCACCTTAGGTACTACTCAAGGAAATGGCTCGCTACGCTGACAACGTGCTCTTCCTCATTCACACGTTCCAAGATTGCTTGGAAGGCATTGCCCTAACGTGGTTCATTGCACTGGTCATCGAAGAATTCACCGGTTGGGAAGATTTAGCCAATGAGTTCCTACAACAATACAGGTTCAACACAGAGCTCGCCCCCACGAGGGAAGAGTTGACCCACGTATAAAAGAAGATGAATGAATCATTAAGGCCTTCGTGCAAAGGTGGAGAACCATGGCCTCACAAGTGAAACCGACCTTGAATGAGAGGGAAATTAAACAGCTATTCCTCAAGACATTACTCCATGAATACTTCCAAGGATTAGTGTACTGAGGATGCCAAACGTTTTCACAACTGATAGATGTGGGTGAATGAGTCGAGTGGGCAATCATCGAAGGAAGGATATCTACCGGAAGCACTAAGAAATTTCCGGCGAGGAAAGATAAGGAAACTGTGGTTGAAGTAGCGTTGGTGCAAGAGCCATTTCTCTCTAGGCCACCTTCAACACCCATGCATAAGCCTGTAATGGCTCAAGGGAAATCATCCCAGGTATATGATAAGAGCAAGAGACCCATTCGAAGGGAACTTTCCCCATTACCGCGCCCGTTATCTAAGATGTTGCCTATGCTCCTCGAAAAGAGGATGGTTGCGAATGAGATACCTAGGGACAACCCCACGAAGTTCGCTGGGTTCGATGTAACCAAGACCTGTGAGTACCACGTAGGAGAAAGGGGGCATGATGTGGATAATTACTATGTGCTAAAATACAAAGTCCAACAATTGCTAGATAGGACCATCTTGACTTTTAAGGAAGTTTAGCCTAACGTGCAATAGAACCCCTTACCAAACCATGCAGAGGGAGTGAACTCAATTTTCGAGGAGGACATCATATGCACCATCCTGACGTGCGAGGAAGTTGAGTCCTCCGAAGTTGTAGCTGTCCCTCCAGAGTAGGGCAGTTCTCATTTAGCTTAGTCTCCTGTCTTATGTCCAATTCCCTGCGTGGGATCTTGTTGTTATTTCCTTCTTGTCTATGTCGTTCGTAACATGAACTATGGTCAACCTCGATCTTGAGCAGTTGATCGAGGGTGGTGTGTGTCAAAATATGACATTATCTTTCCTCATTCAATAAAGTAGACGCATGTTTTATTAAGGATATGTGGAATCATATCAAACTAGTTCTATGATGGTCGTTGAGGCCTGGGCCACATGCTCCTAAGCTTGACTGTTTTGCAAGGATGAGGAAATCCGAGGATATGAGGATGAGTTCTTGAAACTTTTTACAAAAATACTTCAAAAGATTCTTCAAAAATGACATGCATGATCTTTATTGTTAACATGCTCTAACTTATCTCATTGCATCCCAAGCATTTCATTATGCATAATCATGATAAGGACTCATGTGACCAGGATGTGCATGAAGAAAGTCTCTCAAGTTCTGATGGCACCGACAATGATCAGAAGGGGATTGAGTGTGAATGGAATCGACATGAGTAAACATTGATGCAGTCAAGAAATATTTTTCATGAATGAAATAAAGGCCGCGAAGCCACTTCATGCACAATCCAAGTCACATAGCATCATGCATAACATCGTAGATATCATGCACATGTTACATACACGCATATCTACTTGTGTTTCAGGCACCCTATTAGTCAATGAGGAAATGGCGGAGGAAAAGAGTCGATTGAAGGACCCATCAAGTCTTCGCACAAACAATTGAATATCTCTTTTTCTTAAATGAGAGGTAAACTGAGATGAAAAAAAAAACATAAAAACAAAAAACAAAAAATACAACTGCATGGCATCATTTGCATGACCTATTTCCGGTGTCACTATGTGTGCTTCATGTCGGTGACCCTCAAGAAAAGGGGTTCACAAAAATGTTTTTATTCAGGCAAAAAGGTGAAACGTTAAACAATGCCAAACACCAGGTCGGACCCAGTGTGGGCCCAACTCTAGGGTTTGACCTTGAGGTTGGGCCTAGATGGGGGCAGTGGGGATTGGGCCCATCGCTTGGGCCCAATCCAGTTGCACAAAGGCCCGACCAGGCCATGGTCGAGCCTGGCCCGATTGGCTCGCCCCCAACCAGGCCCGACCAGGTCAGGCCCAGGTCGGGTCAAACTGGACCCAACTCAGCCCGGGCGAAAATAATAATAAAACATACATATTTTTTTTAATTAATTAAAAAATTCGAAAATTAAAAAAAAAAAATGTAGGGTTTGGTTAGGAATTGCCATGTCTTGCTTTCTTAGTGTAATTAAGCTTTTATTTGCTTGTGTATTAACTATATTGCATGTTTAATTTGCATATTTTATTATGTTTAATTGCACGTGTTGAAATTTATTTCAATTAGGATTTTAGCTGCAAATTGTTACTTAATGATTGCGCACCCGCATGATCACCTCACATGTTAGTAGATAAGTATAAAAATAATTCAAAGTGCCTGACAAAAATCTTTTCTTTTAAAATGAACAAGATTAGGTACCGAAATGGCACTAATTGATCAATTAGTGTAATCAAGTCTCCAAAAATCTTAGATTCTCTGGTTGCGTAGGAAGTGAGGTGCATTCCCATGCCTCACTTTATTTCTAGCCGACCCCAATAGGCTAGTGGCAACTCCTTTTTGCCAGATTCTTAAAAATACCCCAACGTCACACGAGGTATGGGTTTGGGAGAGCCCACGCCTAATCATGAGCTATAGGTTCGTCCTTTAGGCAATACCCCTAAACCTATTCCCTCTCCTCGAGAGGTAGATCGCGACAGGGGTGTGACAAATTTAAAGTTGAAAAGCGCGGAAATTTGCTGTGAAAAGCGTAATTCCTAGAACGCACTCAAACTGTTTGACAAAATGCGATAGTCAAGAATAGCATTTATACACGAGCAACTCGAGAGCACAACATGCACAACTTGGACAGCAAGCATTCCAACCCATTCGACACCCACTGTTCAGCTGGACAGCATCCACATGGCATACACACCTCTCATACACAGACATTTACATCAGGTATACACCGCTTGTATACACATGTCACAAACTCGTATTTGTCCATTCATTCACAACTCATGTCCATAACTTGCTCATAAAACTCGCACGTGACAAGGATTTTGCACCATAGCCAACATACTCACTTATTTGTAACATGCACAGTAATTATTTGTGCATAATGCGCATATGGCTTGCATACACAACCTGTTCAATTCACCCAAAGAGCTTGTATACATCCATAGCATCTTAAACTAGCATGGTACACACTTAGAGTTCACTGACAACCTCTATCAGCATGCCATTTGCAAGTGAAACAAGTTTAGGCTAGGGATAACTTCATACCAGTAAAAGACAGCAGCTAGTGACCATACCACGATGATTGTTTTTCATTTTTCTCATTAAATTCAAGTGAAAAATGAAATAGAACCCTCACCTCGACTCCCATTTGGTGAATCCCGTGGTCCTTGCCCAAGAAAATAAAATTAAAAAAAAAAAAATCCCTCTAAATGGTGATGGAAATTGTTTCTTTGGAGTTAGAAAGAGGAACATGCAGAGAAGACAGCTGACCACGAAGGTTTTTGTTAGCATGTGAAACTCAATTCTTGGACCTCTCTTGCCCACTCCTTTAACATCTACTCCAACTAGATATATCCTAATTTGATGCCCGAGTCATGGTTTGCCTCGAACTTCCCTCATTTCTTTCAGGAAGTCTCGCTTTCCTTCACTAGTGATCAACTACCTTCAACAGAATCTCTGGGCTTTCTAGATTCGTGGGCTTACTTTGGTGCACTCACGCCCTCACCCACGCAAAATGTGGATTAATCAAGGGACATCGTCAAGCCTTTATTAAACTAGAACATACCTACTTTAACCTAAAATATGTTATTTAGTTCACCATTTCCTAGTTTTTCTCAAAGCTAGACCATGAGAAAATATTACCATAACTCACATTTCATCATGACATAATCCAAATCTAGAAGTGAGCGACAACCGCTGGCGCTACGATCCTCAGCCAACCGTTGTCAAGTACGGTCCGACTCAAGAAAAGTACAAGTTTTAGAGTCTGCGTCTGTGAAACAGAGACATCAAACATAGTCTAGCCCCTAAGCAACTTGTTCTGAGGAAAGACTGGTTCAAGTCCCGAAGCCGAGGTCCGAGGGCTCGTTTTGGAGTGTTGGCAAGGCGACCCATTTGGCTTATATCTTGGTTTTGGCGGCCATTGCCGGCTACCGCTGCCAGTTCTTGGTTCACGCAATGCCACGCCATTCCTTGACGGGTTCTCTCTCGCATAAACTCAGGCCAAATTTTGCTTGCAAAATGAGAAATTCCTGTTAACAATGGCATAATAGAGATGATAAGGACAATGTATGTCAAATAACTTGAGCACTCCCCCCGAAGAGCAAAATGAAAAGGGATCTATTTAGGCCTATGTTTCATCTCCTGACTGAAGCAAGTCGCTGTCACTATTTGTCCCTTCCTGGGCTGTCGTGGAATTCCTCTGGCCCAATCCCAATGGATCTCCAACACATCAGTTGTTGGTTCCAGCGTACCCAGCCCAGCCTCAACGATTTCAAGCGGAACTCCTTCTGCCTTAGAGTAGTCCTGCTGATTGCTGTTTCATTGCTCTGTTTCTTCACCAAACTTGAGCTTTGTTTTACAGGTTTATCTGTTTCTAACTTAGTGTTGATCGAGCAATAATTGTTGCCCCAGCCGTGACTCTATAGTAGCAACTTTTGTCTCCGCTGCAGAGTCCAACTCATCGTGACAACACCGCGAAACTTGGGGCTCAATAACACTGTTCATCGTGCCCCTATTCAGCAAGCGATGCCAATCCAGTCCCAACCGCAACATAACTCAAGTGCCCCTCACCATGAGCTGTCCCTTGCTCTTGTGGTCACTTAGGCCCCGTTTGTTTAAATCTGTTTCTATTTCCCAAAACACAATTTTTTGTTTTTAAAAGAATAGAAACGCGTTTATTTACACTTCTATTTCCGAGAACAGATTTGTAAAAGTAGAAAAAAACTTGTTTATTGTTTCTGGGAACACTTCCGAGTAACATTTTTTTTCTTCTTTTTTTTTTCTCCTTTTTCTTCTATTTTCTTTGGCCAGTCACCGGCCTCGGTCATGGCCGGCGACCGGCCGTCAAGGGCTGGCGACCTCGCCGGCGCTCCCGACAAGGAACATAAATTATACAAGTTTACCAAACGTGTTCTTCTGTTAAAAAATTGTTCCTTGGAACATAAATAATTTTTTCTATTTTTGTTCCTGTAAACAATTTTTTAACAGAAACGTTACCAAACGTAGCCTTAGTTAATTTGCACGTGTTAGGTTATCTGACGGCTTAATCAGAGGCTTTAGAGTTGGCCACCATGAAATAAGCCATACCTTTTTTTCGTCCAATTTATTGTTGCAAATTATACTGTTCAAATCTGCTTTCGTTGAACAAGTGTACTATATCTTTTACATTAATACATCATAGGTCGTTTGGGGTGTTTGTCCACAAGTTTGGAAGTTGAAATAGCATTTGGTAGATGTATTACTAATTGGGTGTTAATTTGAATTAGTGTTGTAGAAAACCCGTCTGAATGATCTCTATCTACAACTGTATAATCCTTACCAAACTGAGTGGTGATCGGGAGGCCAGTTGCTTCACAACCCACCAGCTTGAATTTTCTATCCTTCTCGGAGCTCCTTGCTGGTGTTCCTTGCCACCTAATGCAAGCACTAAATTTGCAGTTGCCACCATTATACCCAAGACAGTGAGGTTTTAGCCAGTGCCAAATCGAGCTCCAACTGTCGAGCTCCAACTGTAGTGAGTTCATCCCAAGTACCCTTACATGTATGCTGTTGATACGACTCTTCTAATTTCAGCCTCTAGAGATATAAAATTGATTTAATTACACAAACTCCCGCGAAGTCTCTAGAACAGCAACCGGAATTCCGCTCATAAGGCTTTAAAGTCGGATGAAAAACCTACCGCAATATATGCACAGTTGGCAAAACTGAGGGAACACTTTAGCCACTTCATAAACTACTCGGTAATGGAAACAAAGATGAAAAGGGATTAAAGAGTCACCACTTCGATCCATTTGCAGGGTATGCGACCCTTTGCTCTAATACCACTTGTAAGGTATGTGGAAACGTTGTGGTGGTAATACTAGAGAATTGTAATAGACAATTAAAAGACACTCCTTATACTAGATTGCAATACAAGTATAACACTCAAATATTGTCTTACACAACTATTACAATATACTCAAACTAACTTAAAGATGCATACACATAGCTATTCTGTCTGCTCTCTCGCTCATGGAGGGATAACTTGCTCAAACAGAGCTACGAAAGTCATGAAGTGGGAAAAAAAATTACGCTTGACCTCAGATAGACAAGAAACCTGAACTCGTTTCTTTTGAACCAACCAGTAATCCTCTGGCAGAGGCTCAACATAGAAAAGTAAGGGACTTGAAGTAATAGCATAACAAATGTACTCCAGCAGAGGCGACGGCAGAGGTGGGGGTGGAGGTGATGTGCCGGAGGCGGTGGATCTGAGCTCGAGTTGTGACCAGCAACGGCTCTTGAAGAGAGAGAGAGATGGCTTCATTCGCTTTTTTGTTGCGAGAATTGGCGGTGGCAATTGGCAATGGACACTGAACCGAGATAGAAGCCAAATGGGTCGCCTTGCCAACACTCCAAAACGAGCCCTCGGACCTCAACTTTAGGACTTGAACTAGTTTTTCCTTTGAACAAGTTGCTCAAGGGCTAGACCGTGCTTGAAGTCTCTATTTCACAGACATAGCCTCTAAAACTTGTACTTTGCTTGAACCAGACCGTGCTTGACGATGGCCAGTTGAGGATCGCTGCGGCAGCAATCGTCGTTGCTTCTAGCGAGAGCGGCAACGGCTCACGGAAGCGAGAGAGAGAGAGAGAGAGAGAGAGAGAGTAGGCTTGGTTCACTATTTGCGAGGCGAAGAGAAAGTAGAGAGAATTGAGGTGTGTGCAGGGAGAAAATATACAGTGGTTAGCAATCACCATGTCATCGTCCTACGTGGCACGCGCAAGCTTGAAAGGCTCCACTAACGAGTCGACACATGTCATTGGACTTGGACTAGCCGGAAAATAGAGAAATGAAAAGTTGGAGGGTTTTTTTTTTCTCTCTCCCCTGACAGTCGGCTGAAAAGAGGGTCTGCAGAAGCAATAATTAATGCTTTTGCCGCTCAAAACCTCTCTCCCCACCCATTTCAATTTTCAAGCAAGTCTTCTCCTTCGTCGGGTTGAGAGAAAGAAACGACGATATTCTCTCTCTCTTTCTCCGGCACGCCCGACCGCTCCATCTCCCCGTCTCCCTCCCCTTGCCCCTTCCCCTTCCCCAAAGCCTCCGTCGGTCGCAAATGCTATTCAGTCTATCCTCTGGCACATCGCTTCCCCAAGACCCCCACTCGGTCACAGCTGCTGGGTCTCGAGCCCGTTCACCTCCGCCGTCACCTTCGAAGCCTCATCGGCGGCTATAATTCATCAGCCAACTCCTAAGCCCCCAACACCCACGCTCGCGCGCGATCTCTTGTGAACCCTGGTGGCATCCACTGTGGTAGAAAGAAAGCAAACACTACCGAGCCTACCGCTCCTCTATCCCCCTCCCCTCCTCTCTTTGTGCAACATCTCACCATTTCTAGCAGTCGGAACATCAACGGCATCTTCTTCTTCGATGCACATGTAAATCGACCTACACGTCCATGGCCTTCACTTCCCCATCTCTCTCGCCTATCGTATTCATATTCGACGGCATCTGCATTTGACGTTGCAGGCAAGTGGTTGGAGCCATGAACCGGAGCTCGGGTTCAACTTCGGCGCCATCGCTGTCGTTGCCTTCCTGGCGCCGGCTCTAGAAACCATGACTAACTCAATTGTGATTTTGGGTTGAAGCGAAAGCGAAAGAAGCTTGCGACTGCTACGTCCCGAGCCCCTCTGCCTTCACATGCTGCTCATTTCGTTTGTCATCTTCCTCACTTTTCCAACGTCGGTGATAGAAACCGCGCGAGGCTCGGTTTTGATTTTGGGCTCGAGCACGTCGCCACCAAAGCGGAATAAGTTTGCAACTTCATTATGAATTGAAGAAGTTGAAGTCTGTTCGGTCATATGGCCTTTCAACTTTGAATGTACCCAGATGATGATGATGACGATGATGATAGCTGGCAAGTGCAGCTTGTTAGGTTAGTGTTGGGCATATCGCATGCCCGCATGTGGAATCTAGGCATGTCGAGGGGTTGAATTTGTGGTCTTTAAAGTTGAGTTGGAATGCGGGTTGAGGTTGTTTTATAGTGCACAATTTGGTAAAAACTAATCACAGTTACATCTTTCCAGCCATTGGGACACCACATGAGTCCCCCCTCTTTGGGAAATATTTGCAGTTGTTCGAACCTTGTAGTTGTTTGAACCTCGTGGCCACGAGGTGGGCAGCAAGAATAGTTCCAATCTCAGATGGATGAATCAGCTTCTAGTGTCCAAGAGTCTTTTAAATTGAGAAGTAACTACATCGGACTTGTCCCCCTCAAGGAATGAAATAGACTTCTGCTTAGGAACATTTTCAGCAATTGTTTCCATAATCTCATTGAATAAATTCTCGGCTGTTGTTTTCTAAGGCATTGTTCTTGGGATTCAATGAAGCAAACCTTTTGAACATTTAGGTCATGCAAGAGTATGCATAAGTCTTGATCTTATTGAAATGTTCGGAAGCAAAATCAGGCGAATGACGCACAACTTTGTCAACTCATTCCTAAAGTTGATTTTATATGCAGAGGCAACCCTGTTCACATTATAAACCAGTCTAACAGTCAAAAAAAAATTGACAATTGAAAGTCTTGACCAGCAGCTGCATCATATCAAGTTCTGAAGCACCGTGGTGCTGCATCTTTTTTAAATTTCTGGAATTCCACAGAACTGAACCTTTAAACATAAACATCGAATTCACCGATTGTATAATTTGAAAAAAATAATAATCTTCCAACGTCATGCACGGCACATATCGCCATCAACGAGCTGCAGAAGCCGACCATCAATAACAAGAATCAACGTGTTCTTGCCAAAATGCTCGCAGAAGATGCCATTGTCGTGCCCTAGTTCTGGACAGCAGACCCCTACACAGCTCCTCTCTTTTGGCTCACACGAAGTTCATTTCTAATGTGAGTGGGGGCCTCTCTTTTTTCCAAAGCCAACAACTACACAGCACCAGAATTTGACAAAGACAAGAACTAATAATTAGTTAACCAAGCATTTAGAAAATGTGCAGAACCAACGCTAGAAAGGCGATGATGGCGACGAATGAAGCGAGCCGCGTGTGAAGTCCGAGAGGGCTCGAGACCCAGTAGTTGCAAACTTCTTCCGCTTTGGTGGCGACGCGCCCGAACCCGAAATCAAAACTGAGCCTCGCGCGGTTTCTATTGCCAGTGTTGGAAAAGCGAGGAAGGCAACAAACGAAGTGAGAAGCATGTGAAGGCGGAGGGGCTCGGGACGCAGCAGTCACAAGCTTCTTCCGCTTCTGCTTCAACCCAAAACCACAATCGAGTCAGTCACGGTTTCTAGAGCCGGCGCCGGAAAGGCAATGACAGCGACGATGCCGAAGTTGAACCCGAGCTCCGGTTCATGGCTCCAACCACTCGCCTGCAACGTCATCTGTAGATGTCGTCGAACAATGAATACGATAGGCGAGAGAGATGGAGGAAGTGAAGGCCATGGACGTGTAGGTCAATTTACATGTGCATCGAAGAAGAAGACGCCATTGATGTTCCGACTGCTGGAAATGGCAAGATGCTGTGCAAAGAGAGGGGGGGAGGGGGATAGAGGAGCGGCAGACTCTGTAGTGCCGGAGAAAGAGAGAGAGAGAGAGAATACCTTCCTATCTTTCCTCTTAACCCGATGAAGGAGAAGACTTGCTTGAAAATTGAAATGGGTGGGGAGAGAGGTTTTGAGCGGCAAAAGCATTAATTATTGCCTCTGCAGACTCTCTTTTCAGCCGGCTGTCAGGGGAGAGAAAAAAAAACCCTCCGAACTTTTCATTTCTCTATTTTCCGGCTAGTCCGAGTCCAACGACACGTGTTGACTCGTTAGTGGAGCCTTTCAGGTTTGCGCGTGCCACGTAGGACGATGACGTGGTGATTGCTAACCACTGAATATTTTCTTGTGTGCTAGAGATTTCTTAAAAAAATAAAAAATAAAGGAAGAGAGAGAGAGAGAGAGGTGAGCATGGTTTGGGTTAGACTGGTCCACCCCCTAATCCTAGGACCAACCCGCACAGTGCTGGTCCTCAATTTTTGAAATCGAGGGCTAACACTATTGAGCTTGGGACCAAGGACCAAACCGACCTAGTGGGCTCAGTTCGGTTCTAAGGTCAAGCCGAGATTAACTGATAATTCTTTTATTTCATTTTTTATACTCTTTAAAAAAGCGATTGGGGGCCGGACTGACCCAATAGATTCAGTCCGATTTCAGGATCAACCCGAGATCAACCAATAATTTTATTTTATTTTCGTTTTTTATACTCTTTGAAAGGGCAACCGAGAACCGGACCGACCTAGTAGGTTCGATGACGAGCAAGGTCAACTAAGAAAAGCAAGTAGTGATGGTCGAGTGGGGTGAGTGTTGAACAGAGTGAGCATCAAGCGTCGAGTGAGGAGTAACAAGTAAAGCGAGCATCGAGCAATGAGCGGCACGAGTAACCCAAAATGAGCAAGGCGAATGTCAAGTGGCAAGCAGAGAAGTATTTTCTTTCGATTTTGACAAATTGAAGACTAAGAAGATAAATAAGACAAAAGAGAATGAGTACTAAAGGAGGATGTTGTAAGGAGCCGTTTATGCCCTTATGGATGCCATGAGGACTCCTCACAGAAACATTTTCCTCCTTCATAAATTATGATTATTAACGCCGTAAAAGACATTAAAAATCTAAGTTATTAAAGAATAATGTAAAATTACTTGAACTTCTCACTAAATAGCTATTTAATATTATTGACGTCGTTTATTTTAAGATTTTCTCTATATAAAAAAATTATAAATAATACATTAGACATATATAGTTAGGGTTGGTCCGGGTTGGACCGATCATGAACTCCCTAAACTGATGACCAACTCGTACAGTGCTGGTCCAAGAATCCTAAGACCAAGGATCGACCCAGTCTCCCTTGGAACCCCGGATTAGGACTGGCATGGTTGGGCCAGTCCAGGGTTGACCAACCCTAGACCGATGAGAGAGAGAGAGAGAGAGAGAGAGAGAGAGAGAGAGAGAGTTTTTCTCTGATGCGGCCCAACAAGAGAGAGAGCGCCAAATAATTTCTAAAAAAATTTGGAATTTAGCTTGGGTACCAAGCGACACGAGTTGCTTGGTAAGTGGATTTAGATTATACCAAGCTCAAATTCGAACTACAACTAATATTTATTCCCAAGCCATGACTAGCCACTCAACACCTAAAAACTACAATATAGCTAGTTTTACTTACATGTTATTTGGTTCACTATTTCCTAATTTTTCTTTAAGGCTCTTTCTTTCCCAAGCCATGACTAGCTATTCACCACCTAAAATTAGGAAAATTGTCCAAAAAGTCCTAAACCTATTGTACTTCTGCTAATTCAGTCCTAAAACTTTTAACTTTACCAATTCAATCCTAAACATTTTCATTTCTTGCCGATTCAGTCCATCCGGCCAATTTTGGCCGGAAAATGCTAACATGGATGCCGGTGGTGCCACGTAGGATCGTTGGCGCTGATGTGGATAATTAATAATAATATTTTAATATTTTTTTGAATTATTATTCTTTTTTTCTGTTTTTTCCTCTCTTTTTTTTTTCTTTTCTTTTCTTTTTTTTCTTTTGGGTTTTTTTCTTCCCTTTTCCGGTGGCCAGCCACCGGCCACAAGCGACGGCCAGCCAATTGGCCTCGCCTGCCACAAGTGAGGCCCGGCCGAGCGAGGAGGAGCCCCAGCGAGGGGAGCCCTCCCCCAGGCGCGGCTCGGCGAGGGTCACCTGGGCAAGGCCGACCCTTGCTCAGGCCAGGGCGAGGGCCGACCTCACCAAATCTGGCAAGGAGAGCCCTCACCGGGGCTCGCCCTCGCTCAGACCAGATCTGGCAAGGCCGACCCTCACCCCTAGCCAGCCCGACGTCAGCCGGTCAAAGGCGAGGGCTGGCCTCACCAAATCTAGTCTAGGCAAGGCCAATGCTCGCCCGGGCGAGGGCGAGCCTCAGCAAGGCCGACCCTCGCCCAGGCCAAGGCAGCCTCGCCTGGCATCTTCGTTGCTCGGCTGACGCCTAGCAAGGCCAACCTGGCTTGGGTGAGGGTCGGCCTCGCCCAAGCGACGCTCGCCTGGGCTCCTCCTTGCCCGGTTGGGCCTCGCCTATGGTGGGCAAGGCCAGCCAGCTGGCTATGGTTGATGGCTGGCCACTAGAAAAGGAAATAAAAAAGCCAAAAAGAAAAAGGAAGAAAAAAAAAGAAAAAAAATAAGGGAAAAACAGAAAAAAATAATAAAAGTTCACAAAAATTCAAAATAATATTAAAATTATCCACATCAGTACCGGTGGTCCTACGTGGCACCGTCGGCGTCCACGTTAGCATTTTCCAACCAAAATTGACCGGATGGACTGAATCGGCAAAAAGTGAAAATGTTTAGGACTAAATTAGCAAAGTTAAAAGGTTTATGACTAAATTGGCAGAAGTGCAATAGGTTTAAGACTTTTTGAACAATTCTCCCCCTAAAATTTTTTGACTAATGTCACTCGGATATTGATTACTCTCCCGACCTCCAATTGGGATGAATCACCTATTGCTCATTTTGCTCTAATTTTACCCTTAGCTCATTTTCAAGTCTTTGGTTCTCAATTTCAACTGAAATTTTTCTCAATTGTTGACAAAAAAAAAATTCATATTTTAGATGCCCCCTCTAACCTTGCAAATATTTGGGTGAATTTTGCAATTTGGTCCCTTGGCTTCTACTTAATTGCATTCGGCCTCTCTCTTTTGCTTTGGATTTCAATTGTAGTCCCTACTTTCTTTCAATTTAGCCAAATTTTGACCTTTGTTTAGTCCAATTTCATGGCAAATGTAAAGTCACGGTGATGGGACTTAGTGGGGCGCAGGCGCACCGAGAGTTCCTTCGAGCTTTGAGGCCCTTGGGGGTTCCGTCGTTCCAAATCTTCTTGTGTTGGGCCTGAGGTATTAAAAATTACCTTGTCTCTAATCACCAGATGCAATGAAATGAATGCAAAATCGTGCAAGGTCGGTGTTTTTGGCGACAGATTGAATTCCACTGTTGTCAGATAATTTGATTCCTAATTTTTTTTATATAAAATTCATGATCACTAATTCTTTTTTACTATGATGCTCCTAGTTTCTAAATGCAGATAAATGAAATCAGGTCCAAGATGGTGCCGAATCAATCAATTTTGTGTTAGGGGTCAAATTACAGCCTTATCAGTGAACTCGATCCCTTGTTTCTTCTTTTCTTTTTCTTTTTTCAGACATGCAATAAAAATTTATCCACAAAAACTTAGGTGTCAACAACTTTGTAAATATCGTAATTCAAATTCAAATTTACAATGTTATACTAAGTCATTACAGATTGTTGTCAACCTTTATAAATCATTTTTTTTATATACATATTGAGTTCCGATAGTAGGTGTCCTAATAATAAAATACCAAATCAGTCTCAAATGATGTAATAATTTTATCAATTGACCTCAAACCCATCTCATTACTCAAAACCAAAAAAACTCGTTTACCTAACATTAGCGTGACCGGATATCCTCCTATCCCTGGGGTCGTTCTTGACCATTGACTAAGGAGCTTCACAAACACCCTATCTCGCAATCAAATAGATAATTACATAATGGCTAACTTTCGGCTTAGAAGAGAAAGAATTGAACTTTGGACCTCAAAGTGGGGAAATTACTATTAATCTTTAGAACAATCTGTTTCAGTACATTTTACACTTATTATGATTCAAGTTAAAACAGAATCAAGAGATTCCAACTTCGAATATGACGACCCCTTCATTTAGGTAGTCCTTGACCAATGAAGTCCATCAGGTTGCCTACTACACCCTTTACCACACCCATGGGGATGGTCTATAGGGTTCATAATTACTCTTATTATAGGACATTTATCTAGCCAACATTGAGATTCGACTCTATCCAACTTTCTCTTGTTCATGTCAATATTCCCAACTTGTTCGATTGTTGCTGAGTAGTTTTTGGATATCAACTGACCTCCCCAGAAAGCAATTCTAATGTGGCCAATTTCCCTTTGCCCACTTCTCATTCCCGTAAAATGTTTGCCCGTGGGCATCTTCCTGCTACTAGTGATTCACTATGCCTTTTATCCGTCGCTTGTAGTGTGCAGAAAGATATTTGCCAAGGGAGATCGGTACTTCTTGAGGTATGCTGGAAATGTTTTACTCTCAGACTCCTCATAGGGAAGTCCCATTGACTTAGGCCTTTCGACACTATCAAATAGGAAACCCCAAGGGCGCCATATGGGAACAATGGAACCTGTAAATATGTAAGATTCATCATGTCCGAATAAAGTAAAAATAATGTAAAGGGGGGTAAATAAGTCATCTCAAATTCGATTTATGGATTTGACGGAAGAAAAAAATGAAAGACCTGGTTGATAGAACTAGCACAACTAAGAATCAAATAGAAAAAATTACAAAAGATAAGAAGAAATGATTTTTAACTTTGAAAATAAAATTGAATAAGTAAACATAATGGAATTGGATTTGGTTGGATGGTACCAATTACATGGATGAATCTTTTTATCGAAGGATAAAAACAATGATGTATTTGACCAATCAAATACCAGAATAAAGAACCATTATGATTAGTTGATAATTTAAAAAAAGTGCATACAGTCCTTTTGTGTTTACAGGCGTAAGTTTTAACACAAGAAAGTCGAAGCACATATTTTGCTTGATATAAACTCTTTTTTTTTTTAAGGATCCTCTGTGATAATGAGAAAGATTTTTGCATATATGCAAAAAATCGTCGATAGTACCGAGAGATATGTGAATAGGGATCCTAATGCATATAAATATAAATGATCCAATGGAAGCGAGAATTTCCAAGAACATTGGGAACATTTCAATGACAAACCATAGATCGAACTGCCAAATTGGAAAAGCTAGGTACTTCGCCCACAACCGGTCCAAAAAGGGATGGACTTTTCCCTATAGGGATAGGAAAATCAAGGTTGGGATAGTGGGCTATGGAACTTGGGTGTGGATCTTTAAACAATTCTTCTACCCGCGTCTTACCCCTCCTGGAAGAGGCGGGACATGTCAAGTATTCACTTGTAATCATGTCTTCTTAGGCTTATTCTAGATGTACAATGCAATTTTGGTATTGGAACAAGCTTAGAGTCTAATCGACGGATAAAAATTTCCAAGTTAAGAGGAATGCAATTGAAGTTTTTTTTATATGTAGGAAATCATGGATGATTGTGTTTGCTTGATTCAGCGACGCTTGTTATCCAAAACAACAAATCCCACTTCCCACAACATCCAAATGGCTCATCTTACGACCCAAGACCTTTTTGAAGTTAAAGTGGACATTATTCACGTGCAATCCCATGTTAATAAGCGAGAATCATCTTGCAAGACTAAATATTCCGGCGTGACTTATACCGAAGTGGTACCGTGAGAGAAGGGTCAAAAGAAGCCCCATTGTGGAGTGAAATAAAGCACGAAACTATAAGCTCCCAAGTAACGGGAGGAAACTATTAGGACTCTAACCGTGTCCTATGGAGTTCCCTTCTTATCATAGAAATGTTCCATTCATGCACTTATGGGTTTCCCCTCGCACATTTCAGACATGAATTATGACGCCCGTCATTGTCCTACCTTCTAAACTTTCGATAAATAGTGTTCTGCGCTATATATTAAGTATAACCCAACATGTGTCATCTTATTGAAAAAACGACATGCTCCTTTTGTCAATCTAAACATATAGGAGAGGAATGGTGCAATGATAATATCTCCTAGTACTTTCGGCAATTCTCAAATGGAAAAAGTCAGTCGTCCAAATTTATTTATTCATGAAGTTTCATATGAATATTAAGACTCCGGTTGTTTAATGGAAAACAATTTTCAGAAAAAAAAAATTATGGGTATTTCGGTGTGCAATTCACAAAATAATAATAATAATAATAATAATAATAATAATAATAATAATAATAATAATAATAATAATAATAATAATAATAATAATAACAAAACAAAACAAAAAACAAACTAGTCAAGGCACCAATGGAAAAAAAAAACACTCAAAAATGAGGAAAATGTTTTTCGTTTTTTAGAAAGCAGGAAGACATTTTTCATCCTCTTTCTTTCACTTCTACACCAAGCACTTTCTTTCACCAAATACATTTTCCTCTTATTTTTATTTTTAATTTTTTTTGAATTCTTAATTTTTATTTTTAAATATTTTGCTTTCTTTTGTTTTCTTCTTCTTTGGCTAGTCGTGGGCCATGGCATGGGTTGGCAACTAGCTACAAGTGAGTTCAAACCTTGCCAAATTTCAGCGAGGCTTGAACTCTCACTCACAGCCATCAGGTAAGCTCGGGCCTTGCCAAATCCAGTGAGCTAGGAGGGGCCCAAGCCTCGCCTAAGGTCACTAGAGGTTGTCGAGGCTCTAGCCACCTTAGGTGAGGCTCGAGCGCTGCTGAACTCGTCGAATTTGATGAGACTTGAGCTTGCCTATGGCCTGTCACCAAAGCCGGCAATCGGCCAAAAAAGAAGAAAAATGAAAAGAAAATTAATTAAAAAATTGTAAATATTTTTGGGAAAATACCATCAAAAATATTTTATAAAAATGTCATATTTTCCGCAAATCTGTCATTTTATCGAGTCTATCTTGCGCGTCCAGAAGTCAAAAAGAATTGGAGTCTATGAGAAGGGACCCTCCTATTGAAGAAACTTGGGAACGAAACCCCCAATCCATACGTTGAATTGGTCGTTCTCACCAAGCTTACCGCATAAGCCTTCTCTCTCTTGGGCGCGTGGCTTCCTTTAGAAGCTGAGGACCGACTTTCTTTAGAAGTTGTCGTCCACACGCTATTCGTCGGCGGATCCAAGGGCTCTGCGTATCAGACAGCCAGTCTCCTCCTCATTTCTCGCTCTCTGCAACTGCTTCCTTGGAAACGACAAGCACATACCTCGCAATTATTTGTCTCGGCTGTGCGAATTTAGTAAATTTACAAAGAAGATAAGCGTTGCATAGTATGCAACTTGATTACCGTATGATTTCACCTATGAAAGTAATTATTTTAGATCAAGCTTCATAAGAGGAATTTTTTATCAGATCTCTTCCTGGTAGGAAAACGACCATAACGTGGTTTAAGTTTTCGATTGAGCATTTGAATGTAAGAAAAACATTTCCCACTCTGCCCGATGAGATTGAAATAATTATTAATGTATTCTTGTGGTTGGTCGGTAGATGACATTAAAAGGTTATCTTTCTTCTTACTTTCCCTATGCAAATGATATATTCATTGGCTTTCTCACGAAAATTAAAAATTACCCTTAAAAAGTTGGGAAAAAATATGTAGATATTATCGCATATGACCTTAAGATGATGTAATATCAAGAGAATTCGATGTGTTCAATAGCCAATGAAAGTAAAGAGGGTCTAACCTTACTTAGACTTACATAATTTTGAAAATATATTTTGCATGTACAGTATATCTCCTTATTAGTCATACCTCTCTAAACGCAAAAATTCGTCCTTTTCTTCTTTATAGACGGATTTGTCAACCAATCCAATCCCCTTTGTCGCCACCATCTCCAACCAGCTCTAGCTGCACTACATCGACCCCGCCGTACCATTGAACTCTCTCTCTCTCTCTCTTCCCGGAACTGTTGGCATGTCAAGCTTTGTCAATAGCGGCAAACAAGTCCGTCGACGGCATCCTTGAGCTCCACACAAAACATTCAAAGTCATCTCAAATGTTTTCCAAATTTTAAAATACCGATCCCTTTTTGTTTAGACTAGAAATGGAATTGCTTGGCTTATGGATCAAAATAAGCCCATCTGAACATGCTGGTTGTTCCAAGCGACGCTCGTAGTCGTATTCATCGTTGGTTGGTAAGTTTCATGCATCTATACTTAACTTCAAGGCCACTCTTGATTAGGACACCGCATCCACTCTCTCTCTCTCTCTCTCTCTCTCTCTCTCTCTCTCTCTCTCTCATGCATTAACATCCTTTCGCTTTTAACTTTCTTGCTTTTCTTTTTTGGTCAAAAAGATAACTTTCTTCTTTTATCTGGCTTTTCCACGAATATTTACTAAAGCTCGTACTAGTCAACAAAAAGTAATAAAAAGGATCCACGTTCATATTAAATCAAATAAAACCTGATCAAGGGACAGGGTTTAAGTCTGCAGCACGCGCGCATGTACGTAATGTAAATCAAACTTGACGTCCAAGAAATTCTTTTTTTCACACATTAATGTCCTCTATTAATATAATCCCCTTCTCTCTCCCACCTCTCTCCTCATAAAAAGCTATCTCTGTCTCTCTGTCTCTGTCTCTCTCTCTCTCTCTCTCACAGAGGATAGTCTCTAGAAGAACCCAAATCTCTAAACTGTTCCGTTTAGTAAGATTAAAAACCTCTTTTTTGTATGCAGTAATTAGTAGAGGTGTCGCCTAAGCTTGAGTTTGGAGCCTAAGAAAATAGATAAAATCTTGGTGTGGGATGTGCGAGAGAGCCAGAGAAGAACAGAAAAGAAATGACGTGGCAAACAGAAGATGGAAGAGCCATAATCCCAGCAAGTTGTAACCCTAGGGATGAAGATGAGGATGAAGACAACACTCTTCTTCCCACCATAGCATGCCCATCATGTGGCCACAGCTTCCAATTATTTGATCAGGTATTTATCACTTTCTTTTTCTTTTTGTTTTGGTTTTGTATTGTATATTTAGTTTCCTCTCGAGGGTTTTATTTTTTTGTCATGTAGGATCTGTGCAATTATGAAATTATTGTGTGTAGAGGGAGATTGTTCATGACTTGGTGGGACTACCAGCGGGAGTGAAGTTTGATCCGACTGACCAAGAAATCTTGGAGCATTTGGAAGCGAAGATAATGGGGGACGTGAGGAAGATTCATTTTCTCATTGATCAGTTCATTACCACATTGGAAGGAGATGATGGGATTTGTTCTACACACCCGGAGAGACTTCCGGGTAATTCTGGAATAACATTGCCCTCTGAATGATTTCACGATAGTTAATGTGTTACTCTAAATGTTATCAATCTTTTTTTATAGAAAGAATTTTTTTTTCCTTTGATTTTTCATTTCTTTTGGCCTTTTTAGATGTTTGGACTGTGCAATGGGAGTAATTCCTCTGCCTAATATTTTATTTAGAGGAAAAGATGCTTATCTTTTCGACCCAAATTCTTTTTCATATGTAAGTCTAAAGAGGTTTAATCAGTTATTAAGACAGATATCTTAGACATAAATGTAAATGTGCACGATATCAACATATAGTCATGGCACGCACAAAGGAAATTGCGCCTTTATACGATTTGATTCAAGAAAGTATAATTTTCTTCAGTGTACCAACATCTTAGATAATCAAATACTTGAATTGTCTACAAAGAGTATACAACTTCTGGTTTCAGATTTGGCACTTTAGGATCGTGTTCGCATACTTCCAAGATATACTGGAAAATGAATCTCTGTTGGGAGTTCGTTTGATGATGTTCAAGCTTGTTCTGGGGTAAAGTAGACATCTTTGGTCGGGGAATTGTGTACTAATGAAGAATTAGTTGCACTTACAAGATATTGTTGCATATATTATGGTCTTTTATTGATTGGAACATCAATGTGTCTCCTCTCTTTTAGTTGGAACTTAGTCCAATTATTCTCATCTCTTCATGATTGAGACATTGCTCTTCACGTGCCATCAGTTTTTAGGTAAACCTTTCACAGAACAAAAGTCTTTATAATTGTGTGGCTGTGATTTCTTTTTAATGAGCGCTTTCAAGATTGTCAAGCATACTGCTCAATCCCAAATCACCTTTCTTGTTCGAGAGTCTGATTCCTCAACAAATCAGTTTAATATAAAACATCTGTTGAAAATTTGAAAATGCGTGGAAGCATGATTTTGATATGAATAATAGTTTGTGCTTTGAATTTGTGCAAGTGTACGTGTGGAGGTTATAGTTTGTAGAGGAATGGACAAGGGTAGGATACATAGAGGAATATAGGCAAGGTTTATGGGACAAAGATATTTTATCTAGCTTAACAAAATAGTATGGCGGAGATATGGTGTGGGAGCTACATGATAGGGAGTTTATTTTCATGCTCCTCACACGTTCTTACAAGAATGATTTCTAGCCCTTTTATAGAGTCTCCACCACCATAGTTTAGCAACAATTGTCTTCTCCACCGCCTTCGATAGTCTGGACTTCTCTTTACAACTCATCTCTAGCCATCAACTTGCAGCCGTTCTTGTCTTATTCAGCCACTGCCTAGGACTCTTATAGTTGGCTTTTCTTGCATCACACATACAACCTCCAAGCTAGAGATTTGCTGCTCGTTCTCTAGGCTGCTCTAGATATTAACTAATTATTGTTCGTGTACTAGACTCTTCTTTCTTCATGATTAAGTGAGTAGTTTTCAGATTTTGTTGAAAATGGATCACAATTTCCAAAACTCCCCTTTGATCCATTTTCAGAATACTTCAGACATTGTGTCATAAAGTCTCGGATGTACCTTGAAATTCCTCTAGTAGTTTGTCAAATGCCTTTTATGCCGTCTTCGTTCCACGATCCCTTGCATCTTTTTGTTGAAACACTTGTGCCTACCTTCAAATGTGCAATTCTTTTCTTCAATGATGTCTCATATGTCTCAGGCCATCCAAATGCTCTTAGTTGTAGTTGTTACCTAGGGCTCTAGCTCTGGCTCTCGTAGGGTCTGGCTCCAACTCCTACTCTAGAGCTATTAGCTCTTGCTCGGGCTTGGGCTCTAGTCTTGATTTTAGTTAAGGATGGTGAGGACAAACGCCTAAAACCATCCAAATGTACCTAACTCTGATGCCATGTTGAAAATTTGAATGTGCGCGAAAGCATGGTTTTGATATGGATGATAGTTTGTCTTTTGAATTTGCGTTAAGTGTATGTGTGTAGGTTATAGTTTGTAGAGGAGTGGAATAGGGTAGGGTACATAGAGGAATATAGGCAAGGTTTATGGGACATATATTTTATCTAGCTTAACAAAATAGTTTGGTAGAGATATGATGTTGGAGCACATGATATGGAGTTTATTTTCATGCTCCTCACACACTCTTATAAGAATGATACCCAACCCTTTTTATAGAGAGTCTCCACAACCATAGTTCAGCAACAATTGTCTTCTCCATCGCCTTAGATAGTCTGGACTTCTCTTTACAGCTCATCTCCAGCCATCAACTTGCAGCCGTTCTTGTCTTATTCGGCTAACACCTACGACTCTTATAGCTGGCTTTTCTTGCGTCACACATACAACATCCAAGCTAGAGATTTGCTACTCGTTCTCTAGGCTCTCTGGATATTAACTAATTGTTGTTCACGTTCTTGACTCTTCTTTCTTCACGATTAAGCGAGTAGTTTCCCGATTTTGTTGAAAATGGATCACAATTTCCAACACTCTCCCTTGACCCATTTTCGGAATACTTCAGACATTGTGTCATAAAGTCTCGGATGTACCTTGAAATTCCTCTAGTAGTTTGTCCCATGCCTTTTATACCATATTCATTCCACAATCCCTTGCATCCTTTTGTTGAAACACTTGCACCAACCTTCAAATGTGCATTTCTTTTCTTCAGCAATGTCCCATATGTCTCAGGCCATCAAAATGCTCTAGATATTAACTAATTGTTAGCTTGGACTCTAGCTCTGGCTCTCATAGGCTCTGGCTCTAGCTTTGGCTTTAGCTTTAGCTCTGAATTCTGCTCCGACTCAAGCACCGTTGGCTCTCGCTCGAGCTTGGGCTCTAGCCTTGATTTTAGTTAAGGATGGTGAGGAAAAATGCCCAAAACTTTCCAAATGTACCTAGCTCTAATACCATGTTGAAAATTTGAATGTGTGCATGAGTATGGTTTTGATATGGATGATAGTTTGTGTTTTGAAGTTGTGCATGTGTGTAGGTTATAGTTTGTAGAGGAATAGACAAGGTAGGACACACAGAGGAATATAGGTAAGGTTTATGGGACAAAGATATTTTCTCTAACATAATAAAATAGTTTGGTGGAGATGTGGTAAAGGAGCTACATGATATGGAGTTTATTTTCATGCTTTCTCACACTCTTACAAGAATGATTCCTAGCCCTTTTATAGAGAGTCACCACCGTCATAGTTTAGCAACAATTGTCTTCTCCACCGCCTTTGATAGTCAGACTTCTCTTTATAGCTCATCTCCAACCATCAACTTGTAGATGTTCTTGTCTTATTCAGCCATCACCTAGGACTCTTATAGCTGTGTTTCTTTCCATCACACATACAAACTCCAAGCTAGAGATTTGCTGCTTGGACTCTAGGCTGCTCTGGATATTAACTAATTGTTGTTCACGTTCTTGACTCTTCTTTCTTCATGATTAAGTGAGCAGTTTCCAGATTTTGTTGAAAATGAATCACAATTTCCAACACTTCCCCTTGATCCGTTTTCATAATATTCTGGACATTGTGTCATAAAATCTCAGACGCGCCTTGAAATTTCTCTAGTAGTTTGTCTCATGCCTTTTATGCAGTCTTTGTTCCACAATCTCTTGCATTTTTTTTGTCGAAACACTTGCCCTTACCTTCAAATGTGCATGTCTTTTCTTCAACGATGTCCTCTATGGCTCAGGCCATCAAAATGCTCTTAGTTGTAATTGTTAGCTCGTGCTCTAGCTCCAACTTCGGCTCTAGGTCCGACTCTGGCATTGTTGGCTCTTGCTCAGGCTCGGGCTTCAGCCTTGGATTTTAGTTGAGGATGGTGAGGACAAATGCCCAAAACCATCCAAATGTACCTAGCTCTGATACCATGTTGAAAATTTGAATGTACATGGAAGCATGGTTTTGATATGGGTGATAGTTTGTCTTTTGAATTTGTGCAACTGTATGTGTGTAGGTTATAGTTTGTAGAGGAATGAACAAGGGTAGGATACATAGAGGAATATAGGCAAGGTTCATGGGACAAAGATATTTTATCTAGCATAACAAAATAATTTGGCGAAGATGTGGTGTAGGAGCTACATGACATGAAGTTTACTTTCATACTTCTCACACACTCTTACAAGAATGATTCCTAGCACTTTTATAGAGTCTCCACCGCCACAGTTTAGCAACAATTGTCTTCTTCATAACTTTAGATAGTCTGGACTTCTCTTTACAGCTCATCTCCAGCCATCAACTTGCAGTTGTTCTTGTCTTTTTCAGCCACTGCCTAGGACTTTCATAGCTGGTTTTCCTGCATCATGCGTACACCCTCCAAGCCAAAGATTTGCTGATCATTCTCTAGGCTACTCTGGATATTAACTAATTGTTGTTCACGTTGTTGACTCTTCTTTCTTCATGATTAAGCAAGTAGTTTCCAGATTTTGTTGAAAATGGATCACAATTTCCAACAACGTCAAATTGATCATCTTCAAGTTTATCATACAGAAGTCTTGTAGAAATAGATTTTAAAGTTCTGGTTGTCATTATAGGAGTGACTTTAAATTTTTTATAATCTTTTCAGTCTGTATAAGTTTAATTTACAAAACTGTTGTAAATGCATGTCATGTATGAATTTGAATGTTTGTATGCTTTCAAAATTGATGATGAGAATATACATAGTGATACTACAACAAGACATTTTGTGTAAACCAGACTTAACATTTATACAATAGAAATCAATTATGACTTACTGTTAGCAGTGTAAAACACAAAAAGAACTTGTCCACATGCATAACTGCACGAGATACTCAAAGCGCAGCTAGCAGAACTATCAAAAACATTACGTTCCGAGAAAGAAGCTTGTTGTTGAAAATTTAAATGTGTGCAGTAGCATGGTTAGGGTATCGATGATAGTTTTTTATTAATGATGTGCAAGTGTGTAAGTGTAGTATGTTTCTAGTAATGGATGAATAAGGGACAAGGTAGGATATTTCAAGGGACAAAGGTCATGGGATATAGTTTATCTAGTTGAAGAAAATGGGTAGTACAAGAAGTGTTGGTGATGGAGGAGTATTTCATGGTACATAAGCTATCTTAGTTCTACTCCCCCATGTTTCTTGCATGAGTGGCTCTTTGCCTATTTATAGGCAAATTGCATGGCAAAAGTATACCTGAAGTGTCAAAACTTGACATGGAATGATACTTAAGTGCCAAAGTTATGAAAGTGACACTTAGATGTCACCTTTTTTCAAAAATGGGATACCTAAGTGTCAAGTCTAGCGAAGATGGCCAAAAATCCTACGTAATAATTTTTAAATAATATAGCTCGCCTATGTGGCACGTCGGAGAGATGAGTTAGCGATGAGAACCAAAACAACATCATTTTGTCTTTTATTTTTGAATTTTAATATAAATATTAATTAAATTGAGAAACTTATATTTAAATTTTTATTTTTTTTAAAAAAGGAGGAGGCAATAGGCGAGGGCTCAACCCTCGTCGCCGCTTTCCCACCATTGCGGGGAAGGGTTGGCGATGGTGGGGGGAGGATCATCCAAGGTCGCCAAGCCCTGGCTAGGGGTCGGTGAGCCTAGCTGACTGGCGGTGAGGGCTCGAGGGTTTCGACCTTCGCCCTAGCTGGCCAAGGGCCAACGCCCATTGGGGCGATCCCCCAACCAATTGTGGCCCTTATCCTAGTCGAACGAGGGCCGCAACCCTCACCACAGATCTAGGTGAATGCTCACGGGCCCTCACCATCAGTTGGCCTAGGTTGTCGGCCCCTGGCTAACCAGGGTCTTCGGCCCCAAGCTAGGGGTCGATGACCTCAGCTGACCCTCCCCCCATCATTGCTGGCCCTTCTCGGCGATGATGGGGAGGTGACGATGAGGGCTGGGCCCTTGCCTGCTACCTCCTCTTCCTTTTTTTTTTTTAAATATATTTATTTATTATTTTAAATTTAGTTTAAAATTTATTTTAATTAATATTTATATTTATATTCAAATATGAGGTAAAATGAAGTCATTTTTGGCTTTTCTTTCCACACCAGCGTGCAAAATGATGTGCTTTTGCACTTATCTCATTGAAAAAATTACACGTCAACATTTTAGTTGGATTTTTTCTTGTCGTTGGCATTTAACTGATCCAGTTTGCTCCAATTTTGACACTTAAATATACATTTCCTAATTTTTGGCACTCAAGTATCCCCTCGTGCTAAGTTTTAGCACTTCAGATGTCCGACTCCCCAAATTGCACCCACTAAGTCATGGAAAAATCTCTATTATGTAGCTCTTAGCCTTAGCTAGCTCTATCATAGAGCTTTGTGAACCGACTTTCAAGACAACTATCTCTGCCATTTGCAGGGATGATTTTGTGGACTTTTCTACACAAATCTAGTCGACTATAGACATTTCCTTAGCCGATGCTTGCTTGCCTTCATTCAGCTACTTCTTGATGAAGAAATATGTCTCTAGATTTTGTTGAAAATGGATCACCAATTTCCAACACTGTTCTTTACAACTAGAGTCAGGTGAAAACACCCTTGAAACCCTACTTAATTCAGAAATCAAGCATAATCGAAATATTTAAAGCAAGAACAAGCATAAAAAAGGGGCCAAAATTGTGATGAAAACAAGTCTAAAATAGATTACCACGGAGAAACACATGCAAGCGGATTATTTTGAGACTGAAAATGGTCTCAAATAAGTTACCCAACTTAGAAATGCGTAGAGTAGGAATTTGAGGGAGCTCTTCGAATTGATGTCATGGGTCTCCTAACTCCCCTCAGATCTAAAGTTATTGCTTATTGGCTCCAGAATGTGAAATCTAATTCTAAGCTCATCGCCAGTGCCTATCAGATTGCTCGAGAAACTCTTCTGTCCTGCATCTGCGTCAATTTGTTATGCAATGTAATAAAAGCTAGCTTGATTTTGTTTAGCATGTCCCAAAAAAATGGTTCTAATTCGTATGAATTGCATTGAGTAATTAGCTTAGGTTAGGAAAATGCTTGCAACAAATTTATGGGGAAGATACATTTCGAATTTCAGCTTTAGATTTTTCCCTTCTATATAATCAATTGCTCTTCAGATGCTCTCATGCTCATGTTGATGGTCGAGTTGTCATCCATTTTCTTGTTGGGGATCTTAGGAGTTTCCTGTTCATCCACCACATTGATTTTCCTTCTTCTATGAAATCTAGGATCTTTTGCTTCGAAGTCTAGCTTGTGTCCGTCGCATGACCTGGTCCCCCCTCATGTCATGCCAAACATTGTATAGTCTACATGCAAATGTTGCACGATAAGTTGCTGTTTTCTTACTAACTTTGACGAGGAGCTCAAAATTCAGGCACTCCATATTTGGATGCAACAGCTCAAATGAGGATTGCAAATATCCACAGAAGGGTGCAACAATCAACTTTTTATATTGAAACTGAATACTCAACCGATCAAGTATTCATTTGCATAGTAGATAATCTAATGTCGAATAGTAGGAAATATAACTACCACTCGGATCATCTTTATTTATTACATGAGCTGATCACCTCTATGACACTCAATTTCCATTTTCTACAAATCTCATATGAGTGTCTCTTCTATGCACATCACGCAGGAGTAAGCAAAGACGGACAAATCCGCCACTTCTTCCACCGGCCTTCGAAGGCATATGCCACTGGGACTAGGAAACGGCGCAGAGTGCACAAGGACGCTGATGAAAGTGAGACTAGATGGCACAAGACCGGTAAGACAAGGTCGGTCCTCGCAGGCAGAGTGGTGAAGGGGTTCAAGAAGATACTTGTGCTTTACAACAGTCACGGGAGGCAAAGGAAGCCTGAGAAGACCAACTGGGTGATGCACCAATACCACCTCGGCAAAAGCGAAGAGGAGAGAGATGGAGAGCTGGTCGTGTCCAAGGTGTTCTACCAAACGCAGCCCAGACAACCCAGTTCGACGAACCTCAAAGAACCAAAGGACCCAATGCCGAAGAGTGCTCAAAGCTTGAATGAAAATGATCATGTATCAAGGAGCTCTATTGACGTGATTGGGTATAATAGTAACCCGCCTTGTGATGTGTCTTACGACCAGCTAATTATTCCTAAATTTGCCGTTCATGGCGAGGCTGCTTTTTTGGATCCACTAACAGAAGATTCGAACAAGGGGAAGCTTGTAGAATATTCATAGATGAATTGGGGTGATAGTTTTGTAAGATTTTTTCTAATGTGGACTATATTAATTAATATTATAATTTACCATTTTACGGAATTTGTTTATAAAATGAGATAGAAGATTTCTTAATTAATATAATATGGGGCTGACTAGTATGAGCTGAATTGAACCCGGCTCGTAATGAGAGGCCTAGCTGAACACTTTATAGATAATGCCCAAGTCTCTCCTCTAACCCTAATGTGTACAATTATCCTCACATAATGAGTGTTTACTAAACGCTAAGGATGAGGGGCCATTTCATTGAGCCAATGATACATAAGGCAATAGTGGAGAAGCACTTGTACTTCGGATCATCATTTTTCCACATAAAAAATGATGGGTTCTAATATAGGTGTATTAATCTCTCTACATAATTATATGTGTTTTTGTTTCTAGCTATGTGTTGGATTGCACTTTCGCGACTAACAAGTTTTTCTTATGTGTGGCAGAAAAATCCCTAGCATTATTGGTTGGGGAGTGTTGTTGTGTAGCTTAGCAATGAGTGATTAGGTGTTTTTCTTTTTTTGGGTCGAACAGTGATTAGGTGTTTGATTGAGAAAAATATGAACAATGGGAAATTATAGGTCCGTTTTTCAGGAAGTTGGAAACTTTTTGATTTAGTGGCCGAGTGTCGGCAATAATCAGTCGGTAAAGTGCAAGTCAACAAGAAGACTCAATTCTTATTAAGAAAAATGTCAACATGCAGAGGCCAAGTGTTGGAACGAATGAGTTGATATAATTATCAGGTTAATGGAGTCGATGTAACAGTTAAATATAACGCCAATCAATCAATAAACATTAGTTATTTATCTTTATCTTCCAGTTTATTTTTGCATTTCTAGTATCTTTACATAACTAACCGTGATTGCTTTTAGTCTTCGTGCTTGTAATTTTCCCGTCAAATTACATTTCTTATCTAAGAACAAAGGAAACCTCATATCCTTTGTCAATTGATTCATCGATCCATCTTTTTAAAGGTGCTTTGTTGATACTTTTCGACCAAACATATTTTGAGCACTCGTTGTTGGACTTGTTTGTTAATCTGAGGAAGCTGTCATGTCATGAACCGGACACCAACATGAGCCAAACAATGCTTTTGGTAATAACAAGCAAAATTTGACAGTCGGCATCTTTTCATCTCAATCTAATGGCTAAAATTTGTTGGTATTTTGTCAAAAAAAAATAAAGATAAATTGCAAGATAATAGTGAGCAACTGGTGTTCATTAATTGATCAATAAATACGTAATGGTTATATCGACTCCTCTACCTTGTCAGTAACTGACATTTACATCGACTCCTTCATTCCAACACTTGGTTGCTGCATTTTAACATTTTTGTAGATAAGAATTGGGTCTTCTTGTAAACCAAATGCACTTTACGGAGAGATCATTCCCAAAAATTAGCCATTTTCTGCTTAATGCACTTTACGGACTGATCATTACGAGCAATTAGCCATTTTCTGCTTTCGGTGTCACTCTGGCAGGCCCCGCCGACCAAATTATTGACTATGAAACTTATGATATTTTTTAGGGTCAACATACGCTTCATTTCAAAGAATTGAATAATTCATCAATCATGTGATTTTTTCTTTAAATTAGACAATTAAAAGTCATCATATGCCTATTTGGCATGGGAGTGTATCTTTCTACGTAACCAGAGAATCTAGGATTGGGAATTTCATTACACTAATTAACTAATTAGTGCATTTTCGGTATCTAATCTTGTTCATTTTGGAAAGAAATTTTGTCAAGCAGTTTGGATTAATTTTAGGTCGATTCACTAACATACGAAGTGATCATGCAGGTACGCAATCATTAAAATAACAATTAGCGACCAAGATCCTAATTACAGTAAAATTTAGCATGTGCAACTAAACATTTGCAAACATAATTAAATATGTAAATTAAACATGCGACATAATCAATGTGCAAGCAAACAAAGACCTAATTACACTAAGAATGCAAGACATGGCAATTCCTAACCAAATTACTACATTTTTTAATTTCTAGAAAAAAAAATCGAAAAAATATATTTTTTTTCAACCGGGCCGAGTCAGGTCCGATCTGGTCTAACCCGAGCCCGAATCTGACCCGGTTGGGGGGGATCGGTTAAACCCACCCAGGTCCGACCCGGCTGGGGGTGGGCCGATCAACCCGCCCGAAAGGGCCGGGCCCAACCAGAGTTGGTCAGGCCTTTACTTGGTTTGGGGTTGGGCCCTATCCAACAGGCTCAATCCCCAGCAAAAGAGGCTGAGCTGGCCAAATTTGTAATCCAACCCAGCTTAGCCCGCGACCCTTTGCTCGTGACCACTCGGTCGCAACCGAGGAAGCCACAGCGGCGAGCAACCTAGGCAGCTCTTTGGCCAAGGCACGGCCGCTTCGCTTCAATTAGGCGGGGTTAGGGTGGCTCGACCCCTGAGATCGAGGGTCTCGGCAGCGGTGGCAGGGTGTCGATCGAGGACGGCATTCCCCCGACCCGTGGCCCCTGCTCCGCGATCTGTACGATCACGACAGGGAAGACGGCAACGGCAAGCGGCACGGGTGGCCTTTGGCCAGATGGCGCTCCGATGGCCAAACATCTTAGCTGGGGCTCTACGCAGAGGAGTCGGAAAGGAGGGTTCACCTGGGCCTTTCAGCGAACGAGTGGCAGGCGTTAGTAAAAAAAAGGACTTTGGGTCGGCCGACACCCAAGCACGGATCCGAAATTCCAGAGAGACTTGCCAAAGCGTCAAGCAACGCAATGGGGGATGGGTGGTGGTCGGAGCTCGCTCGAACTGGTCGGGGTGAGCTCCGACCAGCTCGGTTCCACAAGACACACACCAGGTGTTTGACAAAATACCTACTTGGGTTCCGGAGAGAATGCAGCAATCGGCATCGATCAAGTGGTTCACCAGCGGTGGCGAGGCATTCTAGGAGGGCTCTCCTTCTCTTCGGCTTCGTTCTTGAGCCCTATCCTCTTCCTTTCCTCCCCCATTTTCCTCTCTGCCCTCTATGTGTTCTCTTCTCCTCAGCTGGTGTGCGCGCGAAGACTAGCTTGGAGGAAGAAGACAAGCTAGGATGGGCCGGGCCTAGCGAGAGGGAAATGAAAGAGAGGCGGGCCAGGCCAGGGTCGGATCCGACCCAACCCGGCCTTTCTCGCCCTTTTTTTTTAATATGTATTTGAAAGGACAAATTAGGTGTCAACAAGAGAGAGATTCGAGGAAGGCCAGATCTGTGAGCGAGTTAGATCTGAAAAGGGGGGGAGGGAGTTGAGAGGGTGAGCCCCCTTCTCCGCATGCAACACTGGTAGCTTGGCCTGACGCCACCGCTGCTCCGCCACCGACGACACTATCCGCTTGCGTCACCACCCATGCCCATAGACGTCGCCGCTCTGCCCCACGACGACCCAGTCAGTCAAGCCTTACGCCGTCAAGCCCGCTAATGTCTCCTTTGCTGTTCATCGCCACCACCGCCCCCTACACCTCGGCTCGAACTAGACCAGCTAGCCGCTCGCCATCTCGGCAGCCCGTCACCAATTGCTGTTGCTGCCACCTCGCTGTCACGTCCGCCGATCCCTTGACGCAAACTGCAACTGGCTTACCGCGTGCGGCCACGGTGACGGACATCACTCATCGCAGCCAGCTCCATCAGCGTCTGCGATGAGAAGAACAGAGGGGAGGACAAATCGGGTCAGAGCGCGAATCTGGCTGACCCGAGTGACCTTAACCGAGTAGGGTTTCACCTGTTCGGGTCAATTGGGTCCGATTATGCATGGGCTAAGCTTACGTGGGCTTGGGAAGATGTGGGCTTAGAATGTTTTAGAAAAAAGGGAAGCTTCTTTTGGGCTCGTGTTTCAAGCCCATCTATTCTGGGCCCCTGGCTTCAGCAAACCGGGTCAAACCCAACCCAGAAATCCGACCTGAGTCGCTTATATTATATTATTATAATAAAAAATATTTTGATAATAAAAAAATAAAAAATATTTTGATAATAAAAAAATAAAAAATAATAATAATAATTTATTTTTCAGAAATGAAAAAAAAAATCCAAAAAATATTTTACATTTTCCCAAAAAATCAGAAAAAGTCAAAAATGATTTATATTTTCAAAAAAGATCAAAAAATCCGAAAATACTTTTTATGTTAAAAAAATAGAAAAAGACCAACAAATATGTTTTTATGCATGGAAATATCCTTGAAAATCCAAAAAGCCCTAGGGTTTAAATAAGATTAGGTACCGAAAGGGTATCAGTGATTAACTAGTATAATCAAGTCCCCGATCCTAGTTTCTCTGGTTGCGTAGGAGTGAAATATTTCTCCCAATATTTCGTTTGGGTTTCTAATTGACTCATCCCAAATTGATTAGTGGCGACTTCTATTTGAAATTAACTTACAAATTAAAAACTCGAACCAAAAATCGTGAATTGGTGGTCTTAGGAGAGCCCAAGCCAAGCCTAATAGACTTAGCAAGCCATTAGCCTCCGTATGTGCCCTCACGTAAAAGGGCGCCAAGAAAAGGAGGTCTCAACAATGTTTTTGGTGATGGATCGAATTTCACTGTGGTCGGATAATTTGATTCCTATTTTTTTTTAATAAAATTCATGATACTAATTCCTTTTTACTATGATGCTCCAGGTTTCCAAATGCAGAAAAATGAAATAAGGTCCACGATGGTGCAAAATCAATCAATTTTTTGTTAGGGGTCGAATTATAGCCTTATCAACGACTTTGGTCCCTTATTTTATTTTATTTTTGAAATGCAATAATCATCTATCCACGGAAACTTGCATGTCAACAACTTTGTAAATATCATAATTCAAATTCAAATTTACGATGTTATGTTCTTAGTCATTACAAATTGTTGTCAACCTTTATAAACCATCGTTTTTTATACATATGGAGTTCCAATATTAGGTGTCCCAATAATAAAACACCAAACCAGTCTCAAATGATGTAACGATTTTAGCAATTGACCTCAAACCCGTCTCACTACTCAAAACCAAAAACTCGTTTACTTACCATTAGTGTGATTGGATCCCTGATTATGTACCCGCCCCCTTCTATCCCTAGGGATGTTCTTGACCATTGACTAACAAGCGTCACAAGCACCCTATTTTGCAATTAAATAGACAATTACCCAGTGGCTAACTTTTGGCGTAGAAGAGAAAAAATTGAACTTTGGATCTCAAAGTGAGGAAATTGATATCAATCTTTAGAACAATACGTTTCAGTACATAATACACTTACTATGATTCAAGTTAAAACAGAATCAAGAGATTCCATCTTCAATTTATGACGACCCATTCATTCAGGTAGTCCTAGAACAATGAAGTCCATTGGGTTGCCTACTACACCCTTCACCATTCCCATGGGATGGTCTATAGGGTTCATAATCACTCCTCTTACTAAAGGACACTTACCTAACCAACATTTAGATTCGACTCTATCTAACTTTTTCTGGTTCAGCTCTACATTCCCCACTTGTCCGACTGTTGCTAAGCGGTTTATGGATATAATACAAACCTCCCTAGAAAGTAATTCTAATGTGGCCAATTTCTCTTTGCCCACTTCTCATTCCTGTTAAATGTTTGCCCGTGAACATCTTCCTGCTACTAGTGATTCACTATGCCTTGTATCCATGGCTTGTAGCGTGCAGATAGATATTTGCAGAGGGAGATTGGTGCTCATTCAGGTATGCCCAAAATATTTTGCTCTCACACTCCTTATAAGGAAGTCCCAATGAATTGGGCCCTTCGATACTATCAAATAGAAATCCTCAAGGGCGCCATATGGGAACAATGGAACTTGTGAATATGTAAGATTCTTCATGTTTGAATAAAGTAAAAATAATGTTAAGGGGTGTAAATAAGTCATCTCAATTTCAATTTATGGATTTGACAGATTCTTCTTTGCTAGGAAAAAAATGAAAGATCTGGTTGATAGAACTAGCACAACCAAGAATCAAATAGAAAAAATTACAAAAGATAAGAAAAATTGATTTTTAACTTTGAAAATAAAATTGACTAAGTAAACAAAATGGAATTGGATTCGGTTGAATGGTACCAATTAGATCGATGAATCTTTTTATCAGAGCATAAAACAATGATGTATTTGGCAAATCAAATACCATGGTATAAAAAAGAACCATTATGATTAGTTGATAATATAAAAAAGTGCATACAGTCCTTTTGTAATGAGCCAAAGTTTTAACACAAGAAAGTTTAAGTATATATTTTACTCAATATAAACTCTCTCTTTTTTTTTATGGATCCTCTGTGATAACGAGAGATATTTTTTTGCATATATGCAAAAAACTGTCGATAATACCAAGAGATATGTGAATAAGCATCCTAATGCATATAGATACAAATGATCCAATGGGAGCAAGAATTTCTAGAATATTTGGAACATTTCAATGATAAATCATAGATTGAACTACCAAAAGGAAAAACTGGGTGCCTTGCCCACAGCCGGTCCGAAAGGGGAAGGACATTTCCCTGTGGGGATAGGAAAAATCATCATTGAGATGGTGGACCCAAGGCTATGGAACTTGGGTGTGAATCTTTGACCAATTCTTCTTCCCGCGTCTTACCCTTCTTGGCAGATGGAGGCATGTCAAGTATCCCCTTGGGGTCATGTCTTCTCAGGCCTATTCTAGATGTACGATGCAATTTCCGTATTCAAATAAGCTTTGAGTCTAATCGATGGATAGAAATTTCCAAGTTAAAGAGGAATGCAATTGACGTTTTTTTATACTTATTCATATCAATTGGATGAAGAAATCAGGGATGATTGTGTTTGCTCGATTTAGCAATGCGTGTTATCAAAAACAAGGAATCCCACTTCTCACGACATCCAAATGGCCCATCTTACGATCCAAGACCTTTCCAAAGTCAAAGTGGACGTTAGCCATGTGCAATCCCATATTAATCAGCAAGAACCATCTTGCAAGGCTAAATACTCCTAAGTGATATATATCGAAGTCATACTACGACAAAAGGGTCATCGAGGAGTGAAATAAATCATGAAATTGTAAGCTCCCAAGCAAATGGGAGAAACTACTAGGACTCTCACTGCATCCGACGGAGTTCCCTTCTTATCATAGAAATGTTCCATTCGTGCGCTTATGTGTTTCCCCTTGCACATTTCAGATATAAATTATGGCGCCCGTCATTGTCCTACCTTTTAAACTTTTAATAAATAGTGTTCTGCGCTAAATATTAAGTATAACCCAACATGTGTCATCTTATTGGAAAAAAACGACATGCTCCTTTTGTCAATCTAAACATATAGGAGTGGAATGGTGCGACGATAATATCTCCTCATACTTTCGGCCATTCTCAAATAGAAAAAATCAGTCGTCCAAACTTATTTATTCACAAAGTTTCATATGAACACTAAGACTTTGGTCGTTTTACGGAAAACCACTCCTTGAAACACGTTTTCTGTATATTTTGGCGTTCGATTCATGGAAAATAAACTATTTAATGTGCCAATGGAAAAAACACTTTAAAAAATGAGGAAAATGTTTTTCGTTTTTCAAAAAGCATAAGACTTTTTCCATCCTCTTTCTTTCACTTCTACACCAAGCACTTTCTTTTGCCAAATACCTTTTTCTCTTTTTCTCTTTTTCTCTTTTTATTTTTATTTTTTTATTTTATGAAAAATTTGAGTTTTAATTATTCTTAATTTTTAATTATAAATCTTTTGTTTTCTTCTTCTGCTAATTGTGGACCATGGTGTGGGTTGGCGACCAGTGAGTTTGAACCTTGCCAAATTTCGATGAAGCCTGAGCTCACTCAAGGCTATCGGGCAAGCTCAGACCTCACTAGATCCAGTGAGCCGAGAGGGGCTCAAGCCTTGCTTGATAAGCAAAGCTGGAGCGTTGCTGAACTCGTCGAATCTAATAAGGCTCGAGCTGGTGATCAACCGAGAAAGAAGAAAAAGAAAAAAAAAATAATAATAATTTTAAAAAAAAAAAAATTCCTAAAATATAATCAATTTTTTGGAAAATAACTTCTTAAAAAATATTTTTGTGGGAAACGTCACATTTTCGACGAAATTGATGGAGCCTAACCCAAATGATGTTCTCTCATTTCATAGAGTCTATCTTGCGCGTCCAGAAGTGAAAAAGAATTGAAGTCTATGAGAATTGAGAGGGGACCCTCCTATTGAAGAAACTTCGGAACGAAACCCTAATCCGTACGTTGAAATTGTCGTCCTCACCAAGCTTACTGCGTAAGCCTTCTCTTTCTTGGGCGAGTGCCTTCCTTCATAAGCTGAGGACCGACTTTCTCCAGAAGTTGTCGTCCACACGCCGTTCGTCAGCGGATACAAGGGCTCGGTGAATTCAGACATCCGGTCTCCTCATTTCTCGCCCTCTGCAACTGCTTCGTCGGAAGCAACAAGCACATACCTCGCAATTCTTTGTCTCGGTTGTGCGAGTTTTCTCCCCTTACAAAGAAGAAGACGCGTTGCATATTATGCAACTTGATTACCATATGATTTCACCTATGAAGTAATTATATTAGATCGAGCTTCATGAGAGGAATCTGTCAGAACCTTTCCTGGTGGGAAAACGACCATAACGTGGTTTAAGTTTTCGATTGAACATATGAATGTAAGAAAAACATTTCCCACTTTGACCGATGAGATTGAAATGATTATTAACGTATTCATGTGGTTGAACAGTAGCTGACATTAATAGGCTACGTTTCTTCTTACTTTCCCTATGCAAATGAATTATTCATTGGCTTTCTCACGAAAATTTAAAATTACCCTTAAAAAGTTGGGAAAAAATATGTAGATATTATAGCATATGACCTTAATATGATGCAATATCAAGAGAATTCGATGGATTCAATAGCCAATGAAAGTCAAGAGGGTCTAGCCTTACTTACATAATTTTGAAAATATATTTTACACATACAATATTTTTCATTATTAATCATACCTCTCTATCGTCATCCTCTTTTTTATATATGGATTTGTTAACCAATCCAAATCCCCTTATTGCCACCCATCTCCAACCACCAATGCTGGCATTGTAGTAGCTTTAGCTACACTACATCGTCTCCGCCTCACTACTGAAATCTCTCTCTTCCTCTCCCCCCCCCCCCCCAAAAAAAAAAAAAATACAAAACAAAAGAGTTGTTGGGGGTATCGAGCTCTGTCAACAGTATGCAAACAAGTCTGTCGACGGCATCCTTGAAATACCGATCACCTTTTATTTAGTCCTGAGATGGAATTGCTTGGCTTATGGATCAAAATAAGCCCATCTGAACATGCCGGTCGTTCCAAGCGAAGCTCGTAATTATCGTTGGTTCGTAAGTTTCTTGTATCTATACTTGACTTCAAGGCCACTCTTGATTAGGACTCTGCATCCACTACATCCTCTCTCTCTCTCTCTCTCTCTCTCTCTCTCTCTCATATTAACATCCATTCTCTTTTAACTTTCTTGCTTTTCTCTTTAGGTCAAAAAGATAACTTTTTTTTTTTATCTGGCTTTTCCACGAATATGTACCAGTCAACAAAAAGTAATAAAAAGGGCCCACGTTCATATTAAATTAAATAAAACCTAATCAAGGGATTGGATTTTTTTCTGCCGGGGCGCGCGTATACATCATCCAAGCCAAACTTGAAGTCCAAGGAATTTTATTTTTTTTACACATTAATGTTCCCTATTAATACAATCCCCTTCTCTCTCCCACACCTCTCTCCTCATAAAAGCTCTCTCTCTCTCTCTCTCTCTCTCTCTCTCTCTCTCTCTGAGGGTAGTCTCTAGAAGCACTGAAATCTCTAATTTGTTCGTTTTAGTAAGATTAAAAACCTCTTTTTTTTTATGCAGTAACTAGTAGAGGTGTTGCTTAAGCTTGAGTTTGGAGCCTAAGAAAATAGATGAAATCTGGGTGTGGGATTTGCAAGAGAGCCAAAGAACAGCAGAAAAGAAATGACGTGGCAAATGGAAGATGCAGGGGTCATAATCCCACCAACTCATAACCCTAGGGATGAAGATGAGGATGAAAACAACACTCTTCTTCCCACCATAGCATGCCCTTCATGTGGCCACAGCTTCCCATTATTTGATCAGGTATTTCTCACTTTCTTTTTCTTTTTGTTTTGGTTTTGTACTGTAATTTAGTTTCCTCTCAACGGTTTTATTTTTATTTTTTTATTTTTGTCATTTAGGATGTGTGTAATTATGAAATTATTGTTGTGAAGAGGGAGATTGTTCATGATTTGGTGGGACTACCAGCTGGAGTGAAGTTTGATCCGACTGACCAAGAAATCTTAGAGCATTTGGAAGCGAAGATAATGGGGGACGTGAGGAAGATTCATTTTCTCATTGATCAGTTCATTCCCACATTGGAAGGAGATGATGGGATTTGTTGTACACACCCGGAGAGACTTCCAGGTAATTCTGGAATAACATTGCCCTTTGAATGATTTCACGATAATTAATGTGTTACCCTAAATGTTATCAATCTTTTTAAATTAAAAAATTTCCCTTATAGAAAGAAATTATTTCCTTTAGTTTTCATTTCTTTTGGCCTTTTTGAATGATTGGACTGTGTAATGGGAATAATTCCTCTGCCTAGTCTTAAATTTAGAGGAAAAGATGCATATCTTTTCGACCCAAATTCTTTTTCATATATAAGTCTAAAGAGGTTTTATCAGGTACTTAATAAGATAGATATCTTAGACATCAATGCAAATGTGCATGAAATCAACATATAGTCATGGCACGCACAAAGGATTTCACGCCTTTAATACGATTTGATTCAAGAAAGTATAATCTTCTTCAGTGTACCAACGTCTTAGATAATCAAATACTCGAATTGTCTAGAAAGAGTGTACAACACTACAACTTCTGGTTCAGATTTGGTGGTTTAGGATCGTGTTCGTGTAGTTCCTAGATATACTGGAAAATGTATCTCTGTTGGGAGTTCGTTTGATGATGTTCAAGCTTGTTCTGGTGTAAAGTAGACATCTTTGGTCGGGGAATCGTGCACTAATGAAGTAGTTGCACTTTCAAGATATTGTTGCATATATTATGGTTTTTTATTGATTGGAACATCAATGTCTCTCCTCTCTTTTAGTTGGAAATTAGTCAAATCATTCTCCTCTCTTCATGATAGGGACACTGCTCTTCATGTGCTATCAATTTTTAGGTAAACCTTTCACAGAACAAAAGTCCTTATAATTATTTGGGTGTGATTTCTTTTTAATGAGCGCTTTCAAGATTGTCAAGCATACTGCTCAATATCCCAAATCCTCTTTCTTGTTTCAGAGTCTTATCCCTCAACAAGTCAGTTCAATATAAAACATCTGTTGAAATTTGAATATGCGCGGAAGCATGATTTTGATATGGATGATAGTTTGTGTTTTCAATTTGTGCAAGTGTATGTGCATAGGTTATAGTTTGTAGAGGAATGGGCAAGGGTAGGAAACATAGAGGAATATAGGCAAGGATTATGGGACAAAGATATTTTATATAGCTTAATAAAATAATGTGGCGGAGATATGGTTTAGGAGCTACCTAATATGGAGTTTTTTTTCATGCTCCTCACACACTCTTACAAGAATGAGTCCTAACCCTTTTATAGAGTCTCCACCGCCATAGTTTAGCAACAATTGTCTTCTCCACCACATTAGATAGTCTAGACTTCTCTTTACAGCTCATCTTCAGCCATCAACTTGCAGCCGTTCTTTTCTTCTTGCATCACACATACAACCTCCAAGCTAGAGATTTGCTACTCAATCTCTTCGTTGCTCTGGATATTAACTAATTTTTGTTCACGTTCTTGACTCTTCTTTCTTCATGATTAAGCAAGTAGTTTCCAGATTTTGTTGAAAATGGATCACAATTTTCAACACCCCCTTGATCCGTTTTTGGAATAGTCTGAACACCGTGTCATAAAGTCTATGATGCATCTTGAAATTCCTCTAGTAGTTTGTCCCATGCCTTTTATGCTGCCTTTGTTCCACAATCCCTGGCATCCTTTTGTCGAAACACTTGCACTTACCTTCAAATGTGCATGTATTTTCTTCAACGATGTCCCATATGTCTTGGGCCATCAAAATACTCTTAGTTCTAGTTGTTAGCTCTAGCGCTGGCTCCAGCTTCAACTCTAAGTTTGACTCTAGCACTGTTGGCTCTCACTCGGGCTCGGGCTCGGGCTATAGCCTTGATTTTAGTTGAGGATGGTGAGGTCAATGCCCAAAACCATCCAAATGTACTTAACTCCGATACCATGTTGAAAATTTGAATGTGCACGGAAGCATGGTTTCAATACGGATGATGGTTTGTGTTTTCAATTTGTGCAAGTGTGCTTGTGTAGGTTATAGTTTATAGAGGAATGGATAAGGGTAGGATACATAGAGGAATAAAGGCAAGGTTTATAGGACAAAGATATTTTATCTAGCATAACAAAATAGTTTGGTAGAGATGTGTAGGAGCTACATGATTTGAAGTTTATTTTCATGCTCCTCACACACTCTTACAAGAATGATTCCCAGCCCTTTTATAGAGTCTCCACTGCCATAGTTCAGCAACAATTGTCTTCTCCACCGCCTTAGATAGTCTGGACTTCTCTTTACAGCTCATCTCTGGCCATCAACTTGCAGCCGTTCTTGTCTTATTCAGCCACAGCCTAGGACCTTTTTATAGCTGGCTTTTCTTGCATCACGCATACACCCTCCAAGCTAGAGATTAGCTGCTCGTTCTCTAGTCTGCTCTGGATATTAACTAATTGTTGTTCATGTTCTTGACTCTTCTTTCTTCAAGATTGAGTGAGCAACTCCAGATTTTGTTGAAAATGGATCACAATTTCCAACAACATCAAATTGATCATCTTCGAGTCTATCATACAGTCTTGTAGAAACAAATTTTAAAGTTCTAGTTTTGTCATTATAGGAGTGACTTAATTTTAGATAATACTTTTTATAATCTTTTCGGACCGTGTAAGTTTAATTTACAAAACTATTGTAAATGCATGTCATGTATGAATTTGAATGTTTGCATGCTTTCAAAATTGATGATGAGAACATACATAATGATACTACAGCAAGACACTTCGTGTAAACCAGACTTGACATGTATACAATAGAAATCCATTCTGACTTACTGGTATCAGTTTAAAACATAAAAAGAACTCATGCATAACGGCACAAGATACTCAAAGCGCAGCTAGCAAAAGTATCAAAAACATTATGTTCAGAGAAAGAAGCTTGTTGTTGAAATTTTAAAGCATGGTTTAGGGTGTCGATGATAGTTTTTAATGATGATGTGCAAGTGTATATGTGTGTAGTATGTATCTGGTAATGGATGGACAAGGGACAAGGTAGGATAGTTCAAGGGACAAAGGTCATGGGATGTAATTTATCTAGTTGATGAAAATAGGTAGTACAAAAAGTGTTGGTGATGGAGGGGTATTTCATGGTAGATAAGCTATCTTAGTTCTACTCCCCCACGACTTCTTACATGAGTGACTCCTTGCCTATTTATAGGCAAATTGCACCGACTAAGTCATGGAAAAATCTCTGTTCTATAGCTCTTAGCCTTAGCTAGCTCTATCTTAGAGCTTTGTGAGCCGACTTTCAAGACAACTATCCCTGCCATTTGCAGGGATGATTTTGCGGACTTTTCTACACAAATCTAGTGACTATAGACACTTCTTTAGCCACTGCTTGCTTGCTTTCATTCAGCTACTTCTTGATGAAGAAATATGTTTCTAAATTTTGTTGAAAATGGATCGCTAATTTCCAACACTCACCTTCACAACTAGAGTCAGGTGGAAACACCCTTGAAACCCTACTTAATTCAGAAATCAAGCATAACTGAAATATTTAAAGCGAGAACAAGCATAAAAAAAAGGGGCCAAAATCATGATAAAAACAAGTCTAAAATAGATTACCACGGAAAAAAACATGCAAGCGGATTATTTTGAGACTGAAAATGGTCTCAAACAAGTTACCCAACTTAGAAATGCATCGAGTAGGAATTTGAGGGAGCTCTTTGAATTGATATCATGGGTCTTATAACTCCCCTCAGATCTAAAGTTATTGCTCATTGGCTCAAGAATGTGAATCTAATTCTAAGCTCATCTCCAATGCCTATCAGATTGCTCGAAAACTCTTCTGCATTGCATCTGCATCAATTTTTTGTGCAATGTAATAAAAGCTAGCTTGAGTTTGTTTAGCATGTCCCAAAAATGTGCTTCTAATTCGTATTAATTGCATTGAGTAATTAGTTTAGGTTAGGAAAATGCATACAACAAATTTATGGGGAAGATACATTTCAAATTTCAGCTTTAGATTCTTTCCTTCTATACAATCAATTGCTCTTCAGATGTTCTTTCTCATACTCTGTTGATGGTCGAGTTGTCATCCATTTTCTTGTTGGGGTTCTTAGGAGCTTCCTGTTCATCCACCACATCGATTTTCCTCCTTCCATGAAAGCTAGGATTTTTTGCTTCAAAGTCTAGCTTGCATCCATCGCATGATCTGGTCCTCCCTCATGTCATGCCAATCATTGTAGACTCTACATGCAAATGTTGCACGATAAGTTGCTGTTTTCTTGCCAACTTTGACGAGGAGCTCAAAATTCAAGCACTCCATATTTGGATGCAACAGCTCAAATGAGGATTGCAAATATCCACAGAAGGGTGCAACAATCTACAGTGTATATTGAAATGGAATACTCAACTGATCTAGTATTCATTTGCATATTAGGAAATCTAATGTCGAATAGTAGGAAATATAATTACCACTCAGAGTTAATGCTTTCTCGCCTCTGAAGCTGCCGGCATCAAACATAAAAGAAGACAGATAGAATTATAAGGGATGGCATTCTAAAAAAATCTTTATTTATTACATGAGCTAATCACGTGTATGACACTCAATTTCCATGTTCTAAAAATCTCATTTGAGTGTCTCTTCTATGCGCATCACGCAGGAGTAAGCAAAGACGGACAAATCCGCCACTTCTTCCACCGGCCTGCGAAGGCATATGCCACCGGGACTAGGAAACGGCGCAGAGTGCACAAGAACGCTGATGAGAGAGAGACGAGGTGGCACAAGACGGGTAAGACAAGGTCGGTCCTCGCAGGCAGAGTGGTGAAGGGGTTCAAGAAGATACTTGTGCTTTACAACAGTCACGGGAGGCAAAGGAAGCCTGAGAAGACCAACTGGGTGATGCACCAATACCACCTCGGCCAAAGCGAAGAGGAGAGAGATGGAGAGCTGGTCGTGTCCAAGGTGTTCTACCAAACGCAGCCCAGACGACCCAGTTCGACGAACCTCAGAGAACCAAAGGACACAATGCCGAAGAGTGCTCAAAGCATGAATGAAAACGATCATGTATCAAGGAGCTCTATTGACGTGATTGCGTATAATAGTAACTCACCTTGTGATGTGTCTTACGACCAGCTAATTATTCCTAATTTTTCCGTTCAGGGGGAGGCTGCTTTTTTGGATCCGCTAACAGAATTCGAACAAGGGGAAGCTTGTAGAATATTCATAGATGAATTGGGGTGATAGTTTTGTAAGAGTTTTTCTAATATGGACTATATTAATTAATATTGTAATTTATTATTTTAGAGTATTGATCTATAAGATGAGATAGAAGATTTTTTAATAAGTTTAATATGGAGCTGATTAGTATGGGCTGAGTTGAGCCCGGCTTGGAATGAAATGACCTAACTAAAAACTATAGATAATACTTAAGTCTCTCTTCTAACCTTAATGCACATAATTATCCTTACATTGAGCCAATGATACAAAGGGCAATAAAGGAGAAGCACTTATGCTTTGGATCATCGTTTTTCTTCATAAAAAACAATGGATTATAATACAGATGCGTTAATCTCTCTATTCAATTATATATGTTCTTATCTCTAACTATGGAGATCATGGGATTGCACTTTTGCGACTAACAAACTTTTCTTATGTGTGGCAGAAAAATCCCTATCGTTATTGGTAGGGGAGTGTTGTTGTGTAGCTTAGCAATGAGTGATTAGGTGTTTTTCTTTTTCTGGGTCTAAGAGTGTTTAGGTGTTTGATTGAGAATAATATGAACAATGGGAAATTATAGATCCGTTTTCCAGGAAGTTGGAAACTTTTCGATTTTTAGGAGGATGGAAACCAAGGCAAGGAAGATTTCAGGTTTATTTGTTTGAGCTAACATAAAATCAAAAGGTATTTTGTTGGGTTTGTTTACGGGGACTTCTAAGGTACAATTTTGTATGGTACCAACTGTTAGACATTAAAAATTGTTCAAGTGTTGTGGTCGACCACTCTGTCGATAGTGGGTTGCCAAATGATGATGAAAGGAAAAAGTGGCCGAGTGTTGGCAATAATCAGTCGGTAAAGTGCAGTTCGTAGCAAGAAGACTCGATTCTTTATTAACAAAAATGTCAACATGCAGACGCTAAGTGTTGGAACGAATGAGTTGATATAATTGTCAAGTTAATAGAGTCGATATAACTGTCAAGTATAGCACCAATCAAACAATAAACATTAGTTATTTATTTTTGCATTTCTAGTATCTTTACATCACTAACCGTGATTGTTTTTAGTCTTCTTGCTTGTAATTTTCTTGTCAAATTACATTTCTTATCCAAGAACAAAGGACCCCTCATATCCTTTGTCAATTGATTCATCAATATCTCCTTTAAAAGGTGCTTTATCGATACTTTTCGATGAAACATATTTTGGACATTCGTTGTTGGACTTAGTTTGTTAATGTGAGGAAGCTGTCATGTTATGAACCAGACACCAACGAGTCTTCATGTGACCCTTTGTCTCTATCTTTTAGCAATTGCTCATACTTAGACGCTATTGTCAATTAAAGGCCAATTTTGTAAATTCCTTTTTAGAGAGTGAAATGAGGCATCTATTCATATCATTCTTAAACTAAGCAGGTTAATCAACTCATTGCTATGTTGATTGAATCTAGTCAGGTTAGCAACTAATATCTTCAGTATCGTTCTATAAGAAAATGAGAATGGAACTGTCTTTTCATCTTTGCCCAATTGCACACCAAATTTGGTGATAGATTAGTTTACCGAGTGAAAGCAACTTTCGATTGAGACAAAAGGAAATAGCCAAAGTCATAACAATTCATTCGTCTTTGCTTCTCAACATTGGGCTAAAATTCGAGCAATATGTACAATGATCGACTATTCCCATTCACTAGTGGAAATGGCAAAGTCAAGAATTTTATATCTTTTAGGAAAAGACTGATTATCAACCCATTTAAGATAAGGTGTTTTTTGTGTTGACACCTAAATTTTAGTTAGGTTTTTTTTTTTTTAATTTACATAGGAAATTAGGGATCAATTTGACCCTAACAAAAATATTTTTTGCACCATTTAGGTCCTAAATTTTTATTGGCATCCATCTATCTTTTTTTTTACTTATTTTTCACCTTTTTTCAGATAATAATAATAATAATAGTAGTAACAATAAATAAAAAAGAATAAAAAAGAGGCTTTATGGGGCTGGGTGTGAAAGCCTAGCCCCTTTCTTTTTATTCTTCCCGCTCAGCCCCCAGGGCCCGGCCCTTCCCCTTCAACCCGGCTCCTTTACTCCTTGTCTTCTTCCTCCTTTGTCTTCTTCCCCGATTGGATTTGCAGCACGTGTAGAGGAGTTCGACGCGCACGATGCTAGATGGAAGGGGCGGACGACAACGTACGGCGCAACAAGCGAAGAGGACTCATCTTCAATGCGAGGCGGCCTAGCTAGAGCCACCTCGACAAGTGGGACGTCAGTTCGGCCAGCGAAGGCCACTCAGAGAGCGAAGGACTGGCAATCTGAGCGCCTCCATCAACCGACCTCCACGCCTATAAATAGGGCATCAGAGGGGAAGGCAAGACCACGGCCAAGAGAGATTCGAGGCAGCTAGCTCCGACCACTTCCCCCGAGAGATATCAAGGAAGGTCCGAGAGTTGGCCAGCCAGAGATCTAGGTCGGCCGGAGAGAGAGAAAGAGTCAGGCTAAGTGAGAGGCAGAAGAGGGTCAGATTTGACCGGAGAGGGTCGGATCTGGAGGAGAGACGCCAAGCAGGAGAAGTCGAGGCCAAAGAGGGTCGGATCTTAGGGAGGCCAGCCAATTCGAAGAAGAAGGGTGAGATCTGAGCGAATCGCGCCCCCCCCCCCCTAGTCGGACCTCCGCCACATCGCTACCGCCCAAAGCCGTCCCTAAGTTGATCCCTGTTGTGCTTGCATCACCGTTGTGTCAGGTGGGAATGCCGCCAACCGTCGCCTTTTTCCTCTTCTTTATGTCTTGCTCGGCCTCGCTTCGTCCAGGGTTTCCCGATGCCACCATCGTCGTAGCTTAGAGGACATTGGAGCTTGCGCCGCCACATGTTCGTGTCGCTCCAGCCACCGAACCCCTACCATCTGCTATTGCGGCCTCTTTGTCGCACCTGCCGACGTAAGCTACGGCCGACTTGTTGCGTGTAGCCGTGGACACCCCTTGTCATGGCCATCCCCCGCTAGGGTTCAAGGGTGACGAGTAGAGATCCCGCGGCCGGCTTCGCTGACCGACAACAACGATCAGCACCGATGGCAACTGGCCTTGTTGGAGGTCGGGTCGTCGATAGGCCAATGTGGCATCAGCAGAGTCTAATGGCTAGGCATGGACAGGCGGCATCGTCCATCGCGGCTGCTGGACCACGAAAGCAGCAGTGGCTGCAAAATCAGGTCAACACAAGCCCAGTCGAATCTAGTTTCAAGCTAGGGTTTTTCCCTAACGGGCTGTGCCCCTTTTTCTTTTGTTTTTTTAAGACTGGGCTCACCAAAGGGGCCCAGTCAGAGCGCCGTGACCCAAGTCAATCCCAACCCAAGAAATGCAATAACAATCAATTCACAATCAATTCACAAAAGCTTAGGTCAACAACTTCGTAACTATCATAATTAAAATTCAAAATTATGATGATGTGTTCTTAGTCATTACAAATTGTTGTCAACCTTATAAACCATTGTTTTTTATACATCTCAAGTTCCAATATTAGGTGTCCCAATAATAAAACACCAAACCAATCTCAAATGATGTAATATTTTTAGCAATTGACCTCAAACCCCTCTCACTACTCAAAACCAAAAACTTGTTTACCTAACATTAGCTTGATCAAATCCCCAATTATGTAGAGAGCGTATCAAGTTGAATGTCTTTCCTTCTCTCGATATGCAGAGAAATGTTACGAAATTGCACGTCGATTCCAGAAAAATAACGCTCGCAAACAATTCACCAGGCAGAATATAATAATAAAATAACAAAACAAGAAGAACACGCCAGCAAATTTGTTATCGAAGTTCACCCAAACTTGGACTACGTCTCTGCACAGAGGCACTTTGCGAATCCACTAGACTTCGGAAAAAGTTGGAATACAACAATGATCTTCTCTCAAGATCAGGGCACAAAGAGATTGAGAACCCTCATAAAGAAAAAAAAACTCATTTTTTTTCTTCTCTCTTTTTCTTGTCTCTCTATTTTCTTTTTCAACGTCTTGACGGCTAGGGTCTTGCCATCGCTAATATAAAAGTATCACTTTTAACCTAAAAGCAAATCTAATAGAAAAGACAAAAAAAGCCCCTAAAACAAATATTTGGCTTTATCTATAACAATCTCCCACTTGAAGACAAATATACCCAAGCCCAAGCAACTTTGCATCCATCTTCTTCAAAAATAATAGTTGAAAAATGTGTGCATCTGTAATACTCCTCATCAATCAACATGGAGTAATACCAATGGTAGTAGTACAGAAAATATGCTTCTCTCTGTCTACTACCTTGGTCAACATGTCAGCTGGATTCTTCGAGCCATCAATCTTCTGTAGCTTTAACTCATTATCTTTCAATGCTGACCTGATAAAATGATAACGCTTCTTGATATGTCTAGTCCTTGAGTGATAAGCTGCATTCTTTGCTAAGTGCACTGCACTTTGACTATCACTCCACAGTGTACCGACTGGTTGTTTTCGATGTAACTCCTCCATGTAATCTTGTAACCACATGATTTCCTTCGAGGCTTCTGTGATCGCCACGTATTCTGCCTCTGTCGTCGATAAAGCCACTACTTTTTGTAGTTGAGATACCCAACTCATTGTTGTACCTACAATTGTAAAGATATATCCAGTGGTACTCTTACCACTATCTCGATCACCCGAATGATCTGCGTATACATAACCTTGCAACTTTAGAGATGTACCACCATAACAAAGTGAGTAATTGGAAGTACCTACTAGATATCTCAATATCCATTTTACTACATTCCAATGCTCTCTGCCTAGGTTCTGCATATATCGACTCACAACTCCCACTCCCTGTGCAATGTCTAGTCTCGTGCTCACCATAGCATACATCAAACTCCCCACTGCTGATGCATATTGAACTACCGCCATCTCATCTTTCAAAGCCTGAGGGCTTGGACACATATCCTTGGAAAGTTTGAAGTGACTCGCTAGAGGAGTCGCAACCGGTTTTGCTTTATCCATGTTAAATCTCTTTAACACCTTGTTTACATAGTCTTCCTGCGACAACCATAATTTTTTATTTTTCCTATCCCTGATGATTTTCATGCCTAAAATAATCTTGGCCTCTCCCAAGTCTTTCATAGCAAACTGTGATGATAACATCTTCTTCACTTCTACGATTCTCTTCATATTGGAACTAGCCACTAGCATGTCATCCACATATAAAGAAAGATACACAATGTCACCATCATCATACTTGCGAAAATAAACACAGTGATCAGACTCACGGTGTGTAAATCCTTTTTCTTGCATGAAACCATCAAATTTTAGATACCATTGCCGCGGAGCTTGTTTCAAGCCATACAAGCTTTTCTTCAAGCGACATACCATTTCTCCTTACCTTTGACTTCAAAACCCTTAGGTTGTGCTATGTATAATTCTTCATGTAAGTCACCGTGTAAAAATGTTGTTTTTACGTCTAACTGCTCAAGATGAAGATCCTCCACTGCAACTATACTCAGCAGAACTCTAATTGATGTCATTTTCACTACAAGTGAAAATATCTCAGAGTAGTCGATCCCTTCTTTTTTAGAAAAGCCCTTGACTACAAGTCTCGCCTTGTATCTAATACTACCATTTGCTTCATTCTTAATTCTGTACACCCATTTGTTTAATAAAGCTTTTTTACCTGTGGGCAACTTGGTCAACTCCCAAGTTTTGTTCTGAAGTAACGAGCTCATCTCATCTTTCATAGCACACTCCCACTGCAAGTGAGACGTGTCTGCCTTTGCCTCATCATAAGTCTCCGGTTCTCCTGAATCTGTATATAACACATGACTCAGAACAATATTAGCTGATGAATTAAAAATTACCTTTGGCTTTCTCACACGTGTAGACCTCCTCAATATAGGTACTTCAGGGTCATTAGTTTGCTCCGGATCAATGTGTTCATCTTGAACTACCTCCTCACTGATAATAGGTTCATCTTGAACCTCTCTTTCAAGTGCACTTTGATCTACTGGAAACATCTTCATGGGCATTGTGTCTAATTAAACATATTCTGGTTGTACTACATTCTCATGCTCTGTCTGACGATCCTTGTACATCTTTTCTTCATGGAATACCACATTCCGACTGCGGATGACTTTGTTATTCTCATAATCCCAAAGCCTATAGCCATACTCATCACCACCGTATCCGATAAAGACGCACTTCTGGGACTTAGCATCAAGCTTTTTTTCTATCCTGCTTTTTTCTATCCTCCCTGTCAATCAAAGCATATGCAATACAACCAAACACCTTTAAATATGAATAATTAATCTTTTTACCTGACCACCGTTCTTGTGGTATTTCTCCATCCAGCGCACTAGATGGACTTCTGTTGATAAGATAAACAGCCGCATCAACTGTGGCAGCCCATAAGTGTAGCGAGAGACCCGCGTGTAATCTCATGCATCTCGCACGTTCTAGAATAGTCCTCTTCATCCTTTTAGCTACACCGTTCTCTTGAGGAGTTTTAGGAACAATCTTTAACCCGTGTATGCCTTCTCGACTCAAATAATCTGCAAATTCTTTACTTGTGTATTCACCACCATTATCAGACTTCAAAGCTTTAATCTGATAACCTATTTCTTTTTCTACCATGGTTTTCCACATTCTGAACATCCCAAAAACTTCTAATTTTTCTCTAAGAGCATAGACCCAAGTCTTCCTTGTTGCATCATCAATGAATGTGACAAAATATCTCTTACTACCATAAGAGAGTTCTTGAGTAGGTCCTCATACATCAGTTTGAACCAACTCTAGCTTCTGGCCTTTATTTTGTCACCCATTCAATTGAAAACTAACAGCCTTATGTTTTCCATAAATGCAACTCTCACAAAAAACTAACTCAATTTTTTGTAAACCCGAAAGTAATTTCTTTGAGTGTAACTGCTTTACACATTTTTCACCAATATGTCCTAAACGATAATGCCAAAGAGTAGACAAATTACCTGTAGCCATTGTAGTTGCAACCATATCACTGATATTGTCTCCTTGGAGAAGGTAAAGTGTACCTGTACGCTTTCCCTTTGCTACTACTCTTGCCCCTGAGGTTATCTTCCACTCTCCGCATCCAAAGGTTATTACCAAACCTTCTTCGTCAAGTTTACTGGTTGAAATCATATTTTTCTTTAATTCCAGAATATGCCTAGTTTCATGTAAAACTAGATGTCCTCCACCTGAGATGTTCACAGTCATGGTTCATTTCCCAACAATGGGACACATGTGGCCATTTCCCACAACCACTTGTCCAAAATCTCCACTGGCATAATCATCAAATATGTCTCTTTGCGATGTGCAATGAAAAGAAGCACCAGAATCAATAAACCATTTATCTGTTGTCAAGTCAAACCCTGCAGGCAAACACAAGTTATCTAGCAAAGATTCATCACTAACCACATTAGCTCCTTGATTCTCATCTTGCTGCTGCTTCTTTTTGTAGGCTTCACATTGAAACCTTCGGTGTCCGATTTTATGACAAAACCAACACTCATCTTTTGCAACCTGTCTCTGACCTCTTGATAGTGATCTGTCACGCCCGCTGAATTTTCCTCTACTTTTACTTCTTCCACAGTTCTCCACTGCGAGTGCCGTTGAAGATGTAGATGCAGAAAAATTATCTCCACCTGAGACTTTCCTTCGCATCTCTTCATCCATGATACTACTCACAACATCATCAAGAGTTAAATCATCCTTCATAGTGCTCGAAATTCCTTGCACTGCGGTACTGTAGCTTTCTGGAAGAGAACATAAAAATAATAAAGCTTGAAGCTTCATATCTAAATTTATGCCTGCAGATTCCAATTGACCCGTGACCTGCGTGAAACTATTAATATGCTCTGCTACAGAACCTCTATCAGATAGCTTCATATTAACCAGTTTCTTCAGCAAAAATACCTGATTTGATGTGGATGGCTTCTCATAAATATTCGTTAGAATATCCATGGCTTCTTTTGCAGTTTTTGCTTTCGCAATGTGGTACCCTGTCTTTTTCGTCAACCCTAGATGAATCGCACCTAATGCCTTTCGATCAAGAATTTTCCATCCGACTTCTGCTGTCGGATCCACTTCTGCCATCTCGGGTTTCCAACCCTCAAGTGGTGCATAGAGATCTTTTTGATAAAGATAATCATCTATTTGTAGTTTCCACCATCCGAAATCCTCTCCATTGAACTTATCAATTCTGATTTTATCTTCTGCCATCCTGTTTGCTTTCAATCGAACGTCACCGAAAACCCTCGATGTTCTCGATTAGCCAACCCAGGCTCTGATACCGGTTGTTACGAAATCGCACGTCGATTCCAGAAAAATAACGCTCGCAAACAATTCACCAGGCATAATATAATAATAAAATAACAGAATCGGAAGAACACGCCAGCAAATTTGTTATCGAAGTTCACCCAAACTTGGGCTACGTCTCCGTGTAGAGGCACTCTGCGAATCCACTAGACTTCGGAAAAAGTTGGAATACAACGATGATCTTCTCTCAAGATCAGGGCACAAAGAGATTGAGAACCCTCATAAAGAAAAAACTCACTTTTTTCTTCTCTCTTTTTCTTGTCTCTCTATTTTCTTTTTCAGTGTCTTGACGGCTAAGGTCTTGCCATTGCTAATATAAAAGTATCACTTTTAACCTAAAAGCAAATCTAATAGAAAAGACAAAAAAGCCCCTAAAAACAAATATTTGGCTTTATCTATAACAAGAAACCCTCTACCGCTATGGTAGTTTGCAGCTTTTCATCCCTTTTAACAAACACACTCACCACCATCGCTAAATTATCTTCTTTTCCCAAATCCTCTCTATTGGTATTCTGGTTATCAGTATGGACTGAGAGATTCAATCGATTTTCCGAGGAGGTTTTGTCACTCCACTGCGTCCTTCTCTCCAATTCAGTAGCCGCACCTAGAGAGCGACCCAATCCCTCCAGTACTATTCGATTAAAGTATTGTATGTCCCCGATTCACTCGGCGCCAGGTTGGACCAGCTCACTTCAGCAATTCTGACGGTAAGGACTTCCTCCCCTTCGTACTCCTCATGCTCCTATTTCGCTCGTCTATGGGATGTCTGGCTCGGGAGGGACTAGCAGAAACTTCTTGGCCCCATTACTTTAAGCGTGTAGCTGTCGAATAGATCCAATGGAATCGAATGCAACAGAAGAATCTTTGCGCCTAGCTGCCCAGTGTCAACGACTTGGTCGATTATGTTCTGAAAAGGAAGTAGACATTTGGGAGGAAGAACCTCCTCCGGAAAGATTGCAAGAGTGTCGACTCACCTTAGTTGGGACCATCTTTTCCAATCCCTCTATAAATCTGCAAGCCTTTCAAAACACAATGAGGCAGGCATGGAGGACAGAGCGTGTCGACATATCACAGAGGGATGACGGTCTGTACATTGCAAAGTTTCAGCTGGAAACTGAGAAGCAGCAAATAGCAGATGGTGGTCCTTGGTTATTTACAGGACACTTAGTTATCTTTAAACAATAGATACCAAACACGCCTTTGCACCTTTATGACTTTACCTATTGTGCTTTTTGGGACCATATTTATGGATTACCTTTGGAATGGAGCACTGAACAGCTCCTTCGAAGGGCAGTGCAACAGATAGGCTATGTGGTTGCTGTCGACCCACCTACAATAGAGGGATCAGCAATCCGAAATCACATAGTAAGGATTGAGATCGAACTAGACAAACCCTTGAAGACTGGAAAGCTAATTAGGATCGATGGGAAAACTTTGTGGCTTGATTTTAGAAATGAAAGATTGCCCCATTTCTGTTATTCATGTGGGAAGATTGGACATTATGCGACGCATTGCCAAGACTTTCCTTATGATGAAGCACTACTAGAGGGCAAAAACAAGATGGCTTATGGCCAATGGTTACGCGTTGAAGTGAGGGAACATAGTCCCTATTGGAAAGCATTCTATAATCCACAGGAAACAACTCAACAGATGGAAGAGACAGTACCTGAGACTCCCCCTGCTATGTAGCAACAACTCCCACTACTGCTGCAACCTGAACATCTAGCTAAGGCGACAGAAGTGCCGACCCAGCAGCCAACTCACAAACCTGCAGCAGCACAGGAAGCTCGGCAAACCACTAACATGGTACCTGCATCGACAAAGTTAAAGGCAGTTAACACTCAACATCTGGACAGCACAAAACAGATTCAAAGAAAGTCTCTAAGGACACCTATCACAGGGGGAACTTCTAAGAAACAGCGAAGGTATTCACCCTATGAGACGCGACATTCATCCCTTTCCGACTTTGATGACAATCAGTTGATGGACACGCCAGTTTATGTGGCAGAAGAAATGGCCCAATGAGCGATGGTCGCTGGCCCTCAACAGCCACCCACACGCAAATGAAACTACTATGTTGGAATTGTCAGGGTCTAGGCAATCCCCTAATAGTTCAAACCCTTAAGGCCTTAATGGCCAAGGACAAGCCCGACTTGGTATTTCTAATGGAGACCAAGAATTTTGAACCGGTTCTCACAAGCTTGCAACGACATTTAAGATTCCAGCATCTTTTTGTGCGCAACCCTATTGGTATGAAAGGGGGTCTAGCACTTCTTTGGCATGACAGCTTATCTATCGACATGATATATTCTTCTGATGATTATATTGACATGATATGCAAGGACTTGACCGATGACAGAACTATGCGCATTACCTATGTCCATGCCCTATATTCATATCACAAGCAACAATCATTATGGAAGAGATACGGCTGATCAATACCTCCAATACCTAGCCATGGGTTTGTGCAGGAGATTCTAACGACATTCTCTACCCATGGGAAAAGGTGGGTAAGCGGCCAACTGCTTCATTTAGACTCTCGTCCTTTCAGTCTCTTATTAATGACTGTTCCCTAATGGAAGTGGAAAGCAAAGGTTGTCGATATACCTGGACGAATAATAGAGCAGGGGATGAGCTCATAAAAGAACGAATAGACCAGGTTATGTGTACTTTTGATTGGCGTGTTTTATATCCTGAGGCTGAAGTATTGGCACTGCCGGCTGTGGGATCTGATCATAGTCCCCTATTACTAACCACAACCGCACAGACTATAAAAGGAAGCCGACAATTTGTTTATGAAGGATATTGGAACCAGGATCTTGAATGCTAGGACGTTATCTATCGGACCTGGAATTCCATCCACCATTGTCAACCAATATTAATGCACAAGATACAGGCTGTATCGAGGGCGTTATAGGCATGGAGCCATGCGAAATTCAAGAATGGCCATCTACGAATCAATTCACTACACCAACAGCTGGCAGACATCACTAACAATCCGAATATCAACACCAATGAGACAGCGGCAACTTCTAATATACGGGACGAAATCAGAAATTTATGGCAACAAGAGGAGCAATTCTGGGCCATGTGCTCTAGAATCAATTGGTTGAGTTGGGGAGATAAGAACACGAAATTTTTCCACGCCTCAACCATCCAACAGCACCAAAGAAACAGGATAACAATGCTCCAGGATGCAACTCCTGAATGGGTGCAGGATCCTCACACTTTAAGGGAGATGATGAATTCTTTTTTCTCACAGTTATATACTTCCGAGGGGTCTCATCACTATGGCCATGTTTTGGATCAATGCCCTAAAGTTGTTACTTCATATATGAACTCACATTTAACTGCTTCGGTTACTATAGAAGAGGTGCGTAAGGCGACTTTCCAATTGGGGATTTCTAAAGCTCCAGGGCCGAACGGATTAAGCGGACTGTTCTACCAAACACACTAGGAAATTGTGAAGGATAATCTTCTAAGGTTAGTGGAAGACTTTTTTAATTCAGGTATGCTACCCAGCAACCTTAATCGAACTATTAGTGCTTTGATTCCTAAAACCTGCCACCCCGAAAGGCTTGACTAGTATAGGCCAATCAATTTATGCAACTATGCATATAAAATCATCTCAAAAGTTCTTGCAAATAGATGAAAACCATGGCTACCGAAGCTTATAGCAAAGGAACAGGCTGCGTTTGTAAGTGGACGACAGATTCAAGACAATATTTTACTCGTCCAGGAAGTTATGCATCAGATTAAAGCAAGGAAATGGAAGCGCATGCATAAGATCTTAATCAAGACAGACATGCATAAGGCGTATGATCGAGTGGAGTGGGACTTTCTGAGAGACTATTTGGTTAAACTGGGTTTTAATCATAGTTGGGTTCTCTGGGTCATGCAATGTATAACCACACCATCTCTCAATGTACATTTTAATGGTGAACAACTACCTTATATCCAGCTTTCACGGGGATTGCGTCAAGGTGATCCACTTTCTCCTTATATTTTCGTGCTAGTGGCCAATGTTCTTTCTACCTTAATTACCCAAGCAGTTCACAGTGGCCATCTGAAAGGAATAAAACTTGCCCGATCCTGTCCGACTTTATCACATTTATTTTTCGCTGATGACTCAGTCTTTTTTCTAGAAGGTACAATCACTGAATGTCAGAATATGTCCAATATTCTGAATCAATATTGTCTAGCTACAGGACAGGTCATCAATAGAAACAAATCAGAAATGTTTTGCAGCAAATATTGTCCGATGAACTTGCAGGAAAACTTGGCAAGGGAATTTCAAGTCCCTATACTACAACGATATGGCAAGTACCTGGGTATACCCTCGGACAAGGGACGATCGAAAAGAGAAATGTTCTCTTGGATCTCAGCAAGGGTAACTGCAAAATTGGAAGGGTGGAAAGAATGCCTTTTATCTAAAGGGGGGAAAAATCCTTATTAAGTCAGTAGTGTAGGCTATTCCCCAGTATGCAATGTCAGTTTTCAAACTTCCTCAATCTATTTGCAAGGGCCTAGAACAGCGTATATCTAGTTTCTGGTGGAAGAATGATGTCAGTAGCAGAGGGATGTATTGGCAGAAATGGGATGCGTTAAAGTTTAGCAAGCATAGTGGAGGTCTGAGTTTTCGTGACTTGATGGCTTTCAATAAAGCCTTGTTGGGTAAACAAGCCTGGAGACTACTTCAAAATCCGCTATCCTTATAGAGTCAAGTATTTAAGGGAATCTATTTCCCAAACACAACATTTCTACATGCAGTAAATGGGTGTCACCCCTCTTGGGGTTGGAGAAGTCTAATTATAGGCAGAGAGGCCATTATACCGAACTTGTGCTGGTCTGTGGTTGATGGTAAACATATCCACATCCGAAGGGATCGATCGTTACCTATAGGCCCCATACCGGGACCTCGTGCAAGAGAAGAACCGGAATTGGTGGCTGATCTCATTGACCCTAACCACCAATCCTGGAATATCCCACTCATCCAGCAGCATTATGATGAGAGCATTGTTAATGAGATTATCAAAATTCCTATACGGGTAGCAATTGCTTCTGACCAGCTAATATGGGCAGCAACAAAGCATGGAATTCATTCAGTGAAGAGAAATTATCAATCCCTAATTAGTACAACATTATTTAGCAGCAATCAAGCAGCCTCAACAACCCTCAGCCATGACAGGACAATATGGACGTGATTATGGGCAATGCGCACAGAGCCTAAAATCTGACATTTCATATGGTCAGTTTACCATAACTCCCTTGCAACCAAAGACAACCTGTTTAAAAGACATATTATTCCATATCCTACTTGTCGCCTATGCGATCAACATACCCAGGAAACCATAGAGCACGTTTTTTTTTTTTTTTTTTTGCTGTTCTTGGACAAAGGAGGTTTGGCAGCATTCTGATCTACACAACCTTAATATTTCTCCTCCGGTTATCAGCATAGCAGTATGGATCAAGAATCAAGTAAGGAGTCAGAGCACAGTACCTGGGCTCGAGCTTCTCACACACGTATTATGGCATATTTGGCGAGGACGGAACAACTTCGTTTTTAGGCACCAACAGCCGAAGCCCCAGATTGTTGTTGCAGATGCTCTCGCACAAACTCACAGCTTCAACTGCTCCAACCCCACGTGGAAGCTAAGGCAATCCCCTGCAACACATTCTGATTTTCTCTGGCGACCCCCCGATTGTGGTACCCTGAAATGCAATATCGATGGGGCTTACCAGCAGGGGAGTCGAAACGGATCAATGGCGTGCATAAGTAGGGACTACAGGGGACGACTTACTGATGTGTATACTACAGCTTTTCCAGTGACATCTGCGCTCCAATCTGAGGTGCAAGCGCTCAGTCTTACCCTCCGCCATCTGCTGCAGCAGAGACTTCAAACCGAACACCTAGTGATCGAATCAGACTGCTAGATCATGCTGGACATTTTGAACCAGAACAAGTTGCCGCCATGGGAGGACAGAGCACTCTTCGAGGAGGCAAAATCGTTGCTTCTCGCGTACCCTAAGTTGCGACTCAGCTACTGCAGGAGAGAGGCCAATTCGGTGGCGGACTGGGCCGCGAAGGCCCATGGCCGCATAGATCAAGCCCGTAATTGGAATATTTTTCCCCCTTTCATCCTTCTAGATCTTGTGTATGCGGACGCTGTTGCAAGCGGTTGTAATTTTTAGTCGGTTTAATATATAGTATATTCCGACCAAAAAAAAAATCCCCGATTATGTACCCGCCCCTTCTATCCCTAGGGTCGTTCTTGACCATTGACTAAGGAGCTTCACAAATATCCTATTTTGCAATCAAATAGACAATCACCCAATGGCTAACTTTTGGCTTAAAAGAAAAAAAATTGAACTTTGGATCTCAAAGAGAGAAATTACTATTAATCTTTAGAACAATCTGTTTCAGTATATTATATGTTTATTATTATTCAAGTTAATATATAATCTAATTCCAACTTCGATTTATAACGACCCATTTATTCAGGTAGTCCTCAACCAATGAAGTCCATCAGGTTGCCTACTACATCCTTCACCACGCCCATGTAAATGGTCTATAGCATTCATAATCACTCCTCTTACCACAGGATACTTACCTAGCCAACATTTAGATTCAGACACTCGAACCCCAGGAGTGCTAAAAGTTGGTACAAAAAGATACTTAAGTATCAAAAGTTACGAAAGTAACACTTAAGTGCCAAAATCGAAGCTAAATGAATCACTTAAGTGCTAATCCAACCAAAATGCTGACGTGGCAATTTTCCGGTGAAGCAAGTACAAAACAACATCGTTTTGGTGCTGGGTAGTAAAAAATTAATTAAATGAAATTTAAAAATAAATTTATTTAAAATATTTATTAAAAAAAAATAGGGAGAGGCGGCTAAGGGCTGAGCCCTCACCGACGCCGAGAAGGGCCAGCGAGGGGGGGGGTAGGGTCGACCGGGGTCACCGGGCCCTAGCCAAGGGCCGGTAACCCAGGCCAACAAGCGATGAGGGCCCGTCAGCCCTCACCCCAATCTGGGGCCAGGGTCGCGGCCCTCGCCCAGCCGGGCCAAGGGCCACCGCCCATTGAGGTGACCCCCAGCGAGCGGCAGCCCTTGGCCCAGCCAAGCGAGGGCCATCCACCCTTGCCCCAAATCAAGCCCTCGCCACTAGCCGACCCTCCCCCCTCCGTCACCAGCCCTTCCTGGCGGCGGCAAGGAGGCGATGGCAACAAGAGCTCAGCCCTCAGCCGCCTCCCTTTTAAAAAAATAGATTTTTTTAATATTTTAATTTTTATTTTTAAATGTTTTTAAAAAATTAGTTTAAATTTATTTTATTTTATTTTTATATTAATTGTTTACCACGTTAGCACCAAAACTACGTCGTTTTTGCATTATCTAGTCACATCAACGTGCAAAACAACGTCGTTTTGCACTTACTTCATCGGAAATTGCGCACGTCAGCATTTTGGTCGAATTAGCACTTAAGTGATCCATTTTGCTCCGATTTTGACACTTAAATGTCACTTTCGTAACTTTTTGGCACTTAAGTGTCCTTTTGTGCCAACTTTTGGTACTTAAAGCGATTTTTTACCTTTAGATTCGACTATGTTCAACATTTTCTAGTTCATTTCAACATTATTCACTTGTTCAACTGTTGCTAAGTAGTTTTTGGATAATATAAAAATATTTTTTAAATTATTTTATTTTTATTTTTATATATTTAAAAAAATAGTTTAAATTTAATTTAATTTATTTTTATATTAATTTTTTACCACGTCAGCACCAAAACTACGTTGTTTTTGCATTATCTAGCCACGTCAGCATGCAAAACGACGTCGTTTTGCACTTACTTCGCTGGAAATTGCGCACGTCAACATTTTGGTCGGATTAGCACTTAAGTAATCCATTTTGCTCCGATTTTGACACTTAAGTGTCACTTTCATAACTTTTTGGCACTTAAGTATCCCTTTATGCCAACTTTTGGTACTTAAAGTGATTTTTTGCCTTTAGATTCGACTATGTTCAACATTTTCTGGTTCATTTCAATATTCTTCACTTGTTCGACTGTTGCTGAGTAGTTTTTGGATAATATAGAAATATTTTTTTAATATTTTCATTTTTATTTTTAAATGTTTAAAAAAATTTAGTTTAAATTTATTTTTTTTATTTTTATATTATTTTTTACCACGTCAGCACCAAAACTACGTCATTTTTGTATTATCTAGCCACGTCAGCGTGCAAAACGACGTCGTTTTGTACTTACTTCGCTGGAAATTGCACACGTCAATATTTTGGTCGGATTAGCACTTAAGTGATCCATTTTGCTCCGATTTTGACACTTAAGTGTCACTTTCGTAACTTTTTGGCACTTAAGTGTCCTTTTGTGCCAACTTTTGGTACTTAAAGCGATTTTTTGCCTTTAGATTCGACTCTATTCAACATTTTCTGGTTCATTTCAACATTCTTCACTTGTTCGACTGTTGCTGAATAGTTTTTGAATAATATAGAATTATTTTTTTAATATTTTTATTTTTATTTTTAAATGTTTTTAAAAAATTATTTTTAAATTTAATTTAATTTATTTTTATATTATTTTTTACCACGTCAGCACCAAAACTGCGTCATTTTTGCATTATCTAGCCACGTCAGCATGCAAAACGATGCCGTTTTGCACTTATTTCATTGGAAATTGCGCACGTCGGCATTTTGGTCGAATTAGCACTTAAATGATCCATTTTGCTTCGATTTTGACACTTAAGTGTTACTTTCGTAACTTTTTGGCACTTAAGTGTCCCTTTGTGCCAACTTTTGGTACTTAAAGCGATTTTTTGCCTTTAGATTCGACTCAGTTCAATATTTTCTAGTTCATTTCAACATTCTTCACTTGTTTGACTGTTGCTAAGTAGTTTTTGGATAATATAGAATTATTTTTTTATATTTTTATTTTTAAATGTTCTTAAAATTTTAGTTTTAAATTAAATTTAATTTATTTTTATATTAATTTTTTACCACGTCAGCACCAAAACTATGTCGTTTTTACATTATCTAGCCACGTCAGCGTGCAAAACAACGCCGTTTTGCACTTACTTCGCTGGAAATTGGGCACGTCAACATTTTGATCGGATTAGCACTTAAGTGATTCATTTTGCTCCGACTTTGACACTTAAGTGTCACTTTTGTAACTTTTTGGCACTTAAGTGTCCCTTTGTGCCAACTTTTGGTACTTAAAGCGATGTTTTGCCTTTAGATTCGACTTTGTTCAACATTTTCTAGTTCATTTCAACATTCTTCACTTGTTCAACTGTTGCTGAGTAGTTTTTGGATAATATAGAATTATTTTTTTAATATTTTTAATTTTAATTTTAAATGTTTTTAAAAAATTAATTTTAAATTTAATTTAATTTATTTTATATTAATTTTTTACCACATCAGTACCAAAACTACGTCATTTTTGCATTATCTAGCCACGTCAGCGTGCAAAACGACACCGTTTTGCACTTACTTCGCTGGAAATTGCACACGTCAGCATTTTGGTCAGATTAGCACTTAAGTGATCCATTTTGCTCCGATTTTGACACTTAAGTGTCCCTTTTGTAACTTTTGGCACTTAAGTGTCCTTTTGTGTCAACTTTTGGTACTTAAAGTGATTTTTTGCCTTTAGATTCGACTATGTTCAACTTTTTCTGGTTCATTTCAACATTCTTCACTTGTTCGACTATTGCTAAGTAGTTTTTGGATAATATAGAGCCCCGGTCCCCAAGGTAATTCTAATGTGGCCAATTTCTCTTTGTCCACTTCTCATTCTTGTTAAATGTTTGCCCATGGTTATCTTCCTGCTACTGGTGATTTACTATGCCTTGTATCCATGGCTTGTAGTGTGCAAATAGATATTTGCCGAGGGAGATTGGTGCTCGTTGAGGTATGCCCGAAATGTTTTGCTCTCACATTCCTTATAGGAAAGTCCCAATGAATTGGACCTTTCAATACTATCAAATAAAAAGCCCCAAAGGCACCATATGCGAACAATGGAACCTATGAATATGTAAGATTCTTCATGTCCGAATAAAGTAAAAATAACGTAAAGGGTGTAAATAAGTCATCTCAAATTTGATTTATGGATTTGACGGATTCTTCTTTGACCAAAAAATAAATTGTTGATAGAACTTGTACAATCAGAAATCAAATAGAAAAAATTACAAAAGATAAGAAGAAATGATTTTTAACTTTGAAAATAAAATTGAATAAGTAAACAAATGGAATTGGATTTGGTTGGATGGTACGAATTAAATCAATGAATCTTTTTATCGAAGGATAAAAAATTATGTATTTGGTGAATCAAATTCCATGGTATAATAAAGAACCATTATGATTAGTTGATAATATAAAAAAAGTGCATACAATCCTTTTGCCTTTACGAGCAAAGTTTTGACACAAGAAGATCGAAGTATATATTTTACTCAATATAAGCTCTCTCTTTTCTTTTCTTTTCAGGATCCTCTATGATAATGAGAAAGATTTTTGCATATACGCAAAAAAACCATCAATAATACCGAAAGATATGTGAATAGGGATCCTAATGCACATAGATTCAAATGATCCAACGGGAGCAAGAATTTCTAGAAACATTTGAAACATTTCAATGACAAATCAAAGATCAAATTGCCAAATTGGAAAAGATAGGTGCCTCGTCCACAATCGTGCCAAAAGGGGTAGGACTTTTCCCTATAGGGCTAGGAAAATCATAATTGGGATTGTGACCCAAGGCTATGTAACTTGGGTGTGCATCTTTGACCAATTCTTCTACCCACGTCTTACCCTTCTTGGAATAGGGGCACATGTCAAGTATTTCCTTGGGATCGTGTCTTCTTAGGCCTATTCTAGATGTACCATACAATTTCGGTATTGGAACAAGCTTTGAGACTAATCGGCGGGTAGAAATTTCCGAGTTAAGAGAAATGCAATTGAAGTTTTTTTAATACCTATCTATATTAGTCGGATGAAAAAATCAAGGACAATTGTGTTTGCTCGATTTAGCGACCTTGTTATCAAAAATGAGATATCCATTTCTCATGACACCCAAATGGCCATCTTACGACCCAAGACCTTTTCGAAGTCAAAGTGGACATTATCCATGTGTAATCCCATGTTAATCAGCAAGAACCGTCTTGCAAGGCTAAATACTCCTTAGTGGCCTATAGCGAAGTAGTACCATGAGAAAATGGTCAAAAGAACCCCTATCAGGGAGTGAAATAAAGAATGAAACTATAAGCTCCCAAGCAGTGGGAGGAAATTATGAGGACTCTAACCGCGTCTGACGGAGTTCCCTTCTTATCATAGAAATGTTCCATTCATCCACTTATGGGTTTCCCACGCACATTTCAGATATAAATTATGACGCCGTCATTGTCCATCCTTTTAAACTTTCAGTAAATAGTGTCCTGCACTAAATATTAAGCATAACCCAACATGTGTCATCTTATTGGAAAAACGACATGGTCCTTTTGTCAATCTAAACATATAGGAGAGGAATGGTGCAATGATTATATCTCCTCGTATTTTCGGCAATTCTCAAATAGAAAATCTTAGTCCTCCAAACTTAGTTATTCACAAAGTTTTATAATAAATAAATTTATTTCGATTAAATTTATTTATTAAATATAAAAATAATATTTATAATAAAAATAAAAAATAAAAAATGAATAAATTATATTTTTATAATAATTTTTATTTTTATTTATTCATTTTTAAGGATTTTTTAAATTTATTCGTAAAAATAAAAATAAATATCATTTTATTTATTCGAATAAATTTCTTTTTAAAATTAGGGTTGGGAGAAATAGAAATTGATTTCTCCTCCATTTCTATTTCTGGAATAGAAACCTATTCCAGAAATAGAAAATTTGATAAGCGTTATCAAACAAGTTTCTGTTCCAGAAATTGGTCTGGAATAGAAAAATCATTTCTGAAACAGAAATTTTGGTTATCATGCACCCCTAAGATTCTGGTCGTTTCACAAAAAAAAAAAAACTTTCAAAAAAATATTTTTTGGATATTTCAGCATTTGATTCACGAAAAATAAACTAATTAAGGAGCCAGTGGAAAAAAAAAACACTTTCAAAAATGAGAAAAATATTTTTCATTTTTCAAAAAGCGGAAGACATTTTCCATCATCTTATTTTCACTTCTACAACAAGCACTTTTTTTTCACCAAATACCTTTTCCTCTTTTTCTATTTTTTTTAAAAAGTCAAGTTTTTAATTATTCTTAATTTTTATTTTTAAATGTTTTCTTTTGTTTCTTCTTCTTTAGCTGGTCGTGGACCATGGCATGGGTTGGCAACCAGCTACAAGTTAGTTCGAACCTCACCGATCTCGACGAGGCCTGAGCTCTCACTCAAGGCCCGTTAGGCGAGCTCGAACCTCGCTAGATCCACCATTTGAGAGGGGTTCAAGCCTCACCTGAGGTCGCCAAAAGTCGTCAAGGCTCTAGCAACCTCAGGCAAGGCTTGAGCATTACCAAACTCACCGAGAGGCTTGAGCTTGCTTGTGACTTGTCACTATGGCCAGTAATCGGCCGAAAAAGGAAAAAAAAAAAAGGAGAAAAGGAAAGAAAAATAATTTAAAAAATTCAAACTTTTTTTTTTAACAATACTATCATTTTTATGGAAAATAGCCTCCTGAAAATATTTCATAAAAACATCACAATTTCCGCGAAACTGATGGAGCCAAAACCGGAACGATATGTCATTTCATGGAGTTCATCTTGCGCGTGCAGAAGTCAAAAAGAATTGAAGTGTATGGGAGGGGACCATGGGAGGGGACCCTATTGGAGAAACTTCGGAACTAAACCCCAATCCATACGTTGAAATTGTCGTCCTCACCAAGCTTACCGTACAAGTTTTCTCTCTTGGGGGCGTGGCTTCCTTCAGAAGCTGAGGACCGACTTTCTTTAGAAGTTATCGTCCAACACGCTGTTCGTCGGCGGATCCAAGGGCTCTGCGAATTCAGACAGCCGGTCTCCTCATTTCTCGCTCTCTGCAACTGCTTCCTCGGAAGCGACAAGCACATACCTCGCAATTCTTTGTCTCGGTTGTGTGAGTTTTCTTCCTTTGCAAAGAATAAGACACGCGTTGCATACGTTCTCAAAGCTTGATTACCATACGGTTTCACCTATGAAGTAATTATTTTAGATTGAGCTTCATGAGAGGAACTGATCAGATCTTTTTCTGGTGGGAAAACGACCAAGCCGGGGTTTAAGTTTTCGATTGAGCATATGAATGTAAGAAAAACATTTCCCACTTTGCCCGATGAGATTGAAATAATTATTAATGTATTCTTGCGGTTGATCAGTAGGTTTTTTTTTTTTTTGGTCAGTTGGTTGATCAGTAGGTGACATTAAAAGGTTATGTTCATTCTTACTTTTCCTATGCAAATGAGTTATTTATTGGCTTTTCTCGTGAAAATTTAAAATTACCCTTTAAATTTATGAAAACAATATATAGATATTATCACATATGACATTAATATGATGTAATATCAAGAGAATTTGATGTGTTCAATAGCCAATGAAAGTCAAGAGGGTCTAGCATTACTTACATAATTTGAAAATATATTTTACATGCACAATGTATCTCTTTATTACTCACACCTCCCTAAACGCAAAAACTTATCCTCCTCTTTTTTATAATATGGATTTGTCAATCAAGCCAATCTCCTTTGTTGCCACCCATCTCCAAACACCAATGCTGGCATTGTAGCTCTAGCGGCACTACATCGTCTCCGCCGTACCACTGAAATCTCTCTCTCTCTCTCTCTCTCTCTCTCCCCCTCTCTCTCCCTCTCTCCCCCAGATTGTTGGGGGTATCGAGCTCTGTCAACAGCATGCAAACAAGTTCGTCGACGGCACCCTTGAGCTCCACACAAAACATTCAAAGTCATCTCAAATGTTTTCCAAATTTTGAAATACCGATCACTTTTTATTTAGTCCCGAGATGGAATTGCTTGGCTTATGGATCAAAATAAGCCCATCTGAACATGCCGGTTGTTCCCAGCGAAGCTCGTAGTCGTATTCATTATCGTTGGTTCGTAGGTTTCATGTATCTATACTTAACTTCAAGGCCACTCTTGATTAGGACTCTGCATCCACTATATCCTCTCTCTCTCTCTCTCTCTCTCTCTCTCTCTCTCTCTCTCTCTCATATTAACATCCTTTCTCTTTTAACTTTCTTGCCTTTCTCTTTAGGTCAAAAAGACAACTTTATTTTTTTATCTGGCTTTTCCACGAATATGTACCAGTCAACAAAAAGTAATAAAAAGGGCCCACGTTCGTATTTAAAAAAAAAAAAAACTAGTCAAGGGATTGGATTCTTGTCTGCCGGAGGGGCGCGTATACATAATCCAAGCCAAACTTGACGACCAAGCAATTTTTTTTTTTTTACATATTAATGTTCCCTAAATATAATCCCCTTCACTTTCCCGCACCTCCCTTCTGATAAAAGCTCTCTCTCTCTCTCTCTCACGGAAGACTGCCTCTAGAAGAACTGAAATCTCTAAATTGTTCGGTTTAGTATGATTAAAACCCTCTTTTTTTGTATGCAGCAATTAGTAGAGGTGTTGCTTAAACTTGAGTTTGGAGCCTAAGAAAATAGACGAAATCTTGGTGTGGGATGCGCAAGAGAGACAGAGAAGAGCAGAAAAGAAATGACGTGGCAAACGGAAGATGCAAGAGCCATAATCCCACCAACTAATAATCCTAGGGATGAAGATGAGGATGATGACAACACTCTTCTTCCCACCATAGCATGCCCTTCATGTGGCCACAGCTTCCCATTACTTGATCAGGTATTTATCACTTTCTTTTTCTTTTTCTTTTTATTTTGGTTCTGTATTGTATGTTTAGTTTCCTCTCGAGGGTTTTATTTTATTTCTTTCGTCATTTAGGATGTGTGTAATTATGAAATTATTGTTGTGTAGAGGGAGATTGTTCATGATTTGGTGGGGCTACCAGCGGGAGTGAAGTTTGATCCGACTGACCAAGAAATCTTAGAGCATTTGGAAGCGAAGATAATAGGGGATGTGAGGAAGATTCATTTTCTCATTGATCAGTTCATTCCTACATTGGAAGGAGATGATGGGATTTGCTGTACACACCCAGAGAGACTTCCAGGTAATTCTGGAATAACATTGCCCTCTGAATGATTTCACGATAATTAATGTGTAACCCTAAATGTTATTAATATTTTTTTTAAGTAAAAAGAAAATTACCCTTCATAGAAAGAAACTTTTGCCGTTTTGTTTTTTTATTTCGTTAGGCCTTTTTGGACGTTTGGACTGTGTAACGGGAGTAATTCCCTCGCCTAAGTTTTAATTTAGAGGAAAAGATGCATATCTTTTTTACCCAAATTCTTTTTCATATGTAAGTCTAAAGAGGTTTTATCAGTTAGTTATTAAGATAGATATCTTAGACATAAATGCAAATGTGCATGAAATCAATGTATAGTCATGGCACGCATAAAGAAAATCACACCTTTAATACGATTTGATTCAAGAAAGTATAATCTTCTTCAATGTACCAACATCTTAGATAATCAAATACTCGAATTGTCTTCAAAGAGTATACAACTTCTGGTTTCAGATTTGGCGGTTTAGGATTGTGTTCGCTAGTTCCTAGATATACTGGAAATTGTATCTTTGTTGGGAGTTTGTTTAATGATGTTCAAGCTTCTTCTTTTTTTGGTCAAATAATGATGTTCAAGCTTGTTCTGGGGTAAAATGGACGTCTATGGTCGGGGAATTGTGTATTAATGAAGAAGTAGCAGCACTTTCGAGATATTGTTGCATGGATTATGGTCTTTTATTGATTGGAACTTCAATGTGTCCCCTCTCTTTTAGTTGGGAACTAGTCAAATAGTTATCCTCTCTTCATGATAGCGACACTGCTCTCCATGTGCCATCAGGTTTTAGGTAAATCTTTCACAGAACAAAAGTCTTTATAATTATGTGGGTGTGATTTCTTTTTAATGAACGCTTTCAAGATTGTCAAGCATACTGTTCAATCCCAAATCAACTTTCTTGTTCGAGAGTCTTATCTCTCAACAAATTGGTTTAACATAAAACATCAAATTGATCATCTTTGAGTCTATCATACAGAAGTCTTGTAGAACCAGATTTTAAAGTTCTGGTTTTGTCATTATAGGAGTGATTTTTAATTTTTTGACAATCTTTTCACACTTGGTGAGTTTAATTTACAGAACTGTTGTAAATGCTTGTCATGTATGAATTTGATTGTTTGTATGCTTTCAAAATAGATGATGAGAACATACATAATGATACTACAGCAATACAGTTCGTGTAAACCAGCCTTGACATGTATACAAAAGAAATCCATTCTTAGTGTTAGCAGTGTAAAACACAGAAAGAACTTGCCCACATGCATAACGGCGCAAGATTCTTAAAGCCTAACGAGCAAAACTATCAAAAATATTATGTTCAGAGAAAGAAGCTTGTCTTTGCAGCTAGAGTCAGGTGAATACAACCTTGAAGCCCTACTTAATTCAGAAATCAAGCATAATTGAAATATTTAAAGCAAGAACAAGCATAATAAAATGTGCTAAAATCATGATGAAAACGAGTCTAAAATAGGTTACCACGGAGAAACACATGCAAATGGATTATTTTGAGACTGAAAATGGTCTCAAACAAGTTACCAAACTTAGAAATGCATCGAGTAGGACTTTGAAGGCACTCTTGAAATTAATATCATGGGTCTCCTAACTCCCCTCAGATCTAAAGTTATTGCTCATTTTGTCAACAATGTATCATCTAATTCTAGGCTCATCTCCAGTGCCTATCAGATTGCTCAAGAAACTCTTCTTCATTGCATCTGCGTTAATTTGTTATGCAATGTAAATAAAATCTAGCTTAACTTTGTTTAGCATGTCCCAAAAAGGTACTTCTGAGTAATTAGTTTAGGTTAGGAAAATACGTACAACAATTTTTGGGGAAGATATATTTCGAATATCAGCTTTAGATTTTTTTCATTCTATACAAGAAATTGCTCTTCAGATGTTCTCATGCTCATGTTGATAGTTGAGTTATGTCTTCCATTTTCTCGTTGGGGTTTTTAGGAGCGTCCTGTTCATCCGCCGCATTGATTTTCCTTCTTCTATGAAATCTTGGATTTTTTGCTTCAGAGTCTAGCTTGAATCCGTTGCATGACCTGATCCCCCCTCATGTCATGCCAAACATTGTAGACTCTACATGCAAATGTTGCACGATAAATTCTTTTTTCTTACAAACTTGGACGAGGAGCTCAAAATTCAAGCACGCCATATTTGGATGCAACAACTAAAATGAGGATTGCAAATTTCCACAGTAGGGTGCAACAATCTACAATTTATATTGAAACTGAATCCTCAACCGTTTGAGTATTCATTTGCATAGTAGGAAGTATAATGTTGAATAGTAGGAAATACAATTACCACTCAGATCATCTTTATTTGTCACATGAGCTAATCGGGTATATGACACTCAATTTCCATTTACTACAAATGTCATTTGAGTGTCTCTTCTATGCGCGTCACACAGGAGTAAGCAAAGACGGACAAATCCGCCACTTCTTCCATCGGCCTTCGAAGGCATATGCCACCGGGACTAGGAAACGGCGCAGAGTGCAGAAGAACGTGGATGGGACTGAGACAAGGTGGCACAAGACCGGCAAGACGAGGCCAGTCCTCGCCAGCGGAGCCGTGAAGGGGTTCAAGAAGATACTTGTGCTCTACATCAATTATGGGAGGCAAAGGAAGCCTGAGAAGACCAACTGGGTGATGCACCAATACCACCTCGGCAAAAACGAAGAGGAGAGGGATGGAGAGCTGGTCGTGTCCAAGGTGTTCTACCAAACGCAGCCTAGACAACCCAGTTCGACGACCATCAAAGAGACAAAGGACAAAACGCCAAAGAGTGATCAGAGCTTGCATGAGAATGTTCATGTACCTAGGAGCTCTATTAATGTGATGGAGTATTATGGCAACGCACCTTATAGTGAGTCTTACGACCAGTTGTTTATTCCTGACTTCGTCGATCAAGGCGAGGCGGCTTCTTTGGTCCCGCTAATGGAAGATTCGAGCAAGGGAAAGCTTGTAAAATATCAATAGATGAATTGGGGGTGATGGTGTTTCTTATGTGTAGTAGCGAAAACACTAGCATTATTAGTTTGGGATTGTTGTTGTATAGCTTCACAATGACAGTGATTATTTGTTTGATTGGATGTTAGAATATTTAAATAATAAATCGCATATCCATCTAACAGTTTAAACTTTTAAAACAGTTGACAATAGTCTCACAAAATCTTACATGATATCAGAGCTAAATGTTATGAATTTAAATTTTACTAGATTCCAATTTGTCTCCCCAATTAAATATTTACACGCTTAGAACTAGGCAAAAAGATCAAACTAAGCATAAGACAGCGTGTTAGAATATTTAAATAATAAACCACACATTCATCTAACAACTTAAGTTTTTAGAACATTTTACAAAAATCTCACATTGGGAAGGGGAGTATTTGAATATTTAAATCATAAACGATACATTTATCTAACAGTTTAAGTTTTTAGAATAACTGGCAGTGTTCCTACAAATCTCACATTGGAAATGAGGAAAACATAAAATAGAGTAATGAGGGAAATTGTAGCTCCTTTTTTGCAGGAAGTTAGAAACTTTTTGGAGTCGTCAAAGAATCAAAACCAAGGCTAGGAAGATCTTCGAGCCTTTTTCCATTAATATTTAATTTATTATTCATATTTCAAAAATTATGAATAACATTATATATGAATCTGTATGCCTGTACTTGCATTCGTGAAACTCTCGAGTATTTTGGGTTTTAAAGGAAATCACATTACTTACATTGCAAGATTTTGATTTTAGCGAAAATGTTAAAAAGTAAAATTCAATTTAGACCAGAAAAATAAAACCATTCCCATTATACCATGCCATGTGAGATTTTTAAAGAGATTAGGGGACTATATTATTCTATGATCTCTCTGACTTTTCTGCTTCGTTCCGACGCAATTTTTGTTTAAAGAGACGTTTGACTAAGGAACCGGTCTGTCTCTCATGAAGTATTCAGCAAGAAATGCCCTTCTCTTGCGCAGGAAGTCTGGAGATGCCGACCTAACTATCAGATAAGCTGTTAAATTAATGTCGAGTTTGAATTTGGATGACGATTTGTTAAACCAAATTTTAATGAAAAAGATTTTCCAAGTAGAAGAAACTTTGTCGGACTCCATGAATGATTACAAAAGGAGGAAATAAAAATAAAGGAAGTTTTTCCCTTCTTCCCCTACAGTTACGAATTCCCATTGAAAAAGGGAATCAGACCGTGGGGCCCAGAGTCAAAGTTATTGACTCTGGGCACACCTATAATAATAAAATAGGAATTCTCCCTTTGACATGAAGCTACTGCAGCCTTACAAGAGTCGCCGAAGCCCTGTGCACGTAGAAGAAATGAAGCAAACCTCTCTCCACGTGGAGCCAAAAAAAGAGCTAGTGGGCCCAGGTCAAATATTTGACCTTTGGGCACATGACTTTCCTCCTTTGGCGTGCATGAAGTGTTTTAAAAAAACCCTACGAAAAAAAAGGGAGCTGGACGTAGAAGCCGCACACGTCAAGCTGCAGAGAGCCGCACACGTTTTTGTTTCGAGCTTGAACACGCGGTAATTTTGTGCAGTGAGTTTATGTCCAAGTGAGTTATTTATTTATAAACACTTTGGATTTGGGATTAAATCTAGGTGTGGGAAACACTTGAGCGTGTGAGTGATTGTAAACTCTGATTCTCTTATTATAGTGGATTATTTGCCGCTGGCTCTCCCCATGGACGTAGGTACCGATACTCAAACCGAACCACGTAGATTTCCGGTGTCCTTACTAGTTCTCGTTAATTTCTCTAGTGATTTCGCATTGACGTAAATTATAAGATCATGTCGTTTCCGCGTATTATATTATAACAATTGGTATCAAAGCTTGGATCAGATTTCTTGATTGTGATTTGGAGCTTTTGCTTGTCTGATTATTATCTGGAAATTATGTTATTGCAATTATGTCTAAGAGGAAATCTAAAATTGAGAAGTTTAACGAGAGCAACAACTTTGTGTTATGGAGCATCAAGATGCGGGCTTTATTGACAACTCAAGGTTTGGCTAAGGCACTGGATGGTGAAGATGCGTTTCCTATTATAATGAAAGCCTTTGAGAGGGTAAAGCTAATGGAAAGAGAAGAGCACAATCCTGTTAAATTTTTCGGATGAGGTTTTAATAGAGGTTGTTGAGGAGAAGGATGCCGCAGCATTATGGGCAAAACTTCAAGCACTCTATGTAAAGAAAGGTTTGAACAATAGCTTGTACATGTTGAAGAAGATGTTTCAATTTAGATATACTGAAGGTACGTCTATCAAAACCCACGTAGATGAATTTAATAAACTCATGATGGATCTGAAGAATGTCGATAAGATACTTGATGATGAAGAACAGGGCATGATATTGTTAGCCTCTTTACCATAGTCATAGAAGCACTTTATTGATTCACTGTTGTAGGGGTGTACTATGATTACCTCAGAAGAGGTAAAGTCCACCTTATTCTCTAAAGAGTGGCAGAGAAAGTTGCGAGATGACGGTTTAGTGCAAGGAGTAGCGCAAGCACTGACGATTCGAGGTAGAGAACAACATCGAGGGCCTAGTAGCAACAGAGGTAAAAGTAGATCAAAATCACGTCATAGAAAGTCCAAGGGACGCGTGAAGTGCTTTGAGTGTCATGAGGAGGGGCACATCAGGAGAAATTGTCCAAAGCGGATAAATAAAGCTGATAGGCAGAATGCCACAAACAGTGTGGCAAACGTTGTCGAGGGGAGCAATAGTGATGCAGAAGCTATTTTATGTGTGACTACTACTTCGTCAGGAGATGAATGGGTGCTAGATTCGAGGTGTTCCTATCATATGACGCCTTATAAGAACTTGTTTACTACTTACTAGACTGTAGATGGTGGTAGAGTTCTTTTCGAGAATAACACAGTCTGTAAGGCTGTGGGGATAAGGACAATTCAGATTCGGATGCACGATGGAATGGTGCACACATTGACAGATGTGAGGCATGTACCGAAACTCAAGAAGAATCTTATTTCTCTGGGGACACTTGATGACATCAAGTGTAGGTACATCGCTAAAGATGGAGTACTGAAAATCTCTCGAGGTGCCATGACAGTGATGAAGGGGGGAGAAAGTGAATACTCTCTATCATTTACTGGGAAAGACCGTGATCGGAACCACTACAATTTCATCAGGTGAGTCAAACTCTAACTTGACTCAATTATGGCATATGTGTTTAGGGCATATGAGCGAGGCAGGTATGACGATGCTGAGTGAAAGGGGGTTGTTGAAGGGTCAAAAGACAAGGAAGCTGGACTTATGTGAGCATTGCATCTTTGGGAAGCAGCATCAAGTTAAGTTTACTACAGCTATTCATTTGACCAAACAACCAATTGAATATATTCATTCAAACGTTTGGGGCCCGTCTTCGATTCCTTCAAAATGAGGTGCCCGATATATGCTGACATTTATCGACGACTATTCAAGAAAGGTATGGGTATACTTTCTGAATCACAAATATGATGCGTTTGATCAGTTCAAGAAATTTAAAACATTGATTGAGAAGCAATCAGATAAACAAATCAAGCGCCTGAGAACCGATAATGGCATGGAGTTCTGTGGTAAAGATTTTACTGAGTTATGCGAGAAAGAATGTATTGTAAGACACCACACAATACCTGGGACACCACAATAGAATGGTGTGGCAGAATAGAAGAACATAACTTTGTTTGAGCGAGCTCGATACATGCATTCGCATGTAGGACTTAGCAAGGGATTTTGGGCCGAAGCAGTGAACATGGCATGTTACCTGGTTAATCGATCTCCATCATCTGCTATCGAGTGGAAGACTCCTGAGGAAATATGGTTGGGGAAACCTGTTGATTACTCCGGATTACGTATATTCGGATGTCCTGCGTATGCTCATGTGAGTGATGGTAAGCTTGAGCTGAGAGCGAAGAAGTGCATATTTCTAGGTTATGCACATGAGGTGAAAGGTTACCGGTTGTGGTGCACTGATCCCAGATCACCCTGTTTTTCTAATCAACGGAGATGTGATCTTCGATGAGACTACAATGCTTTAACAGAGAAGTTCTGAGACACAATCAGCAGAGAAGACAGATCATGGTGTCATTAGTGAGGTGGAGCTTCAGGTTGAGACTCCAGAGACCTCGAAGGTAACAGAAGTTGAGACTGCAGATGAAGCCGAAATTCCTAAAGTCGGTGATAGTGAACAACCAGTAAAGACGCAGCACACTACAGCCGCAGATAGACAAAGAATGAAAATTAAATCACCGGTACGTTATGGTTATACAGATATTGCTTATACATTGACTGTGGGTGATGAGGTGGAGACAGATAAGCCTTGATCTTATTCTGAGACGATGGCTAGTTTGGAGTCGTCGCAGTGGTTAGGGGCTATAAGTGAAGAGATGGAATCACTCCATTGAAATCAGACATGGGAGCTGATCAAAGTACCTCAAGAGCCAAAAGTTTGTCGAAAGTAAATGCGTCTTTAAACGGAAAGAGGGCATTCCCGATGTCGAGGCAGGGAGATATAAGGCGAGAGTTGTGGCGAAAGGATATACATAGCGTGAGGGCATTGACTACAATGAGGTGTTCTCTCCTGTGGTAATACATACTTCAATTCGTGTTTTACTTGCCTTAGTTGCTTCGCGGGATCTCAAATTAGAGCAACTAGATGTGAAAACTGTGTTTCTTCACGGTGAGTTGGAGGAGCAGATTTACATGAGGCAACCAGAGGGATTTGCTATTACGGGTAAGGAATATCATGTTTGCTTGTTGAAAAAAAATTTGTATGGGCTGAAACAGTCTCCTAGGCAGCGGTATAAACGTTTTGATGTTTTCATGGCTCGTCAAGACTATATGAAAAGTCATATGGATAGTTATGTCTGCTTTAGGAGATTGGATGATGATTCTTTGATTTATCTATTCTTATATGTTAATGATATGCTAATAATAGCTAAGAATATGTCTGATATTGATGTGCTGAAGAAGGGGTTAAATGCTGAATTTGAGATTAAAGATTTAGGTGCTGCAAAGAAAATTTTAGGTATTGAGATTTTGCGTGACAGGGTTACAAGAGTTTTACATCTATCTCAGAAGAAATATATTGAGAAGATCGTGGCACATTTTAATATGCAGTCAGCAAATTCTGTAAGTACACATTTAGCGAAGCACTTTAAACTTTCAGATAAATTATCACCATAGACTAAGGAGGAGGAGGAGCATATATCCCGTGTTCCTTATTCTAGTGCCATATGTAGTATTATGTATTCTATGGTGTGCACTAGACCTGATATTTCACAAGCTATGAACATGTTTAGTCACTATATGAAGCGTCCTGGTAAAGCTCATTGGAAAGCTGTGAAGTGGATCCTCAAATATTTGAAGCACAACAAACGTGGGTATAATGTAACGAAGGGACAGTAATGGCAATGAGACCACTGGTTTTGTCGATTCGAATCATGCTGGTGACTTGGATGATCGTAGATCTTTAGCAAGGTACATGTTTACGCTAATGGGTGGTGCAGTTAGTTGGAAATCGTCCTTATAGGATCACATTGCTTTATTTTCGACTGAGGCAGAGTACATGACACTAACCTTTGTAGCGAAAAAGGCGATATGGTTACAAAGTTTGCTCTCGGACATTGGGTTAGAATAGAAAAGTGTGGATAAACACTGTGATAACCAAGGTGTGATATATTTGGCATATAATCCAATTTATCAAGAGCGAATGATGTCACGCCCCGATCCTCCGAGCGCGTGCCCATCCCTCTGCAGTCGATTAAATAGCAACGTCCTAGAACGCATCACCGACCCATTCATTTTAATGCACATGCGAAAACGAATAATTAATCCCTGGACAACACTCAAATTGAATAGAAAAGTAGGGTCACAAATTTTTCGAACTGAAAATCACAACACACTTATATATACATATCATAACAAGTCATATATAGTATTGAGCTAGCCGATCTATAAACAAGGTCTACAAAAAGGGGAGGGGTAGAGGCTACAGATCCTCTGATTAGTCAAGTCTTCGACTGAGTACTCCAGGGTCCTTGGATCTGACAGGTCTAGGTCCACCACTGAACCTTCTGGTGGGTCGGCCGTGCCTTTCCCAAAAGCAACCTCCAGCACATAAAAAGGAGCCTCAGACTCCGGTATGGACCCCTCTCTCTATCCATTCCGCTCCTGGCGATACCATGATCTGTATTAATGGGGCACCTTTTTGGGTAGACCCGCATCGACCCAGACCACGAACCTCACCAACTCATATACCCATCCTCTTGGGTCACTATGAAGCGGAATGAAACACTTCTGCTCAGTGACTTTCTTTGGCTGTCCAAAATGCTCAAGAGGAGTTGCCATCTAGGGACCTGAAATTGTTATCCCACAACGGCGTGAGATGACGTCTCAGCAAGTTCACCCCCTAAAACCCGACTAAGAAGGAAATACGCCCTAAGGGCTGCCTAAGCACAAGCACGAGTCAGAGGACTTACCTTGGCCTCAGTCCCTTTCTGCAAGTCAATATAATTCAATTATTTCGATCACTCACCTCCACCCATCAATTCATCCAATCATATCGAACCATCAATCAATTGACTCAGTCGATTCCATGTCATCAAAACCGTCACTCAGTCAACCATTTCAATACTATCTATCACCCAATACTATCTATCCAATCGTTTAATTGAAACGATCACTGCTCACCTAAGCTAATACGAAAGAATGCTCGCCAAAGATGATAAAGATAGATAGTATAGCTCACCAAAGCTGATATAGATAGATAGTATAGCTCACCGAAGCTGATATAGATAGAATAGCTCGCCTAAGCTGATTTTTGCTCACCGAAGCTTATTCATGCTCACCGAAGCTGATTCATAGATATTATACTCATCCACTACCATTTTCACTGTTTTCATAATACCCGGTAAAATAATCATGTGTGGATACACGGTAGGCCTCAGCCAAAAATATAATATCCCACTAATTATACCGTCAATAAAAACATTTTTGACGCTGTAAACCGACACCCGGTAATTTTCTAATGTAAGTAAACAGGTGACATCACTATGATCAGCATAAAATTCCGGTCACCGACTATCCCGGTCTGATTTCTGGAAAATAATAATTAATTAAATAATTTCGAAAATTAATTATTAAATACCCAAAAATGCAACTTAGACCGGAAAAGCCTAATTAAAAGCCGAGATAGGTCCGGAAAAATTCTGAGACTCATTAATTAAATATTATGATCCGTCTACTTGCTAATTACACTACTCTAGCTACCTAACATGTAATATCGATTAACTAAATTGCTAATCCGTTCTAACTAACCACATAATCCCTAATTCACTTAAACTAATCAACCCTTAAGCATAATTAACTTTATAAGCAGGGATTAGTGAGTAAACTCACTTGATTAACGATCCGCTCAAACCACAACGACAGGGACGCGGAGACGATCGACAAATCCCAAAGCGGGGACACCAAGCGGGGTCGGGAAGGGCTCGGAAACGAGCCTCGAGGGTCCACGGGCATGCTGGTTCTTTCGATTCTGTCCTTGAACCGAAGGGCTGCTCGACTTGGCTAGCTTGGACTGAAACGGCAGAGGCGGCCTAGGCGGAGCTAGGCAGTGACGTGCGACGGCGATGGAAGCTCCGATGGTGGCCTAAGGCAGCCTGGCGACCTACTAGATGAGCAAGCAAATAGGGACGACGCAGCTGGGATGACGATGACACGCAACAAGCAACCGAGCATGCAGGGGCACGACGAGCGACGCAGCGGCTTGCGGTGGCTCCGGCAAGCAGCTAGGGGCGTCGACGGCTAGAGGGAAGAGAGAGGCTCAATTTCTCTAGTTTTGCTAGGCTCAAGAACAGAAAGAAGGAGAGAGGAAAGGCTGAGGAAAAAGATGAAGATAGCTAAGTCAAGTGGAAGGTCCCTCTTGGCTCTTCCTATCTTCTTGTCCCCCTGCCATGGTCCCACCTCCAATAGCAGACCTCCTCAGCCAATTTTGTACATCAAATTCCCCCTAGAACAAGTCCTAAGAGGTCCAAAAGGTTGGGGGGCATGGGGGCCACTAATTTTGCACAAATTCTCTCAATTCCTCTCCAATTCTCTCTTGAACCAACTCAATTCAGCCCTCAAAATTCCCACCATCGAGTCTTCAATATCCAACTTGCATCCCAATTTTGCGATAAAAAACGGTCCTTTGAATTTACCAATCGAAAACGGCCCTATATCGACTTTTCGCTAAAAATCTTGGTTTGCAGAAAAAAATTTAGAGGCTGAGTTGACATTCCTAAAATGACTCGTGACATGAAAAAACTTTCAATTTCTGAAATCAGATTCAAATCCGCGATTAATTTCAATCTGGCGCGATTTTAGCGTGACCTAGGCTACCAAGTAGCTTTCAGAAATTTTTAGTGCAAACGACCCATAGTCGATTTTCTTCGAGCCACAATGAACCTCTTCGACACATTGACGACTCTTGGTTTTCGTGAAAATCTCGAGATTTCAAATATGGATACAGGGTACCAAAACGACAGAAAAATCAATTTAGTGTCAATCGACGAAAATTTTTCAAATTGGTGAAACCACCCACGTTTAGCTACACATCTCAGTCGAACCGACCTAACTCTGATTTCTAATCGATCTTTACTGTGCCGTAATAATCTCTGCAGACGAGCGCGGTCGAATAGTCGATTCCTAGTCGAATTCTCAAGTCTAATGCGTTAAAATTCCTTAATAACTTCTCCAGATAGTCTAGTTATCTCAGGAGTGATCAGCTCTAAGAATAACACTATAAGCACATCGATGAAAGGCCCGATTTATTAAATTGAAAACATAATTGAAAATTTCAAGATGTCACAAATGAAGCATATTAACATTAGGTAACACTTCATCCGAGATGTCTTAGCTAAGGGTAATGTTATTGTCAAAAAGATTACTATAGCAAATAACCCGGCAGACATGATGACTAAGTTTGTTCATTTGGTGAAGCTCAAGCTCTACATGAGCTCTATTGACGTCTGTTGAGAGTAAGCGCCCATCGGGGCGTTGGCAGAGCAACATAGATGATAAGCACTATATTTTGGCTTCAAACATCGAGATAAGGTGGAGAATTATTAAATTAATGTTTTGAGTTTGAATTCAGATGACGATTTGTTAAACCGAATTTTAATGATAAAGATTTCCCAAGTAGAAGAAACTTTGTCGGACTCCATGAAGGATTACAAAAAGAGAAAATAAAAAGCAAATGAAGTTTTTCCCTTCTTCCCTTGTAGTTACGAATTCCCATTGAAAAAGGGAATCAGATCGTGGGGCCCAAAGTAAAAGTTGTTGACTCTGGGCGCACCTATAATAATAAAATAGGAATTCTCCCTTTGGCTTGAAGTTACTGCACCCTTACAAGAGTCGTCAAAGCCCTATGCACGTAGAAGATAGGAAGCAAACCTCTCTGCATGTGGAGCCGAAAAAAGAGCTGGTGGGCCCAGGTCAAATATTTGACCTTTGGGCACATGAAGTGGCTTAAAAAAACCCTATGAAAAAAAAGGGAGTTGGACATGGAAGACACACACGTCAAGCTACAGAGAGCCGCGCGCGTTTTTGTTTCGAGCTTGAACGCGCGGTAATTTTGTGCAGTGAGTTTACGTCCAAGTGAGTTGTTTATTTATAAACACTTTAGGTTTGGGGTTAAATCTAGGTGTGAGAAACACTTAAGCATGTGAGTGATTGTAAACTCTGATTCTCCGATTATAAGATTATTTGCTGTCGACTCTCCCCGTGGACGTAAGTACTGATACTCGGACTGAACCACATAAATTTCTGGTGTTCTTATTAGTTCTCGTTAATTTCTCTGGTGATTTTGCGTTGACGTAAATTACAAGATCCTGTTGTTTCCGCATATTATATTACAACATAAGCAATGATTCTAGTGTATCGATTCTTGTCAGAGAAGCTTGCATATTTTGCGTTCTTTTGACTTCTGTTATTTTAGATTGTCTTGTCCAAATTTGGGCTTGAACTGTAATGCCTTCCCAGCTATAAAAGGAAATAGTGAAAGCTATCTAAAAGTGCAAGACTAGCTTAACTTAGATTTTTTTTGTTTGCCCTGCTTTTAATTGTTAATTTGTTTGTCAAAATGGGTAGTAAAGTAACTGTCTTTTTGTTATTTGTTTGATCAAAACAGATCAGGGGAAAAATACTCAGCTTCCCAATCATGTCAAAAACTGAGCTTGTAAAAAAAAGTACGAACTTTGAGATCAAATTGGACTGAAGCAAAATCATATTTATTGGTTTAGGAATTTGGTCTTTGGATGTTTGAATTTTTTTTCGGTCATTTAACTACTAAATAATCAATGTCTCGAAACGAGATGGAGAAAAAATGTAAGTGCAGAGCACGATTCTACTCTTCCATTCCTAATATAACGGATTTTTTAATAATCAGTAGATTTTCAAATGAGTTCGGAATTGTCAAAAAACGATTGGTTCAAAAATTCACTGTTCATCCGATTTCATAATTAAAAGAAAAACCTATTGTACAAAAAAAAAAAAAAATCAGTTCAAAAAGATACCGGTCAAAAAACTAATATGAAGCTACTAACTCCTTTTGACAATTTAGAAATTATCAACCTTTTTTGTCTTTTGCTAATTTAATTTGTCTTTCTAATTTCCGATACCTTAAATTTGGCACCTCTTATATGAGGATACCAATTTTCATTTAAGTGACGTGCCAACTTTTTCCAATTCTATTATCAATTACTCTTGGGTTACCAACTCTCATTTGAGTTATTTACGAACATTTATTTTTTTCATTCTCCAAGTTTTGTTATTGTTAATTAAATTTTAGTTATTGCTCTTACAAATTAAACTTGTTAAAAATTACCAGTTTTATATATGTGACTTATTAGTTTTTCTTTCATCAGGTTACCAACTAGATTTGTTTTATCAAATCTCATCTTAGTTGTTAACCGATAATTGTTTAGCTGATTTTTTAGTTTATTAATTTTTATTTGTCTTACTTACCAACCCGTTAAATTTTTCACTTTTTTTCAGAAATTACAATAAGTCGACTTGGTTTGATATAATTCGGTGCCAAGAAAAAACACAAAAAAGGACAAGTCGATATTTTTTTGGGTTAATACTTGAAAAACCCTAAACCGGTACACTTGTGACAAATTTACCCCCAAACTATTTTTTTGACCAAGAAAAACCCTAAACCGATACACTTGTGACAAATTTACCCTGATTGACCATCAAAAATCCTAAACTGGTATATTTATGACAAATTTACCCCAAACTAATTTATTCGACCGTAAAAACCCCAAACTAATAAATTTGTGACAAATATACCTCCGCTAAATTGAATTAATACCACAAAAAAATCACAAAAATTGTAAATTGTGATAAATTGAGCGTAAAATCTTAAATTAGTATACCAGTCAACTGTCACGTGTCATTTAATTTAATAATTTAACAGTAAAATTTAACAAAAATTAACAGAAGATAAATTTATCACAAGTGTACCAGTTTGGGGTAAATTTGTCAAATGTATACCGGCTTGGGGTTTTTTATGGTCAAAAAAATAGTTTTGGGTAAATTTGTCACAGATGTACCAGTTTGGGGTTTTTCGGGGGTATTAACCCTATTTTTTTAAGGATAAAAAGGTGGTCCCAAACCGGTTTCATTAACTTTCCAACCCATCTCAAACTCTTTAGAGGTTTTGATATAATATCCCAAACCCACCTCGTTAAAATAGTCCGGTTCCATTAGGTCGCAACTTACTGTAGTGTCCCTAATATACATAATTTTGCATAAAATATATATTAAACAATCTCAAGTTTGCAAACACAATTATTTATTCTAAACTTACGTATTTTAAATGTTCAATTAGAAATCTACAGTCACAAAATATGAGATTGAAAGAATTTAAGCTCAGTATGATTATAAACATTCTAAGATCAAAAAATAAATCAGGGATGAAAGACGTTACATTGTACAAATTTTGTCCCTAGCGTTTACAAACATTGATAAATAACATCGAGAAGTTAACGGTAAGTTAAAAAATTCCCAAAAGCAGTTATAAAACCTAATGGAGTTATTGATTATGCATATTTGCTCTACCACCTAAGGGATATAAAGGAAACAAAGAGCATTTTAATAGGCAAGTCTATCTGAGTTCGGGTATTGGGTTTTCCATAAATTCCCAAACCCTTCGGAAACCTTGTAAGGTTTATTTGGAAATGACCCCAAACCCTACCCACTTCTCCAGGCCCGCCATCCTTATATGTCCCATTAGGGTCTAGACAGGTTGCCTAACCTATTACTATAACCCGGCTTCCATCCTCAGCAGGAGCGGGTATTTGGATCGAAATCCTCACCTCCAGATTCTCGGAAGGGAAACTGGCCAACTGAGCTAAGTTTGTACAGTGTAATAGTTGGATTAGTGGCTCCCCGGTTAAGCTTGCACGACGGAACAGTTATTTATGCATCATGCCTACATGTTTTACCAACAATAGAAGAATAATGATGTGAATTTTGAGTAGAAAGTATAGTTACTGATAAACAGGTGGTTTAAATACGGTAAATTACAATATACCGTTAATCCAAGATCATTGCAACACTCAAAACCTAGGAACTTTTAACAACTACTCAGCATTACAAAGTAAGGCCTTTCGACAACAATTTCTGACTCGGAATTTCTGCTTGAAATTAAAGGCAGCTATTTCTGAGTAACTTTCTGAACCAAAGAAGAGAACAGCTCCTAACCAGACCTGTCTTTAATCCACCAAGATCAATGGAAATACCATCCAGATAGTTTTGCTTCGGAAATTAGGGATAAAAATCATTCTAACAGGAAAAGCTAAGGCGTAAAAGCCGTGGCAATCCCTCGGTCAACATATCTCGTGGAGCTGCCATCTTCCAAGACCAAATTCTCATATTCTACCACAAGCTTAACCAAACAACGCAAGAACTAAAAGACTGACCTCGTGCACTTCAACACACGACAACAGAAGCGTTTCTATTGGATATAAGCTCGTGCTTACAACATGAACGAAAAACCTGGACAAGGACGCAATCCAAGTCCGGGAATAAGCATACACAGACCAGGAGCACTCATGGAAAAAAGCAGAAGGTAGTCCTTCCTTTCCCAACCGGCAACAAGAGATTAGTTTTCCATCCTCCAATTACTTGTTACACTCGTCATTAGACCCAAAAAATGCACAGGCACACGAACACAAGGAAGCATTTAGCCAGAAAACCAAGCACACCAAATACAAAGTCTTCCTCTAGGGCACCCTGGAAACTATCGAAAGCCCACTATCCAGAGAACGACGCTGACGGAGAAGCCTGAAAACACACTAGCGCAGAGCCTATGCTTGCATGGAAAGGGGAGTCCGCTCACGATAATAATTTGGACTAGTCCCAATGAGAATTTCAAGAAAAGAATCTACAGAATGAAAACAGCTAACTCTATATCATATCTGATCTACAACTCAAACCCTTTTCTAAGTTACATGCGCCTCCCTGTACAAACAAAAAGTTCACGACTTCTGGAGGACAAGCTTCTCATATAGTGCAAGGAGGTCCTTCTTGCTAGGATTCTTCAGTTGGAGCAACTCGGCACCGAAATCATGACTCGTGAGTTCTTGCCTGAGTCTGAGCATGGTGAACTTGGTATAATCCTCCTGCGAAGTTTTGTTGCTGTGGTTGTCCTCATCGCCTCTGTACACGGATCCACCATCTTCTGGCTGAATGTGCATTAGGGGACTGGTTGTGCTTCGCGACCTCTTGTTTACTCTGGAGGCCTTATCAATATCCATATCTTGAGCGGATTCCATGCCAATTTCACCATCGTCTGCTCTATGCCGTTTCCCCAAAGAAGCAGTCTTGAGTTTGCTGTCCAGTGCAGTTTCATTTATAAGAACAGTAGTTAACTTTTGTTGGAGGGAATCAATTTTTGCCTGGGCAGATTGTAGCTTGACCGAGAGATCTTCTGCTCTGCTGTTGGCTTCTGCACGGGCCTTTCGTTCAGTGTCGAGGAGACTTTCCAGGACCTTAACTGTACTAGCTCTTTGCTCATTATTTGAATCCAACAAGGACTCGATTTCTTTCTCCCTTTCCTCCACTCTCGCCTCTAATAAAGTGACTTTTGAGAGGGCCTCTGTCTCTGATATACGTGCTTCCTTAAGTTGATCTTCTAATGCAATTTTATCTCTCCCTAAACTCTCAACAAGCCTCTCAGCCCTTTCAATTTGGGCCAGTCTCTCCATCGCCAGCCTTTGACTATCGTTCTTTTCCTTTTGGGCAGCCACTGCATCTGCTCGTGCTTTGTCAGCCATTTCAGTAGATCTTCTAGCTTCTTTTTCAGCATTTCTGCACCTTTCCTGAACTTCCTCAAATCTTTTGAACTCAGATAAGTACTTCTGTTCAAGATGGAGCTTCTCCTGCTCCACAATCCTAGCTTCTCTTTCAAAAGATTGGGCCTTAGCATTTGCAGTTTCAAACTTCTCACTCAACCCTCTTATTTCATTCTTTAGGGACATAATCTCCACATCATAATTCTCTATTTTTGACTCAGCAGCCTGGAAAGCATGTCAATCATCAAGCACAAGTGCAAAAAGATGAAAAGGAGATATTATCCTACAGACCAGGACTGATGGAGACAATAAAAAAGTTATCAGAACAGAAAATTCAGATTAACAAGTTGCTTTCCTATATGGGTGTATTAAAAAATGTGCTAAACCCCAAAACTTCAGCAGTAAAATCATCACCTTCATTTTTCAACACTCCTAGATCAAAATGATAAGGGCTTACCTTCAGTTCCGACTTTATGGTGATCAAGCACTGCTCAGCATACTCAAGTTTCGCCACCTTCTCCTTCACTTCTTCCTCCTGCACAATCATCGAGAAATGGTAAACACGTCAATTAACTGTAATAGGGTACAACGAACACGAAGAAAGCTACATGTGTTCACACCAACACAAATGAGCGTGCACGTGTGGACAGGGTTGGGGGAGAGAAACCTTTGAAGCCAATTCAATGGAAAATTCCGCCCGTAGAGCATCTTCCCTCTTTTGTGTATCCTTATTTGTGCGCTCTTGTGCAATTGCTGCCTTCTCTAAGGCTGCTTTTGCTTCTCTAACAGCAATATCATACTTCCTTTTCCACTCCTCTGCCTCCTCTTGAGCAGACTGAGCTTGTTCCTTAGCAGCAGCTAGTCTTGCCTCAGCAGCGCTGCTCCGGGACTTGAGGATAGCAATTTCAGAACTAGCCTGGTCATCCTCAGCTTTCTGCTTAGACAACACTTGCTCGTATTTCCTTTTCCAGTCCAAAGATTCTTGCTTTGTAGATTCTAACGTCTTCAGCAAGCTAGAAGACCTCTCTTCAAGTAAACTACAAGTACTCTGTAATTTAGTTATGCGGCTTGAATAATCATCAGAAAGCTTGTTCTTGTCACTGATGGCATCTTTATATTGCTTCAGATACTGAGATTTGTAATTCTCACTGGCTTCTAGTTGCTTATTAAGCATCTTAACCTGATCTTCAATGGCCCGACATTTCAGCATGAAGGAACTCCTCTCAGATCCGACCCGATCAATTAGCCTTTTGGCAAGGTCGAGTATTGGGCCTTCCAAGCTGGTTAGTTTGAAAGCAGTAAGTCAAGGATAGAGATGGAGATAACAAACTCAGCAAACAGAAAGCAAATGTTGAAAGAAAGGGAAAACCTTTGTTGCAAGAACACGGCAAGCTTTTGCCATTTGGATGGACCATGAGATGATACTTCATATTCTGACAAGAGAACGTCAAGAACCTGCAAAATATCAATTGAACACATTGAAGATGATGCTCAAAATGACAAAAAAATCCATGCTTTTGCATAATATGATGGGTACAACAAGCATAAATAATTGTAGCATTTATGTTCAGACCTCAAATTCGACATATGACGGGCTTGATAATGCTACAAAATATAACTTTGGGAAAGAAGTGAAAATGTTTATCGAGCAAGATTACATTGTTATAAATATATGTTAAACCATGCCTTCATCTAAGAGCTTAAATTTTTAGAATAGTGGAAGTGGTTCCACAAATTTTTAGGTAGTGCTAAAACTTGAATCTTTGTAGACTCCTTTTTTGCCTCCCCTCATGTAATTTCCGTACTTTAGTCTTGAAGCAAAGACCAGTCTTTTCGTGGGGAGGATAATTTTGCACTTTGTAATCCCATACACTGTCTATTCCAAGAGTGAAATTTTGACAATGATCCAATCATCTCTTGGCATTATGGAGTTTCTGCTCTGGAATGGGCAACTCTATCACATAGCAAGAGCTAAGACATTGTAGAACCAAAGATCTGCACAATAGAATACAAAGTGGCCTTTTGTACTCCTGTTTTACTTGTTCCACACTAGATGCTTTGCAAAGAGATGAGAATCTTATTTAGCATCCTATACTTACTTGCAACAGTTAACTTGAAAGGTACTCAGATTTAAATAGAAGCTCAGCGTGTTTTTTATCAGCTTTAGCATTAGATAGAGAATCATCTTTTAAATACCGCACTTCATGTCCATGGCACTAGCAATCAATACATCACAATTCCCCTACATTTGGAAAGTGGACCTCATCTGCATTTGGTACAAGCATGGAAAATTTCCCAAATGCCTTCATCTTTTCCACCCTTTCAACAAATCTAAATCTACTAGACACTAATCAGACCCCACACCAATGATGGCCACCTCGCGATTTCAACATCGTCAACATCCTACAAGATTATTTTCCAGTAGATAAAGACAACTATGAATTGGCATTATTGAAACACAGCCCAAATGCAACAAAATAGAAGCAATTTGATCTAATGAGACATCAATGCAAAAAGAGTTAACAATATCCAAGTCTCGTAAACAAACAAAACAACATATTTAAGCTCATAATATAAGGAGTATTATGAATAAGGAACATATTCAGTAGCATCAAACATGACTACTAACCTTGACGACATTATCAATATTAGCATCAGGCGTATGACAAGCTGCTCTCAGCCTCTTTTCCATGCTCTGTATAGCATGTGAACACTGCAAGTCTGCCTCCATAAATGCATTCCTCTTGTAATCCTGCATGGACCAATTTAGTCAAGAGACGATTGCTTTAAGTTATTGGCCCAAATACAAAGAAATCAAAATAACCTAACAAAAATAGACCATTGTCATTGACCATAATTAGTCAACAGACCACAGCTTTTTTATTAAAAGGAAATATTACAATTAAACCATATTTAACAATGCCAGCGTCATCTTTTAACCGCATCAAGCTCCCTATCCCAGAACTTGAGACTATGTTTATCAAAATCCTGCTAAACAAGATTTTCAAATATGTTGGCCACTCAGTTTTTGCACTTTCTGCGCCATATATCAATTGTCCCATAATGTGAGAAAAAAAATATCAGTGGAATATGGATCTCCATAGTCTGACACAATAATGCACGTCTAGGGGAGCAAATCAAATAAATTGTTGGCCCAAAAAAACACAACAGTATCAATTCCAAAGACAATGGGCCGATAGAGACTCCATTTAACTTAGGTTAATCTCGGCAAAAAGCAGACCTACGTCAAGAATGCAATCAACCAACCACAAGCACAAAGGAAAAGAATAAACATAGTCCATAGAGACTTAATTTTCCCAATGTAATAACCATCACAGATCCAAATTATTGGGAGCACCCATGATAAAAATAGCACTGCAGATTCCACTTCATTGCAGCAGAAAATTAGCATTTTGTAACTTAGGCAACACCTCAAAAGCCCTTCTGAAGAACTTATGGAGAAGCTCCTCATGTTTCTTCCTCACTGAACCAGCACCAACAGCACTCGCGTTGAATGCAGCTAATGATTTTTGTACTGCTTCCTCATGAGCCTCCCTCATGCCAGCCTACATTAACTGAAATTAGGAAAATATCGAAATAATAGAGCATTTATTTCTCTGGCAAGGTGTTGCTTACTTCCTCCGGTGGCTTAGATCGGTCAAAAGTAGACATGTAAACCTCTGTAGCTGAATCATAAGCTCTACGACACTCAGCTTCTTCAACACTCTGCCAAAGTAAGAGGTAAATTAAGAATGAAAACATAACTACTGCACATTTCAATAGACAGTAATGACAAGTGATGATTGGCACTACACAGTTCTATGGCCCGCTGATAACATTGATAATTCTTATTAAAGGATGATAAAACCATTTTAAACTTAAAATGCATTATAGAAATAAACAGGGAAAAAAAAAAGATTTAGGACAGACAAGTCAATTTGCAAGATGAAAAAGATTCTAACATCAAAACAAAGTGGAGAAGTTCCTTAGGTCATTTAGATAAAACAACTCAATCTTTAATAGAATCTCATGAAAAAGTGTTTTATTTCTAGTGACACAAAGTATACAGTGTAAAGTAGGAAACAAAACAATAATTGTCAAACACTAAAACTATTTTGGTCAATAAAATGGATCGTATTGCCCAAAATTAATCAAATGTTCATCTTTATTACCTTAGTTTTAATTTGTAAAAATTCATAGCCAGGCTTGTTGATTAGCTGAATAAGTTTTCCTTTTTCATATTGTGTGGATGGAAAATAAAAAAGCACCAAAATATAAAGGATTCTCTATCTTAGGGTGTGTTGTAATAACCACATGAAATCTCTGAGAATTAAACTTTTCCAATGCGTAATGTCATTAAGTGCATTTGATCATATATAACTACACAACTATAGTTTTGTGTAAAAAATACTTAATGCAGTAAGCGAGGAAGGCCTTACTTAATTGGTTAAGTGATGAAATATTCCATGGAAATTAAAACCTTACCCAATCATACAACCAAAACCTTCCAACAGTGCTCACTATGCCATGTTTGGTAAAAACTAATAAAATTTATTTTCTATTAACAAACAACTTTTCATTTTCATTTTCAGTACTTAAAAGACTTTAGCACTCATATTAAGAAATTAAATTTTCTGCACTCATATTAAGAAATTAAATTTTCTGCACTCATTTTTTAATGTTATCAAACAAACCCCTCATTGCAGACACCCATTTAGTCATGAGTCAACTTGTGACAAAAATCCTCAGCATCAACCACCCCAGGAGAAATAAAAAGAAAACAGACAAAGGAATTGGGGCACAAGGGGATTCCAAAGGGCTCAATATCATGATTAAACATGGCAGACAAGTTGTATAAGTTGCAAACCCACTTAAGACACTAGGTGGTTTCAATTAACACTTCTCAAGATTGTTGTACCAATAACCAACTGAGTTTGGGAGACTGCCCAAGATTTTAGACTGGAAACATAAAGAAATTCAAGATATTACCAACCTGCCATGAAGATGATATCGTAGGCACTGCGCCATTATTCAATGCCTCTAAGTAAGACTCTGTAATACCTACTAGAACAGGGCCAGTCAAGACAGTGGCCCCGACTTGCTTAGGCCTTGTTCTCTCAAAAACAAACTTTGTCAAGGCCTCCAACCCAGACCTGAACTCAGGCCTCAGTTTATCCATCTGCATCCATCATCACACATACAAACCACAAAATGAGAACAACGAAGTGAAAAATGTCTGCTGAAGTAGATAAAAGCACATCTAACAATGAGAAGATACTCACTGATATTTGATCGAGCCGCTGGAGATCACTCTCATTATTCAAAGGTCGCACAAGGGTGAAACATTCTCTATCTGGAAATAGAGATCGGACAGAGTCCCGAATCTGGAAAGCATTTTTTAAAAGATAAAAACCTAACATAAAGAAACGCTGAAAAAGTAGTAGTAAGCAGTACCCCTACAGCAATGATGTATAATAGACACAAGCAGGAACCATGCAAAGACGAAACTCACAACGCATTGAATCATCACGTTAAGTTCCTTTAACACTAGGACACAACAAAAGGAGCTTTTAGCCCAACCATTATAATGAATCAGCTCTTAAGCAAGTGGTCTAATTACAATCCAAATAACTATGAAGAAATTTTTTATTTTCAGTCATCAACTCCCAATACATTTTATTTTTTATTTTTTTTTGGGGGGGAGGGTGGTTCCTAAGCTTCCAATACACGTTTTGACCCCCCAAAATTTTAACAGAACACGACTAGGTGCAACCAAACAAGTTCAAGAAGTACTTATAACTAGGATGACATGAACATGATTGTATATGGAAACATGCCACTATCATAGATGGATATTTGCCTCAAATAAACTAGGCTAAAATAAGGTCAGAGAAAATGTTTATGGGAGCTCCTATTCATTTAGGGGAAAAACAAAAAAGCAGACAATACCTCATTTTTGGCAGCGATATCTCTTCCAGTACCTTGAACTGGCCTCAAAGCAAGTTCCAGGTAGTCTCGTGGTGTTATTCTCCTATTATCTTCCACTAAATCCAAATAGAAGTCCTACATTATGTAGCAACAAAAACAATAGTTCAGTACCCAAACAATCATCTGGTCTAAATTAACAATCAGAGTTTCCAGAGTAAAAGAAGCAGAACGGTTTGGGGAAATTACTCTCAAAAGCCAAACAAAGATAGGGGAGAACTGTCCCAACTCAGAAGCATTACTCTTCCCTCCAGACGCTCTCACACGAATATGCTTAGTCATCTGAGTGACAAGAGACAGCCGATCCAGTGCAGCTTCATCAATCCCCCCCATCTGAATATGAGTTATACACAAGCAAAATGATTAGTAAGAGAGATAAAACTGAAGTCTAAAGTATCTTAGAAACCTCAGTGAAGTAATAACAAAGCTGAGAGAAAGGAAAAAGTATAAGACATGATCAACAACTTATAACTAAAACTAATACAACAAATCTTAAACATCTAGGAATTGAAAACAAAATCACTATAACTTTGCAGACTTCACCAACCTGGTTGTAGATGAACATGCTAGACAAGAGGACGGCCAAAGAAAAAATCTGTGTGCTGTATGTTCCCTTCACATGAAAAAAAGAGTGCAAGGACAACCATAAGAATTATTGTAGGGAAAATATATGCCTAACGGGACAATATGTCATCATTTTACAACAATCAAATCAGCGATCAACAAGTAATACTCAGTTCATTAAACTTGGCCTACCGTTTGATCATAAGCATCAATCCCTTCACTGTCCAAAAGTAGGAGATTGTACTCAGTTCCATCAAGAGCTCTTCTCTTCAACGGTGCACTCCACAACCAAAGCCCTTTAGTGCATGGCCGGTGGGTTGATGCCACTTGGAATCCACTACTCTTTCCAAGAAGCTACAGTACAAAATAAACATTATAATATATATTATAGCACATTTACATCTCACTAGATCACCTAACCAGGCCAAATAGAGAATTGTACAACTAGAAACAAAGCTGAAATCACAGCAAACAATAGAACTTATATAATAGTAAGAAGATTAGGGGAAAATGAGATTTAAACACAATTTAGAAGACAACTAATTTATTTATTTCCCTGCACTACACTTGACTGCCAAAGAGAGGACAGTTCCTTACGGTGCTTAGTGATTTTCTACTAGAATCTTCTGTCTTAATCATATTGAGCATAACTCCATTTGCTAATGCAATATTGTCCTTGATATGACTTTTTCAGTATCTTCTCACAATATCAGCTCCTTGCATTTGAATTCAGTCGTTTGTTATAGGCCAGCAATTCCTACATCTCAAATGCACTACAATGGGAAGAATTTCCATCTCAAAAGAGAAAGAGAGAGAGAGAGATTTCCTAATAGTGAGGTGCCATATTAGGGTCATTTCGAGGTCCGTATAAGGACATATCTATAGCAGCAGCAGTAAGAAATCTTCTGTGTGACGCTTTAAATTTTGAACAAGCTGTTTGGAATGAAGTTTGTCTTCTTTCTTCACTTCTACTGTCATTTACATCATCAAGACCTTCGATCTTACAAAAACCTTCAACCATACTCCGATCGTCAATGATACAATTAGGAGTGCATTCTCTACCGTGGAACTCTCCATCATTCTCCAGAACTAGTTATGTCCTAATGTCTCGGTAAATGATTCTGCTCTCACCTTGCCATGACAATTCATAAATTCAGAGAAAGGAGACTTTCAACCTTATGACGACCTTCAACCATGCTCCGATTATCAATGATATAATCAGTAGAGCATTCTGTACCATGAAATTTTCCATCATTTTCCAGAACTGTTTATGTCTCAATATTTATATAATTGATTATGCTATCTCCTTGCCATGATAATTCATACATTCAGATAGAGGAGGGCTTTGCTAAATAGATTAGACAGCAATGGCCCACTTTTACATATTTTACATGGAAAACCGACGAAGGCTATTACCACATGCCTTTACATGGCACTGGCCACAAACAAGACGACTAAACCCTAACTCGCCACAGCCAAAGACCACTATAAAAACATACCCTCAGCTTGCTACAAATCGCTGGTTGAGTCAGCAAAAACTGACTGTAAACCACCATTAGATGCTTCCCAGAACTCCAATTCCGAAAACAAATAATCCACTACCTAAACGAGGCCTAAATTTATCCTACAAAAAAAAAAAAAAAAAGTGAGGCCTAAACTCTTGCTACTCAGATTTCAAAAACCTAGCGCCTGAACCGTGAAATCACTTTCAAACAGAGAGATGAACAGCAAAGCCTACCCATCCAGCCACTAAAGACAGCTCCCACACAGCTAGAATTGTAAAACCACCACAATCGGGCATATTAAATCCATTTCAGGCTCATATCCTAGCCTATAAAACAGTGTTTCCCCTTCACACTTGTGCAACGCAAATGCTCATCAGAACTACTCTCCAAAAAGTACATAAACCACTATCAAACACGACGCCTAACTCAATAAGTTCGGGATTTCGCACACCAAGCGCCAGAACACAGGAATTACTTCAGAACTCAGCAGAATGAAGTAAAAAAATCGACTTAAATCAGCTCTAGAAGAGCTTCGAATCTTAACTACGCAAGAGAGCTCAAACCCTAGCCATCGCCAAATATTGATAGACTCCACGACCACCACCGAACATCGACGCATCGAAACAAGGCTCACCTGGTTCAAAATAAAGCTCTTCCCCTGTCGAGCACGGCCGCACACGGAGACGACGCCAATCGGCTCCTTCACCAGCTGCAACACCGCCACGGCCTCCGGATCCATCCGGAACCTCCCCTTCTCGTCGCAGTACACGAGCCGGATCGGCCGCGCGGGGCCGGTGACCGACGCCGCCGGCGAGAACGACGGCCCCGGCGCGTACGGCTCCGGCGAGGCGCCGGCGTCGGAGTCGGCGTCGGAGGAGGGAGCGTCCCTGCCTCTGCCGAACAGCCTCATCATCGCGCGCGCTGCCTCCCGTTCGCTTTCTCCGCTTTCTCGGTCGCTTTTTGTGGGAGAGAGAATTTGAAGTCCGGGGAGGGAAAAAAGGGCGTGGCTTTTTTCTTTTGGGCGGTGCCGGGTGAAATCGAGGAGGGAGAGACCGCGGAGGAGGGACTTGGATTTTACGAAAAGGGGCAGGGGAGCGCCGCGTAAAGTGAGGGTGCTTTGGTCATTTCGCGATGGGGTCTCTCCTTCGTAGGGGGGAGTTTTTCCCAGCGGCTGCTTGCGGATCAAGCGTCGAGCGAAGCCCGATCCCCGGATCGACGCCGTCAAATTTTGAATTAATTCGAAGTTTTTAAAGGAGCAGGGACAAACAGAAGAAGCCCTCCAGAAAATCAAGATTGCGGTTGGTTGTCGAGATAAAAGACGTAAAATTGAATGGGATTCAAAATTTCTTGATAGACTGATTTTTCCACTCATTATTCTGCTTTTTCGTTCTTATAAAATTTGTCATAAAAATGCAATTAAATCCTAAAACTTTTAAAAAATGTAATTAAATCTTAAAATTTGTCAAAAAGTACAATCAAGTCCTAAAACTTTCAAAAAGTACAATCAAGTACTAAAACTTATCAAAGTAGTTCGATCTAAGTCCTTCAATTGATTTGATTTATTGAAAGTTTTACGACCCGATTGCACTTTCGAGGCAAGTTTTAGGACTTTATTGAACATTTTGAAAGTTTTAAGACTTGATTGAACTTTTGTGTCAAGTTTTAGGACTTAATTGCACTTTTTTAAAATTTTAGGACTCGATTACATTTTCATGATAAGTTTTAGGACTTCTAATACATTTATTCCTAATTATTTTATTTTTCATGCCCCAGATATGTATATTTGGTTTGATAATCATTTTGTCAAGAAAAAAGAGTTTTGCAAACAGATGTCAATAACGAATACTGATCTCATCTCGTGTTTAGGGTATAAGAGGAGCTCGGCTCATATGACAAGGTATATTTGGACTTATACGTTTGAGTCAAGATAATTAATAGTGTCGTAATATCCCGAACTAGGCCCAATCTGTAATGAGCCATTTACGACGCGACTCCTATTGCATCAACTTGCTCTTTCATAAATGAATCTTAGACCTGTGAAAATAGGTGCAAGGTCTGTTTATTAACTCATATTACATTTGGTCTTTCTAAGTCGAGTCAACTCAAAGTATGCTGTTTTACTGCAGCTTGACTGGAGACCGCTGTGTTCATCTCCGACGTCAAGGCGGATCTTTTTTTAAGTCGTTTTAAGTCTAGTGGGAAGCTTGACCAAAACCTCAAAAAAAACTCAGACCAAACTAGGGATCGGTATTAATAATTTTTTAGTTTTTTATAAGCATTTCAATCTTTAGATTTTTTTTTTTTTCATATTCTTTATTTTATTTACTAACATATTTTTTATTTTGTTAACATATATTTTTGATTTGATATAAAATTTTATTCAAGTAATATATTCACATAAAGGGTTAATGGGTGAGTTTGAATTTTCATAAGCTAGATTAAATATGGGTGTGTCTTAATAACATGGATCGTGTGCATTGCAAGTAATTGGATCAATTGGACTGTACTATTTCGATCCGACCCGACTTACTCATTTGATGGGCTTAGTAGAGACACATTCCGCAATAAAAAGATTCTTACACTATTTGCTCTTGATTCGACACGCTTCCACTATAGTGTCCGAGCAAATGTGATTACTTTCTCTCGAGTCATAATAATATTGCATTATTTATTTCTCTCGAAATCTCTTTCATTTTAATTTCTATACTCTTTTTTTTTTGTGGAGAGTTCTGCGACCATTATGTGACATAAGGGTTATGTTATGCACGAAACTCAATGGCATACCACCACTTCGAGTAGCTCATAATTTAAACAGGCTTAAGTAAGCCCATTTGGTTTCGTTTTGGAGGATCTCCAAGCCCATTCACAATTACAACAATCCAATGAGACTCCAGTCAAGAACTTGAACAAATAGCATCCATTGTTGGCTAAAAGATTATCAAGCAAATCATAATTACGGAAGCATAAATAAATTCCATACTTAAGCATAAATAAGCCAAAAAAAAAAAAGGAACTACCATGACAAAGTTCAGAAATGAGTTTTTTATAAACTAATCTCCTATTAGGTTTTACTTAGGAAGCTTGAGGCGCGCATGGTAACTATTCTATTTTTATTCTAGAACTATTTTTCTACTCCAGACTTTTTTTCTAAAATAGAAATCTGTTTGACAATGTAAATTTATTTTCTATTTCTAGAACAAATTTTTAGTATAGAAATATGTTTAGAACAAAAATGAAAAGTATAAAATTTCTACTTTTTTTTTTCTAGAATAAAAATGAAAAATAAAAACTATTCTTATCGTTCATTTTCACTACTAGTAGAATGCCTCCTCACCATTGCCCACTATTCGCTGCTATTGCAATCTGCCACCAGTTGCCAACCACCACCGGTGGTTACTAGCCGCCAGTCACAACAATCAATCATGGCCGATCACTGATCGTCGCCCGCTGCCGGTCGTCGCCTATTGCCAGTAATTGCCTGCCAACCATTGTTAGTCACTGGCCACCACCTACCACCATCCATCATCGCTTGGGAGGGAAATTTTTTGTGTTATTATCAAATGGATTTTTGTTTTGAGAATAGAAATTTTGTATTGCTATTAAATGCGTATTTTGGCTTAAAAACTCATCTAAAAATATAAATAGAAAAATCTATTTTTATTCTAGAAATCAATTTCTCATCAGAATAGTTATCATTTACACCATTGACTTCCGCTTCATCTAAATGATCATTTAAATTAATTTTTAGTATAGAAAAGTGAAAAATCTTTACAAACCGTAATTCATATGCATATCATTTGTATGCCGTTTTCAGATATATTAGCCGGAAATTGCATTTCGCAAGGAAATTTCCATACGTACCTCGAATTGTGTGTTAAATGGTAAACATTAAAAATTTGAAAAGAATGTGAACATGGAAATGATACAATATTAAGCATTATAATAGATGCCAAAAAAGTCATTATAGTGCGAAAAATATGTTTTAATAGTATTTATCATCTTTTCCAAGTCAATTTTTTGGTTGGCAATCTGTATGGAAATTATACTTTTTGAGCATTTAAGCATGGCTGAATGTAGGATTCCTACGTAAAGCCATTGAAATAAATAGAGAAATGGTCGCCGAAATTTCTAGGTTTCGAACTGTTGGGAAAAAGAAAATAATATTTGCGGAGAATGCTCAGATAATTTTTCCCACTACTATTTCTGTGAAAATTAAATAGGATATTCAATGAAAGCAGTAAATATGAATAATAAATAACACCAGAATTTTTAAAAGGGAAAAACCACGGGACCGTAGTCCACTTCAAACTTCCACTATGATAAATAATGGGATACAACTTCACCCAAAGGTGGATCTCTCGCTGTCTTCAATTTGTGGATCTGAATCTCTCACAAATTGGATAACTCTCAAAGATAACTCTCTTTCTTAGAAGAGGAAAACTGTTTCTTCCGCTATGCTGCTATGATATTCTTGCTCTGTGTGTCACTTCTTCTCCGTTGAGGAGGACCCTATTTATAGGAGCAAATGCAATCCCAATTGGAATTGTACGATATAAAAAAAAAAAAATCATGTAGATATATCCCCTAATCTCTCGTGATTTTGTAGATCTGAGAATATCACTTTTTCCAATCTCCCTTGATTTTCTGGATGTGGAATATCACGTTGATATATCTCCCAACCTCTTTTGATATCTTGTTTTTCTTTTTCTCATTTTTTTTCTTTTTACTTTTACACACTCACTACTAAATATATATTCTACTACAGATATACATAATTGCGTTGGCCTCTCCAATTGGGAGTGACCTACTCAACACGAACTATGTAACATAATGCTTTGTTGCATATATTCAGCCTAAGATGACAAAAAAAAAAAATCATGCCAAAGACATCATACAATGGCCAGATCTAATGGTATAGGAATCTCTCTATATAAGAGATAGGAAGAAAGCCTAATAATGAAAAGTGGACCATGAAAGATTATTTTGAAATTACTTCATAATTTCATTCCGAGCGAACAAAATTAAAAGATGAAAGATTGCTAAAATTACAATGTGAAAGGGACAATAAGCAAGAAAAATCATTTTAACAGCTTTAAGTAAGCTGTCAGACAAAACTTTTCTTGCAATCCATGGTGGCATGTGCTACCCATTGTGTCCAAAACTTCATAACCTGGGTTGAGGCTGATAGCAGTTCCCTCCAATACAGCAAAGCTGGAAGAAGTAAATTATACAAGGAATAGGCACAGTTGTTCATCTTAACAACACAAGTAGACAAAAGAAGCATAGTCCCACAACAGTCCAACCGTGCAGGAAACTAAACTGAGGTTCCCACCACCATGGACAGATTACCTTCTAATAACAAGAGAAAAGTGTTAAGGCATTTGAAACTTAAGCTTGTACAGCCAAGTATTTCAAAATTTTATGTGCATGACAGAAAAAATATCCCATCGCTCTAAGTACTACTTAGTCGTCAATGCCCAACAGTAAAATCTTTGATTAGCTATCATGATCTTCACAAAAATTATTCAACACCAGATTTTCGGACTGCTCTGGCATCTGATTTGTTAAACATATGCACCAACACTAAAACATTTAGGGTGCGCATGGTAACGCTTCTTGGCCGGGGAACAGTTTCTTTTCAAAAATAGTTCTTTTCTATTTCTACTCCGAGGAACAATTTCTAAGTAAAATAAGGTGTTTAATAACGACACAAAATTTCAATTCTTGAAATAGAAAAAGAATAAAAATGCATTTGGTATGATTTTTTATTTTTTGTATTTATTTATTTTTTATTTTTTTCTCACGGACTGCCAACCACCGCCCGTCGCCCGTTGCCATTGCCCGTCGGTCGGTGGTCCTACGGCAGCGGGCAACGGCGACAGGCAGGGAGCGGCGGTTGGCGGGCGACAGCGACAATGACGAACGGCGGTCGGCGGTGGCAACGGCGATCGGTGGCAATCATCGGCAATAGGGGTGGCCGATGGACTGTGGGCGGCAGTGACAACGATCAGACGACGACAGCGACGATGGTCGCCGCCGGTGGGGTAGTGATTGGCGACGGTCGACGGTTGGCCAACAGTGGCCACGGCCGACCAGAGGTGGCCAACGGTTGGCAAGCGGCCACCCAAAGCCACAACAAGCAAGAAAAACAAAAGAAAAAATGAAAAAAAAAAAATTGACTTATTTCTATAAATTGTTCCCGGAAACAAGAAGCTACTTTTTTTTTTTTCTTATTTCTATTCCAAATATGTTCTCGGGAACAAAAGTTTCACCAAACAGATTTCTGTTCTTTTTTTGTTCCAAGAAACAAAAGAATAGAAATTGGGAGAAACAGAAATGTTACTATGCAAGCCCTTAGATGACAAGATAAGCAACTCGTTGCGAACGAAAGGATCATTCGGGAAAAAAACGTGTTCTCGGCTTTTAGAGCATCAAGTACCTTCAATGATTGACCTCCTTTACAACTCAGAATATGATTGTGACCGCTTCCTCATCTGAAGTAGGTGGAAGAAGGCAGCAAATATTGTAAATTGCACATCGCCAGAAATAAAGAAGGTGCAAGGAATTGAAGAGGGAAGTAATATTTATTGCTGTTTTAATAGGGAAATGGTAATGCTAATCATACCCAAGAGTTGTTTTGCGGATTCCCCTAGCAACAGCATTTTGGAGAACAGAAAGACGGAGGTGAATATGACATTGAATCAAATCGATCTCTCCAAGTGGAAAACCAGAATTTCTCACCTGTTAAAGCTTTTGTGACAGCTTCCTTGTCTGCAGTTGGTGGAAGAAGCCAAATATTGTAAATCGTACATCCACATCAATTAAGAAGGTTCAACAAACTAATATTTTGAGAGGAAAGCAATAGTTATTCTTGTTTTCATTGTAAAAAGGTAAAGCAAATCATACCCAAGAGTAGCAAAGTCCTTGGCTAGTGCGACAAAATCACGATTTACAAGAGATCAGGTTCAGTAAATGCATCACGTAATTCCTATTCAAAATCACCCGTCATAGCAAAACCTGGTCGAGAAACATATTAAACTCCACTCAGTCAATTGAAAACTTGCAATGCAACATGAACCTTTCAAGATCGACCTACATGTTTCATATTCAAAAGCGATTGTTGCACAATTCAGTGACAAGCATAATGATTATCTCCTCCGACTCTAATGACGTGCGAGAAGCAGTCAATCCGAGGCATAAATGTTAGATAGCAATAAACAACACAACGCAAGTGATGCACGATGATGCCACTGCAAACAAAGCCATGAAGTTACTCATGAGAAATTTACCCCGGTATTTGTAAAAGTATGACTCTTGTGAATAATATAGTAACTACTTGCTCTCTTATATCTCCTATTCCACCATCTTGTGTTTGTGAATAGACCTACTCCACCAGAAGTTTTTTACAGTAGCCTATGTACATTTCATTTTTAAACCAGAGTGATACATGCAAAAGAATATTTGTTGACATTACGCATTATCTAAGGCATATACCTAGTAGATTTCCAGGGTGGGGATCAGCATGATAGAAGTCATATTCCAGAAGTTTATTGAATTAGCATTGAACTCCAACTTGTTGATAACATCGAAATATCCCCTTTGGTACCGAGCCCAAGACCTCAAGTAACGTAAATCACTCATCATGAGACAACATCAACATTATTGTAGATAAAGAAGCGACCTCAACAAAGTAGAGATCCTTGACTTCAGATAACTTTGTCCCTGCAACAGTCAAAGGATGCAAGCAAAAGCATAAAAACCATAGAAGAAGACCAGCAGCGTACAAATGGAAAGATCTTATTAAGGAGTTCTACAAGTACAAGCAATTTCAGTGATCGTCAATATCCCAATTTGGTGATCAATAAATAAAAAAGAATGTGAAATTTTTGCTCTTACATTCACCTATGACACAGTTTTTGCAATTACGGAGGGAGATTTACATGTAACATTATTTGTCTCTCCCTCCAGAAACTTCACTCTCCATCAGATTAGTAGAGACCAACAATAAACACAATGACCTGAGAGATGATATTCCTGGAATATCCAGGTTGCATTAAATTACATATTTTAGTACATCCCTCGGTAACAGGTGAGCAAATTAGCAACACGTATGGGGGTAACATGATCGGCGGCACGAATACGAGGAAGTGACATAGATTACTTACCAGCGATACAAACCGAAGTTTTAAGGGTGCAACAAGTCATCATCACCACAAAAGAAGTAAATTTTAGCCCTACATTTGTACCTCATTTTAAAACTATAAAGTGCCTTGTCTCATCTATAAAATATTGGAAATTTCCTATAATATGGGCTTACATTAATTAATTAATTTTCTATTTTAAATAATCAAGTTAATGGATATTCCAATATTTGTTGAACCGTATAGTGATCTTATTGAATTGGGTATTGGCATCTATTGATAATAGACATAGTTGAACAACAAAATATAGGCAATTGTATTTAACTGAAACCCGTAATAGGAGGGGCCTAATTGACAAGCTGTTGATTAGAGTTTGCTAGGTCCCCTCTCTAGCCTATAAAAGAGTAGGCTATGCCTATCGGTTGTTTAATCTCATTGAAAACTGTTATACTGAAATATGTCATAGAGAGGAAAATCTGGTATTCCAATAGATCTCTGATTATCAAAGTGATATATTTTTCTTCAAGAGAAGCAATGCCTTAAATAGGTACGCTTTAATTCCGTTGTGCTTATTAATCTCGATGTTTTACAATCATATATGGATCTGATTCTTCTTGATTGATTAGCTATTTATGTCAATAATTTTCTACATGTGGTATCAAAGCCGAATATATGATTGTAAAACCCAAAAAAAAAAAAAAAAAATTATGAACAAATTCGATTTTTTTTTCTTTTTGAGTCGAATATGGATGTTATTTTTTCGTGTGTTGCTCAATTGATCCCTAAACCATAGGGCTTTTGTTCTACATGTCGAGATCTTTTCAACCATATATAATTTGTATAATTTCATTGAGAATTGAGTGAGAATTTATACATGAAAAAGTTTTAGCATCCTTTTGTTGTATTAAAGTAAGTTTTTAGGGCTTAAATTTAAGAAATCCGAAATTCAGCCATGGGAGGTTTAGATCCGAAACTTTGAAGCTTGAATATGAAGATTTTCTTGTTTGTTCTAGGGTTTATACATGAAAAACTTATAGAATTTTTAAATTACTTGCAATTAATTGATGTTCGTTGTAAATTGCTGATGGGTATTGTTATTTATATGTTTTAGCATTCTTTTGTTGTATTAAAGTAAGTTTTTAGGGCTTAAATTTAAGAAATCCGAAATTCAGCCATGGGAGGTTTAGATTCGAAACTTTAAAGCTTGAATATGAAGATTTTCTTGTTGGTTCTTTGTTTAATTCATTCTAGTCAATTATATTGATGTTATACGCAAGTCCCATGGAGAAATTCATCAAAAATCAAGTTCATTTGTGTTTTTGGAGCTTCGGGTCGAAACCGGATCGTGTGACTTATTCATCATCTATGCTAGTTCTCCCAAGAAATATACACTTCTTTGCCCTTAACTCAAGCTTATCATCATTCACATGAGCATACCCCATACATCTAAATACTTGTAATCCGAAGTAATCAACAAGTTTCTGCGATCATACTTTCTTAAGAGTCTTTCACTCTATAGCAAATGATAAAGATCGATTAAACAAGTAACATGCCTTATTTACTAATTTGACCCATAACTCCTTGTCCAATCTTATAAGTGAAAGCAAGTACTAAGCCCACTCAAGTAAAGTTTTGTTCTTACGTTCTACAACACCATTCTACTATGGTGTCACAAGTATTATGTGGTGTCTCACAATCCATTCTTTCTGGAAAAATTTAGTAATATTTTTGTTACAAAACTCCATGCCGCTATCGATTCTCAACAACTTGATTTTATTTTATTTTTGGCTATTGCCTTAAATTTCTTAAATGGATTGAGCACATCAAATTTGTGCTTCCTAAAGTGTACTCATAAATCTTCAAAATAGTTAGTCGATAAACGTCAACATATTTCAAGTACCTCCTTTCAAAGGAACTAGAAATGAGCCTCATATATCAAAATGAATGTATTCAACCGGCTGCTTGGTCGAATAATAATTGTACTATATTTAATCTTGCGCTACTTCCCAAAGATGCAATATGCATGTAAGTCTAGCTTTTTTTGTTTTCTAACCCTTTAACAACTTGCTCTCACTTAGCATCGTCACATTTACTTCACACCCTTGCCTTAACCGCGTATGCAATAATTGAGTCATGTTGAAGTTTGACTTTCTTGGTGTAACTGTAGTAGCTCTTGTCATAATCTCTCCTAGTAAATGGTAGAGAGTGTTCACCTTCTTCCCTTTCATCACTGTCATGGTACCTCAAGAGATTTTCAACACTCCACCTTTAGTAATGTACTTACACCTAATAACATTGAGTGTCCCAAGAGAGGTCAGATTCTTTTTGAAGTCCGATACATGCCTCATGTCTATCAATGTATGCACTACCCTATCATGCATCCGAATCCAAACTGTCCTTATTCCCATAACCTTACAAGCTACGTAATTTCCCATAAAAAATTTACCACCATCTACAGTCTAGTAAGTAGTGAACTAGTTCCTATGAGGTGTCACATAATAAGAACACTCCAAATCTAGCACCCATTTGTCTCCTAACAAGCCATTAGTTACACACAAGACAACCTCTGCATCATAAGTGCTCTTCTTGGCAACATTTGTCACATTACTTGCGGCATTCTACCTATCATCTCTATTTCTATAGCATGACTTTGACTTGCTTTTATCTTTACTGCTACTAGACTCTCAATGTTGGTTTCTACCTCAAATCACTAGTTCTTATGCTACATCTGTGCTAGACTGTCATCTCAAACCTTTCTCAATCCCTCCTTAGAAAACAAAGTGGATTTTACATGTTCAGAGGTAATCATAGTATGCCTTTGTATTAGTGAATCGATAAAGTACTCCTATGACTCTAATAAGGAAGCTAACAACATTATGCAATGTTCTTCATTATCAATGATCTTACTGGCATTCTTTAAATCTATCATAAGTTGAATAGACTCATCTAGATGGGATTTGATAGACATACCTATCGCAACCCGATCTCGCCACCCTTAAATCAAGGGGGAAATGTCGAGTTTATGGGTACTTGATTACAAGATCACAAGCTCTCCCAAGCCCACGCGACGAGTTTATTTATGCGATCTAGTTGTTTATGATAACCTAAAAATAGACGAGAGTCGCCACTAGCCATATTTTTGGGGTTGGCTAGAAAACCTAATCGAGGGCCTACGCAACCAAATATCTAGGTTCGGGGACTTGGGTTACGCTAATATTACTATTAGCGTCATTTCGGTACCTAAATAGTATGTTGTATTTTCCTAACATATCCATGCGTTTCTTTTACATTTTTTGATATTATTAGTCCTAAACTAGGTGATCATGCATGGTTGGTCACTTTCATTCTATTCTATTTATAGAATAACGAAGAAAGGAAAACAATCAATGAAATTGAAATTGCAAGACAGCAAGTAAACAATCGAGGAAAGCAGTAAATTCATCATGCAATCCTAAAAATATAAAAAAGAACACAACAAAAAAAATGAAAGAAAAAGAGAAAACCCGCAACTCGTCGGGTTTTATATAACAAATGGAACCCGAGACATATGTTAGGAAAAATAATAATACATGATAATGGTCGGAATGGACATCGACCTCCACCATCTTCACGCCTTCTCCATCTTCAGGATCATAATCTAAACCTAATCTAAGAAATTTATAACTAGGTGCATACTATGGAAACAAACAAGTATACACATCGAAACAACCAAAAATAAGACATCATGTCAAGATCAATTGTCTAAAAGAAGTACAATGCAAAAGTCAAATTTAGGGTGATATCCCAAGGTCTTGAATCACACCTAAGTCATTCATCTAACAATCACATGCAAAGCATATAAAATGACAAGCATTCAAACTATATGCCTTCGGTTCTCAATTAATCAAACAAATGAGTAAGCTGACGAAGAATCACTTATTCAAACATATGCATCATTGAGTATGTTCATGCAACATGTATATTCATGAAAAACAAGGCAGTCGGTATGCAATTCATGTGATACCCAAAACCCGCAACTTCGGGAGATTATGCCAAATCATAGAGAAATGCTAAACAACCTTGATGCAAAGTATTTTTTTCACAAATGTATTGTATGAACTACTAAAATTTTGAATAAGTTCAAAATCATGTCAAGAAATCAAGATTTCAAAACATTTTGTAACTTCGGGATGATTGGTAAAAACACCACATCATGTCTTTATTTCTACAAATTTCTGCCAATGAAGTTAAGTATATCCCAAACAAATCTCATAGAGACACTATCATCTTATCAACACATGAATTCACAAAAATCAATTAATAGACATAAGTTATTCAGCGAAGTCAGCATCACAGAAGTATACATGTTTGCTTCTGAGTATATTCAACCAATCTACTGAATCTTATTTGATCCACAAATTACACACATCATGGATTACAAAATAACAGACAACATTCAAGAAGGCCTTGACCTCTAATTGTTAAGATATGAATTTCTAAAAAAATCAAGAAACGGCCATTAGATATTTGGGTCGTTTGGGTGTTGAACAAAATAGAAAAAAGTGTTTTGTTAAAAATTTTTACAAAAAAAGCGTTTAGTAAATTTGTTGGGAATAAAAAATGAAAGAAAACACGTTTGGTAATTTGTATTCTTTTATTTATTTTAGTTTTTAATATTTTTATTTTCTTTTTTCTTTTCTTTTTTTGGCCGGGGGCCCTGCGACGTGACCCGAAACGAGGCGCCTCGCCATCCGCAGCCAGGCCGCCCGGCCGCAGACCCCTGCTTGGCCCGGCGCTCGTAACCCAAAGGAGCGCCGTCTGGTCCTACGCAGGCTTCGCTGACCGGCCAAAGCCCGACCCTCTTTGGCGTCGTGGTAGACCAAGAAGAAAAAAGAAAAAGAGAGGAGAGAGAAAATGTGTTTCTTTTTTTTGTTTCAGAAATAAGAAACAAGTTTTTCTTGTTTCTTATTTCTGTTCCAAAAGTGTTCCAGGGAACAAAAAAATAGATTTGGAACAAAAACGCAAACAAATGCGTTTCTGTTCTTTTTTTGTTCCCTGGAACAAAAAAAACACAAAAATTGTTTAAAAACATAAAAAAGAAGTATTACCATGCAGGCCCTTAGTAACAACAAATTTGCAAACAGGACATTGCATGATGATAGTATGTTTGTGTCTATCTAATGATGTGAAATTTTCACAAAAATTTTACGTCATACAAAATATATAAACAACTACAATTTTTGTGAAGAAACTTACTCTTAAACTCGATCCTATGATTTTATGAAAAACGTGAAGATTGGTTTGAGATCCTATTTTTTTGCAAATAAGTACATGAATGACCTACTGATGCTCGACCTATATGAATGACATGCAAAAATCATGAAATTGTTATGTCACAGATTCATGTGTTCCAAGCATTCTTTGTGAAGGCACCAACTTAAAAAAATGCTCATCAGTCAGTTAGAACAAAGTACTAAAACAAGACATGTATCATTTACTAATCTAATTTTGATTTCGCAAGAATCTTCAAACATAGCAAATGAAGGGCAAATATAACAAACAAGATGTCTATGGAAAGCTCGTGAAATTGAGATCATCTGCAAGCTCGATTGAAGATGTTAAGAAAAATCAGTCATCTAAATTTCCAGAATTAAATACTGATGTTGTGACAATCATTTGACTAGGCAAACGACAACCAAATCATGCACATATTATGTCAATTTAAAGCTTGGGATGTCTATTACAATTATCTAGAAGTCGACAAATTAGTTCATTAACAAGCTTAATAAAAAACTTTCCTCTAAGAGACCAGGTTAGTAATCAAAATGGCAGCAAAGGCTAAAAAACAATCATGCTTGATCCTATCTATATGACATAAGAAAACTCCACAATATTTTGTACATTTAGGTCTGAATGTTAGGATCAAATCACATGAAGACACTCTAACCAAAATCTACATGTAGAAAATCACACGAAAATAATAAACCGAACAGGTCGTTCTAGTAATCGACATTACAGCAACATCAACAAATTATAGCAGAACTTCAAGCATGCAATTGATAGGGAAAACAGAAGTCGGTTGGTGCAATCCTTGTATCGTTGAAAAGCCCATGAAGTATACTACAACTTTCATGAAGACTTTGAACACAAAAAACCACATGTATAAGCTGATATCAAGCCATTTCTCATATCAGTCATCCAGTTAACAAAAAAATAAACAGTTGACAGATTTTGGACTAGACTTTGGACATGCAAAATTCATATCAAATGAGGTCTGCTCAAGGAATTCTATAGCTCATTGGAAAGATATTCGAACCGTTTTCAACCTTCATGAAGACTTCGAACACAGAAAACCACAGCAACCAGCTCATATCAAGTCATTTGCACAGAAGGTAATCCGAAACAGAGAACAAACACAGTGACTTTGGCAGAGATTTATCATATCAAATGAAACTCAAATGACGTAGGCCATGCATCCTTTCGAAACTTGAAATGTCCTTTATGAATTTCTATAATATATCGAAAGCAATTGGACACATATACTATCTCATTTCAAGACTAACAGCAACTAGCCACAGAAAAGACGGCATTTCCCTAATCAAATCAACTCCAAAAATTCTAAAAAATCTGTATGTTGTAACCAAAGCCATTTCATAAAGCATCGATCTATGATCTAAACCCCACTCCACCAGAAGTCAGTTCCCCACCAAGCATGACTAACTTATTGTTTGCACCAGCAACATCATATCAAAACAACTAGCTTTCTGCGTTACTTGAATCCTCACCATACGAAAGCACAATCCAAGAGAAGGACAAACAGGAAAAGCTATTTTCGTTGACAAGTGAAACAAACCATTCAGACGAACTCTTGGAGAATATTGTGGAATCTATCAAGCAGAAGAAGGATGCCATCGTAGAAAGCAACCAAGTCATTGACCTTAATACAACACGACAGCAGAAGACACCCAAGCGAAAAAGGACAAACTGAAGGTGATTGTAGAAAAGCTGAAGAGAACTACAAAACCTTAGATGAATTAGCGAATGATCATCTCTAGAGACTTCCGCCTTTCAACACAGTGGATCTACTTTTCGGTCTCGCTTCGGAAAGATGCCAAGCGATAGATGACGAACGGAAGAGACTAAATCGAGCTTCGCCGCCGCAGGAGTCACCGGAGAAACAGAACAAGGAAACGATCGAAAGCCATCGCCGCCGCTTCGGATCCCTATCCTCAGAGCCGAGTCGATACCTTCGATCTCAACGCGAATCCAGCCCCACACCTCGAGCTCTTCGACCGGCAGATGCTTCGTCTTCTAGGGTTCGAGGAGGTGCAGAGGAGGAGGTTGACATCCAGAGGAAAAGAGAGAGATCCCGATGTAGAGAGAGAGTGAGAGAGGGAGAGAGAGTGCAAAAGAGAGAGAAAGTCGATCTTCCGAATGGCCTCCTCCTCAGAGAGAGTTTGATCCCCCCCTTTAAGCGAAGGCCCCTCCGTTTCCTTTTTATTTTCGTTTTCTTTATTATTTATTTATTTATTTATTTTTATGTTTTCATTCATTCATTCATTTTTTATTTTTTTTTGCTTTTTATCTTTTATATTTTTGCAAAACGGATGTTTAAAATGTTGATAAAAATTTGGGTGTCAACAATACCTTCAATGAATTAAAATTGAAATACACTCTTCAATATATATAATGATTGTCTTCAATATATATAATGATTGTTTAAACCCTTCGTTACATAGAGTGCCTGAAGTTTGGCCCACGATGCTGCAACATCCTTCTCTTCAACCACCTCTATCAATACCTCATACGATAAGTTTAACGGGATTATATCCCTTCTTCATTAGCATGTCATTTTCAGCATCTTTTATTGTTTTAGGCACCTTAGTCTTGTCCTCTAATGCTTCGGCCAAACCTTGAGTTGTTTATAGCGCCTCCATCTTAACGTTTCACAACTCAAAGTTGTTCCTTCCGTTAAAATTCTCAATTCCTACTATCTCTCCAAACGTAACTACAACAACAAAATTTTCAGATAATAATCAAACAAACAAAAACTCCAAATTAAAAACCAAAAAATCTAATCCTAAGCTCCGATGCCAATTTTTGTTAAAAAAAAATTAACGTGTACGCTAAGAGAATTTTGCAATTAAATCAATATGAAATCATCAAAGAAATAAAAGATAAACAATAAAGGATCTAGAGATTTAAGTAGTTTAGTCCGAGTTTTGGTACCTACTCCAAGAGAAAAGCAAGTCGCAAATAATCTACTATAATAAGAGAATCAAAGTTACAATTACTCACACTTTCGAGTGTTTCCCACACCTTAATTACACCTAAGCCCAAAATATTTTGGATTTCAAAGGAAGCTAGGAGGAACAACTTCATCTGGTTGAGTTTTACAATAACAACTATCAATAGAGTATCAAGATGGTGCCATTTGAAGCATTATATGGCAAGGCTTACAAAATACTTGTCTGTTGGGACAAAGTTGACGAATGCAAGATTACGGGTCCCGAGTTAGTTTAACAATTAATGGACGCCATCAAGATCATTCGAGAAAGGCTTAAGACAGCTCAAAGCCATCAGAAAAATTATGCAAATAAACAACATATGCCTTTTGAATTTCAAGTGGGTGAGTATGTATTTCTCAAAGTATCACCGATGCGAGGCACCTCGCGCTTTAGCAAGAAAGGGAAGCTAAGCCCGAGATACGTTAGCCCCTTTGAGATTTTGGAGCGGATTGGAACTTTGGGCTATCATCTCCCATTACCACCGAGACTTGCTCAAGTACATGACATTTTTTACGTGTTGATGCTGAGAAAGTATAAACCTAATCCGACCCATGTGCTAAATTTCAAGGAAATAGACGTGGACGACATGGTGTAATACGTGGAGAAACCAATTCGGATAATAAATCGAAAGAAGTAAATGCTGTGCAACAAGACGATTTCCTTAGTCAAAGTAGTCTAACAACACCATGGAACGAATGAAGTCACGTGGGAAAGCGAAGAGATGATGAAGCGTTGACACTCCCATCTTTTTAAGGAAGTGCTATAATATTTCAAATTTCGAGGATGAAATTTTTTTAAGAGAGCAAAAGTTGTGATATCTCGAAATTTGGCTATGTTCAAAATATATGAAATGGTTATTTCATCAATGCACTAATAGTCAATTTACTCTAAACTAATCACTTATGAGTTAACTAATCTATTGGGCAAGATCATAAAGAGGTAAAACGCAAAAGACCAGAGAATTCAGTCAGGATCGACTACTCGACCATAAGGATTGACAATGTTCAATACTACGTTATTACAAGTCAATTAATAAACGGATATAAATCAATTCGACGGAAGTACATAGATGGTTCGTGGGTGATTCCATATGATTACTATACTCGTGTCAAACGATGATAAACCGATTTTCTATTGATCTTATACTCATGGTACATAATTGAACTCTCGCGATTACATGACTACTAAAAGTCGTCCAAGATTCGAAGAGGCACAAGTGTGGATTGAAAATTATCGAGCACGTGTCAACCACACAAGAACCCTTAAAAACCACCCGATAGTTTAGGTCGTGTTAAAGTTGCATTCCATTGATTTTTAACCACGAAATTTAATTCAATTTTAGGTATCGAACTTTCGATGATTTCAAGACTAATTTATTGACCGTCGTCTCATTGTTTGTCGAATTATCGACAAATTCAAAATTTTTCGGAGAAAGAATTATAAGACGGAATTTAAAAATAGGAAAGGAAACTGGACCAAGTGGCAAAGTTGTGAATTGTTGGCCAAAATCTTGACTTTAAAGGGAAAAAAACAAGACATCCCTCCCCCATTTTCCATCATCCTCTTCTCCCCTTCTTCTCTCCCCATTTTTGTTTCCTTCACCTTTCTTTTTCTTACCTCTAGCCTACACAACCATCATCATCCGCCCGTCCACCACCCTCCACACCACCGTCCACCACCACCTCCATCACCGCCATCCCTCACTACCACCAAACCACCTTTTCCACCGCTGAGCTCTCAAGTTCGTCGTAGCCTATGCCGCTGCTACTCAAGCCATCCCTGCATTCCTCACACCGTCTGCCCAAGCCGCCACCGTCGAGCACCATTGCCCAAGCCAAGCCTTGTCGAACCACCACCACCATCTCCACTGAGTAGCACTACCTCAAGCAAGCTCAAGCCGTGAGTTTAAGCCGACGCCATTGCCGGCGTCAAGCCTCCATTCGAGCCGCAAGTATTAGGTCCTCGACATCATCACGCCATCGTTGCCGAGAGTCCATCGTAGTCAAAAAACCCGTAAATTAACTCATAATCCTTGATTAGGTAATTAATTACGTTTAGAGGATATGTTAGTTTAAGGAGAATGGCGGTTAGTGTTAGTAAATTTTTGTTTAGCCATAATTGTGATTAAGGACGGTTATGCCATTAGTCTAAGTGATTATGGTTAGTGTTTATTAATCGTGATTTATTTGATTAGTCGTAATTTATTTAATTAATCATAATTATTTTAATTAATGATGATTAAAATTTTAATTAATAATAGTTAGCTTAATTAATCAATTTTAGTCTAATAAATCGCTATTGGCTTAATTAATCACATTTAGCATAATTGATTGTAATTAAATTAATTAATCGTGATTAGTATAGATTAATGACATATTAGCCGTTAAGTAGAATTTTTTACTCATTATTTTCGATGATTTTATGCATAATTTCGATTGTCGGAGCTTGTAATGCCATACCATTATTTGCCCAAAATATGAATTTTATATGTTATTTTCAAATAAGGTTTTATTAATAAGAAAATGGCAAAATTTGAGGTGTCGTATTTGGACACCATGTTTTACATGTTAAATGGGGCAATGGGATTTTAAAATGAAAATGTACAAAATTTGGCAGCTTGATTTTAAGTAAGTGATCACGTGTGATTATTTTACTGGAATTTTAAAAGTAAAAATTCTCGAGATTTGTTATTTGAGCATGTACCACGTCTGCATTGGCTAAGTTAGAAGATAAAAATTTGCTTAAGTAGTTGAGTGCTCGTGTGGTCACATAATAGCCCCGATGCGTATGATTGCACGGGGTAATGGTTCTATCTTGATGCGTATGAATATGCGAGACGATGCTCGAATTTTATCAGATTCCTAGCAAGGGTCCGGATACTGAGTCGCAGTTAAAGTCGGACCGATGCTTCTAATGGAATGTCATCCTAATGTATATGAGTACACGAGACAATGCCATACCCGATGGGGCAACATGCTGGAAGACCATTTACCTTTGTGTTGGCCATGACCCGAGGGGTCGTAATAATTGGAACACGTGTGATGGCAATGCGCATGAAATTTATAAAATGTGTTCTAATTATTGTTTATGCTTGTTGCATTGATATTTCCATATGCGATATACTAATGTGTAGGGGTATACCAAGACGAGGTAAGTTCATGTATCATACATGTTTAAGCTACCTTCGGGACGAATTAGCGTCCTAATTGAGGTTTAGGACGTTGACTTGCTAAGATTTATATCTCACCCCATTGTTGATAATTATTTTCAAACCGTAGTGATGGAGCGTCCTAATCATTTCGAAATCGCTATGTCTTCTGAGTGGAATGTGACGGAGTTTGCCATCAAAGGGACACCACTACCTTCTGGGTTCAGGAGGGCCTAGATCACTTGGTTCCCCACCGTTTCGTGGCTTGGTTCATCAAGTTTGACGGGGATCTCCTCAATCCTTTCCCAAGGATCGATGGCCTGTCGTAGTGGGCCAATGCCAATGTAGGAATAACTTTCTTTTCTTCTTTTTTTATGTCTCTCGTGTTAGAGGAGTAGGCTAACCCTAACTTGTCTAATCATTTTTGTACCATGGTCGCTTAGGAGTTGCCTTTTGGATTAGGCCTATAAATGCTTGTTGACACCTAATTTAAATTTAGGAATTAGAAATAGAGGATAATCTTTTATTAGAGGGAAATTTTGAAACAAAATTTTGAAATTCAAAAAGTAAACGGCTGTGTGATCTTGGAGCCACTTTGTTGTTGAGAAGTTGAGGGAAAATCTCTACCGGCGGAAACAAATTCGAGTCTTCCCTTTATAAATAGAAAAGTTCGAGACGTGGAAGATGGGGGGCTCCTTATTTTTACTTTCGTAGGAGGGCAGCTTCTCTTCATTTGAAAGTCCAAAAAAAGTGAAAGAAGGGAAGAGAGAGAGCGGAACCGTCCGTGCAGTCTTCTTGAGAGAGAGGGAGAGGGTCTGATTTTCTTTCCTTCTGCAAAAGAAGTGCTGCAGAAAGCAAAAAGAAAAAAAAAGCTGCAAAGGAGAAAAGTCAAGGTCAGTTACGTCAGAGGCAGAAAAAGTGAAAAGGGGGCAGAGAGTGGACGTGCAGCAGAACAAAAAAAAAATAAAGAAAAAGAGAAAAGGGGACTATTCATCATCTCCTTCGTGGAAGCCATCCGACACCGCCCTTTGTTCACTGCTGCCCAGATCGTGTTCCTGCGCTGCCGGTCTCTCCGCGCGTCCGCCTCCGGCAGCCACCTTCGCGCTCGCACCTGCACTTCCGTCGCCGACGCTTCGCGGCCTCCCGATCCGCAACACAAGCACACCATAGCCCGCAGCCGCTCGCGCCAGACGCCAGCACCACCGCCCAGAACCCGAGCAGCCGCCTAGCGCCACCGATCAGCCGCTGCTTCACTCCGCACGAAGCCGTGACCCGCCGAGCCTGCGACTCTCCGCACCACCGCCGAATCGCCGCTCCGACCCGTAGGACCCAGCAACGCCGGAGCCGCTCGTAGATCCGCCCGAGTGACGAATCGAGCCTCCCTGTTCGCGAAGCCACCGGTGCCCGATGCCTCTGCAACGTTCTCCACCCGCGACGCCTTTGCCCCGACGCCACGACCCGTCTGCCCTCGCGGTTTCCCAATCGTCCGCCGGTCTGCTCGCCACCGCACCACCCTTGCCGGAGCTCCGCCGGTGACCCCCCTTGCCGCCGACGAAACGTGCTGCCCCCTATTTCCCTTAGGTTGTTCATTTTCTTTTATTATTTATTATTTATTTTATTTTATTTTATTTTACTTTTAGTTAGTTTTATTATTAGTTTTTAAGTTGAATATTGTGAGGTAACTTTTAGGTTATAATTCCTATAGGCATTATCCATAGGAATTGTCCCTAAAATTACTATAGTTATTAATTTGATCCGAGAGACATCGGGTCACTTTTTTAATTATACTAATTTTGAGTTTGTTTTGGTAGAATTTCAATTGTTAAATCACAATAATTATTTAATTTGGTCCGTAAGACTTCGGACCAAATTTTTAATTATTTTGATTCCCTCGTTGTGATTTATAGAGTTAAAATAATTGTTAACTTAATCCGTGAGACAACGGATTATCTTTTCAATTATTTTAACTCTTATCTTAGTTTTTTATGTAAAAATAATTGCTTGCTTAAAAAATGAAAAATTAAAAAAAAAATAGTGAAAAGTTAAAAATTTTCATGAGCATATAGGTCATATAGGACATGTAGGTTTAGATTAACCTTTATGATTATTTTTAGGATTTCATCCTTAGTAAGTTTGCATGTTTTCATAATATAAAAAGATAAAAAAAAAGTAAAAAGAATAATGATTTTCTAAGACAAATGAGGTTTAAATCAAATTAATCCCGAATTTGAATTAGGAAATTATTCCATTTTGAATAGCTTAATTAGTTTGTTTAATTTCAATAAAGAATACTAGGTGCATATTAACTAGTTTGCATAATAGGCCCATTTAATTAGAGTTTGCACATTAGTAAATTAGGATTGCATCATATTATTATGTTTTAGTAATCCCATCGTGTAATTTTTAATTGCATATAATTTTTAAGAAAAAAAAAAACACAAAAGGTCATTTATTTGGTTAATTAATAGGTTATTTCATAATTAATCTCATTTCATATCATCATTGTTTAGTGTAGGTTGCATACATTAAAAAAATCATTAAAAAAAATCACAAAAAGAACATGCATATAAAATTATTATGTCATGCATCCCATGTCATGTAGTATATGCACATTTAGGAATATATAAATTAGATTGCATACATATAGTCCAAATTAGGCCATATAAATTGCATTTCACATATCATTAAAGTAAAATTCATGCATATTAATTTTAGATTAAGATTGCATAATAATAATTTAGGTGTCATGTCATTTAGAAATCATGTTTAGGGCATGCATTTTTATTAGCATTTTTTAAAATGTTTTCTTAGAGAGTGGACTTTAATAAAGTTGTGGTTTATAATTTCTTAGTATTTTGATTTTTTGAATGTTATTTAATTGATTGTGCACCCGCATGACCACCATTTGCATGTTAGTATCTTAGGTTAAAATTAATCAAGACTGTCTGCAAATTTTTTTTTTAAGGTACCGAAAGGGCGTTAGATTGATCTAGCGTAATCATGTCCTCGAATCCATTAAATCTCTGGTTCGTAAAAGGTAAAGTATTATCCCATACTTTACCTGGGTTTTTAATCAGCCCTAATTGGTTAGTGGCGGCTCCGATTTGAAATATAATTGCATGTTTTAGTGGGTCTTTTTCTTAGTATCAAGTCGCGATTAGTAGGACTTGGGAGAGTCCGCACCAAGTCTTCGGACTTAGTAATCCATTAACCTAGTTTTAAGTGATTCCTTCATTGAAAAAAAAATCAGGTCGCGACAATGCTAAACTCCTAGAGTTAAACAATTGATAAATAAAAAGCTATGATTTTGGAAATTGTCTAATGTGATTTGGCTATCCCTACTGTTTGTTGTATGATTGGGTGTTGTTTATGTGAAATGCTTCCTCTTGCATTAAATTGAAAGATAAAAAGAATAGGTTGGTGACAAGTCCTGGGAAGTCGCAATTTAATCGACTGTTGAGAGATGTTTGTGCATTCGAGGTTCGGAGCGTGACACATGTGCCTTCGTATGTAAACAAATCATAACCATTAAGTACAAAGACAGTTTGACAAAGCGTCAATATGCGCATTTGTAAACCATAGCCATCCAACATACAAGTCAATATCGTGCCTCAAATCTAAGGATCTTACACAAGACCAAAGCACGAACAATTAGTCATTGACCATGCTAAAAGCTTCCAACTTACTAATTGTTCTATGCATGTTACATTCAATGAACTTGTTTGAGATAAGTACTTGTGTTCTAACTCGGATATTCCAATACCCAATGACTTGTGACTCATCATCCCCTGAGGTATCCAATACTCAATGGCGAAACTAAAGAACACAATGATCTCGATAGGATCATCAATATCCTCTCAATGATCCATTGATCGAGAATTGTTTATAAATTCAATATAAATGTAAATCTGTCACACATATTCTTGAATCCTTAAGAATAGATTCAGTCTTAACTGATCTTATGGACCCATTCATATAAATGGGATGATGAATGAATATTTCTTCGTCATTAAAAAATCCCCAACATGTAGGCATTACATTGTTGCTCTAGGAAATGTAGTTAACAGTAGCAGCTACTTTATGATGTTATGTTTCAGTGAATGCGTCTTCTCTAACCGCTGTAGACTTTGTTTTTAGCAACGGCTATTGCAGCTTTGAAATCACAGTGCATGAACATCGGCGACGTTGGTGTCATACCCAGCATAATTTCTGCTAAAAAATCCCTCAACCATTCAGCTTGACTACTACCCAACTGAAGAGTGATAAACTTCGAATGGAGTAACTCTAGTATCAATAGTTTGTTGGGCCTTTTCAAGATACTACACCACCATCATAGTTGATTTGTAACCATTAATGATGTCATGATGCTAGCTCTCCTTCGGGTGCATTCTCTCCTCAATAGGAGACTTTTCGGAGCATGTCCGTCTTTGCCACAAGTCATTTCCCCCGGCAAACAAGAAATCGGATTTTTCTCGTATGCGAGGGTTTTTCAATTTGTTTTTCTACCTCGTGATCTAGCATGCATCAACTCTCCGTCCTTGTCCTTACCCTTTAAAGTTGGACTCTACACCATCCCTCGACGAAATTATATACAATTTTTCTAGTCAGTGTCACCTTCTTTGCATATACTCAATAATTGCATAGTTAGATGGTGTTACATATTGTCACCTCTAGACCATGTTATGTAATTATAAACTTATTTTATTTAGTTGTGGCAACTTTTGTACTATATCTTGGCTTGCCGTGGTTTTTTATTAGTTCTAATTGTGTGATGGCCTTCAGTAAAAACTTTATTTGATTAATTTTTCCAACTATGTTTGTTCCTAAAGTTAAGGCTGATTAAGGTTTTCGTGGAGCTCGGCTCGTGTTACAAGGCATAATTGGGCTCATATCTTTGAACCAAAGAAAATGACAAAGCCAAAATGGCGTGGACCAAACCTAACTATAAAGAGCTTATGCATCGCAGTGCCAATTGTACCGACTCGCCCTTTCATATAACTAAATACATCGTCCATTATTAAGATGTTAATATTTGCTCTTTATTCAACTCACTTCCGTTATAGTGTTTGAGCAGACACTCTTACTTTCTCTCAAATCATGATAATATCATTTGATTGGATTATTGAATTATTTATTTTTCTTGAAATCTCTTTCATTTGAATTCCTATACATGAACCACTGTGGTTTACCCCAGTGGCCATCCTTCCAACATGGAAGGGGAAGATGGGAGGTTCGAATCCCCACCTTCTCGGGAAGTTGAGGTGGGAACGAATTAGTTTCAGAAGTGGGTTTCGATTCTCACGCCCTGCAAGGAAGCAGAGCAAAAATCTGAGAGTGAGAGTTAGAGTAGGAGTAATGTAGGACCAATCAAAAAAAAAAATTCCTATACATGTCTTTTTTAAAGAGGTCTACAATTATTATGTGGCATAGGGGTCACTCTTCTACGAATAGCTTGTAATATTGCACGTCTTTCGAGACTAGGATCGTTTGTCTCGGCTTCTCCTTGTTTTAGCTACTTCAACAGTATCTTTTATCGATGGCCTGTGCAAAGTATTAAAGGAATGACAAAAAAGTAAGGGAAAATTCTAAATAAGGACCCAGAGTGGATCAATTTTCTCAAATAAGGACTTGAAATCAACTTTGTGTCAGATAATGACCCGAAGTAAACTCATTGTCTCGAATAAGGACCTGAACTAAATTTTGTGTCAAATAAGGACCCAAAATAATCAACTTAATCTCTATTGAGGACCTTAGCTCACCGGCATACATTTTTCTGGCGATTAAAATAGGGGCAATTTTGTCATAAATTTATGATTGGAAAAAAAGGGAAAATTCTAAATTAATTAAGTTTAGGTTATTCATGTTGACGATTATGTTTCCTTCTTTCTTCTCCCTCGCCGCTCCTTAACAAATCGCTGCCCGATCATCATTGCAACGCGATTCCATCGCTCCTCGCCCTGCTCGATTCTCGTCACTTCTCACCTGCCCCTTGCAAGCATCGGTCTATTGTTCACCACCGTCTCTTCTTTCTATCGGCAGCCTCTTGTAAATTTTGTCAAGACGGCTCCCTGCGCTGGTAAGCTCAGCAGAGTCTCGGAGGTGATGGCCATGGGAATCTACACCGCACAGAACGCTACCTTGGGGCACAGAACGCTCCCTTGGGGCCGTACTGTCCCTCCTCTCTCTCTTCTTTGTTGCGGTCCCACTCCCGGTTCTTGCTCAGGGGTCGCCGGCACTCGTTTGCTCTAGGTCAGAGCCGAGATGGTTCCAAGGTCTCTACTTTTCTTTCGATACAATCTCTGTTATGAGAAATTCCGTTTGGCTGTTTGTTTTCGCTGTACTTGTAGCTTATTGGATCGCTAACAGGTCAGTGTTTTGTGTCTCTGTGCATAAAGTCCGTGTCTCTGTCTGTATGTATGTGTTCGGCACTGGCACGTAGGTGTTTGCTGAGTTATCATCTCATAGTTTCCGTTGTTGTGCTTTCGCCATTGCAACTTTGGCCGAAATTGTTGCTAGTTCACTCGTGCGCGCGCGCGTATTGTAGTTTTGTGGCGATTTTTGGCCTGGAAATTTTAGGATGACAGGACAGTGCGATTCTTGCTGTGCTGTTGGATTTGAGGTTCTCGGGGCGACGTAGATGTATGTGGGAGGAAATTGCGTATCTACGTTCTCTTTTTCGTATCCACACTGCAAGTTGGCTTGTGCAATCTTGAGTGAAATGCTAGAGTATTCAAAGTATTTTAGGCAGGCAGGAAAACTTTTGAGGACAGGCTTTGGAGCAGTCATTCCCGTGGATTGGTAATTAAGTTGTTTCTTTTTGTTAACTATAACCCAGCTGCTTTGCTAGTCAAGCCAAAAAAGAAAATAAGAAAATTTTGAAGGGACCTAATAAGAGAAGGAAAATCTGGATGACCGGAGGTAGGGATGATATTGCTAAGACACCGGGGTTTGCAATTGATTCGTAATATTATGGATGAAATCAAAACTCCGGCTGTCTATCTGTGGTGATTAGTTATGAATTCAACAAGTATTGGCTGATATCTTGTTAAATATGGTGAGACATGCTCCGTCTCTAGAAGGTTGGGTGGAGATTCAGATTCATCCAAGTTTGAAGCAAACTGCTAAAGGACTAACTCTTGTGCACGAGGAATTTAATTTCCTTTGATAGGTTTCTATCTGTTTTGAGGATGTTCTGTGGATAATGCATTGTCCTATTTGGAGATGGTTACTTGATATGGCTTGCTTTTTAAAATTGTCTCTATTAACTCTAAAGCACCACTTAATACTATCAAAACAAAGTTTTTACATTGAGCTCGAAACTTATTCATACTAATGAACCAAATCCCTCAAATCCTTCATTTCTCCAGTTTTTATGAAATAATTTGTGACGTTCACATAAAAAAAAATTGAACCTAATTCAACTGTCCTATATTTTGTGGTGATCTAATATTCATTGGTAAATGATAAGCAACTATCTTCTCATCACTTATCAAGGTTCTCTATTTTTATGAATTCAGGCTTATGTGATGCAAGACGATGGATTGATCTCAATGCTACTGTGAGAGAAGTTGTTTACTACACAGCTCAACTACAATTGCCAAACTCCATCACAGTATCTGAGAAGAGGGAAATGGCAAAAATGGCAATAAGGGCAATGGGACTGCAAATGCTATGGACATAAAAATTTGAGGTTGAGGGACCAATGGACTAAGTGATGGTCAAAAGAGAAGAGTTAGCATTTGCCCGAAGCTTGTCACCTGCTTGGAGCTTCTCTTCCTTGACGAAACCAACCAGTGGACTCAACCATCCTATTATGTCGTGAGCAGAATAACCATCTTTGACCAAAGAGATGGAACTCAAAGAACTATAATTGCATCAATTCATTAGCTCAGTAGTGGAGTCTTTCAACTTTTATTGGGTGCTTTAGATTGGTTGTAGTAGAGGATGGGATGTGATAACTGCATATGATCAGTAGGAGTTTGTTTTGTAAAGTCAATTGTTTCTTCTCTTTCTTGTAGTGTTGTGTGCGTTATATGTGCACATATTAAAGTTGTAAACTCATATTTTGTTATCTCTTTTTGTAATGGAAATATTGAAGTTCAATTAACTCAAGTGTTCAATGATGAATTAATGGTGATGCTTTTTGGTACTACAAGTTGTATTTGGTTTCATCTGAGTTGGATATTCTATATTTTGTTGTGTATAGAGCTCAAGCTTTGATAGAGCCCATAGACGTTCTATATTTTTCTTCGGCCTATACTATAGTGCATTTTAATTGGGTGTGTTGTTAGACTGTTGTGTTCGTTGTTCTTTGCAGGTCATTTTTTTTATGCTATTGTTTTATATTTTCTTTTTTCTCATTGGATTGATAAGCTCATGTAGATTTGTTGTGAGTACCACCATATTACAATGAAGTGCGACATTCCATAGCAAAGTAAATAGCACTAGATAAACTTGAATTGAGACATCCCAACACAAGAAATCTTTTCAACAAAATTTATCTACACATATTTTAAGATGCTTCCAAAATAGATCCATCCATATCAACCAACAGTAAAACAAAAAGAGTTTGTGTTTATTGGTCTTGTTGCACTTATGTATCTCCAAAAAAGCTGCTCATCTTTGACCACTTAAAAGTTGAGGTCCTTGCATCTTCTCTTTACCTGCACTTGAAACACAAAATAAATCATTACTTAAAATAAAGTCAAGTATAAGTAAGAACAGTTTTATGACCAAGTCAAGCATAAATAATTACCTTTATCTTCTCTCTTCCCATAGATAATATTGAGCTTGAAATTGTGCCAAAAATTGACGCAAGCAATTCCTCGATCTCAAGTTAACATGTTGGGTCTGAGGGAGTGCTTTCTACCACATCTTGTGAACATGAGGCAACCATAAAATCTACTGGGGCTGATGCTGCTACTACTAATGCTACTGGTGGATTCTTACAATGATACCTGTTATGGCCTAAACCACCACATTTTCCACAAGTAATTGTGGTATTTTGTCTCTTCAACTTTGTTCCCACCGGCTCTTGCACAACTTTTTTCTTTCTTGTCTTCAAATTTCTATCAGCTGTTTCATTCACTGATTTTGTTCTTTGTTTCTTCTTTCTGCCAACTTGCTTGGGCATATCTGGTGAGAGTAATGGCTCTCTAGCAGGCCACGTGTCTTTAGAATCTACAACATGCACAACATGGCTATATATTTGCATAAATGTTTTCTTACTAAAACTTGTGTAAACCCATTTTTCAGGTTCTTCCCTCATGTATATAAGAGCCGCCACAACATGACTACGAGGAATCCCACTGATGTCCCATCTTCTACAGCTACAAGATCTATGTCTAATATTAACAACTCTCTTGTCTCCATATGGCCCACTTAATTCAAATTCATCCTCTCCATTCCAGGTTGGAATCCATGATACTGAAAACTGTTTTTGAAGATCTAATATCTTCTGGATATTAGGACAGATCACACCAGTGTATTTGGTCATCCCATCCCTTTGCTTATGAATTCTCTCCATGAGCTGCGCTCTTATAGTTTCAAGCATTGTGATGATAGGCTTGTCTCTTGCATCAATGATGCTTTTGTTGAAACTTTCACACCAGTTGTTCAAGGAAATGTCACATTTTGAACTTGTCCTAAAGTAGGACTTGCTCCATTGCACTGGAGGCCTCTGGGATAACCAATCATAAGCTTTCTCATCAACTGCCTTTAGTTGTGCCATTGCCAAGTCAAAATCACATACTCTAGTTGCCATGGCAGCCTTCCAAAGAAGCTTTTTAAGTTCTACTCCTTTGTGATGTAGTTTAAAGTTTTCATAAAGATGCCTTAAGCAAAATCTATGTTCTGCTTCGGGCATTAGATGTGCTAGTGCTTGCACTAATCCCTTTTGTTTGTCACACAAAAAAGTCTAATACTTTGAATTTTCGAGGTTCGTAATTCCCAAGTCTTCTGCAATTAAACTAATAAACCAGTGCCATGTCTTGTATGTTTCTTGTCCGATAACTACCCATGCAAAGGGATACATCTGATTGTTGCCATCTACGCCCACCGCTGCTAGAAGTATCCCCTTATAGCCTGATGACAAATGGCAACCATCGAATCCCACAAAGCGCCTACATCCTTCTACAAAGCCCCTCCTTAATGCATCCAAACAAATGTAGACTCCCCTAAACTTGAATTGGTCTTGAGATTGCTCAGTCTTGATTATACATGTGGATCCTGGGTTGGCATCAAGAAGTGCCTGACAATAACTCCTAAGCATCCAAAATTGCTCCTCCTCATTCCCCGTGATCATACTCATTGATATTGCCCTAGCTCTATAAACCATTGTCCTTGACAACTTCAAAACATTCTCAAACTCCATTGTTTTTTTCATTGAAGCACCTGGCCATGTAGGATTGTTTCTCAGCCTATCACAATACTTATTCGCTAGCCATTTAGTACTTATCTGAGGAACTTGTAGTGTTCTATTACATGTATGTACTGAGTTGAAGGTTTTGACTTGTAAAGTATGCTCCATTTGCACTTTAGAGGCATATATGAGCCAATCACAGCCCTCCGAGCACACTGCCCTCAACTTGTTAGGTGTATTTTTAACAAACCTCACCTTTCTCTCATTTTTTATGGCATGGTTCCTAACAGCTTCTCTAAATTCCTTCGCATTACTAAAGCACATCCCCAACTTGAAGGTAGGATTTTCCATATCAACCTCAGCATTGAACTCAGGATGCGTATACTCATTTTCACTATTCTTGTTCAAGAAATCTGCATTATCAGCTAACACATCTACATATAGACTAATATCTCCAATCTCCATATCCCTCTCCATTGATACATCATCATCAAGATCAATAAAGGGAAACCCATCTTCTTCAGCACTCTCAACATCCTTACCACGCCTACTATGGAATAGTTCACTTCTTCACATCCCTCAACTGGTGAAAAGTGGAAGCAAAAAATAACATCAATATACTCTTATGCATAATATGCACCGGGGAAAAACAAAACAAAAACTATAAAAATTGCAATACATCTATACCACACTACTATTAATGAAAGAAAATTAGTCACGCTAGTGACCACGTACCACACTTTTATTAGATACCATTTGTCACAAAAAAAAAATGTGCATTATTGACTTAAAATGTTTTTTGTGCTAATGATTTGGTAATACACATTAGCACTCATGTGGGCATTAAAGTGCTACTGCTATGGTGAGGGTCAAAAACCCGCACCTTTTATTAGTGATTTATCCTTGGTATGGTCAATGTGTTATAGCTAAAAAAATCATCAAAAACTAACATTTAGATTTTAGGACATGCCATGAGCTCTAGCTATTAACGATAAAGTATACACCAAAAAAATAGAAACAACGGAAAAGCATTAAAAAATTGCAATAAAGAGACCGCCGCCGCTGGCACATAGGATCACAACACAGCATATCCAATTAAAAAAATCATAGTGGACGCAACTGATATGCATTGATTCGGACAAAATGAGACATTCACTAAAAAATCCATCAAAACAGGTAAAAACAATACTATAAAACATAACTCTCTTGTACCATCACTGTCGTCGCTGCCATCCGTGTGATATTCCATCACATGCCCACACCTTGTCGCCATGTTGCTTCAATGAGCCACAAACACTTTCTATTCAACGAACGAATGATTGGGTACACCAATTTGAACGAAACTAACCACGGTTGAATGTGAGTGCAAATTGAAATAAATGGAAAACCTGGAAAAAGATGATGGAGAATTGGGCTTTATACACAAGCTTTCTCTACATTTTGCTGGTTTAACATGAGTGAATTCTAAGATGGAAAAACTAACCTTGATTGATGGGGAGGTGGGCCTGCTCGAGCTTTGTGCTTTGTGGAAGGGAAAAATGGAGGATTTGCAGGCGAAGGCCTACTTCGATGCGGCTGCCGAGAACGTCAAACAATTGGCACAGGACTTTGTCACCGAGATGGATCGCGACCGCGACGGCGTCGTGCGCCTCTCGGAGTTTCTTTCCTTCACGAAGATCAAGGGCTATGTGAGGATGAGCAACCCTTACTTGTTCAAGGAGATGAACGCGAGTGGCACGGGAAACCTCAGCTTTGACGAGGCCATCACGTTTTTCTACATCGCCGAGCGCTAGGCCTCTATGTGATGGGTGCGGGTGCCTCGCACTGGGGATGTTCTTCACGTGTGCGAAGTGCTTCAAGGACTCCAGTGAGACCAAGACGTTCAATCTATGTAGCCATTGCTTCTCCCACGGGATACCATAGAAAACCTAGGGTTTTTTTGTTTCCATTTTAGGATTTGTTAATTTTTCCCTAGATTTTTTTTGGACAAAATTGCCCAAACTCCGGTCGTCGGAAATGTCACATGCTTGATAGCCGGCGAATATTTGGTTGACCAGCAAGCTCAGGTCCTTATTTGGAATTAATTCAACCACTTTGGGTCCTTATTTGAGACAATAAATCCACTTTAGGTCCTTATCTGACACAAAGTTAATTTTGGATCCTTATTTGAGAAAATTGATCCACTTCGGGTCATTATTTGGAATTTTCCCAAAAAGTAAAAAGCGGACCTAGACCCCTTCTTTGCTTCAACCTACAGAGCTCTTCTTTTAATTTTCTGTAATAGAGAGGCTTTAGTAAGCCCATTGGATTCTTTTATCTCCAAGCCCATTCTTGATTACAACCATCCAGTAGAAAGATCCATTTTTTTTTTTTTTGGGTCAGTGTAGAAAGATCCAGTTAAGAACATGAAAAACCATGCATCCAATGTTGGCTAAAAAGATTATTACGCAAATCAAAATTACGGAAGCATAAATAAGTTTCATAGATAAGCCTAAATAAGCTTTAAAAAAAACCATGATGAAGTGCAATAGTGTTTGATTGAGCATAAATTAGTTTCAATAAAAATTTAATTAAATTTTGTTCAAGAAGCTTGACTCCCACTTCATCTAGATTATCATTTAAATCAAAAATTAGTTCTTGGTCTATTAAAGTACAAAAAATGCACACAACACAAAATGGGCATTTATTCTATTTTCATCATGGTGAGGGCAATCACTCATTCTTTAAACCAGCATTCTTAAGACCAAAGAGTCGGGCAGAAAAGGGGATGCCCTAATGTGTCACAAAAATTCGCTTTAGACAATGATCCAATCAGAGGAATAATTGGAACTATTGTCTCAAATTGTATGGTCTTGGACCATTGATAATTATTTTTCTTTAGAGTTCGGTCACTTAGCCGAAATCCGTGTTTCATGCGAAAATCCTATGACATGCGTGTCTTATAATAACGTCTTAGGCAGAAATGGATGAACCATATAATGAATCGGCTACAGATACGATGTATCATAAAAACTCAACTTAAAGAAAGTAAATCATGGTCATAGTAGGAGAACGAAGATTCTCTTTTATAACGGATCTCGAAATAGAGTTTGCACCCAATTTCTGTCCATAGAGATTGTATCCGCTATGAATTTTATTCACCATAATACTAAGAAATAATTGCAAAACAAAAGAATATACCCTTTGAAAGGAGGAGGAAATTCTATTTGAAAAGGAGTCTTTCTTCTAAATCAATACATAAAGAGGCACAAACGCAATGAGACATAGAGGGGCAGTGGTCAACGAAGCCTTGACGATGTAGAGAGGCTGCTTCTAAGACTCCACAATTAGAATATTCATGAATTATTTTAGGCTCTGTTTGTTTCGCAAAAATAAATTATTTGGAAAATATTTTCCTAAAAATGATCGTGTATATCGTTTACAAAAATGGATGAACAAAAAATACTTTCATCATTTGTAAAAATATTTAAATATTAATTTTTATTGATAATGAAAATATTTTTATTAACTAATTATTTCAAGTGATACAAGTATGTCAAGCAATCATTTTAAAGAAAATATTTTTCAAATTATTCATTTTTCGATAAATAAACACACCCTTAACTTCATTTGGGTACGAGTCAACGATAATTGTGCAAGTTGCGATTGGCTTGGCAAATGAGAATATTATATTAGCCTTTGGTGATTGCCAACTTTGATTTTGCGTATTATTTTAGAGGGGACAAGCAAGTGATGGAAGGATTAGGTTGGTCCAACCCGACATTCGGATAAGTTTCTGAATCAGAGAAATCATCGTGCTTCACGAACAGAAGGGACCCAATGCCTAAAAGACAAGCAATTACTTTGTGTTTGTTTGAGTGTGTGTGGTCAATTAGTTTGGTGGCGGTGCCATGCATGGTGGCCAAACTTAATCATCTTAGAAAAAACATAATCATACGGACACAGCAATAACACTTGTACTCTGGAGCAGCCTCATTCCAATATCCACTCGCACATGAAAAGGAAAAAAAAAAAAAGGGGAGTTCGGAGCGATGTGCATCTATGAAAGTCATTACTCAATAGTAATGATCTATGAAAGTCATTATTCAAGCGCCACCACATGCACAGAAGCCACAGGCCATTCCAAGTCCAACAGGCACGGCTCGAGTGCCCCGCCTCGCGCCTCCAGCAGCACCGGCGCCTTTTGAGCGTCTGGATTGATCCTCTAGGTGTTCCAATGTCCACCTATTTTCAGACATGCTCTTCAATCCTGGCAAAGAAATTCAGAGACATATTTTCACACATGATCTTCTGGGTTTTCCAGCATCCATCGACTGATGAATGCTAAGAAATCAAGAGTAGTTACAAAATCCCTAGAATAGTTTTTTTTTATTAATGACTCGGGAACTGCCGTACACCCGGCAGCCAGCGACGTAAACCTGAGGCACTAGCACGGGATCCACCCCCCACGGTACCCCACTTAAGTCACGCAATGAGAGCGAAAAGTTTCAAACCTCTACCCTCTCGGATGAAGGGTCAAAGCGCGAACAAATTTGTCCTCCGCAGGGTAGGTTAAAATCCCTGGAATAGTTCGTAAGTCAAAACGGCTAGAAATTATTGCTGAAAAAGATCAAAACGCTAAACGGAATGGCCCATTAAAAGTCACAGAAAGAATCGAAGTGGACATGCATCCAATACATACATCCACACAAAATCGCGAGCAATCAAAACATCGCAAATGATTACCACTGCACATCAGACTTCGACGTTGAACATGTAAAGATAAGAAGATCATTCGTAACATATCAATTTAAATTAGATTTGCCTAAAGCTCTGTTTGTATTGCGAAAAATAGATGGTTTGAAAAATATTTTTCTAAAAGCGATTACTTATATCGGTTGAATTATTAGTCGACGAGATGTATTTTTCTTATCAACAATAATTTATCTCAATATTTTTGTAAATGATGAAAATACTTTTCATTTACTCATTTTTAGATATGACAAGAAAATCATTTTTTTAAAAAATATGTTTTAAATTATTCATTTTCACAAAACAAATGAAGCTTTAGTTTAAATTTGAATTTTGTAGTATATTAGGTTTCCTAATTTGAGTGCTTATCTTTATTTTTAAAATTTTTCTAGTCATGTTTTGTAAGTATTTTACTTCCCCTACGCACTCCAATCGTCTCCGTCAGCAACTTATGTTTGGCTTCAATAATCGAACAAGCATGGCCTCCAACAATGAAAGTACTCAGTTCTAGTTCGGTAAAAGTTCATGCGACATCCTTCCTCTTTTCGATCATTTTTTAGTGCATTATTTAGTAATTCGAATTTTGCAAATCCCTATACACTTCAAAAAATCGAATTTGACAATTCAATTCGCCATCAATCATCTTTGAGTAGATTGTAACCACTAATCGAAATAATTGAAATTTTTGGCGACTACAATCTCGCAAAAATCCACGTAACAGTGATACGTGGAAATGATTGCACCATGTGTCTCCCAATTAATTGAGATGACATTTGATTGACCGATGAGATCAGTTTTTTTTTTTTTTTTGATGACCCAAGAAACCCCGAAAGCCGGTAGCCGGCGGGAAGAACTTGGGGGCAGCACAAATGAAACCACCACCCCATACCACCGGGTAAATCACCACACAGCGCTTCAGCCTCCCTGCTTAGCAAGGGCTTCGAACCTTGGCCTCCACCGGGGAGAGCAAAGGATCTACCCTCTACGCTGCAACAGTCGGTGGTTACCGATGAGATCAGTTCCGCTCTACACATATCAAAATTGTCTTATTATACAACACTGTTAAATCTTTTCTTTCATGCAAACATTTACTAACCGTATATAACTACATATCTATTGAAATTCAATTATATTAACCGAAATATCAAGTTAAATTAATCTTAATAAATCAATAAAAATAAGTATTGCTGCAAGCAATGGCCTATGACGACGAAACTCTATTTCTTCTTTGGAGGCTATCTATAGTGATGGAGCTATTTTTGCAGCCAAATAATTTCGTCGCCATAATATTCTTTTCTTCTTGTAGTAATTCGTTATTTCTCTGTATGTTATGTTTATGGATTTCGACCATTCTTTCATTTATGGTTAATGGGCCGCATGTTGATGTGGAAGCATCCATTTCTATCGATCAACTCTCGAGCTCAACTCAAAACTCATCGATTGATCCAATCCAATCCTTACAATCCGGTTCGATGGGTTTAAGTTTGAAGATATCGATTCTACATGCTAGTTGTCGACTTACAAGACTAGTTATCGATTTTAAGATTGTCGATCGAGTATCGAGAATTGATTTTCAACTTTGTTGTCAACTTCAAAGCTACTAATCAACTACCTAGTAATACGGTAGACAAATTTGGACAATCAATCAAGTTACAATCCATCTAATCTTAGTTAAATTCATTTAAGCCCAATTATTAAGCATCTTAATTCTTAGCTTATGAGTCTAGTTTTGTATACTTTTCCGATGTATACTCTACTCACACCGCTAGAAAGTAAGCAAACTTAGTCAAACGATCCAATATTATCTAAATGAAATAATGACTTTTTGGCATTGCATAAAATCTATCATTAAATTTCCAGCAATTTCAACATTCCACCGAGTTTACAATGTTTAGCTTTTACTTGTTGCCACATTAAACATATCGAGACATGTTTCGCAAATATGAACCTTCGTACCATTGCACCAATAGTGTCGATAAAGATTCCGATTCATTTCCCTACTTCCTAGATGGAAAATGTATTAGTGCGATGAACTTCTGTCAATAATTTATTCCTCACATCCGCATCATTAGGTACACAAAGACATCAAATCTAAAAACTCCATCCTCAGAGACTTGAAAGTCTTCCCTCTTTTCCTCCTAAAGCTTCTCTTTTTCCTTCTAAAGCTTCTCCTCACAATTTTAAAATTTCGAAATCTATTTGTTATGGAGTCTTGATTCTTTACACAATCTCGGCCCAATCCTAAGAGTAGCTATCACACTCGAAAGACTAGCTATATAAAATTTGAACTCAGAATCACAAGCCTTTTAAAGTGAGGTCCATTTATTGACCACCACGTGTATTGATACTTTCCAAAGCAAAGAGGCAAAAGTAAGCAGTCAGTAGATGAAAAGTGAACCAAATTGACGCAGGCTCGACGGAAGGTGTGAGAAATTATTAAGAAATGGGACCTTTCACGAGACGATTCTTCTCTCTTGTATAATAGAATCCGAGAAAGAGTTCCGTGTAATGAAAAAGTGACCTAATTTTTTTTATATATTTTCTTATTTTTAAAGGTTTCATGCCTCTATGTTTTGCCCCTTCGTCCGAAATAGGTGAATAGTATCCTATTTGTCTTGCACAGCGGCCCCATCTTTTGCACCAGCAATTCCGGGTTGGACGAAATTAATCGTCCTCTTTTCTACGCTAAAGATGCCGAAGTGGCTTCACCGACATGATTTCGTGAATTGCGTTATGGGTCAAAGTTATTGCGTGTGGACCAGCTAAATTATGGATGGTGTAAATTTGTACTTTATTTAGCTCAAGAAAATAAATAAAGGGGACGTGACCTTTCTCTAGCATTGCCTACTTTAGCACTTTCTATGGGGGAAGAAGGCTAAAAACAAAAGTCTTGATTGCGTCTGGACTTTTCTAACTTGGAAGTGCAATGAAATTGCATGGACAATTTCGAGGGGTCGCAAGCTAGTTGTGGCCCGCGGCAGCTTGCCATAATTGTAGAAGAAAGTGATGGAGAAGGGTCGGGGAAATCCGACAACACCTTCATAATTGGAATGGTCGAGACGGGGACCAAAATTTGAACTTAAAGTCACTGAAATCTTCGATCTGCTATCCAGGTTTTCTGACCTAACTTTACTTCACTGCAACCGTGAAGCAAACAGTATTGCAGACTGGGCTGCGAAGGCCCGTAACTCTGATTCGGGCCATTTCCTTATGTCGGCCCGTAACTGCATCCTCTTCCCCCCTTTTGTTTTACTAGACCTAGTTTATGCTGATGCACTATCTTCAGGTTGTAAACTTTCCTTATATTAAATACAACAAGTTTGTTTCTAACCAAAAAAAAAAAAAAGTCACTGAGATAAAATTGTGTGAACTGATTTATGTTTTTATTCCAAACATCTAATGTAGATTCTTCTCACATATCGTGTATGTATACCGACTAGATATACTTATGCGCATCAAATCATCACCATGTAAGTCTTCATGTCGTATCGATCGATAAGTTGCCATTTCCAATAACACGAGCCATTCAAACATTCCGCTTTAATCAATCCTCATCGATGCATAGAAATTGCCACAATCCATATGCATCAAGTGAAGCTCCACTCATCAGGATATCAAGCATTGCTTTTAACGTTATTGTGAGGTTTTGTAAGATTACTATCAACTGTTCTAAAAGTTTAAGCTAATGGATAAAGGCATGGTTTAATATTTAACTATCTAACACTCTCCCTCACGCATAGGTTGGAATTTGGAAGAGAGGCAAATAGTGGTCTAAAAAGATTCGAACTCATTACCTTTTTTTTTTCTGATATTATGTGAGATTATTATATTAACTGTTCTAAAAGTTAAGCCTTGGAGATTTAGTTTAATATTTAAATATATTAGCAGTTAATTTAAGTAGGGGACCCAATGATTTTAATGCGGAATGTGTCATACACTATCAAAAATTTAACTCCTCAATCAATCTCTTTTGGGTTTCGTTTTCATTTTCACGTGGTCAGAGGCAAGAAGAAAAATAGAGGGCGTCTCCACTGAACTTTAAGCAGATTTTAATAATTAGGGTATCCCGGAACACTCATTAAACAGCCTACTAGTAATAGTTTACGATTTTCAGTAGACCGACATTTCTTGTGATATACATTTAATCAATAATTTGGAACTCAAACATCTATTTTTCAATATGTCTAACGATTACCTTGACATTATTTCATCGTAAAGGTTTACAATCCTGAGCTCAAACAAATTCGCATTCTACCATGTTTTGTGGGCACAACCGTGTCGGGCTTGCCCGCTAATCAAGAGGTTTACTTTTAAGATGTACCGGAAAAAAAAAATATCCCCTCAAATCAATTAAAGAAGCTTCGGACCTGAGCAAGTCTTTAAAAGGCTTAAGGAGGAAACAGGCGAGAGAATCGCCCTAGGGTAGGAGATCCCGTGCTGTCCTCCGTATTCCCTTTATGTCAAGAAGACAAAGATATACAGAGAATTAGAGGGCCCTACAGTGGGGAAGGTGGACTCCACGTCGGAGCATGCTCCGACTACCACCAGGTAGACTAGTATAGTAGCTACCCACGTTTGGGATAAGTAGGGATGAGTGAAAACTCTTCTATGGATCTAGCACGCCTCACAACACTGCTCAAAACCATAGGCTAGATCCACTAAGGATTTCATAATGCTTAATATATCATGCTTATATTTGGTAATAGGTGTAAAATAAACAAAAGTTTCAGGAAATTTGTCAATTCAGTCTTAAACTTATTATACGTATACCAATTCAGCTCTGAACTTTTCCGTTTAGCTAATATAGTTTAGAGAATCTTTTCGATCGCTTGCAATTGGAAATCGGTAACATAATGATCCATAAGTTGTTCATGTCACGTTAGTAATTTGCGATGGCGATGGTTTAAAAGGAATATATTGCAATTTTACACAAAAGTTTAGAATTATATTAGCAAAATTTAAAATTTAAAAATTGAATTGATATCCGTATAATAAATTTAGAATCGATAAGGTAATTATGCCCAAAAGTTTTTCCTGTCGGCCCGCATTGTGTGGTCCAAGTATGCAATTATTACTTCTTCTTTTTTTGTGCCCGAATTGCATTGACCCTGCTGCTAGGAAATGTATAGTCTACATCATTGGATCTTCATTCACGACGACAAAGATGCCCCTGTTCTAATTATAAAAGAATATATATTTTCTTGATAAATTGTAGACTAAGTCAAGCCCCCACGGCGATTAGACCTAACAAGACATCGCTCTGGAAAATCTCTTCAGCCGCACGGAACTACCTGCGTAGTTTCAAATAACGTATACCGACCTTGGACAAATCGAAACCACAATTAATTGGCAAAGAAAATTACATTGACAAATTACAACGAAAAAAGGGGACAAATTAATTCCCAGGTCCCTCTCTCCAAAAATTCTCGAGCGAACCCTAGATAGATCTAATCAGAAAGATACCAAAGCGACTGAAAAAGAGGAAAAATACTTGCGGGGTCTTTATCACAACAATCATAAATTTCAAATCATTGATCAAGAATTTTTTTCTAGAACGATAGAGATTACTAACATGTACATACATGCCTCAAAGCCATAAGGCTCCAGCTTCTCTCAAGATGGGCACCAGCTCGCCGGAGATATGAGTGGCCATCACCTTCTCGAGGCCTCCGAACAGCCGCCCGCCGACGAAGACTGCCGGGAATTGCAACTTCTGGTCGTCACCGCCCTCGCCACCTTTGCTGTCCTTGCCGTTGGTTCCGATCATGCCCTTCAACTCCTTGACCACGACGCCCTCCTCCGCGTCATCTACCTCGTACACCCCGGGGTTCACCCCGAGCCCCAGCAAGAGCCGCTTCGCTACATGGCACATGCAGCACCCGCGCCGTCCGATCACCATCACCGCATTCTCCGCCACCGCCCTCCCCACGCCACTGCCGCCGGTCACCTCCTCTGCCGCTGGCATCCCTCCTGGCGTGCCTTGACCCTCGACCACCGGCGGCAGGGGGCCGGAGCTGGCCGGAATATAAGCCGTGTAAGGGATAGCTTTTTGCATGGAGAGAGAGAGAGAGGGAGATAGAGAGAGATCTGAGCGGTTCGGTTTTGCTGTTTGGCTCGAGAGGGGAGTGTTGGGGGGAGGTAATTAAAGGAGGAGGAGGAGGGGAGACTCCAAGTTCAACGGCGGTAACGCCATCAGCTACGTCACGGCCACTTTGGTGACGTGGCGCTGCGTGAGGAGGGGATGGGATGAGAATCCAAGCCAGCAGCGGCAGGCTACGTCCCCCAAGTCCCGCTCGATCACGACCTCGTCGCCCGTTGCCCACCAACTCGTGGCGTGTCTTGGCAGTACGTGGCAATCTGGGAAAAAGCCAAAGGCATGTGAAGTTTCCGGCAATTTCCTCGACGCGAGCATAGGCGCACAGCATCTTCTTCCAACGATTTTAGCCTTTAAAACGTGTGTTCCTACATAAATAAAATTATATATATATATCAATGGACGTATGGTCTAAGAGTCTTATTAGTAAGTCTAGTATTTTTCGCAATTTAGTCTTGATCTAAAGTTTCGAGTTTGGATTTCATGAGAGAGGAAATGATGGATGACTCGATTATACCGAAGACTTCGAGTTTCTTTTTCACCTTGTCGGTAATTATATCTTTCATGTATGGCCCCATGGAGTGTACATTTTATTCATGTCGAGATCATGACCCATCATCTTTAGATGTACGACGATTGCTCGAGATGTTTTTGGAATTTTGTTGTACCAATAAAGGGTCACTATAAATAGCCATTGAGTACTTTGTTTTTTTTGGTCGGTCTATTATTGAGTACCTTTTTTTTTTTTTCGAACATATATTATTGTGTACTTGAAAGCATTCCAATTTTGACCCTTCTTTTTGCAATACTGTAATTTTTGGATGGATCCCACCAGCATGACGGTACGCTGCATATCTACTGGCAGGATATTGACGCAGCTTTCAATTTGTGAAAGGTGGGCAACCAGATTGGAGAATCGTGGGAGGGAAAGTATTGGTTTTTTTTATTTTATTTAGGAAATAATGTCACAATTTTTTCCTCTATCTTTCTAGCTTTGTCCAACCAGATGTTTTAAAGTTCTATTTGATGGCATTAAAAACGTTTTCCCTTGTAGTACTTCCAACCAAATCCCCTAAAAAAAAAGGTGCATGAATTACGTGCACAAATAATTTTTTAATGATCCAAAAAATTCACGAACTACTTAAGAAATAAAATAACCTATCAGTAAATTTTCCATCCCTTCAAATTGATAAATTGGTTGAAAATCAACGATTTGGAACACTAACTTTTGGTTTGAGAGAGAAAGAACTTGATTGGTTAGCCTAGGTCTTTCAATTTGGGCTGCAATTTTTTTTTGGCTACTTTCTTGTTAAAACAAGCAAGTTATTGATTAAAAAAACTACAAGTGTGAAAAATGTTTTGTATAGGTGCTGATGCTAATAGTAATTCTACATTTATTTTCTCTTGAAATAAAAATGTATAGATTGTTTTTTTTTTGCACTTAATGTAAAAAAAAATAACACTAATGATGTTGATGTTTCTTTTCAATTCCCTTATTTTATTTTGGCTGATTTATTTTTTAATATAAGAATTCCCGCTCGGTGGGCTAGCAAACCCACCAAGTGGAATTTAAAGAAATTCCTCACAATGAGACTTTCCAATTTTTATTTTCCAAAAAAAAAAACCATTAAACAAGTCTATAGTTTTCTTTGAGAAAATTTGGGGTGGAAAAGCCACCGTCTGTTATTGAAGACTATTACCGTTAGCTTATCATTTTCCTTTTTGGATAGCCCAAAGCAAAAACTTAAACTTTTCAATGAAAAGAGATCATGTGTATATGAGGAACATATAAAAGTGCAAGCCGGATTGTGAATAATACGTGGAATTTGATTAACGATGGCAAACACGCATGTGCCTTCGTATGTAAACAAACTATAACCATCAAGTACAAAGACGGTTCGACAAAGCATCAATATACACATTTGTAAACCATAGCCATCCAACATACAAGTCAATATCGTGCCTCAAATCTAAGGATCTTACACAAGACCAAATCACGGACAATTAGTCATTGACCACGCTAAAAGCTTCCAACTTGCTAATTGTTCTATGCATGTTACATTCAATGAACTTGTTTGAGATAAGTACTTGTGTTCTAACTTGGATATTCTAATACCCAATGACTTGTGACTCATCATCCCCTGAGGTACCAATACTCAATGGCGAAACTTAAGAACACAATGATCTCGATAGGATCATCAATATCCTCTCAATGATCCATTGATCGAGAATTGTTTAAAAATTCAATATAAATGTAAATCTGTCACACGTATTCTTGAATCCTTAAGAATAGATTCAGTGCTAACTGATCTTATGGACTCATTCATATAAATGGGACGACGAATGAATATTTCTTTGTCATTAAAAAATCCCCAACATGTAGGCATTACATTGTTGCTCTAGGAAATGTAGTTAACAGTAGCAGCTACTTTATGATGTTATGTTTCAGTGAATGCGTCTTCTCTAACCGCTGTAGACTTTGTTTTTAGCAACGGCTATTGCAGCTTTGAAATCACAGTGCAGGGACATCGGCGACGTTGGTGTCATACCCAGCATAATTTCTGCTAAAATATCCCTCAACCATTCAGCTTGACTACTACCCAACTGAAGAGTGATAAACTTCGAATGGAGTAACTGTAGTATCAACAGTTTGTTGGGCCTTTTCAAGATACTACACCACCATCATAGTTGATTTGTAACCATTAATGATGTCATGATGCTAGCTCTCCTTCGGGTGCATTCTCTCCTCAATAGGAGACTTTTCGAAGCATGTCTAGTTAAAGTCTATCCGTCTTTGCCACAAGTCATTTCCCCCGGCAAACAAGAAATCGGGTTTTTCTCGTATGCGAGGGTTTTTCAATTTGTTTTTCCAACTCGTGATCTAGCATGCATCAACTCTCCGTCCTTGTCCTTACCCTTTAAAGTTGGACTCTAAACCATCCCTCAACGAAATTATATACAAATTTTCTAGTCAGTGTCACCTTCTTTGCATATACTCGATAATTGCATAGTTAGATGGTGTTACATATTGTCACCTCTAGACCATGTTATGTAATTATAAACTTATTTTATTTAGTTGTGGCAACTTTTGTACTATATCTTGGCTTGCCGGGGTTTCTTATTAGTCCTAACTGTGTGATGGCCTTCAGTAAAAACTTTATTTGATTAATTTTTCCAACTATGTGTGTTCCTAAAGTTAAGACTGATTAAGGTTTTCGTGGAGCTCAGCTCATGTTACAAGGCATAATTGGGCTCATATCTTTGAACCAAAGAAAATGACAAAGCCAAAATGGCGTGGACCAAACCTAACTATAAAGAGCTTATGCATCGCAGTGCCAATTGTATCGACTCGCCCTTTCATATAACTAAAGACATCGTCCATTATTAAGATGTTAATATTTGCTCTTTATTCAACTCACTTCCGTTATAGTGTTTGAGTAGACACTCTTACTTTCTCTCAAACCATGATAATATTATTTGATTGGATTATTGAATTGTTTATTTTTCTTGAAATCTCTTTCATTTGAATTCCTATACATGTCTTTTTTAAAGAGGTCTATAATCATTATGTGGCATAGGGATTACTCTTCTACTAATAGCTCGTAATGTTGCACGTCTTTCGAGACTAGGATCTTTTATCTTGGCTCCTCCTTGTTTTAGCTACTTTAGCAATATCTTTTATCGATGGCCTGTGCAAAGTATTAAAGGAATGACGAAAAAGTAAAAACCGAACTAGACCCCTTCTTTGCTTCCACCTATAGAGCTCTTCTTTTAATTTTCTGTAATAGAGAGGCTTTAGTAAGCCCATTGGTTTCTTTTATGTCCAAGCCCATTCTTGATTACAACCATCCAGTGGAAAGATCCAGTTAAGAACATGAAAAACCATGCATCCATTGTTGGCTAAAAAGATTATTACGCAAATCAAAATTACGGAAGCATAAATAAGTTTCATAGATAAGCCTAAACAAGCATTAAAAAAAAAAAAAATAACCCAACATGATGAAGTGCGATAGTGTTTGATTGAGCATAAATTAGTTTCAATAAAAATTAAATTAAATTTTGTTCAAGAAGCTTTACTCCTGCTTCGTCTAGATTATCATTTAAATCAAAAATTAGTTCTTGGTATATTAAAGTACAAAAATGCACAAAGAGTAATTTATAACGATAATTTATACCCACGTAAATGTATACTATTGTAAGTTATATTAGCCGAAACCCGTGTTTCATGCGAAAATCCTATGACATGCATGTCTTATAATAAAGTCTTAGGCAGAAATGGATGAACCGAATGAATCGACTACAAATACGATGTATCACAAAAACTCAACTTAAAGAAAGTAAATCATGGTCATAGTAGGAGAACGAAGATTCTCTTTTATTACGGATCTCGAAATAGAGTTTACACCCAATTTCTGTCCATAGAGACTGTCCCCGCTATGAATTTTATTCACCATAATACTAAGAAATAATTGCAAAACAAAAGAATATACCCTTTGAAAGGAGGAGGAAATTCTATTTGAAAAGGAGTCTTTCCTCTAAATCAATACATAAAGAGGCACAAACGCAATGAGACATAGAGAGGCAGTGGTCAACGATGCCTTGACGATGTAGAGAGGCTGCTTCTAAGACTCCACCTCAATGCCCATAGTTAGAACATTCATGAATTATATTTTAGGCTTCGTTTGCTTCGCGAAAAATAAATTATTTAAAAAATATTTTCCTAAAAATGATCGTTTATATCGTTTACAAAAATGGATGAACAAAAAATATTTTCATCGTTTGCAAAAATATTTAAATATTAATTTTTATTGATAATGAAAAATTTTTATTGACTAATTATTTCAAGCGATACAGGTGTGTCAACCATTCATTGTAAAGAAAATATTTTTCAAATTATTTATTTTTTGAGAAATAAACGCACTCTCAGCTACTTTTGGGTACGAGTCAATGATAATTGCGCGAGTTGCGATTGGCTTGGGAAATGAGAATATTATATTAGCCTTTGGTGATTGCCAACTTTGATTTTGCGTATTATTTTAGAGGGGACAAGCAAGTGATGGAAGGATTAGGTTGGTCCAACCCGACATTCGGATAAGTTTCTGAATCAGAGAAATCATCGTGCTTCACGAACTGAAGGGACCCAATGCCTAAAAGATAAGCAATTACTTTCTGTTTGTTTGAGTGTGTGTGGTCAATTAGTTTGGTGGCGGTGCCATGCACGGTGGCCCAAACTTAATCATCTTAGAAAAAACATATTCATATGGACACAGCAATAACACTTGTACTCTGGAGCAGCCTCATTCCAATATCCACTCGCACATGAAAAGGGAAAAAAAAAAAGGGGAGTTCGGAGCGATGTGCATCTATGAAAGTCATTAGTATCTAATAGTCTCTATTGGGATTTTATTAATTATCCATCTTTTTTATTTACTTAGGAATAAAGGGTGTCTGGACCTTATGCTCGAGTAATCTCAATGTGAGAAAATTACCAAAAAATGCCATCAACCAATCACACTTTATCAATTCAGTTCTAAACATTTTAATTGTACTAATTAAGTTATAAAGTTTCCACATTTTATCAATTGAATCCATTCGGCTAATTTTGGCCGGAAATCGCTAATATGGATGACAGTCATTCTACGTAGCACGGCTGACACCAACGCGGATAAATTTAAATAATTTCTAATTTTTTTGAATTATTTATTTATTTATCCTTTTCTTTTCTTTATTTACCTTTTTTTTTTACAATGACCGATTAGGGTTGTCGGGCCCTCACTCGTCCTCGCCCAAATTTCGACGAGGCCATTGCAGCTGCCAGGGAGGCTAGCCTCGCCCGTGGCCGGCAACGGTGGTCCTAGGGTCTACGAAGCTTCAAGTACGTCTGAGCAAAGGTGGTGGCCAATAAAAAGGGCTTCTTGACAGCCTAAAAAAATTGGAACCAAAAATAAGGGGGCTCGGCTGAGCTTGCCAAACATAATACCGACGACTATCATTCGTCGAAGAAGGGTCGTATGAGATCGTGGCGTGGCGTCAAAGGTCTACGCGGTGATGGGTGAGTGCCGTTGAAGTGACCGAGTGAGTCTATGCAAAGAAACGATGAACCGTGACGAGAAGGAGCTCCAGCGCGAAGGGAAGAAGACGGAGCTTTGAGCGGATGAACAGTGCATGAAACTTTAATACGTGATTAAAACTCGCGATATCACATTTGAGCAATTATGGGTGTACGCTGAAAGTAATCAAAAAACGATCGGCATCCACATCAGCGATTTCAAACTAAAATTGACCGGATTAACTTAATTACCGAGACATGAAAAGGCTTGTATGTAAACCATTTCGTCCCTGTGCATTAGATAAAACTCCACTATGAGTTGGTAAGCATGTCTACTGGTTCACAGAGAGAAACCCTAAACACTAACTTTAAAGGCCAAAGTGCGCAGCGCCTCAGATCAGGTGGAAAGCGCAAGGGCTTTCGAACACGAGCACAGTCGGTTCGCAACGTCGTCAGGAGCTCGGCCGTCTAGACCAAGCACCTGCTTGGGCCCAACCGTGCTAGGCTGCTAGCCAAGCGCCACCACATACACAGAAGCCACGGGCCATTCCAAGTCCAACAGGCACGGCTCGAGTGCCCCGCCTCGCGCCTTTAGCAGCACCGGCGCCTTTTGAGCGTCTGGATTGATCCTCTAGGTGTTCCAATGTCCACCTATTCTGGGTTTTCCAGCATCCATCGACTGATGAATGCTAAGAAATCAAGAGTAGTTACAAAATCCCTGGAATAGTTCGTAAGTCAAAATGGGTAGAAATTCTTGCTGAAAAAGATCAGAAGATCATTCGTAACATATCAATTTAAATTAGATTTGCCTAAAGCTCTGTTTGTATTGCGAAAAATAGATGGTTTGAAAAATATTTTTCTAAAAGCGATTACTTATATCAGTTGAATTATTAGTCGACGAGATGTATTTTTCTTCTCAACAATAATTAATCTCAATATTTTTGTAAATGATGAAAATACTTTTCATTTGTTCATTTTTATATATGACAAGAAAATCATTTCTAAAAAAATATTTTCTAAATTATTCATTTTCACGAAACAAATGAAGCTTTAGTTTAAATTTGAATTTTGTAGTATATTAGGTTTCCTAATTTGAGTGCTTATCTTTATTTTTAAAAGTTTTCTAGTCATGTTTTCTAAGTATTTTACTTCCCCTACGCACTCCAATCGTCTCCGTCAGCAACTTATGTTTGGCTTCAATAATCGAACAAGCATGGCCTCCAACAATGAAAGTACTCAGTTCTAGTTCGGTAAAAGTTCATGCGACATCCTTCCTCTTTTCGATCATTTTTTAGTGCATTATTTAGTAATTCGAATTTTGCAAATCCCTATAAACTTCAAAAAATCGAATTTGACAATTCAATTCGCCATCAATCATCTTTGAGTAGATTGTAACCACTAATCGAAATAATTGAAATTTTTGGCGACTACAATCTCGCAAAAATCCACGTAATAGTGATACGTGGAAATGATTGCACCATGTGTCTCCCAATTAATTGAGATGACATTTGATTGACCGATGAGATCAGTCCCGCTCTACACATATCAAAATTGTCTTATTATACAACACTGTTAAATCTTTTCTTTCATGCAAAGATTTACTAAACGTATATAACTACATATCTATTGAAATTCAATTATATTAACCGAAATAACAAGTTAAATTAATCTTAATAAATCAATAAAAATAAGTATTGCTGCAAGCAATGGCCTATGACGACGAAACTCTATTTCTTCTTTGGAGGCTATCTATAGTGATGGAGCTATTTTTGCAGCCAAATAATTTCGTCGCCATAATATTCTTTTCTTCTTCTAGTAATTCGTTATTTCTCTGTATGTTATGTTTATGGATTTCGACCATTCTTTCATTTATGGTTAATGGGCCGCATGTTGATGTGGAAGCATCCATTTCTATCGATCAACTCTCGAGCTCAACTCAAAACTCATCGATTGATCCAATCCAATCCTTACAATCCGGTTCGATGGGTTTAAGTTTGAAGATATCGATTCTACATGCTAGTTGTCGACTTACAAGACTAGTTATCGATTTTAAGATTGTCGATCGAGTATCGAGAATTGATTTTCAACTTTGTTGTCAACTTCAAAGCTACTAATCAACTACCTAGTAATACGGTAGACAAATTTGGACAATCAATCAAGTTACAATCCATCTAATCTTAGTTAAATTCATTTAAGCCCAATTATTAAGCATCTTAATTCTTAGCTTATGAGTCTAGTTTTGTATACTTTTCCGATGTATACTCTACTCGCACCGCTAGAAAGTAAGTAAACTTAGTCAAGCGATCCAATATTATCTAAATGGAATAATGACTTTTTGACATTGCATAAAATCTATCATTAAATTTCCAGCAATTTCAACATTCCACCAAGTTTACAATGTTTAGCTTTTACTTGTTGCCACATTAAACATATCGAGACATGTTTCGCAAATATGAACCTTCATACCATTGCACCAATAGTGTCGATAAAGATTCCGATTCATTTCCCTACTTCCTAGATGGAAAATGTATTAGTGCGATGAACTTCTGTCAATAATTTATTCCTCACATCCGCATCATTAGGTACACAAAGACATCAAATCTAAAAACTCCATCCTCAGAGACTTGAAAGTCTTCCCTCTTTTCCTCCTAAAGCTTCTCTTTTTCCTTCTAAACTTCTCCTCACAATTTTAAAATTTCGAAATCTATTTGTTATGGAGTCTTGATTCTTTACACAATCTCTGGCCCAATCCTAAGAGTAGCTATCACACTCGAAAGACTAGCTATATAAAATTTGAACTAAGAATCACAAGCCTTTTAAAGTGAGGTCCATTTATTGACCACCACGTGTATTGATACTTTCCAAAGCAAAGAGGCAAAAGTAAGCAGTCAGTAGATGAAAAGTGAACCAAATTGACGCAGGCTCGACGGAAGGTGTGAGAAATTATTAAGAAATGGGACCTTTCACGAGACGATTCTTCTCTCTTGTATAATAGAATCCGAGAAAGAGTTCCGTGGCATGAAAAAGTGACCTAATTTTTTTTATATATTTTCTTATTTTTAAAGGTTTCATGCCTCTATATTTTGCCCCTTCGTCCGAAATAGGTGAATAGTATCCTATTTGTCTTGCACAGCGGCCCCATCTTTTGCACCAGCAATTCCGGGTTGGACGAAATTAATCGTCCTTGTTTCTACGCTAAAGATGCCGAAGTGGCTCGACCGACATGATTTCGTGAATTGCGTTTCTGGGTCAAGGTTATTGCGTGTGGACCAGCTAAATTATGGATGGTGTAAATTTGTACTTTATTTAGCTCTAGAAAATAAATAAAGGAGAGGTGACCTTTCTCTAGCATTGCCTACTTTAGCACCTTCTATGGAGGAAGAAAGCTAAAAACAAAAGTCTTGATTGCGTCTGGACTTTTCTAACTTGGAAGTGCAATGAAATTGCATGGACAATTTCGAGGGGTCGCAAGCTAATTGTGGGCCGCGGCAGCTTGCCATAATTGTAGAAGAAAGTGATGGAGAAGGGTCGGGGAAATCCGATAACACCTTCATAATTGGAATGGTCGAGACGGGGACCAAAATTTGAACTTAAAGTCACTGAGATAAAATTGTGTGAACTGATTCATGTTTTTATTCCAAACATCTAATGTAGATTCTTCTCACATATCGTGTATGTATACCGACTAGATATACTTATGCGCATCAAATCATCACCATGTAAGTCTTCATGTTGTATCGATCGATAAGTTGCCATTTCCAATAACACGAGCCATTCAAACATTCTGCTTTAATCAATCCTCATCGATGCATAGAAATTGCCACAATCCATATGCATCAAGTGAAGCTCCACTCATCAGGATATCAAGCATTGCTTTTAACGTTATTGTGAGGTTTTGTAAGATTACTATCAACTGTTCTAAAAGTTTAAGCTAATGGATAAAGGCATGGTTTAATATTTAACTATCTAACACTCTCCCTCACGCATAGGTTGGAATTTGGAAGAGAGGCAAATAGTGGTCTAAAAAGATTCGAACTCATTACCTTCTTTTTTTTTCTGATATTATGTGAGATTTTGTGAGATTATGAGATTATTATATTAACTGTTCTAAAAGTTAAGCCTTGGAGATTTAGTTTAATATTTAAATATATTAGAATATTCATGAATTATATTTTAGGCTCTGTTTGTTTTTAATGTGGAATGTGTCATACACTATCAAAAATTTAACTCCTCAATCAATCTCTTTTGGGTTTCGTTTTCATTTTCACGTGGTCAGAGGCAAGAAGAAAAATAGAGGGCGTCTCCACTGAACTTTAAGCAGATTTTAATAATTAGGGTATCCCGGAACACTCATTAAACAGCCTACTAGTAATAGTTTACGATTTTCAGTAGACCGACATTTCTTGTGATATACATTTAATCAATAATTTGGAACTCAAACATCTATTTTTCAATATGTCTAATGATTACCTTGACATTATTTCATCGTAAAGGTTTACGATCCTGAGCTCAAACAAATTCGCATTCTAACATGTTTTGTGGGCACAACCGTGTCGGGCGTGCCCACTAACCAAGAGGTTTACTTTTAAGATGTACCGGAAAAAAAAAACATTTTTATCCCCCCAAATCAATTAAAGAAGCTTCGGACCTGAGCAAGTCCTTAAAAGGCTTAAGGAGGAAACAGGCGAGAGAACCGCCCTAGGGTGGGAGATCCCGTGTTGTCCTCCGTATTCCCTCTCTGTCGAGAAAATAAAGATAGGGATAAGTGTTCCAGAAGTCCTAAAACTTGTAACGAAAATGCATTTTAGTCCTAAAACTTACAAAAAGTGCATTTAAGTCCTAAAACTTGTCAAATTGTTTCAAACGAGTCCTAAAATCAACGCCGTTAGCCTTTTCCGTTAAAAATGCTGACGTGGCATTTTAAATAATTTTTTTATTTTCCACGTGGATTTTTTAATTATTTTTTATTCATTTTTAAAAAAATATATATTTAAAAACTAAAAAAATTAAATTTATTCATTTTATCTTATTTTCACCAAAAAATTACAAAAAGTTAAAATATATATTATAATAATAAATAAATAAGTAAATAAATAATAATAATAATAATAATAATAATAAATAAATAAATAAATAATAATAATAATAATAATAATAATAATAATAATAATAATAATAATAATAATAATAAACGGCTCCTCTCCGGCTCCTCTCCCCCATTGCCGCCGCCCATCGCCGGAGGGGCCGAGCGACGGTCGCCAGCACTAGTCGGGGGTGGCCGGGCCTCGCCGGCCCCTGGCGAGGGCCGGCGAGCTCCGCCCGCCCTGGGCAAGGCCTCGTCGGCCCTCGCTCGGGGAGGCGAACGCCGCAGGAAGCGCAACGCAGCTGGAGTGAGGGCCGCGAGGCGAACCGGATCGGAGGGGGGCCCCCAGGTGGTCGGCGGGCCTATCTAGGCACCAGTGGCTGCAAAGGGGTGCCTTGATGCAGGCTCGGCGAGATGCATCGGCGCGGCCCGCTCACCACAGGGAGAGATCATGGCACCCAGACAATGCGACGTCGCCCCCCGAAGACTCCTCGACCCGTGCCCGGCGACGGGCCACGAGGCCTCGCCAAGCGGGCTTGGGACCCTCGCCTGAGGCCGGCACCAACCCGCCTAGTGCCGGCGACCGTCGCTCGGCCCCTCCGGCGATGTGCGGCGGCGGCGGGAGAGAGGAGCCGTGTTAGTTTTTTTTTTTTTTTTTTACAATTTTTAAAAATGAATTTTTTAACTTTTCTTTTTAGTTTTTGTTCAAAATAATATAAGAATAAATTTAATTTTTTAGTTTTTAAATCTATTTTTTTTTTAAATGAATAAAAAAAATTTAAAAAATACACCTGGAAAATAAAATATTATTTAAAATGCCACGTCAGCATTTTTAACGGAAAAGGCTAACGACGTCGATTTTAGGACTCATTTGAAACAATTTGACAAGTTTTAGGACTTAAATGCACTTTTTGCAAGTTTTAGGACTAAAATGCATTTTCGCTACAAGTTTTAGGACTTCTGGAACACTTATCCCATAAAGATATACAGAGAATTATGGGGCCCTACAGTGAGGATGGTAGACTCCACGTCGAAGCATACTCCGGCTACCACCGGGTAGACTAGTATAGTAGCCACCCGCGTCTGGAATGAGTAGGGATGGGTGAAAACTCTACTATGGATCTAGCATGCCTCACAGCACTGCTCACAACCGCAAGCTAGATCCACTAAGGATTTCATAATGCTTAATATATCATGCTTATATTTGGTCGATAGGTGTAAAATAGACAAAAGTTTTAGGAAATTTATCAATTCAGTCTTAAACTTATTATATGTATACTAATTCAATTCTAAACTTTTCCGTTTAGCTAATATAGTTTAGAGAATCTTTTCGGTCGCTTGCCATCGGAAATTGCTAATATAATGATCCATAAGTTGTTCATGTCACGTTAGTAATTTCCAATGGCGATGGTTTAAAAGGAATATATTGCAATTTTACACAAAAGTTTAGAATTATATTAGCAAAATTTAAAATTTAAAAATTGAATTGATATCCGTATAATAAATTTAGAATCGATAAGGTAATTATGCCCAAAAGTTTTTCCTGTCGGCCCGCATTGTGTGGTCCAAGTATGCAATTATTACTTCTTCTTCTTTTTTTGTGCCCGAATTGCATTGACCCTGCTGCTAGGAAATGTATAGTCTACATCATTGGATCTTCATTCACGACGACAAAGATGCCCCTGTTCTAATTATAAAAGAATATATATTTTCTTGATAAATTGTAGACTAAGTCAAGCCCCCACGGCGATTAGACCTAACAAGACATCGCTCTGGAAAATCTCTTCAGCCGCACGGAACTACCTGCGTAGTTTCAAATAACGTATACCGACCTTGGACAAATCGAAACCACAATTAATTGGCAAAGAAAATTACATTGACAAATTACAACGAAAAAAGGGGACAAATTAATTCCCAGGTCCCTCTCTCCAAAAATTCTCGAGCGAACCCTAGATAGATCTAATCAGAAAGATACCAAAGCGACTGAAAAAGAGGAAAAATACTTGCGGGGTCTTTATCACAACAATCATAAATTTCAAATCATTGATCAAGAAATTTTTTCTAGAACGATAGAGATTACTAACATGTACATACTACATACATGCCTCAAAGCCATAAGGCCCCAGCTTCTCTCAAGATGGGCACCAGCTCGCCGGAGATATGAGTGGCCATCACCTTCTCAAGGCCTCCGAACAGCCGCCCGCCGACGAAGACTGCCGGGAATTGCAACTTGTGGTCGTCACCGCCATCGCCGCCTTTGCTGTCCTTGCCGTTGGTTCCGATCATGCCCTTCAACTCCTTGACCACGACGCCCTCCTCCGCGTCATCTACCTCGTACACCCCGGGGTTCACCCCGAGCCCCAGCAAGAGCCGCTTCGCTACATGGCACATGCAGCACCCGCGCCGTCCGATCACCATCACCGCATTCTCCGCCACTGCCCTCCCCACGCCACTGCCGCCGGTCACCTCCTCTGCCGCTGGCATCCCTCCTGGCGTGCCTTGACCCTCGACCACCGGCGGCAGGGGGCCGGAGCTGGCCGGAATATAAGCCGTGTAAGGGATAGCTTTTTGCATGGAGAGAGAGAGAGAGGGAGATAGAGAGAGATCTGAGCGGTTCGGTTTTGCTGTTTGGCTAGAGAGGGGAGTGTTGGGGGGAGGCAATTAAAGGAGGAGGAGGAGGGGAGACTCCAAGGTCAACGGCGGTAACGCCATCAGCTACGTCACGGCCACTTTGGTGACGTGGCGCTGCGTGAGGAGGGGATGGGATGAGAATCCAAGCCAGCAGCGGCAGGCTACGTCCCCCAAGTCCCGCTCGATCACGACCTCGTCGCCCGTTGCCCACCAACTCGTGGCGTGTCTTGGCAGTACGTGGCAATCTGGGAAAAAGCCAAAGGCATGTGAAGTTTCCGGCAATTTCCTCGACGCGAGCATAGGCGCACAGCATCTTCTTCCAACGATTTTAGCCTTTAAAACGTGTGTTCCTACATAAATAAAATTATATATATATATATATCAATGGACGTATGGTCTAAGAGTCTTATTAGTAAGTCTAGTATTTCTCGCAATTTAGTCTTGATCTAAAGTTTCGAGTTTGGATTTCATGAGAGAGGAAATGATGGATGACTCGATTATACCGAAGACTTCGAGTTTCTTTTTCACCTTGTCGGTAATTATATCTTTCATGTATGGCCCCATGGAGTGTACATTTTATTCATGTCGAGATCATGACCCATCATCTTTAGATGTACGACGATTGCTCGAGATGTTTTTGGAATTTTGTTGTACCAATAAAGGGTCACTATAAATAGCCATTGAGTACTTTTTTTTTTTTTGGTCGGTCTATTATTGAGTACCTTTTTTTTTTTTTTCGAACATATATTATTGTGTACTTGAAAGCATTCCAATTTTGACCCTTCTTTTTGCAATACTGTAATTTTTGGATGGATCCCACCAGCATGACGGTACGCTGCATATCTACTGGCAGGATATTGACGCAGCTTTCAATTTGTGAAAGGTGGGCAACCAGATTGGAGAATCGTGGGAGGGAAAGTATTGGTTTTTTTTATTTTATTTAGGAAATAATGTCACAATTTTTTCCTCTATCTTTCTAGCTTTGTCCAACCAGATGTTTTAAAGTTCTATTTGATGGCATTAAAAACGTTTTCCCTTGTAGTACTTCCAACCAAATCCCCTCAAAAAAAAGGTGCATGAATTACGTGCACAAATAATTTTTTAATGATCCAAAAAATTCACGAACTACTTAAGAAATAAAATAACCTATCAGTAAATTTTCTATCCCTTCAAATTGATAAATTGGTTGAAAATCAACGATTTGGAACACTAACTTTTGGTTTGAGAGAGAAAGAACTTGATTGGTTAGCCTAGGTCTTTCAATTTGGGCTGCAATTTTTTTTTGGCTACTTTCTTGTTAAAACAAGCAAGTTATTGATTAAAAAAACTACAAGTGTGAAAAATGTTTTGTATAGGTGCTGATGCTAATAGTAATTCTACATTTATTTTCTCTTGAAATAAAAATGTATAGATTGTTTTTTTTTTTGTACTTAATGTAAAAAAAAAATAACACTAATGATGTTGATGTTTCTTTTCAATTCCCTTATTTTATTTTGGCTGATTTATTTTTTAATATAAGAATTCCCGCTCGGTGGGCTAGCAAACCCACCAAGTGGAATTTAAAGAAATTCCTCACAATGAGACTTTCCAATTTTTATTTTCCAAAAAAAAAAACCATTAAACAAGTCTATAGTTTTCTTTGAGAAAATTTGGGGTGGAAAAGCCACCGTCTGTTATTGAAGACTATTACCGTTAGCTTATCATTTTCCTTTTTGGATAGCCCAAAGCAAAAACTTAAACTTTTCAATGAAAAGAGATCATGTGTATATGAGGAACATATAAAAGTGCAAGCCGGATTGTGAATAATACGTGGAATTTGATTAACGATGCCAAACACGCATGTGCCTTCGTATGTAAACAAACTATAACCATCAAGTACAAAGACGGTTCGACAAAGCATCAATATACACATTTGTAAACCATAGCCATCCAACATACAAGTCAATATCGTGCCTCAAATCTAAGGATCTTACACAAGACCAAATCACGGACAATTAGTCATTGACCACGCTAAAAGCTTCCAACTTGCTAATTGTTCTATGCATGTTACATTCAATGAACTTGTTTGAGATAAGTACTTGTGTTCTAACTCGGATATTCTAATACCTAATGACTTGTGACTCATCATCCCCTGAGGTATCCAATACTCAATGGCTAAACTTAAGAACACAATGATCTCGATAAGATCATCAATATCCTCTCAATGATTCATTGATCGGGAATTGTTTAAAAATTCAATATAAATGTAAATCTGTCACACGTATTCTTGAATCCTTAAGAATAGATTCAGTGCTAACTGATCTTATGGACTCATTCATATAAATGGGACGACGAATGAATATTTCTTTGTCATTAAAAAATCCCCAACATGTAGGCATTACATTGTTGCTCTAGGAAATGTAGTTAACAGTAGCAGCTACTTGATGATGATATGTTTCAGTGAATGCGTCTTCTCTAACCGCTGTAGACTTTGTTTTTAGCAACGGCTATTGCAGCTTTGAAATCACAGTGCAGGGACATCGGCGACGTTGGTGTCATACCCAGCATAATTTCTGCTAAAATATCCCTCAACCATTCAGCTTGACTACTACCCAACTGAAGAGTGATAAACTTCGAATGGAGTAACTCTAGTATCAACAGTTTGTTGGGCCTTTTCAAGATACTACACCACCATCATAGTTGATTTGTAACCATTAATGATGTCATGATGCTAGCTCTCCTTCGGGTGCATTCTCTCCTCAATAGGAGACTTTTCGAAGCATGTCTAGTTAAAGTCTATCCGTCTTTGCCACAAGTCATTTCCCCCGGCAAACAAGAAATCGGGTTTTTCTCGTATGCGAGGGTTTTTCAATTTGTTTTTCCAACTCGTGATCTAGCATGCATCAACTCTCCGTCCTTGTCCTTACCCTTTAAAGTTGGACTCTAAACCATCCCTCAACGAAATTATATACAAATTTTCTAGTCAGTGTCACCTTCTTTGCATATACTCGATAATTGCATAGTTAGATGGTGTTACATATTGTCACCTCTAGACCATGTTATGTAATTATAAACTTATTTTATTTAGTTGTGGCAACTTTTGTACTATGTCTTGGCTTGCCGTGGTTTCTTATTAGTTCTAATTGTGTGATGGCCTTCAGTAAAAACTTTATTTGATTAATTTTTCCAACTATGTTTGTTCCTAAAGTTAAGGCTATTAAGGTTTTCGTGGAGCTCGGCTCGTGTTACAAGGCATAATTGGGCTCATATCTTTGAACCAAAGAATATGACAAAGCCAAAATGGCGTGGACCAAACCTAACTATAAAGAGCTTATGCATCGCAGTGCCAATTGTACCGACTCGCCCTTTCATAACTAAAGACATCGTCCATTATTAAGATGTTAATATTTGCTCTTTATTCAACTCACTTCCGTTATAGTGTTTGAGCAGACACTCTTACTTTCTCTCAAACAATGATAATATTATTTGATTGGATTATTGAATTATTTATTTTTCTTGAAATCTCTTTCATTTGAATTCCTATACATGTCTTTTTTTAAAGAGGTCTACAATCATTATGTGGCATAGGGGTTACTCTTCTACGAATAGCTCGTAATATTGCACGTCTTTCGAGACTAGGATCTTTATCTCGGCTTCTCCTTGTTTTAGCTACTTCAGCAGTATCTTTTATCGATGGCCTGTGCAAAGTATTAAAGGAATGATAACAAAGTTAAAAACCGAACTAGACCCTTCTCTGCTTCAACCTATAGAGCTCTTCTTTTCGTTTTCTGTAATAGAGAGGCTTTAGTAAGCCCATTGGTTTCTTTTATCTCCAACCCCATTCTTGATTACAGCCATCCAGTAGAAAGATCCAGTTAAGAGCCTGAAAAACCATGCATCCATTGTTGGCTAAAAAGATTATTACGCATAAATAAGTTTCATAGATAAGCCTAAACAAGCTTTAAAAAAAAAAAAAAAAAAAAAAAATGATGAAGTGCGATAGTGTTTGATTGAGCATAAATTAGTTTCAATAAAAATTTAATTAAATTTTGTTCAAGAAGCTTGACTCCCACTTCGTCTAGATTATCATTTAAATCAAAAATTAGTTCTTGGTATGTTAAAGTACAAAAATGCACAAAGAGTAATTTATAACGATAATTTATACCCACGTAATTGTGTACTATTGTAAGTTATATTAGCCGAAACCCGTGTTTCATGCGAAAATCCTATGACATGCATGTCTTATAATAAAGTCTTAGGCAGAAATGGATGAACCGAATGAATCGACTACAAATACGATGTATCATAAAAACTCAACTTAAAGAAAGTAAATCATGGTCATAGTAGGAGAACGAAGATTCTCTTTTATAACGGATCTCGAAATAGAGTTTACACCCAATTTCTGTCCATAGAGACTGTCCCCGCTATGAATTTTATTCACCGTAATACTAAGAAATAATTGCAAAACAAAAGAATATACCCTTTCAAAGGAGGAGGAAATTCTATTTGTAAAGGAGTCTTTCTTCTAAATCAATACATAAAGAGGCACAAACGCAATGAGACATAGAGAGGCAGTGGTCAACGATGCCTTGACGATGTAGAGAGGCTGCTTCTAAGACTCCAGAATTAGAATATTCATGAATTATATTTTAGGCTCTGTTTGTTTCGCAAAAAATAAATTATTTGGAAAATATTTTCCTAAAAATGATCGTGTATATCGTTTACAAAAATGGATGAACAAAAAATACTTTCATCGTTTGTAAAAATATTTAAATATTAATTTTTATTGATAATGAAAATATTTTTATTAACTAATTATTTCAAGTGATACAAGTATGTCAAGCAATCATTTTAAAGAAAATATTTTTCAAATTATTCATTTTTCGATAAATAAACACACCCCTAACTTCATTTGGGTACGAGTCAACGATAATTGTGCAAGTTGCGATTAGCTTGGCAAATGAGAATATTATATTAGCCTTTGGTGATTGCCAACTTTGATTTTGCGTATTATTTTAGAGGGGACAAGCAAGTGATGGAAGGATTAGGTTGGTCCAACCCGACATTCGGATAAGTTTCTGAATCAGAGAAATCATCGTGCTTCACGAACAGAAGGGACCCAATGCCTAGAAGATAAGCAATTACTTTGTGTTTGTTTGAGTGTGTGTGGTCAATTAGTTTGGTGGCGGTGCCATGCATGGTGGCCAAACTTAATCATCTTAGAAAAAACATAATCATACGGACACAGCAATAACACTTGTACTCTGGAGCAGCCTCATTCCAATATCAACTCGCACATGAAAAGGGAAAAAAAAAAAAAAGGAGTTCGGAGCAATGTGCATCCATGAAAGTCATTAGTATCAAATAGTCTCTATTGGGATTTTATTAATTATCCATCTTTTTTATTTATTTAGGAATAAAGGGTGTCTGGACCTTATGCTCGAGTAATCTCAATGCGAGAAAATTACCAAAAAATGCCATAAACCAATCACACTTTATCAATTCAGTTCTAAGCATTTTAATTGTACTAATTAAGTTCTAAAGTTTCCACATTTTGTCAATTGAGTCCATTCGGCTAATTTTGGCCGGAAATCGCTAATATGGATGCCAGTCATTCTACGTAGCACGGCTGACACCAACGCGGATAAATTTAAATAATTTTTAATTTTTTTGAATTATTTATTTATTTATCCTTTTCTTTTCTTTATTTACCTTTTTTTTTTTACAATGACCGACGATGGTTGTCGGGCCCTCACTCGTCCTTGCCCAGATTTCGACGAGGCCGGCAGCTCGACGAGGCCATTGCAGCTACCGGCGAGGCTAGCCTCGCCCACGGCCAGCAACGGTGGTCCTAGGGTCTACAAAGCTTCAAGTATGTCTGAGCAAAGGTGGTGGCCAATAAAAAGGGCTTCTTGACAGCCTAAAAAAATTGGAACCAAAAATAGGGGGTCTCGGCTGAGCTTGCCAAACATAATACCGACGACTATCATTCGTCGAAGAAGGGTCGTATGAGATCGTGGCGTGGCGTCAAAGGTCTACGCGGTGATGGGTGAGTGCCGTTGAAGTGACCGAGTGAAGTCTATGCAAAGAAACGATGAACCGTGACGAGAAGGAGCTCCAGCGCGAAGGGAAGAAGACGGAGCTTTGAGCGGATGAACAGTGCATGAAATTTTAATACGTGATTAAAACTCGCAATATCACATTTGAGCAATTATGGGTGTACGCTGAAAGTAATCAAAAAACGATCGGCATCCACATTGGCGATTTCAGACTAAAATTGACCGGATTAACTTAATTACCGAGACATGAAAAGGCTTGTATGTAAACCATTTCGTCCCTGTGCATTAGATAAAACTCCACTATGAGTTGGCAAGCATGTCTACTGGTTCACAGAGAGAAACCCTAAACACTAACTTTAATGGCCAAAGTGCGCAGCGCCTCAGATCAGGTGGAAAGCGCAAGGGCTTTCGAACACGAGCACAGTCGGTTCGCAACGTCGTCAGGAGCTCGGCCGTCTAGACCAAGCACCTGCTTGGGCCCAACCGTGCTAAGCTGCTAGCCAAGCGCCACCACATGCACAGAAGCCACGGGCCATTCCAAGTCCAACAGGCACGGCTCGAGTGCCCCGCCTCGCGCCTCCAGCAGCACCGGCGCCTTTTGAGCGTCTGGATTGATCCTCTAGGTGTTCCAATGTCCACCTATTTTCAGACATGCTCTTCAATCCTGGCAAAGAAATTCAGAGACATATTTTCACACATGATCTTCTGGGTTTTCCAGCATCCATCGACTGATGAATGCTAAGAAATCAAGAGTAGTTACAAAATCCCTAGAATAATTTTTTTTTTTTAATGACTCGGGAACCGCCGTACACCCGGCAGCCAGCGACGTAAACCTGAAGCACTAGCACGGGACCCACCCCCCACGGTACCCCACTTAAGTCACGGAATGAGGGCGAAAAGTTTCAAACCTCTATCCTCCCGGATGAAGGGTCAAAGCGCGAACAAATTTGTCCATCACAGGGTAGGTTAAAATCCCTGGAATAGTTCGTAAGTCAAAACGGCTAGAAATTATTGCTGAAAAAGATCAAAACGCTAAACGGAATGGCCCATTAAAAGTCACAGAAAGAATCGAAGTGGACATGCATCCAATACATACATCCACACAAAATCGCGAGCAATCAAAACATCGCAAATGATTACCACTGCACATCAGACTTCGACGTTGAACATGTAAAGATAAGAAGATCATTCGTAACATATCAATTTAAATTAGATTTCCCTAAAGCTCTGTTTGTATTGCGAAAAATAGATGGTTTGAAAAATATTTTTCTAAAAGCGATTACTTATATCGGTTGAATTATTAGTCGACGAGATGTATTTTTCTTATCAACAATAATTTATCTCAATATTTTTGTAAATGATGAAAATACTTTTCATTTACTCATTTTTAGATATGACAAGAAAATCATTTTTTAAAAAATATTTTTTAAATTATTCATTTTCACAAAACAAATGAAGCTTTAGTTTAAATTTGAATTTTGTAGTATATTAGGTTTCCTAATTTGAGTGCTTATCTTTATTTTTAAAAGTTTTCTAGTCATGTTTTCTAAGTATTTTACTTCCCCTACGCACTCCAATCGTCTCCGTCAGCAACTTATGTTTGGCTTCAATAATCGAACAAGCATGGCCTCCAACAATGAAAGTACTCAGTTCTAGTTCGGTAAAAGTTCATGCGACATCCTTCCTCTTTTCGATCATTTTTTAGTGCATTATTTAGTAATTCGAATTTCGCAAATCCCTATAAACTTCAAAAAATCGAATTTGACAATTCAATTCGCCATCAATCATCTTTGAGTAGATTGTAACCACTAATCAAAATAATTGAAATTTTTGGCGACTACAATCTCGCAAAAATCCACGTAACAGTGATATATGGAAATGATTGCACCATGTGTCTCCCAATTAATTGAGATGACATTTGATTGACCGATGAGATCAGTCCCGCTCTACACATATCAAAATTGTCTTATTATACAATACTGTTAAATCTTTTCTTTCATGCAAAAATTTACTAAACGCATATAACTACATATCTATTGAAATTCAATTATATTAACCGAAAGAACAAGTTAAATTAATCTTAATAAATCAATAAAAATAAGTATTGCTGCAAGCAATGGCCTATGACGACGAAACTCTATTTCTTCTTTGGAGGCTATCTATAGTGATGGAGCTATTTTTGCAGCCAAATAATTTCGTCGCCATAATGTTCTTTTCTTCTTGTAGTAATTCGTTATTTCTCTGTATGTTATGTTTATGGATTTCGACCATTCTTTCATTTATGGTTAATGGGCCGCATGTTGATGTGGAAGCATCCATTTCTATCGATCAACTCTCGAGCTCAACTCAAAACTCATCGATTGATCCAATCCAATCCTTACTTTTGCAAGCAAAGGCCAATTCCAAGTACAATCCGGTTCGATGGGTTTAAGTTTGAAGATATCGATTCTACATGCTAGTTGTCAACTTGCAAGACTAGTTATCGATTTTAAGATTGTTGATCGAGTATCGAGAATTGATTTTCAACTTTGTTGTCAACTTCAAAGCTACTAATCAACTACCTAGTAATTTAAAAAAAAAAAAAAAAAACTACCTAGTAAGTGGAGGATGTTCGAGTCAATCTCCTTTGTTGTTTATCAATCTTCAAAGGTGTCCATTCGATTGCCAATACGGTAGACAAATTTGGACAATCAATCAAGTTACAATCCATCTAATCTTAGTTAAATTCATTTAAGCCCAATTATTAAGCATCTTAATTCTTAGTTTATGAGTCTAGTTTTGCATACTTTCCAATGTGTACTCTATTCGCACTGCTAGAAAGTAAGCAAACTTAGTCAAACGATCCAATATTATCTAAATGGAATAATGACTTTTTGGCATTGCATAAAATCTATCATTAAATTTCTAACAATTTCAACATTCCACCAAGTTTACAATGTTTAGCTTTTACTTGTTGCCACATTAAACATATCGAGACATGTTTCACAAATATGAACCTTCATACCATTGCACCAATAGTGTTGATGAAGATTCCGATTCATTTCCGTACTTCCTAGATGGAAAATGTATTAGTGCGATGAACTTATGTCAATATTTTATTCCTCACATCCGCATCATTAGGTACACAAAGACATCAAATCTAAAAACTCCATCCTCAGAGACTTGAAAGTCTTCCCTCTTTTCCTCCTAAAAGCTTCTCTTTTTCCTTCTAAAGCTTCTCCTCACAATTTTAAAATTTCAAAATCTATATGTTATAGAGTCTTGATTCTTTACACAATCTCTGGCCCAATCATAAGAGTACAATCTCTGGCCCAATCATAAGAGTAGCTATCACACTCGAAAGACTAACTATATCAAATTTGAACTCAGAACCACAAACCTTTTAAAGTGATTTTCATTTCTTGACCACCACATGTATTGATACTTTCCAAAGCAAAGAGGCAAAAGTAAGCAGTCAGTAGATGAAAAGTGAACCAAATTGACGCAGGCTCGACGGAAGGTGTGAGAAATTATTAAGAAATGGGACCTTTCACTAGACGATTCTTCTCTCTTGTATAATAGAATCCGAGAAAGAGTTCCGTGGCATGAAAAAGTGACCTAATTTTTTTTATATATTTTCTTATTTTTAAAGGTTTCATGCCTCTATGTTTTGCCCCTTCGTCCGAAATAGGTGAATAGTATCCTATTTGTCTTGCACAGCGGCCCCATCTTTTGCACCAGCAATTCCGGGTTGGACGAAATTAATCGTCCTCTTTTCTACGCTAAAGATGCCGAAGTGGCTTCACCGACATGATTTCGTGAATTGCGTTATGGGTCAAGGTTATTGCGTGTGGACCAGCTAAATTATGGATGGTGTAAATTTGTACTTTATTTAGCTCAAGAAAATAAATAAAGGGGACGTGACCTTTCTCTAGCATTGCCTACTTTAGCACTTTCTATGGGGGAAGAAGGCTAAAAACAAAAGTCTTGATTGCGTCTGGACTTTTCTAACTTGGAAGTGCAATGAAATTGCATGGACAATTTCGAGGGGTCGCAAGCTAGTTGTGGCCCGCGGCAGCTTGCCATAATTGTATAAGAAAGTGATGGAGAAGGGTCGGGGAAATCTGACAACACCTTCATAATTGGAATGGTCGAGACGGGGACCAAAATTTGAACTTAAAGTCACTGAGATAAAATTGTGTGAACTGATTTATGTGTTTTTATTCTAAACATCTAATGTAGATTCTTCTCACATATCGTGTATGTATACCGACTAGATATACTTATGCGCATCAAATCATCACCATGTAAGTCTTCGTGTTGTATCGATCGATAAGTTGCCATTTCCAATAACACGAGCCATTCAAACATTCTGCTTTAATCAATCCTCATCGATGCATAGAAATTGCCACAATCCATATGCATCAAGTGAAGCTCCACTCATCAGGATATCAAGCATTGCTTTTAACGTTATTGTGAGGTTTTGTAAGATTACTATCAACTGTTCTAAAAGTTTAAGCTAATGGATAAAGGCATGGTTTAATATTTAACTATCTAACACTCTCCCTCACGCATAGGTTGGAATTTGGAAGAGAGGCAAATAGTGGTCTAAAAAGATTCGAACTCATTACCTTTTTTTTCTGATATTATGTGAGATTATTATATTAACTGTTCTAAAAGTTAAGCCTTGGAGATTTAGTTTAATATTTAAATATATTAGCAGTTAATTTAAGTAGGGGACCCAATGATTTTAATGCGGAATGTGTCATACACTATCAAAAATTTAACTCCTCAATCAATCTCTTTTGGGTTTCGTTTTCATTTTCACGTGGTCAGAGGCAAGAAGAAAAATAGAGGGCGTCTCCACTGAACTTTAAGCAGATTTTAATAATTAGGGTATCCCGGAACACTCATTAAACAGCCTACTAGTAATAGTTTACGATTTTCAGTAGACCGACATTTCTTGTCATATACATTTAATCAATAATTTGGAACTCAAACATCTATTTTTCAATATGTCTAATGATTACCTTGACATTATTTCATCTTAAAGGTTTACGATCCTGAGCTCAAACAAATTCGCATTCTAACATGTTTAGTGGGCACAACCGTGTCGGGCGTGCCCACTAACCAAGAGGTTTACTTTTAAGATGTACTGGAAAAAAAAACATTTTTATCCCCCCAAATCAATTAAAGAAGCTTCGGACCTGAGCAAGTCCTTAAAAGGCTTAAGGAGGAAATAGGCGAAAGAACCGCTCTAGGGTGGGAGATCCCGTGTTGTCCTCTGTATTCCCTCTCTGTCGAGAAAACAAATATATACAGAGAATTATGGGGCCCTACGGTAAGGATGGTAGACTCCACGTCGAAGCATACTCCGGCTACCACCGGGTAGACTAGTATAGTAGCCACCCGCGTCTGGAATGAGTAGGGATGGGTGAAAACTCTACTATGGATCTAGCATGCCTCACAGCACTGCTCACAACCGCAAGCTAGATCCACTAAGGATTTCATAATGCTTAATATATCATGCTTATATTTGGTCGATAGGTGTAAAATAGACAAAAGTTTTAGGAAATTTATCAATTCAGTCTTGAACTTATTATACGTATACCGATTCAGTTCTAAACTTTTCCGTTTAGCTAATATAGTTTAGAGAATCTTTTCGGTCGCTTGCCATCGGAAATCGCTAATATAATGATCCATAAGTTGTTCATGTCACATTAGTAATTTTCGATGGCAATGGTTTAAAATAACTATATTGCAATTTTACATAAAATTTTGGAATTATATAAACAAAATTAAAAATTTAAAGATTGAATTGATTTCCGTATAATGAATTTAGAATCGATAAGATAATTATGTCCAAAAGTTTTTCCTGTCGGTCCGCATTGTGTGGTCCAAGTATGCAATTATCACTTCTTCTTCTTTTTGTGCCCGAATTGCATTGACCCTGCTGCTAGGAAATTTATAGTCTACATCATTGGATCTTCATTCACGACGACAAAGATGCCCCTGTTCTAATTATAAAAGAATATATATTTTCTTGATAAATTGTAGACTAAGTCAAGCCCCCACGGCGATTAGACCTAACAAGACATCGCTCTGGAAAATCTCTTCAGCCGCACGGAACTACCTGCGTACTTTCAAATAACGTATACCGACCTTGGACAAATCGAAACCACAATTAATTGGCAAAGAAAATTACATTGACAAATTACAACGAAAAAAGGGGACAAATTAATTCCCAGGTCCCTCTCTCCAAAAATTCTCGAGCGAACCCTAGATAGATCTAATCAGAAAGATACCAAAGCGACTGAAAAAGAGGAAAAATACTTGCGGGGTCTTTATCACAACAATCATAAATTTCAAATCATTGATCAAGAAATTTTTTCTAGAACGATAGAGATTACTAACATGTACATACTACATACATGCCTCAAAGCCATAAGGCCCCAGCTTCTCTCAAGATGGGCACCAGCTCGCCGGAGATATGAGTGGCCATCACCTTCTCAAGGCCTCCGAACAGCCGCCCGCCGACGAAGACTGCCGGGAATTGCAACTTCTGGTCGTCACCGCCATCGCCGCCTTTGCTGTCCTTGCCGTTGGTTCCGATCATGCCCTTCAACTCCTTGACCACGACGCCCTCCTCCGCGTCATCTACCTCGTACACCCCGGGGTTCACCCCGAGCCCCAGCAAGAGCCGCTTCGCTACATGGCACATGCAGCACCCGCGCCGTCCGATCACCATCACCGCATTCTCCGCCACTGCCCTCCCCACGCCACTGCCGCCGGTCACCTCCTCTGCCGCTGGCATCCCTCCTGGCGTGCCTTGACCCTCGACCACCGGCGGCAGGGGGCCGGAGCTGGCCGGAATATAAGCCGTGTAAGGGATAGCTTTTTGCATGGAGAGAGAGAGAGGGAGATAGAGAGAGATCTGAGCGGTTCGGTTTTGCTGTTTGGCTAGAGAGGGGAGTGTTGGGGGGAGGCAATTAAAGGAGGAGGAGGAGGGGAGACTCCAAGGTCAACGGCGGTAACGCCATCAGCTACGTCACGGCCACTTTGGTGACGTGGCGCTGCGGGAGGAGGGGATGGGATGAGAATCCAAGCCAGCAGCGGCAGGCTACGTCCCCCAAGTCCCGCTCGATCACGACCTCGTCGCCCGTTGCCCACCAACTCGTGGCGTGTCTTGGCAGTACGTGGCAATCTGGGAAAAAGCCAAAGGCATGTGAAGTTTCCGGCAATTTCCTCGACGCGAGCATAGGCGCACAGCATCTTCTTCCAACGATTTTAGCCTTTAAAACGTGTGTTCCTACATAAATAAAATTATATATATATATATATCAATGGACGTATGGTCTAAGAGTCTTATTAGTAAGTCTAGTATTTCTCGCAATTTAGTCTTGATCTAAAGTTTCGAGTTTGGATTTCATGAGAGAGGAAATGATGGATGACTCGATTATACCGAAGACTTCGAGTTTCTTTTTCACCTTGTCGGTAATTATATCTTTCATGTATGGCCCCATGGAGTGTACATTTTATTCATGTCGAGATCATGACCCATCATCTTTAGATGTACGACGATTGCTCGAGATGTTTTTGGAATTTTGTTGTACCAATAAAGGGTCACTATAAATAGCCATTGAGTACTTTGTTTTTTTTGGTCGGTCTATTATTGAGTACCTTTTTTTTTTTTTTCGAACATATATTATTGTGTACTTGAAAGCATTCCAATTTTGACCCTTCTTTTTGCAATACTGTAATTTTTGGATGGATCCCACCAGCATGACGGTACGCTGCATATCTACTGGCAGGATATTGACGCAGCTTTCAATTTGTGAAAGGTGGGCAACCAGATTGGAGAATCGTGGGAGGGAAAGTATTGGTTTTTTTTATTTTATTTAGGAAATAATGTCACAATTTTTTCCTCTATCTTTCTAGCTTTGTCCAACCAGATGTTTTAAAGTTCTATTTGATGGCATTAAAAACGTTTTCCCTTGTAGTACTTCCAACCAAATCCCCTCAAAAAAAAGGTGCATGAATTACGTGCACAAATAATTTTTTAATGATCCAAAAAATTCACGAACTACTTAAGAAATAAAATAACCTATCAGTAAATTTTCTATCCCTTCAAATTGATAAATTGGTTGAAAATCAACGATTTGGAACACTAACTTTTGGTTTGAGAGAGAAAGAACTTGATTGGTTAGCCTAGGTCTTTCAATTTGGGCTGCAATTTTTTTTTGGCTACTTTCTTGTTAAAACAAGCAAGTTATTGATTAAAAAAACTACAAGTGTGAAAAATGTTTTGTATAGGTGCTGATGCTAATAGTAATTCTACATTTATTTTCTCTTGAAATAAAAATGTATAGATTGTTTTTTTTTTTGCACTTAATGTAAAAAAAAATAACACTAATGATGTTGATGTTTCTTTTCAATTCCCTTATTTTATTTTGGCTGATTTATTTTTTAATATAAGAATTCCCGCTCGGTGGGCTAGCAAACCCACCAAGTGGAATTTAAAGAAATTCCTCACAATGAGACTTTCCAATTTTTATTTTCCAAAAAAAAAAACCATTAAACAAGTCTATAGTTTTCTTTGAGAAAATTTGGGGTGGAAAAGCCACCGTCTGTTATTGAAGACTATTACCGTTAGCTTATCATTTTCCTTTTTGGATAGCCCAAAGCAAAAACTTAAACTTTTCAATGAAAAGAGATCATGTGTATATGAGGAACATATAAAAGTGCAAGCCGGATTGTGAATAATACGTGGAATTTGATTAATGATGCCAAACACGCATGTGCCTTCGTATGTAAACAAACTATAACCATCAAGTACAAAGACGGTTCGACAAAGCATCAATATACACATTTGTAAACCATAGCCATCCAACATACAAGTCAATATCGTGCCTCAAATCTAAGGATCTTACACAAGACCAAATCACGGACAATTAGTCATTGACCACGCTAAAAGCTTCCAACTTGCTAATTGTTCTATGCATGTTACATTCAATGAACTTGTTTGAGATAAGTACTTGTGTTCTAACTCGGATATTCTAATACCTAATGACTTGTGACTCATCATCCCCTGAGGTATCCAATACTCAATGGCTAAACTTAAGAACACAATGATCTCGATAAGATCATCAATATCCTCTCAATGATTCATTGATCGGGAATTGTTTAAAAATTCAATATAAATGTAAATCTGTCACACGTATTCTTGAATCCTTAAGAATAGATTCAGTGCTAACTGATCTTATGGACTCATTCATATAAATGGGACGACGAATGAATATTTCTTTGTCATTAAAAAATCCCCAACATGTAGGCATTACATTGTTGCTCTAGGAAATGTAGTTAACAGTAGCAGCTACTTTATGATGTTATGTTTCAGTGAATGCGTCTTCTCTAACCGCTGTAGACTTTGTTTTTAGCAACGGCTATTGCAGCTTTGAAATCACAGTGCAGGGACATCGGCGACGTTGGTGTCATACCCAGCATAATTTCTGCTAAAATATCCCTCAACCATTCAGCTTGACTACTACCCAACTGAAGAGTGATAAACTTCGAATGGAGTAACTCTAGTATCAACAGTTTGTTGGGCCTTTTCAAGATACTACACCACCATCATAGTTGATTTGTAACCATTAATGATGTCATGATGCTAGCTCTCCTTCGGGTGCATTCTCTCCTCAATAGGAGACTTTTCGAAGCATGTCTAGTTAAAGTCTATCCGTCTTTGCCACAAGTCATTTCCCCCGGCAAACAAGAAATCGGGTTTTTCTCGTATGCGAGGGTTTTTCAATTTGTTTTTCCAACTCGTGATCTAGCATGCATCAACTCTCCGTCCTTGTCCTTACCCTTTAAAGTTGGACTCTAAACCATCCCTCAACGAAATTATATACAAATTTTCTAGTCAGTGTCACCTTCTTTGCATATACTCGATAATTGCATAGTTAGATGGTGTTACATATTGTCACCTCTAGACCATGTTATGTAATTATAAACTTATTTTATTTAGTTGTGGCAACTTTTGTACTATATCTTGGCTTGCCGGGGTTTCTTATTAGTCCTAACTGTGTGATGGCCTTCAGTAAAAACTTTATTTGATTAATTTTTCCAACTATGTTTGTTCCTAAAGTTAAGGCTATTAAGGTTTTCGTGGAGCTCAGCTCATGTTACAAGGCATAATTGGGCTCATATCTTTGAACCAAAGAAAATGACAAAGCCAAAATGGCGTGGACCAAACCTAACTATAAAGAGCTTATGCATCGCAGTGCCAATTGTATCGACTCGCCCTTTCATATAACTAAAGACATCGTCCATTATTAAGATGTTAATATTTGCTCTTTATTCAACTCACTTCCGTTATAGTGTTTGAGTAGACACTCTTACTTTCTCTCAAACCATGATAATATTATTTGATTGGATTATTGAATTGTTTATTTTTCTTGAAATCTCTTTCATTTGAATTCCTATACATGTCTTTTTTAAAGAGGTCTATAATCATTATGTGGCATAGGGATTACTCTTCTACTAATAGCTCGTAATGTTGCACGTCTTTCGAGACTAGGATCTTTTATCTTGGCTCCTCCTTGTTTTAGCTACTTTAGCAATATCTTTTATCGATGGCCTGTGCAAAGTATTAAAGGAATGATAACAAAGTTAAAAACCGAACTAGACCCTTCTCTGCTTCAACCTATAGAGCTCTTCTTTTCGTTTTCTGTAATAGAGAGGCTTTAGTAAGCCCATTGGTTTCTTTTATCTCCAACCCCATTCTTGATTACAGCCATCCAGTAGAAAGATCCAGTTAAGAGCCTGAAAAACCATGCATCCATTGTTGGCTAAAAAGATTATTACGCAAATCAAAATTACGGAAGCATAAATAAGTTTCATAGATAAGCCTAAATAAGCAAAAAAAAAAAAAAAAAAACCATGATGAAGTGCGATAGTGTTTGATTGAGCATAAATTAGTTTCAATAAAAATTTAATTAAATTTTGTTCAAGAAGCTTGACTCCCACTTCGTCTAGATTATCATTTAAATCAAAAATTAGTTCTTGGTATGTTAAAGTACAAAAATGCACAAAGAGTAATTTATAACGATAATTTATACCCACGTAATTGTGTACTATTGTAAGTTATATTAGCCGAAACCCGTGTTTCATGCGAAAATCCTATGACATGCATGTCTTATAATAAAGTCTTAGGCAGAAATGGATGAACCGAATGAATCGACTACAAATACGATGTATCATAAAAACTCAACTTAAAGAAAGTAAATCATGGTCATAGTAGGAGAACGAAGATTCTCTTTTATAACGGATCTCGAAATAGAGTTTACACCCAATTTCTGTCCATAGAGACTGTCCCCGCTATGAATTTTATTCACCGTAATACTAAGAAATAATTGCAAAACAAAAGAATATACCCTTTCAAAGGAGGAGGAAATTCTATTTGTAAAGGAGTCTTTCTTCTAAATCAATACATAAAGAGGCACAAACGCAATGAGACATAGAGAGGCAGTGGTCAACGATGCCTTGACGATGTAGAGAGGCTGCTTCTAAGACTCCAGAATTAGAATATTCATGAATTATATTTTAGGCTCTGTTTGTTTCGCAAAAAATAAATTATTTGGAAAATATTTTCCTAAAAATGATCGTGTATATCGTTTACAAAAATGGATGAACAAAAAATACTTTCATCGTTTGTAAAAATATTTAAATATTAATTTTTATTGATAATGAAAATATTTTTATTAACTAATTATTTCAAGTGATACAAGTATGTCAAGCAATCATTTTAAAGAAAATATTTTTCAAATTATTCATTTTTCGATAAATAAACACACCCCTAACTTCATTTGGGTACGAGTCAACGATAATTGTGCAAGTTGCGATTAGCTTGGCAAATGAGAATATTATATTAGCCTTTGGTGATTGCCAACTTTGATTTTGCGTATTATTTTAGAGGGGACAAGCAAGTGATGGAAGGATTAGGTTGGTCCAACCCGACATTCGGATAAGTTTCTGAATCAGAGAAATCATCGTGCTTCACGAACAGAAGGGACCCAATGCCTAGAAGATAAGCAATTACTTTGTGTTTGTTTGAGTGTGTGTGGTCAATTAGTTTGGTGGCGGTGCCATGCATGGTGGCCAAACTTAATCATCTTAGAAAAAACATAATCATACGGACACAGCAATAACACTTGTACTCTGGAGCAGCCTCATTCCAATATCAACTCGCACATGAAAAGGGAAAAAAAAAAAAAAGGAGTTCGGAGCAATGTGCATCCATGAAAGTCATTAGTATCAAATAGTCTCTATTGGGATTTTATTAATTATCCATCTTTTTTATTTATTTAGGAATAAAGGGTGTCTGGACCTTATGCTCGAGTAATCTCAATGCGAGAAAATTACCAAAAAATGCCATAAACCAATCACACTTTATCAATTCAGTTCTAAGCATTTTAATTGTACTAATTAAGTTCTAAAGTTTCCACATTTTGTCAATTGAGTCCATTCGGCTAATTTTGGCCGGAAATCGCTAATATGGATGCCAGTCATTCTACGTAGCACGGCTGACACCAACGCGGATAAATTTAAATAATTTTTAATTTTTTTGAATTATTTATTTATTTATCCTTTTCTTTTCTTTATTTACCTTTTTTTTTTACAATGACCGATTAGGGTTGTCGGGCCCTCACTCGTCCTCGCCCAAATTTCGACGAGGCCATTGCAGCTGCCAGGGAGGCTAGCCTCGCCCGTGGCCGGCAACGGTGGTCCTAGGGTCTACGAAGCTTCAAGTACGTCTGAGCAAAGGTGGTGGCCAATAAGAAGGGCTTCTTGACAGCCTAAAAAAATTGGAACCAAAAATAAGGGGGCTCGGCTGAGCTTGCCAAACATAATACCGACGACTATCATTCGTCGAAGAAGGGTCGTATGAGATCGTGGCGTGGCGTCAAAGGTCTACGCGGTGATGGGTGAGTGCCGTTGAAGTGACCGAGTGAGTCTATGCAAAGAAACGATGAACCGTGACGAGAAGGAGCTCCAGCGCGAAGGGAAGAAGACGGAGCTTTGAGCGGATGAACAGTGCATGAAACTTTAATACGTGATTAAAACTCGCGATATCACATTTGAGCAATTATGGGTGTACGCTGAAAGTAATCAAAAAACGATCGGCATCCACATCAGCGATTTCAAACTAAAATTGACCGGATTAACTTAATTACCGAGACATGAAAAGGCTTGTATGTAAACCATTTCGTCCCTGTGCATTAGATAAAACTCCACTATGAGTTGGTAAGCATGTCTACTGGTTCACAGAGAGAAACCCTAAACACTAACTTTAAAGGCCAAAGTGCGCAGCGCCTCAGATCAGGTGGAAAGCGCAAGGGCTTTCGAACACGAGCACAGTCGGTTCGCAACGTCGTCAGGAGCTCGGCCGTCTAGACCAAGCACCTGCTTGGGCCCAACCGTGCTAGGCTGCTAGCCAAGCGCCACCACATGCACAGAAGCCACGGGCCATTCCAAGTCCAACAGGCACGGCTCGAGTGCCCCGCCTCGCGCCTCCAGCAGCACCGGCGCCTTTTGAGCGTCTGGATTGATCCTCTAGGTGTTCCAATGTCCACCTATTTTCAGACATGCTCTTCAATCCTGGCAAAGAAATTCAGAAACATATTTTCACACATGATCTTCTGGGTTTTCCAGCATCCATCGACTGATGAATGCTAAGAAATCAAGAGTAGTTACAAAATCCCTGGAATAGTTCGTAAGTCAAAATGGGTAGAAATTCTTTCTGAAAAAGATCAGAAGATCATTCGTAACATATCAATTTAAATTAGACTTGCCTAAAGCTATGTTTGTATTGCGAAAAATAAATGATTTGAAAATATTTTTCTAAAAGCAATTACTTATATCGGTTGAATTATTAGTCGACAAGATGTATTTTTCTTATCAACAACAATTTATCTCAATATTTTTGTAAATGATGAAAATACTTTTCATTTGCTCATTTTTATATATGACAAGAAAATCATTTTTTTTTAAAAAAAAAATTAAATTATTCATTTTCACGAAACAAATTAAGCTTAAGTTTAAATTTGAATTTTGTAGTATATAAGGTTTCCAAATTTCAGTGCTTATCTTTATTTTTAAAAGTTTTCCAGTCATGTTTTGTAAGTATTTTACTTCCCCTACGCACTCCAATCGCCTCCGTTAGCAATTTATGTTTGGCTTCAATAATCGAACAAGCATGGCCTCCAACAATGAAAGTCATCAGTTCTAGTTCGGTAAAAGTTCATGCGACATCCTTCCTCTTTCCGATCATTTTTTAGTGCATTATTTAGTAATTCGAATTTTACAAATCCCTATAAGCTTCAAGAAATCGAATTTGACAATTCAATTTGCCATCAATCATCTTTGAGTAGATTGTAACCACTAATCGAAATAATTAAAAAATTTGGCGACTACAATCTTGCAAAAATACCGATGAGATCAGTTCCGCTCTACACATATCAAAATTGTCTTATTATACAACACTGTTAAATCTTTTCTTTCATGCAAAGATTTACTAAACGTATATAACTACATATCTATTGAAATTCAATTATATTAACCGAAATAACAAGTTAAATTAATCTTAATAAATCAATAAAAATAAGTATTGCGGCAAGCAATGGCCTTTGACGACGAAACTCTATTTCTTCTTTGGAGGCTATCTATAGTGATGGAGCTATTTTTGCAACCAAATAATTTCGTCGCCATAATATCTTTTCTTCTTGTAGTAATTCGTTATTTCTCTGTATGTTATCTTTATGAATTTCGACCATTCTTTCATTTATGGTTATTGGGCCGCATGTTGATGTGGAAGCATCCATTTCTATCGATCAACTCTCGAGCTCAACTCAAAACTCATCGATTGATCCAATCCAATCCTTACTTTTGCAAGCAAATGCCAATTCCAGGTACAATCCAGTTCGATGGGTTTAAGTTTGAAGATATCGATTCTACATGCTAGTTGTCGACTTGCAAGACTAGTTATCGATTTTAAGATTGTCGATCGAGTATCGAGAATTGATTTTCAACTTTGTTGTCAACTTCAAAGCTACTAATCAACTACCTAGTAATACGGTAGACAAATTTGGACAATCAATCAAGTTACAATCCATCTAATCTTAGTTAAATTCATTTAAGCCCAATTATTAAGCATCTTAATTCTTAGCTTATGAGTCTAGTTTTGTATACTTTTCCGATGTATACTCTACTCGCACCGCTAGAAAGTAAGTAAACTTAGTCAAGCGATCCAATATTATCTAAATGGAATAATGACTTTTTGACATTGCATAAAATCTATCATTAAATTTCCAGCAATTTCAACATTCCACCAAGTTTACAATGTTTAGCTTTTACTTGTTGCCACATTAAACATATCGAGACATGTTTCGCAAATATGAACCTTCATACCATTGCACCAATAGTGTCGATAAAGATTCCGATTCATTTCCCTACTTCCTAGATGGAAAATGTATTAGTGCGATGAACTTCTGTCAATAATTTATTCCTCACATCCGCATCATTAGGTACACAAAGACATCAAATCTAAAAACTCCATCCTCAGAGACTTGAAAGTCTTCCCTCTTTTCCTCCTAAAGCTTCTCTTTTTCCTTCTAAAGCTTCTCCTCACAATTTTAAAATTTCGAAATCTATTTGTTATGGAGTCTTGATTCTTTACACAATCTCTGGCCCAATCCTAAGAGTAGCTATCAAACTCGAAAGACTAGCTATATAAAATTTGAACTCAGAATCACAAGCCTTTTAAAGTGAGGTCCATTTATTGACCACCACGTGTATTGATACTTTCCAAAGCAAAGAGGCAAAAGTAAGCAGTCAGTAGATGAAAAGTGAACCAAATTGACGCAGGCTCGACGGAAGGTGTGAGAAATTATTAAGAAATGGGACCTTTCACTAGACGATTCTTCTCTCTTGTATAATAGAATCCGAGAAAGAGCTCCACGGCATCAAAAAGTGACCTATTTTTCTTATATATTTTCTTATTTTTAAAGGTTTCATGCCTCTATGTTTTGCCCCTTCGTCCGAAATAGGTGAATAGTATCCTATTTCTCTTGCACAGCGGCCCCATCTTTTGCACCAGCAATTCCGGGTTGGACGAAATTAATCGTCCTTTTTTCTACGCTAAAGATGCCGAAGTGGCTTCACCGACATGATTTCGTGAATTGCGTTATGGGTCAAGGTTATTGCGTGTGGACCAGCTAAATTATGGATGGTGTAAATTTGTACTTTATTTAGCTCAAGAAAATAAATAAAGGGGACGTGACCTTTCTCTAGCATTGCCTACTTTAGCACTTTCTATGGGGGAAGAAGGCTAAAAACAAAAGTCTTGATTGCGTCTGGACTTTTCTAACTTGGAAGTGCAATGAAATTGCATGGACAATTTCGAGGGGTCGCAAGCTAGTTGTGGGCCGCGGCAGCTTGCCATAATTGTAGAAGAAAGTGATGGAGAAGGGTCGGGGAAATCCGACAACACCTTCATAATTGGAATGGTCGAGACGGGGACCAAAATTTGAACTTAAAGTCACTGAGATAAAATTGTGTGAACTGATTTATGTTTTTATTCCAAACATCTAATGTAGATTCTTCTCACATATCGTGTATGTATACCGACTAGATATACTTATGCGCATCAAATCATCACCTTATAAGTCTTCTGTGTTGTATCGATCGATAAGTCGCCATTTCCAATAACACGAGCCATTCAAACATTCCGCTTTAATCAATCCTCATCGATGCATAGAAATTGCCACAATCCATATGCATCAAGTGAAGCTCCACTCATCAGGATATCAAGCATTGCTTTTAACGTTATTGTGAGGTTTTATAAGATTACTATCAACTTTTCTAAAAGTTTAAGCTAATGGATAAAGGCATGGTTTAATATTTAACTATCTAACACTCTTCCTCACGCATAGGTTGGAATTTGGAAGAGAGGCAAATAGTGGTCTAAAAAGATTCGAACTCATTACCTTCTTTTTTTTTCTGATATTATGTGAGATTTTGTGAGATTATTATATTAACTGTTCTAAAAATTAAGCCTTGGAGATTTAGTTTAATATTTAAATATATTAGCAGTTAATTTAAGTAGGGGACCCAATGATTTTAATGCGGAATGTGTCATACACTATCAAAAATTTAACTCCTCAATCAATCTCTTTTGGGTTTCGTTTTCATTTTCACGTGGTCAGAGGCAAGAAGAAAAATAGAGGGCGTCTCCACTGAACTTTAAGCAGATTTTAATAATTAGGGTATCCCGGAACACTCATTAAACAGCCTACTAGTAATAGTTTACGATTTTCAGTAGACCGACATTTCTTGTGATATACATTTAATCAATAATTTGGAACTCAAACATCTATTTTTCAATATGTCTAATGATTACCTTGACATTATTTCATCGTAAAGGTTTACGATCCTGAGCTCAAACAAATTCGCATTCTAACATGTTTTGTGGGCACAACCGTGTCGGGCGTGCCCACTAACCAAGAGGTTTACTTTTAAGATGTACCGGAAAAAAAAAAAAAACATTTTTATCCCCCCAAATCAATTAAAGAAGCTTCGGACCTGAGCAAGTCCTTAAAAGGCCTAAGGAGGAAACACGCGAGAGAACTGCCCTAGGGTGGGAGATCCCATGTTATCTTCCGTATTCCCTCTCTGTCGAGAAAACAAAGATATACAGAGAATTATGAGGCCCTACGGTGAGGATGGTAGACTCCACGTCGAAGCATACTCCGGCTACTACCGGGTAGACTAGTATAGTAGCCACCCGCGTCTGGAATGAGTAGGGATGGGTGAAAACTCTACTATGGATCTAGCATGCCTCACAGCACTGCTCACAACCGCAGGCTAGATCCACTAAGGATTTCATAATGCTTAATATATCATGCTTATATTTGGTCGATAGGTGTAAAATAGACAAAAGTTTCAGGAAATTTATCAATTCAAGATTCAGGAAATTTATCAATTCAGTCTTGAACTTATTATACATATACCGATTCAGTTCTAAACTTTTCCGTTTAGCTAATATAGTTTAGAGAATCTTTTCGGTCGCTTGCCATCGGAAATTGCTAATATAATGATCCATAAGTTGTTCATGTCACGTTAGTAATTTCCGATGGCGATGGTTTAAAAGGAATATATTGCAATTTTACACAAAAGTTTAGAATTATATTAGCAAAATTTAAAATTTAAAAATTGAATTGATATCCGTATAATAAATTTAGAATCGATAAGGTAATTATGCCCAAAAGTTTTTCCTGTCGGCCCGCATTGTGTGGTCCAAGTATGCAATTATTACTTCTTCTTCTTTTTTTGTGCCCGAATTGCATTCACCCTGCTGCTAGGAAATGTATAGTCTACATCATTGGATCTTCATTCACGACGACAAAGATGCCCCTGTTCTAATTATAAAAGAATATATATTTTCTTGATAAATTGTAGACTAAGTCAAGCCCCCACGGCGATTAGACCTAACAAGACATCGCTCTGGAAAATCTCTTCAGCCGCACGGAACTACCTGCGTACTTTCAAATAACATATACCGACCTTGGACAAATCGAAACCACAATTAATTGGCAAAGAAAATTACATTGACAAATTACAACGAAAAAAGGGGACAAATTAATTCCCAGGTCCCTCTCTCCAAAAATTCTCGAGCGAACCCTAGATAGATCTAATCAGAAAGATACCAAAGCGACTGAAAAAGAGGAAAAATACTTGCGGGGTCTTATATCACACCAATCATAAATTTCAAATCATTGATCAAGAAATTTTTTCTAGAACGATAGAGATTACTAACATGTACATACATGCCTCAAAGCCATAAGGCCCCAGCTTCTCTCAAGATGGGCACCAGCTCGCCGGAGATATGAGTGGCCATCACCTTCTCGAGGCCTCCGAACAGCCGCCCGCCGACGAAGACTGCCGGGAATTGCAACTTCTGGTCGTCGCCGCCGTCGCCGCCTTTGCTGTCCTTGCCGTCGGTTCCGATCATGCCCTTCAACTCCTTGACCACGACGCCCTCCTCCGCGTCATCTACCTCGTACACCCCGGGGTTCACCCCGAGCCCCAGCAAGAGCCGCTTCGCTACATGGCACATGCAGCACCCGCGCCGTCCGATCACCATCACCGCATTCTCCGCCACCGCCCTCCCCACGCCACTGCCGCCGGTCACCTCCTCCGCCGCTGGCATCCCTCCTGGCGTGCCTTGACCCTCGACCACCGGCGGCAGGGGGCCGGAGCTGGCCGGAATATAAGCCGTGTAAGGGATAGCTTTTTGCATGGAGAGAGAGAGAGAGGGAGATAGAGAGAGATCTGAGCGGTTCGGTTTTGCTGTTTGGCTAGAGAGGGGAGTGTTGGGGGGAGGCAATTAAAGGAGGAGGAGGAGGGGAGACTCCAAGGTCAACGGCGGTAACGCAATCAGCTACGTCACGGCCACTTTGGTGACGTGGCGCTGCGTGAGGAGGGGACGGGATGAGAATCCAAGCCAGCAGCGGCAGGCTACGTCCCCCAAGTCCCGCTCGATCACGACCTCGTCGCCCGTTGCCCCCCAACTCGTGTCGTGTCTTGGCAGTACGTGGCAATCTGGGAAAAAGCCAAAGGCATGTGAAGTTTCCGGCAATTTCCTCGACGCGAGCATAGGCGCACAGCATCTTCTTCCAACGATTTTAGCCTTTAAAACGTGTGTTCCTACATAAATAAAATTATATATATTTATTTATATATATATATATATATATATATATCAATGGACGTATGGTCTAAGAGTCTTATTAGTGATTCTAGTATTTCTCGCAATTTAGTCTTGATCTAAAGTTTCAAGTTTGAATTTCACGAGAGATAAAATGATGGACGACTCGATTATACTAAAGACTTTGAGTTTCTTTTTCACCTCGTCGGTAATTATATTTTTCATGTATGGCCCAATGAAGTGTACATTTTATTCATGTCGAGATAGTGACCCATCATCTTTAGATGTACGACGATTGCTCGAAATATTTTTGGAATTGTTGTACCACTAAATGGGTCACTATAAATAGCCATTGAGTACTTTTTTTTTTTTTGGTCGGTCTATTATTGAGTACCTTTTTTTTTTTTTTCGAACAGATATTATTGAGTACTTGAAAGCATTCCAATTTTGACCCTTCTTTTTGCAATACTGTAATTTTTGGATGGATCCCACCAGCATGACGGTACGCTGCATATCTACTGGCAGGATATTGACGCAGCTTTTCAATTTGTGAAAGGTGGGCAACCAGATTGGAGAATCGTGGGAGGGAAAGTATTTGTTTTTTATTTTTATTTTATTTAGGAAATAATGTCACAATTTTTTCCTCTATCTTTCTAGCTTTGTCCAACCAAATGTTTTAAAGTTCTATTTGATGGCATTAAAAACGTTTTCCCTTGTAGTACTTCCAACCAAATCCCCTCAAAAAAAAGGTGCATGAATTACGTGCACAAATAATTTTTTAATGATCCAAAAAATTCACGAACTACTTAAGAAATAAAATAACCTATCGGTAAGTTTTCCATCCCTTCAAATTGATAAATTTGTTGAAAATCAACGATTTGGAACGCTAACTTTTGGTTTGGGAGAGAAAGAACTTGATTGGTTAGCCTAGGTCTTTCAATTTGGGCTGCAATTTTTTTTTGGCTACTTTCTTGTTAAAACAAGCAAGTTATTGATTAAAAAAACTACAAGTGTGAAAAATGTTTTGTATAGGTGCTGATGCTAATAGTAATTCTACATTTATTTTCTCTTGAAATAAAAATGTATAGATTGTTTTTTTTTTTTTTTGCACTTAATGTAAAAAAAAAAAATAACACTAATGATGTTGATGTTTCTTTTCAATTCCCTTATTTTATTTTGGCTGATTTATTTTTTAATATAAGAATTCCCGCTCGGTGGGCTAGCAAACCCACCAAGTGGAATTTAAAGAAATTCCTCACAATGAGACTTTCCAATTTTTATTTTCCAAAAAAAAAACCATTAAACAAGTCTATAGTTTTCTTTGAGAAAATTTGGGGTGGAAAAGCCACGTCTGTTATTGAAGACTATTACCGTTAGCTTATCATTTTCCTTTTTGGATAGCCCAAAGCAAAAACTTAAACTTTTCAATGAAATGAGATCACATGTATATAAGGAACATATAAAAGTGCAAACCGGATTGTGAATAATACGTGGAATTTGATTAACGATGGCAAACACGCGAAGGAAATTGCACATAGCTCTAATACAAGTCCGACCTAAAAATTTAAAATTTTAGGTTGAGGAATATGTAAAGAACATATAAAACCCGTTGTCGAGCGATATTCAACAATAATATCGACACAAATGAAGTTCCATGGAGGATTGCATGCATAAGCATCCTAAGCGTGTGAACCTTGAAGGTTGATTCTCTATCTTGGATTGGGATACTCTAATTTGGAGGGCATTCACGATAGAAATCGATCCCTTTATGAAGGGACATATTTAATTTCATTGGCTGAAAAAAAAATTGTATCCTCCTCCTCCTCCCCCAAACACCTTTTATCACTATATATCATTATCAAACTTAGCATTGCCAATTCCGCTGATTGCCGCCGTCGATTGCGACAGTCTACTTTAGCCATCCTTAGCAATATTTGCATTATGAGATTTTGTGAAACCACAACGAAGTATTCTAAAAGTTTAAGTTATCGAATGAATATGCGACTTTATTATTTAAGTATTCTAACACTCTCCTTCATGCGTAGATTGGATTTTCGCTTTAGTATAAGGCATGGAAATTGCAATTAAGGAGGTAAATAGAGACTTGAAAGATTTGAACACGGGGCTTCTTGCTCTAATACAATGTGAAATTTTGTAAAACCACTTTCAAACCCTTAAAATTTGATTGGTTGGCTACATAGTTGAAAATCTCACTAATCATGTACAAGCTCGGACTTAGCCGGTTCATAAGATTTGCATAGCGTTCTATGAATTTTTAGATAGCTGGATCTCCAAACCCATACTCCTAAATTATCAAAAGAAAAACCCAAACGAATATCTCTCTTTCTTAGAGCTAAACTTAACCCTAACTTTTCTGTGATCCCTATCATTTGTGTCTAGGAAAGGCACGATGTCCAATTTTCAAGATAGAGCGACTGTGTCACCAATGTTGACATCCATGCACACATACACACACACACACATATATATAATCGAATTATGATTTCATTGTCAACGCGAGGTTTTAGTGGGCTGCTACGGTGGAAATTTCACGGATAGGTTCGGGGCACCATGTAGGGTTTTTCGGCACTTCTCTCTCTCTCTCTCTCTCTCTCTCTACGTGTTGTCTTACGTCACGCATGTCTTGGGTCGCTTTGCTGATTTTTTTTTTGGTGTCGGCCGGAGGATCTTTTTGCTTTGAAAAGACAGTTTCGCGATGATTAGTACGTGGTTAATAAAAGGCCCTCCCTCTTGCGTATGCGATTACGTATGTGCAGTGCAAAACCCAATTTTTTTTCTTCCCGCGGCCGTGATTCGTACACTCCGAGGAGAGTCAAGAGAATGGGACAAAAGAAGGAAACTTCAACGCAACATCGAATCTGGAAAAGAGAGTTACCCTTTTGACTGTTTTCCTTAAATTGTTTCTCTTTTAGGTTTTCCTATGGTTCCATCATCGATTACGATGAAATGTTTCGTTCGAAAGTACTGATGCGTCTTCTTGCTTCAAATTACAAGACTTCTAAGTCATCGCTCAAACCAGGTCCAACGGCAAAACCCGTCTTTCATAGGCATATTCTACCACGTGGATTTTACGAACCCGAAAGGTGTGCTGTAAATTGCCCCAATTGACTGAACCGAAAAAAGTTATTTTGGGCTATGAATCTTAGTGCTACTGCTTGCTGATAATCCTGACATTACCACATACGAGGGATCAAAATCGTTAGAACACTCATTGATATAAAGGGTAATGAGAACAATTATACATTAGTGCTCCATTGAGAAATAGCCGCCCAAGATTTCTTTATACATCCGAAGATTACACTTTCTTCCATTAAACCCTAACCTACCCTACCTCTCTCATTCCCCCAATGATTTGTACAGCCACCAAGCCACCACAATCGGAGTCGCCGCATGCCACTATCGTCAACCAGTGGCACTCGCCACCCTTGCATATGGTTGTGCCACTGCGAACATTGTATCTGCCTCTTCTCTCTTGGTTATGCTTCCCCTTTCTTCGCCATCAGCTTCATTGAGAAAGCAAGTGATCAAATAATAAAATAAACAAAACAAGAAAATAAATCAGACATCAGATTTACATTATTCAGTTGTAGTCCGTCCATCGAAAAAGGAGCAACAAATTTCACTATAGATCAAGCGATGCAGCGGATATTACAATCATACTCGAGTCATTCAAATACTATCATATTTCTCAAGCCTCAATTACGCCCAATAATTTACGCAGTGTTCAGCATCACAATTTATTACTAAATAATCTCTCAATCTCACAAAAAAATTAAATACAAGTTCTTACTACAAGAATTTAATTGGCTTCAACATACTTGGATATCTTCAGGACGTAATTCACAAGCAGCCTCTATAATGCACTTCACAAAGAACATCCATTTCTTAAATATAGACAAGAATTGGATCCAAAATAGGAAACCTCTTTTCCAACAAGAAAAACCATTTTATTAGGAAACCTACTAAAACTTTCATTTTTGGATTCAAACTCGAGACCTATTTTAACAAGCTCCTTTTGCCCTTTGAGCAACAATAACCTCTCTCGACCTAAAATCAGACGCCGATGTCACCATACTATTATTTCTCTCTGTGGCTAGGTTTTTTAGATTTTTAAACTAAAATTGGATGCCGATGTCACCATATTAGTATGGGCTATAATAAAAAATGTTCCACTATATCCTATTCTTTTCTCAAAATATGGACAAAATTCAAATTTAACTCTAGAACTGTTCATAGAAGAGTTATGAAAGAAGATATTATGATATCGTATTCGTTGTTAGGATGTACGAGTAAATAAATTATGTTAGAAAAATCTCACATCAGAAAATCAGTGTGATGTAAAATAGTTAATTCATAAGTCATTGATTTAAGCTTTTGAATAACGATGGATCTAATTAGATATATGAACGGGCTTGGACTTAGGCTTCCAACATTTATGTAATTCAATAAACCAACATCACAAATACCGATATTGAAATTCTTCATGCTAGGGCAAGTGGTTCGTATAATAGACAATATAACACGATAAGTCGACGTGGTATTACTAACCCTATCCTATAAAATCTTCCTGTACAATCTCTTATACTTAAAGATAATTTGGCTAATGATATCCTCGACGTGCCTTGTTCCATTCGCTAGAACCCCATTTTTCTCGTTTGGACGGTGCTATCACTTTCCCAACAACCGAATAAACAAAAACGCAAACGGACAAAACCTTATCCGGACATCAAACCCTAGTCTCCACTCAACATCAACTGTTCCTCACCGCAACGCGATCTCCGTCGTCCAACTGCACCACGTGGCGAGAACGGTCTCGATCGTCCCCCTTGATCAACCTTAGCCGATCGTTTTCAGCCACGTATGGTAACTTGTCCCCCGATTTTCTCCGCTCATTTGCTTACGTGGGGTGACCACTTGCATGGTGGAGCCAACGAGACCAGCTGACGTGGACGTCGTTTTCAGGTCGCTCTCCGGTACACGTTTGGCATGGTGATCGATACCCGGAAAGGAATTGAATTCTTCATCTTTGTTTTGACCCGAGAATTGGATTTTCTTCTACGTCTCAAGCTTAAATAATGAGATTTCATATCGATTGTGGTACCATATGTTCTAGTGCATCCATTCAAAGATTTAGGAATTTCTCATCCAGGTTGGGTGAACTATGACCCTAGTTTCTCAAAGGTAGGGTTGAAACCGAGCTGATATGGTACCATGCTTAAGCTTGACTCGACTTATATGAACCTCGACTCCATATTGATTCCATATCAGATTTTCTGCTTGAGTTTAATTGGAACAAAGAACTCCGGCTCAAGCTCCATAAGCTCAAAGCTTCTTCCTTCCATTCGTGTGTATGATGATATGTTATATAAACTTAGAAATTTATGCATCCTCTTTATAATGATTGTTATTTCTTAAATCGAATGGAAGCTCGGTCAGGTTCGCAAGCTTGCCAAGCTGAGTATTAGCAAGTTAGAACTCGAGCACAACTTGACATGATGCCCTTCTGGCTCACTCAAGCTTAAATCAACGAGAGAGAGAGAGAGAGAGGATATGGGAAGGATCGAGCAAAAAATACGATGAAATTCAAGGATCGACGCGTCGGAGGATGATAAAAAGCTTGGTTGGTCGGTCCACCCAACGCGAAGCTTGTGGCAGCTTTAGAGAGCAAATTCGTCATCAGACGCATCACAGATCCGATCATGACAAGCTACGAAGCTTCATTCCCTGACCTCCTGACGTAAATGAACACGAGAAAAGTTGGACTAAAGTCAGAGGTTGTCCACCTCGAAATAAGGGAGATAATTACTCGATGGGTCCGAACCCTCTAGTGGGATAACTCTGATCAATTATATATTTCTAAATTTCAATATAATCCTTATGATTGATTATAATTGAAAATCGCTATAATCATCATTGACAATCAACGGTCTAAAATGACATGCTGACGTAGTAATTGTGAATCACCACGTCAGCAATTTCCCGTGGCAATTTGCCAAAATAACTATATTGAAATCCTGCACAAAAATTTAGGATCGAATCGATAGTTATGGAATAGGTTTACGACTAATTGGGTAATTTAGCGACGGGGTACTGATGGCCTCTTCGAGTCAGTAATGTTCATCTCATCACTTTGCGATCATTGTTAATCGCTTCGGCTAAGCGTTGATAAACCCATCGCGAAAACAATTGAAGACAAAAGAGCGTTCCTTTGAACATCGATTATAACGAAGTGGTTTGCTCACGTAAGATGGAGGGTCATAATTTGAAATGGGAGCGCGCGTGCTACTTATGGTTTCCAACCTACCATGAGGACTGAGACATCAACGTGAAGATCGTGCGCACACGTGTTTACTCATATTTAGGAGGTGCATTGGATTCGATCTCTCGTGCTGATTCGAAAACCTAAATGTCAGGGCAGAAACAGGAGAGTTCCAAAAAATTCATAAATCTTTTGTTTTTGTGCCGATTTAGTCCTAAACATTTTTACGTTGTACCAATTCAGTCATTTCGGCCAATTTTGACCGAATTTTGCTGACTGGACGCCGACCTGCTAACATGACCTGATCAGCGTTGATGTGAACAACTTTTAATAATATTTAATATTATTAAAACTCGAAAACAATTAGGACTGAATTGGCACAACATAAAAAGGTTTAGGACTAAATCGGCACCAAAAAAATGTTTATGACTAAATCGCCACAAAGACAAAAGGTTTAGGACTTTTTTGGCACTTTTCTCGGGCAGAAACACTAAGCTTGAACCATCTCTCGCAAATTAGAATCATGTGCTTTGGATGTTCCAGATACTAAGTACGTTCCTAACGTAACAGCGTCTGATTCTAGACACGAGATGATTATTCTGGTTTGTATTTCCACTGCGAAAGGCATGCCGCGAATTCTCGATGTAAGATTGAGGCGGTGGCAAATTGAGGTCGTTGTTAAAATGGGTACTAATTGAAGTGTTACGTTCAATAATTGATAGAGTTGTTGTAACCATCAGTTTGATAACTCCTCAATCATCGAACGGTTTATTAACAGGATAATGATGATGACAAGACGAAAAATGTCAACATGGACACTAATACAGCTAAACAGCCATTTATTTTCTATATTAACATCAAAGTGGCCTCTTAAAATAATGCCACCGCAACAAAGACATATTGCACGGCTAAAAATTAAAATCATCCGAGTCAGCTCTCTCTCTCTCTCTCTCTCTCTCTCTCTCTCTCTCTCTCTCATGATATGACAATTTATTTGGAACAAAAATACTAAAAAAGTTATAAACCTATAGCTCTTGTGTCAAATCAATGATAAAGTTTTCAATTTTACTAATTGAATCCTAAATCTTTTAACGATTTCTCAATGTAGTCTATCTAGCCAATTTTGACAAGACTTGCCGACAAGAATGTCAATCATCCTATGTAGCATTACTGATGCTAACATAGATAAATTTTAAAATTTTACTGAATCTTTTATTTTTTTTCTTTTTATTTTCTATTTCATTGTGGCCAATGAGGGTCACCACCCTTGCCCAGGCCACAAGGGTTGAGCCTTTGCTGGATATGGCGAAGGCTTGACGCTCACGACATAGGCAAGGGCCATCCTTGCTTGAGAAAAAGTTGCCATTGTCAGATCTAGCAAAAGCTCAACCATCGCCCATAGCTGACAATGGAATGGATGAAGGCCACAACCCTCACTAGCGGCTGGCAACAGCTCACAAGCCCTTGTCCAATGGCCGATGAGAGAAAAAAATAAAAAATAAAAAAGTTTTAAAGAATATTAAAATTTGCAATTTTATCCTCGCTGGCGTCAACTATACCACATGAAAGGGTCAATGTCTATATCAACAATTTCCGACAAAAATTGATCAAATAAATTATATTAGTAAATCGTCAAAAGGTTTAGAATTCAATTGGAGATTTAACACTTGATTGACAAAAATATAATAGATTTAGAAAATTTTTAGTATTTTTCCCATTTATTTAATGAGTGTCTCACGTCGAGCCAAATCTGAAAAGTTTAGGCACTTGATTGAAAAAAAAAAAAAAAAAGTTTGGGCACTCAACGGTAAGAATACAAAAATTCAGGTACGGTCTTGTCACGTCTCCATTAAATGGCTTGTCTCTTGCATCAATGATCAAGAATACTCGGAGCATTTGGACAAAACCCATCCTCATCGACGAATTCATTCATGTACGTTCGCCATGATCGCTCCCAATAAATTTATGCAGAACAGAAGGATGCAGAGCACAACATGCATATTCCATGGAAAGTCAGGTGGACCTCACGCATGATCACGTCGTTTGATCAGCCCTGACACTTCCTAGTCGATACCATCCTCCTCCAGGAAATTTCCTGGACTTCGCATCCCTGACATCATCGCTTGACTGAATTCAAGCCGAAGGCGCGAGGTAGTTTCCTTCCTTAACTTCCGCCGAAAAGTAGCGAGGTAGTTTCCTTCCTTAACTTCCGCCGAAAAGTAGGACTATAGTTTACTCCGTCGAGCAGATACACATTAGAGACATGATTGAATGACAATTTTTAATCTACTATGAAAATAACCGATAACCGCCTATGTAGGATCGCAAAAATCCAAATAATAAATTATTATAAATATTATGAGTTTCACTCCTTCAGAATTCCTAAGTCACAAACTGTTATTCTCGCGGTATCCTAAAGACCGTTGTATCCTAAAGACCGTTGTACTGACAAAGTCTGTAGTATTGACCCATCGCCAGCTACAGAGCCAGGGACATGGTAGGACAGACAAGGAATGGGCAGCTAAGAACCACAGAAAGAAAAGCAAGGGCGGTGCTGGAACTCTGATTATCCGCGACAGTGCACGTGGAGAGAGAGTTACGGTCGGCCGTACATCTTTCCGCCGCGGGGACAGTCGAGTGAAATTTCTTTTCCCAGGAATTGGGTGAGTATCGTTCTGTTGAGAGCTTCGTCAGAGCTTTTACTTTCTCCGACCGTCTCCAGGATTTTACCATTTTGAAGGGGTAAAAACAGTTGCTGGGTAGAAAAAATTTGGAAGTTTTGTACCGTCCTCTGCGGTATGTTTTGTACATTTTTTCAACACCCTGCCGCCATCCTGTCTGCCCGCTGATAGCAACCTCCTCGCGAATAAAACTACAATCAACTTCGACACGATCCAGCCTAACGAGGAAGGAATCCCTATTGGGTAGAACATCGTCACGACACGGAATTGGCAGTTCAAGAATAGATGCATGAATGGCTTGCAATAAGCTTGCGTTGAAGTTCGGCGTAGGTGTTTTGCAACTGTGAACATATTTTATAACAGGCATCAATTATCTGTACTCTCCAGAAAGATGCAGCACCCAGCGGAAATCCTGTAGCATCAAGGACATGATCAACCTTTGCACAAGGATCGCAACTGTTCAAATACCTAAATGAAGTCGAACAGACATCGTCTGCCCGAAAGGTTCTACAACAGGTCATACAAACAAGTACATTCCTTTCATTCCCATAGTACGGAAACGAGTCGAATTCAAATTACACCAGCAGAAAATTATATCACTTCCTGAATCCGGAGAACTACTGATTAGACCAGGCTAAACTTTCTCACCACATACTGCATCAGCTTCGGCAATCTCAAGCACCAACAGCAAATCATCAACTAAAATCATCCTCTTCAGGTTTTTTTTTTTTTCGCCAAATAAAACAGTACAAAAGATCTGAATAGAGAGGTCATATACACGAATTCTAGCTTGACAAAGGTCATCAAGGCAATATCACCTAAGAGGAGACTTCAGAGTAGATCGCCCACTTCTCTACCTCCAATTTTCATAATGCCTACCTAAAAGATTGCCTCATAAATAGAGGTCAAAAGCCCAAAGAAAATACTTGCCTGGAAGCAAAAGCTGTCCAGGTATGAAATCACAAGACTTGTGGACCTTCAATCTCAGCCATTCTTGACAAATGCAAGCATCTTCAAAATCACAATAAGACAGTACTCCCATACCACCGCCACTGGTTTTGCACTTGCCACAATTCACAAACTTCAAATTCACACATACAGATAATCTCCACTCATGACAGCATGGCTTCATCATACTAAATCGCCCAAAAGAAATGAAAGCTTGAGAGGTCAACTTCCACTACCTTCCCTACTTCTGAATACACAATTTTCTGGGGGGGCTTTTCCCAATACACCATTGTCTCTAGGATGCGACATCAAAGAGCACATCACTCACAGGAGGCAGGTCGAGTACTCTCGTGCAATTGCTACCAACCACCCTGCTCACATTGGCCTTTGGATGGAAGTTCTCTCCAATATGACCAAAAAGGGGTTCGCCATTCAACCTAGACGAGCTCATGCTAGCTTCCTTGTGAGAAACATCTCTTCCTTCGGTCAATGATATACCAAAGAGACGGCAACTACTCTTCAAAGGCGGGGCCATGTCCTCGCTAACTACGCCCTCCGATGGCAACAAAATGGAAGAATGAGGGAAACTCAATCTATTTGGTTCATTCAACAAACCCAGCGGACTCGTGCCACCGAAACTCACCTTCATTGGCGAAGAGAGCTTCTCATCCCATGACAATGTATTACAAAGAGAACTCCTGTTGGAGCTTTTCCTGCTTGGCTGGTGGAACATTAATACTGAAGATGGTGAAGAAACTTGTACGGAGGAAACCGGAAGACCGAAATGATTGTCCGAACCCTGACTTAGGGCAGAGCAACCATTCCTGGAAGGAACCATTTGAAAGCCATCACGAACACCAAATGCACCATTTCCTTGGGCTCCACTGGTAAACCAGGGTCTTGTATATGGTGGGTTGGCAAATGTTTCTTGACCTTGCAAGACCTCACGAAACCGGAAAGATTCGCCAAAGCCCATGCCTTTGTAAGTGACACTAGCATTCACGGATGGGTTTGTGATGCCATTTCTGGTGGCAGCAGCTTCAGAACCACCTGAATCATCAGGATGATGCCTCCTCACTTCAGATAGCCGATGACTTTGAGTTTCGATACCATCGTAAGGAGTGCCAAAACCCAAGTTTTCTTGACCTTGCAAGACCTTCTGGAACCTGAAAGGTTCCCCAAAGTCCGATGCTCCAATTCCATCTGTCAGATTCAACACAGTTCAGTAGGGTAAATCAAGCAGAAAAGAGAAAATCGTTTCTCAAACAAAATGTCCAGAGCACAAAACCTACTTGGAACCGGATATTCTGGTTTCATGGAAGGTATTCCAAACCTAGTCCGCTTAGAACCAGGCATCATAAAACCAATTGGACTGGAAACTGAACCGGATGGCTCGATTTCCCATGGACAAATCCTACTACCACGATCAGGCTCAACATCATCCCACCTAACCTGCAAATTAAGAACCAAATAACTTCAATGTCACGCATCAGACGATTCTGAATATTGCAAGTTCCTGACAGGGAATCAAACCAGACGATTCTGAACCAAATAACTTCAATACACATCTGCTTTCATTCTCAATGATAAGTTAGTTAATGAAACACACGCCCAATGCTTAGAAACAACTTTTTTTCTTGGCAATGAAAAACATATAAGTGGAAGTAACTAACTATCAGGAACACTGAATTCAGTAACAACCGTACAGATCATGCAGTTTATGAAAGAAAATGCGACAAGCACCATTTTAAAAAGTTTCAAGTGAAAAACACATACAATTTAAGTTCTCAGTGTTTTCTTTATACCTACTTCATGGCAAGTGACAAATATTAACTTGTCCCAAAGTTCAGTCCCTACTACAGAAAGGTTCACCAGAAATAACAGTACATCATCAGACGTACTTAAGAGAGAAATTACAGGACATATTGAGTAAAATCTTCAAACATGAGTTAAGTTCCCAACTTTTATTGGCTATATAGTTCTCGAGTAAGCATAAACTTTCCAATGTACGGGCATCAGAATGGACGCATCTTTCCACAGGAAACAGCAAACACGGGATGGGATAGCTGTAGACTTTATTGAAACAAAAAATGAAGATGATCCTTTCCACTACTTTTTTCAGGAATCATCATCAGCACTTATACTATAACAAAAGCTTACTCAAAGGTAAGGGCATTCATAACAAATTGTCCATAGAACATCATGTAGGCTCTCTTTCTTAAGCCCCAAATCTATTTGAACCATTACAAGTCAAATAACACACTTAACTTATATAAGATGGTGCGCAATAGGTTAGCTGTGTAGCTATCATTTTTATTTTTCGTTCGAGGGAAAAAGCTAGATGCATTATAAGGGTCCTGGCCTAAATTTCATGGCCACATAGACATGTAAACAAGCTTTGCAAACATGAACTCACCGACAGACACCTCCATTTCGAACTTGGCCATCTAACAGGATCCATGTCACTTATGTTGGCTATCAGACCCGAATGTCTGCCGTGGAAAGAATTTATATAAGTAAGGCTGCAAAAGCATTCCTCAATAAAAACACTAAGCAAGCCAAAGAATTGAACCTTCTCTCTGCTGTATCCTCAGCTTCAAAACGCATCTTGAACCTCATGCCAGGGGCGAGAGTATGGTTAAGGCTCTTGAAAAACCTACGAGCTGGTATTAGGAACTCAGATGAGCTGGCTCTGCAAAATCAGTGATGCACATATATCAAAGAGAAATCATTGCGTGAACAAGAACTAGACAGTCTATCCATCATAAAAAATGTAAGAATGGTGACACATCCCCTGCAATTGGACAGACATTAGCTCAAGTTGTAAAGGACTATAATATCAAAAGCAAACTGAGTAGGATCATAGGCAAAGCAATCCACTAGTTTGGAAAATGAACCAGCATAAGCAGCACATAGCATTTACGTTTGAACAAAATATGATGACCTGGGTAAAGCTCTTCTGCAGAAGCACTAAGTTGACACGGTAATAGAGCAATTTGAAAAGTCAAAAAGTATCCATTAATAAATGAAAGATCCAGATTTGAAATAGTTAAGAGTAGTAGCAGTATCCTGAGAAAAATAGTCAAGGTTTAACATCACAAATTACCAATCGATGTTCCACACGTTTAAGACCTGCCTGAGGTACATATATAGAACAAAAAACAGCAAGGGTCCATTCAATTGTCAGAAATCCTCGAGCAAGCCAACTTCAACTCAACATATATGATGGAGGTAATTTCTGACATGACAAATTCGAAAAAAAATTACTCAAATCCTTGTTTGATACAATACAATCACAATTAATTTGAAACCTACATGACTTGACATGTTTCAAATCCATGCTTTATCCACAAAAAGTTTCCCCTGATGCTGAAAAAAAATTATGCTACTTCAACAATGACAAATTGGAAAAAAAAAAAATCACTGCTTTGAACATGGGAACTCAGCATGTACTATAACAGCCAACCCTAGCCAAGTACACATGGAACGACCTGAGCAATTCAAATGACAATTCCCAGAAAATATCACTAGTCACATAAGATTTGTCTTATCCAGCAAAACATGGGCAGCTAAACCTCATAAAGAACAGCAACCAAGGGATTGTCCAAACCAAGTAGCTCTGATAGTTTTACCCATATACTGTGCAGCACGTATCAATGCGAGGAGGAGTGTTATTTATCGACACAAGGAAAAAAGGCTTAAACTAGTGGACAATGGGGGGAATGATCAAGCAAAAACACGAGTTGTCCTATAAATAGTGCACACATTAATTATCACAAGATAACTTAGCATGATCATTCAGGAAGTTCATTAACTCCTCACTTTCAAAGAATGTACCACTGTTTCATCAATTAAGACCTGTAAAATCAGTATCAGGACCACTGGCCAATCACTTGAGAGTGTTACAACATGAAAATTTCAGAAGAGGAGGAAAAAAGGCAAGACATCTTCATCACGTGATGAAGAGAGACACGATCCTGGCTAAAAATCGACCAAAACCAGTTTCCAACACGCATGATTACAAAGTTCAACTAGTTGTCCGGACTATTTTAGCACCAAAATGTAAAGCTACAAGCAGAATAAAACTAAAGTCTAAGCTAGCGTTCATTCGCACAAGTGGCCTCACTGTATAGTCAGAATTGATGAGCACGGTCTAGTCAAGTACCTTGGATCATAGTAAACACTGAAGGCACTTCCTAGAGATACAGCCTTCGGTACATCCATAAGGGCACTCTGATTCAGGGTCTGGATGCAAAGAGATGGAAAAGCAGAAGCTCCTTTAACTTGAATTGCCCTTCGAACTCCCAATCTCAACTCTCCGTTCGAAGCCCTGGGTTTCAATAAAATACATGAATTTCAAAATCTTAACCGAAGTCGACAAATTACAGCACAATATTTTAATACCTAAGGAAGAGCACGGCATCCCCAGAGACTAATTTCTTCCGGTTTACGAATGCACTCCATCCTGTAGTGAGCAAATGCCTGCGTGGCTGTCCTGCTCGCACAAACACACACATAAAAGAATTAGTTGAAAAAAGAAACTTCCATGACAACCACACCATAAGGTCTTTATATATGTCTGAAACTTCCGTCAAAAGGAAGATGAGGACTCTGATACGATACCCCGGTATATGTGTCTGAATCTCCATTCTAGGCCATGCAGATCTTTAGCTACAAGCTCCTGAGAAGGCCTTTGTTGATTATAATCCTGCGTTCACAGATTACTAAGTCTAAGCAAGCTAAATAAATTGAACCCCACCCAACGAAAAGGCATTAGCTGGATAAAAACGTAAAAAAGAAAATAAGGCTGTCTCAATGCAAGAGGCTAAATTGAAATGCAATACCAGTGGAGGGAAGCAGTCCTCCGCGGCTCGCCGAGGAACAGAGAACCCGCCGTGAGTGCTCGTGTCTGAAGCAGTCAGAGTCTTGCAGAACATGTGAGGCGTCGAAGACTTCACGGCCGGCTCAATTTCATCCTCATCCAAGTCTATTTCGTTGTCCCCTTCGCGCAATTTATGCTCAATTTGCTGCAGAGAACACAATGCAGCTGGAGTTATCTTCCATCAACGTAAGACCCTTTTTCCAATACACCACTCAAACTAAAGCCAAATCCCACGACTTAATAAACCACCCCAAGAGCACACGGTGGAAATTCAAGATCACAAACAGGGTCACGTTCCCTTATCTTGTCTGGTGAGTACCGTCAGCATCTGAGACTTAAAAAAATCAGACAAACATAGCAAAACCTCACCTCTCTTTCAGGAATCAGCGAAACCTGCGCATAAACGTCGTCGGTGCTCGCATCGGCCTGTCACAAGAAAACATGCATTCGACATCAATTCAACCCAAGAAAAACCAAAACAGAGAAAAAGAAACAGAGCCCTTTTTCCCCCAACGGAAGAAACTACACGACAGAAACGTAACGACCCCCAAATCAATTATAACCAAATCAGCTGAAATTGAGCAGACCAAACGCTCATGACGAAACTTCCTAATAAAGACTTAAAATTCTCGGTACGACCAAAGACAAGAATACGAACAGTGCCCGAAATTCTTACATGGAGCTTCACATCAACGACACGACAGAAAATTTGGGAAGGGAGATCAAACACGGAAGCGGGACAATCAGAGACGTGCTCCAAGTGGCCCTGTGGGAAGTAGACCACCAGAGAGCCCTTCTTGGGAAGCGAAATCAGAGGCCCGGCACAGGCGTGCCACAGCTCCAAGCACAAGGGAGAGCACGAGGACGAAGAAGAAGAAGACGAAGTTGGGTTCGCGAGGTTGGCGTTAATATTCGAAGCGCTTATGGCAGAGGACAGAGAAGAGGCAGGGGAGGAGCCGGACGACGGCGTTTCGTCGTCCTCCACCGTGTTGAGATCAATCATCTTTGCTTCGATTCTTATTGAGCAGACGGCGAGAATGGTCGTGGCGGCAATACCGCGGCGCGGGACCTGGGAAGATGGTGAGGGAGAGCCAAGAGGAGGAGCGAGAGTGAGAGTGAGAGTGAGAGTGACAGAGTAGGAGGAAAGCAAGAGGGAGAGAGCGGTGGGGAGGGAGATGAAGGTGGAGGTGGAGGTGGAAGCAGAGGAGGAAGAGGAGGAGTGGTCATGACCGCAATTTGAAGGACAACTTTTGCATTTGCCAAAAAGCAGAGGAGCCAAGAATTAGAAAGAAAGGAAAGTAAAAAGGCGAGCTCTCTCTCTCTCTCTCCCTCTCCCTCTCCCTCCCCCTCCCCCTCCCCCTCTCTCTCTGTCTCTTTCTCTCTCTAGCCTCTTTACATGGGTTTTGTTTTGGGAGTTTTCTTTCTTGGTGGTGGGGATGAAAGGGGAGAGGGAGGAGGGACGAGTTCTTGGTTTTTAGGGGGGGATTGTGAAATCAAAATCCCATTTATTTTAGCCCCAAAAGGCAAGAATTCATCGAGACTTCAGATTTCATCCAATTTTAATTGGGGGGTTGGGTTAAAGATGTGGTCTTTTTCTTTTTTTTTTGGCCATTCAGGGTTGAATAATGCCGCTGCAGAGTGTTGTAGTCTATCCTTTTCGCCATTATAATACAATTTCCGGTCGTGGGTATCTTTTCCCTCCCCCCCCTTTTCCTTTTGGTGGGTTACGCGAGTAGTGGACTGCTCTGTTTTTCTTTTTTTCCCTTTTTTCTTTCTTTTTTTCCTCCTCCCCATCTGCGAGCAGAGCTCCAGCACTGCTCCTGCAACAGCAGCAGCCGCTGCAAGCTGCTGAGCGATGTGTGGCAGAGGAGAGAGAGAGAGAGAGAAAGATAGGACGAGTCCGGTTTTTCAAGATTATTTTAATGAAGAATTGCCTTTTTCTTTTTGTGGGGGGGTTCGCTGCACTACTCGTGACGCTTTGTGGAATTAAATAAGAAAAGAGGGGAGTAAAAAAAATACGCCCGAAGGGGAAGGAGAGAGAATGGCCTGGTCTCACTTCAGTCTTTCCTTTGTTGTTGTTGTTGCAGTGGGGCTTCGGGCTGTACGGTCCCCCTGTATTTGCGCGGGATGTCTTTTCTGTCCCCATCGCCATCGCCGCTCCTCCTCCTCAAAATCTCACTCTGATCCGCTCTTTCTCCGGAGTAATTACCCGCCCGTCTTCCTCGACGGAACCCTGAACTTGGGCTGCCAAAGATATGGCGAGCTGAAGTGAAAGGGGTTTTTTTCTTGAATTGCCAAATATTTCATCCTCTAGAATCTGGATCTATGCATTATTGAGAGACATTTGACTCGTTTTCTTGGAGGTAAAATGATGTTCCCTTGGTCTTTATGCCGGGCTAATGCTCAAGTGATGGAAGTGGAAGGGTCGGGTGGAGACGATAATGGATCCGGCGTGTCGAGTTATGTGATTAAATCGGACCCGACCTCGTTGAGGGGTCGGGGTGAGTTGGGAGTCGAATTGGGAAATTCCTTATTCGAAATGCGAGTATGAGAACAAAATAATAAAAAAGATAACAAGGTCTTAGAAACAATGCCTTTCTGAATTTTGATGGTTAAATCCGTGTTATCTTTTAATGGTTTGGAGAACTCGGGATATTTTTTTCGAAAAGGGCTACTACATAAGTGATTAAACAAACGAATCTGTCCGTTGTTGATTGAAGTGATATGATCTAATGAGAACACGGAATGATTTATGGTGTAAGAGAGGCCGCCGAACTCAATCTAAACAGGATATGACTAACGATTCCTAGCAGGCTTTTAGAATGACGAAATGAGTATATATGAACCAACACGTCAAACAAGGGAAAATGTTGCTCTTGGTTGCATATGTGAAATTAGAATCTTCTCGTAAGATGTGCCTTTTGATGTAACGACATTCTTTTACATTAGAATTCTGACATTCAGTGTGATTCGTTGAAAGTATTTCCAGGATATGTGGCCTCTCGCCAAAAATTAGGAAAATTCCAATTATGAAAATCGGTACGCAACTTCCATAGGGTATTAGACAAATGTCTTGCGGCCATAGCACTTTTACCATTGTAACAACTTACAACGGTTTTGAGAGAGTTTAAGACCAAACACATTAATTAAGTGCTTCACAACACAGGCCAATCGTAGCTATACCAAATGAACTCTAGAAAAAAAATGCAAACCCTCCTAAAAAAAATCTAGGTCATTAATTGCATGGACACATTTAGGATGGGGCTCCATGATAGGTTTCTCTTTTTATGCTAAGCTTAACGCAACAAACGGTGCAAATTTTGTAGGCTTCTCCCGAATAGTTACCGTGCATGATCACTATGCTTCAAAAACTTGTCAAGGAAATTGCTAATATAGAGCTAACACCAACTGCTTATCTATCTAATTAGCCGAATGCGGCCCGACTTAATTGAATTGTCTATTCGCACGAGCTCCCCTAGGGCCTAAGTTCACTAGACAACGGTTGATTACAATTGAAGGAACCTCAAATCTTATGAATTTTTTTTTTTTTTACCGACCAAAAAAAAAAATCTTATGAATTTTTTAACGACTAATCTGATGGTGAAGTATTAATTGCTGTGGGTTCACGTACTGTTGGTCTCCCAAATTTGAGGAGTAGTGTCCTAGATTCAAGCTGCATACATACGGCCATGATGTTTCCTTTCCTAGGCATCAACTAACTTTAGTAGACGAGTCTTGACTTTTGGTCATTAGATAACATCGGGGTCTATCATGAAAAGGCTAATTTAGAAACCTTGACAAATGCAAACCAATGATGCTGTTTTTTTTTCTTTTGCCTCTCCAAATCTTGTAAGTGAAATTGTTTGGTAGAGTTGTAATTGTCTTTATTATGTAGTGATTTTTTTATTCTCTAATAAAACAATAAGTAATGATTCGTTTATTATTTTTATTTTTTATTTTTATGACCGAGGGACCGTCGGATATTACCCTTCGACGATCACACAACCCTCCGGTGCTCGGTAGCACCGGTGGGGCCTCGCCACTATTTAGATGTAAACCTTCAGGGGGCTGACAAGTAAACCACTCCTAGGATCCCCACTTAAGTCGCGAGCATCCGGAAATTCGAATTTGTTCCCTCTGCGATGAGGTAGTGAAGCCCAACCATCACGGCTATCTACGAGTGGGTAATGATTCGTTTATTTTGCAGAAAATAAATTTAAAAAATGAATAATTTAGATTTCACTTTCCTTACGGTGATCATAATCAATAAAAAATGTCTTCATCATCCTAAAACATATTTAGATATAAATTGTCATTGTTTTTTCGCAAAATAAACATAATCTTCTAAAACTTGCCCTTTATGCCCAGATAAAAAAAAAAGTTTAGCTAATTATTTTGTCAAAACCCATCTTTTGAAGCTTTCTTTTTCTACATACCCATCAAGTCAAGTCATACCATCTGGTGTCTTTTTTTAAAATTCTACTATATGAAAAAGCCAATTTTAGTCCCACATCACATCCGCAGACCACTTTCAATGCTAGCCCTAAGCTTTTTCCTCTTATTTCACCAGCCTTTCTAGATCAGCATGAAAAAAGTGAACTGCGTTCAGTTCTGACATTACCACATTAATAGAGCGTGATGGGTACAGCATGTAATTACTCCCTTGGATGTTATGAATGTTTTGCTCTGAATAGCAGTTTAAGCAGGAGAGCAGTGTGATCCCACATTTAGTCATCCGAAAAGTGGTGACCAAATTTCCATCCTGGTCTAGCAATTATACGGCTATTCCATTTAATGATCACCTAACCAGAAGGCACATGGATTTATCAAAAATATTGGGCTGAGATTCTTTTTTATTTGGGAAAAAGAGAGAAAATTACTAGAGATTCTATACCTTCTCAGGCACCCTTTTCGAGATTTAGCATGCCCTTGATGTTATTCTGGTCAATTGAAGTTAGGAGAGATCTGATGAAGCTGCTAATTCTGGTAGCTACAATGTCTTGAGGGGTTTCGTGTCCTATGACAAGTTCTCCACCCCACTCCTTTCCTGTGCTTTTTAATGAATTATGCATGCAACAAGCAAGCCTCTTCAGTTAACCTCTATTGCCATGACCATTCTTATTGGAGGGTCCTCCGGAAAAATAGTAAAAAAGATAAGGGCTTGTTTGCAAATGACAAAAGGATAAGGGCTTGTTTGCTCGTGCCTCTAATAATGTGAAGGCCTAGGCATTTCGAGTTAAGGACTAATCAAAATACGTTGGTCGAAAAGCTCAAGTATAAAATAGAACTCATGCAAACACCCAATCAAATTGAACTAACCTAAAATTCCAAAGGAAACTTTTTTTCTCATAGGGGACAAACTATAGTTTGCTTTTTGCCTATGGCCGAGCATGATTTCGGCTCGAACTGCCCAATCAAATCAAACTAACCTAAAATTCTTAGTTTAATTATGTTTTGGGAGGCTATCTTGAAAATTCATTTTGTTAATCGAACCGATATTATTTCTTACTTTTCTAGTTTTTCTATCTCTTAATCTTCTTAGCTCAAGATCTTGTCTAATTCAAGGACAATGACAAAGCTAACACTAGACAAGAACTAAGAACACTGCGAAAAGAAAAGGGAAGAAGAAAAATGATGAAATTCAGTATCATTTCGAGCCAATCTAGATCGAGAAATTATGTTCGGCTCCAAACCCTCCCTTAGTTCGATTCAATTCCATATCTATACCATTTCTATCCAATTATGTATTTCATCCAAATCGGACCAAACCGAACTGTGCTCACCCCACCCCACCCCTTTTCCCAAACCAAATGGAAATGGTTCATGCAAAACATGACAAATTGTGGGGACAGCGTGCCAGGCAAATGTGAACGGGCGAAAAGATTTCCTATTTCCCTTCTTTTTTTTTTGTTAATTTTGAAAAAAGTTGAGGAAAGGAAAAGATAAATAGAGGAAGGGTCTATCTCAAAGCAATTAATTGCAAAGGACCCAAAAAGCAGGAAATTAAAAAAAAAAAAAAATTGTAGGGGAGGGTGTTGGGAGGCAAATAGGTAGGCATAGCTGAAAAGGGCCTTCACTTCACAAGCTCTATCGCATCTAGCCCGGACAAAACGGGTTCCTCCTTAAATGCCCCCCTCTCCCCTAACCGGCTCTCCCCCACGCGCTCTCCCCGGCGGGTGCCATCCAAACCATTATTTCCTTTTCCCCCCCTTTTTCTTTTTCTCTCTTTCAAGAAATATCTATAACACTTTTGCCCTCTCCTTCTCTTTTTGCTTTTCTTTTTTGTCAGAAAAGAAGGCATGGAATTTTTATTTTCCAAGAAAAGGGAATGCTTCTTTAAATTCGAAAGGATGGGGTTAGCGCTTAATCGACTCGATCCCGTTATTACAGTCTAGTTAATTTCACTTTCCTTTCTTCCCGAGAGTATAATGTCGATTTGAATACTATGATAAACGTTCCTGAATCATGTGGTGCACTTGCTTTGACTTATTTAGTCTCGAACGTTTGGAACTTTCATAAAATATAGGTATTGCGTGTGTTTCAAATATAATTTTTATGATAATATTAATTTGAATGAGATCTTAAATTAGGCAAAAAAACTTGAAAAGTTAGTCTTTTTTTCTTTTCGATAGTTGAAACGAATAAGCTCAATAATATTCCAAACAAATTTTTGCATGTCACACTCGATGGATGCTAGGTTTTACGATGATTTTAGTGTTGTAACTTTGATATATTTGTTACGTTATGTTATATTGTCTTTGTATGACTTTGATATGTGTTTTCATTTTTGGGTTATATTATTTCGATATATAATTAACAAACGATTTCAATGAATTATTCATGATGATCAAAGCAAATAGCACATAGAGTTAAAAGGTAAACTATTTTCTTATGAAGTAAAAATGGAATCCTTGAACTTTTTCTATATTAGAAATTATTTAGAGGTGATAGAACTTTGGAATATAATAAGGTTGCAGTGGTGAAAGTATCTTTAGGCTGCTTCGTGGAAACCAGCCCTGTTTTTTTTGGTGAAATAAAAAACGAGCCTTAGTCGACTTCTCAATTTTCAATTGCTTCCTCATATAGTTTTCCCTCTTCGGTGTAGAATGCTTAAGGGTGATTGGTCCGGACTAGGTTGATTTCAAGGTGGAAACTTTGGAATCCAACTTCTAGATTAGTAATTTGGACCGTTATAGAGAGAGATTAGTAATAAACACGAAAGAAACTACTTTATGTAAAGCATAAGCAAAGCAACCATAATTGATTTCGACGGTTTCACCAATTAGTACATGGCATCCTATCTAGGATGGAAATCGAGAGCTCAATCTACATAAGATCGTCTATGTTCCTCTAAGAGACTTTTAAATTAGTTCTTTCCAAAGCCATCTCGAGACCAGCTGGATCAATCTGGCTTTCGTCGGCTCTTTAATTCGACCGAGCCCGGCGCATTTCCCGTGAAAGATGTGCCTAAAAGAACCTTAACTTTAGCAAGTCGATCATGAACAGCACTCAATGTAAACGTGATTAAGGAAACAAAACGAGGATCTCAATCTAGTGATTCGTTTGGTGGGCATGAATCCATGGACTCTTTTGTCTCTATGTAGGATAGGGGGAGGGAGGGTATGGCAATTGGCCATTGGCCACACTCCCTCTAGAGAGCGTGAAGCAGCACTGGCAATGTTTCCTTTTTGCCTTCGCTTTAGCCTTTAGCCTTTTGCTAGACAGTACTACTCCTGCCCACCCCACTAGACATTGTTAGAATTATTGGTCGGCCTCCTAGTAGGCTCTGCCCACCTACTTTTGCTTAAATAGGGCGGCTCCCTCTCTGTTTAATTTGTCCTTAACCCGCTAAAAACAGGAATTAACTGTCACGTATGGTGAAAGACTCCCTTTGACTGTCCAACTCCGTACGTTGTACCCGGAATTCTTTGAACATCCGGCCAATTTGTGCTAACATGCGACGAGGTTTCATTGCCGTGTGTGGGAGGACATACGAGAGGAGTAATCCGAAACCAGATCTTGAGCAGGGAAGATAATGCCAAAGGCTTAAGTAGTTAAAGAACGTGGAAGATCTTCTCAATTGGCAATGCATAAAAGGGTAAATTTCGAAACTGACTTTTTTGATAAATGTTGGAATCTCACGACAAAAATCTAATAACTTCGCTTGGGAAAATTACCAAGGGAGATTCCATATCTGAGCTTTCAAGATATACAATTGGACCAACTTTAACTAATGGGCTATAAGCTAACTTGAATATATATACTACACTAATTTTTCGATGTGAGACTTTCTCAACATTCTTTATAGAATTCTTTCTTGAGATATTCACCGAGCACCAATACATATCGAGGGTGATAATTTGAAGCCATAATTGGTATGGTACGTTAGGCCTGTCATAATCTTGTTTGTAAATCCTCTCAATTCATCTCGGCCTAAAAAATCTCAATTTTGAGTCTAATGCCAAATAAGTGAATGGTGACAAGAACGCGTCGATTCATATTTATATATAAGTCAGGCATATTATGTAATGTTATATTCGAGTTTTCTCTCTGCAATTCTACTTTAATTGATGTTGTGTTCATGCTGTGCGAATAGGTTGCCTCCAAACTATCAACCCTAATCCATGGCAATCAAGATGTCTTCCCCACGGCAAGTTGTGCTTATACAAGTCCAAATAAAAGGCTCACGTAGAATCCCACGTCTCAATTCCTTTGATGTACTTGACTTTTATGCATTGATCTCCTAATTCTCCTATGTCTGTGATAGTTTGGTGAACCGCTCCTGAAAGTACGAGGATCGAACACGTATTCTGCTTTCACGTAGATGCCATGTAGTAATGATCAAGCAAAGTAAAGTACTTTGATTTTTGTCTTGAACAGTAGGGATACTATGATTGCCATGAAAAGGAATAGGGATAAAAAAAAAAAAAAATCTATAAACTTGAGGGAAACCAAATTACAATAACAATCTAGTTAGATACACGTCGTTGATTCAAGAATGATGCGAGGAGTATTGAGGTTGGTTTGCAAAACTAATATACTATACAGATTCTGATTATGGATCCATTTGTTGGAAAGAAAATTATTTCCAAGAAGTTATTTTCTGACTTTTCGATATTTGGGTAATAGAAAACTAATTGAGGTACGGAAAATTTCCATGAAGTGCAAACAACAAGTTTAATTGAAAAAAAAAAATGACGTATCCTTATGTCAAAAAGTAGATCACATTCTCTAAATAAGGAAACAAATCAAAACAATTTTCTTTGAAAATTACTTTTATGAAAAATGTTTTCTTTTATGATAATGTTTTCAGTGAAACATACCCTAGACACGGTATACGAATAGTAGCCTTTGTACGTTCAACCCTAATGATCCCAAGATTTGAAAATCCTTAAAGGGAATGCCAAAGGCAAAGTTCCCTTTTACTGCCTGTCAATTTTGGAGTGATTATCCAAATCTCACGTGCACCATTGGGGTGGGGGTAAAAGCAAATGGGATAATTTCGATAATGCTTATGGCATCATTTTGTTTCCCTAATCATGATTAATTGTCTTTTGCTTTATATCCTAAACATTCCCATAATCATGCTTTGGAAAATAATTTTTGACCCAACAACGGTTGGTCGTTTTGTCGCATGTTGGATATAGCAACATTGACTTCAAAGTTACTACTCATGCAAAGGTTTAGCTACTTGATTGCCCTAAAATAAAGGAAAAAGTACTTATGGAAGAGGTTACTCTTAGATTCACATCAAGATCACTCAAGCAAAACCCAATGAGCTTTTTTGGTAATTTATAAAAAATTAATAATAGAAAATATTAATGTACCTTTTGGTCTTATTCTTAGATTCACGTACTCAACAATCCAATGTGCTTTTGAGCAAATTAAAGGTATTGCCAAGTTGAAAAGTGAAAGTTGCCGAAAATTAAGGTCTGGCAAAAGCTGGTGTGGACAAATAAAGCGGTTTGTCCCCATGGAAAATCATTCATGAGCATAAAACGTGGCTCAAGGAACCTTAGGTTATCCAAATTCTATACTCATGAAAGCTCCGGCACTATGATATTTATCTTTTTTCATCTTGAAAAGTAAATTTCTTATGTCGGGTTGTCAAACGTGCAGTGGAAGTGATTACAGGCAATAGCCCATGAGGACGGATCTAGAATTTCATTTCTTAAATTGGACAAAAGTATCGGTTGTCCTTAAACATTTGTCGAATATGTAATTAAGTCCTTAAATATTTTTGACCAATTGAGTTCCTAAATTGTCTTCTTCATTCGTACTGGATTAATGATGTGGATCGAAAGTGCCAAAAAATAAAAATGAACGATTGAGATATTGACCAAACACCGATAACAATTATTGTACCCTCGTCGGCCTCGACAAGGGCCAACCGACGGCCCCAGTTAGGGCTGGATGATACGATCTTGCCTCGTCCACAGGTGTGCGGGCAAGCCGCCTGCTCCCAATCATGACAAGGGTATATTTCTTGTCACCTAGGAATGGTGAAAATGGCATGAGATTCTTCTTTACATTAAGGGTAGCATAGGGCTGGCAATTCAAATTCACGTGCCATAATTGGGTTTAATATTTGCATCAAGTCACATCATTGATAAACGTTATTTTTTTATTATGCTATAGAACTTAGGTATATATAAATCATGCCATTTTATGTCGTATAAATATCCTGTATAAATATGTTAACTCATATTATAAATTGTGAGCCCCTCTCCCTTCTTTCTCTCTCGCATGCGCCTGCCAGGTGGATATCGCGGACCCTTTGTGTTTAAGCAGGCAATATCACTAATTTGAGTCCCAGCTAGCATTTAACGCGGACCAGCACATCGTCATTTTTGTCTATATTTTAATCTCCATAATCATATGTCAGAGATATTATTGAACATTTCACAAAAAAAAAATAAAAAAAATCAAGGACATAGCTAATACGTAAGTATAAATCTAAGTAGTTTTAGTTTATTTTCTCAACTATACAGCAACAATTAGGACATGTTTGGTAACCGGCCAAATAGTGTTAATTTATATTCTCTTGTTCCCGAGAGTAGATTTGGAACAGAAATGTGTTTGGTAAAATTTTTGTTACTGAAAACAAATTTCTATCACTTTGTTCCCGAAAGTAGATTTGGAACAGAATCAAGAATATTAAAAAAAAAAAAAAGTCGATTCTCGTTCCCGAGAACAATTCTAGAATTAAGCCCATATTTTCTCTTTTTATTTTCTTTGTTCTCGTTCTTCTTCCATTTTCTTCTTCTTCATCTATTGTCACCCAAGCGGTTGCCGTCAGCCACCCACCGCCACCGACAACTGGTCCAGTGAGCTCGTCGGAGGCTCGCCAAGCTAGGGTGAGGTCCGACAAGCTCGCCGGAGGCAAGCCTAGCCACCAGCGAGGCTAGGTGAGGCTCGCCTAGTGAGGACGAGCCCCGCCGGCAGCTGGGCGAGCTCGGCCTTGCCAGATCTAGGTGAGGCCGCTCACCCAGCTGCCGACGAGGCTCAGACAATGAGGGTTGGTGACACTCCAATGAGGTCGCCGGCCTTGCCGAGGGTCGACAACACTCCGATGAGGTTGCCAGCTCTCGTCTGGCCAGTCGTCAGTCATCCCAAGGTTGATGACTGGCTACTTGAAGAAGAAGAATAGGAGAAAGAAAGGAAAAAAAGAAAAGAAGAAAGTAATAAAATTAAAAGAAAATGATTTAGAGGAGAAATTTTAATACTATTCCGGAAATTGAAATTTTGAATAATTACCAAACATCTTAAAATGCTTAAAAATTATTTTCAAGAATAGAATAAAAAAAAATCATTTATGATAAGAAATTATTCCTGGGAACAAAAGCGTTACTAAAAGCGCCTTTATTCAATTGTCCATTAAGTTCTTTTGTATGTCGATACGAGGGTTGAAAATGCAACGAAATGCAATATCACATAGCTTCTAGAGCTCTTTAAGGGGTTTCATAGGCAAACTCAATAAAACATCATAGAAAAAATATCATGTCCTGCTGGGAAAAAAGGACTATTGTGACCATTTTATATTCGAATAGACTATTGTGTTTAACGATATAAGGGGGTTTAGATGCAATTCTTTTTTTATGTTTCGATCAGATTTTTTTATTTTTTTTTAGCCTTGGTGCGAATTTTGGCTTATTTAGCAGCTGTATAATTAGTCAAAGCTTTATTCATATTGGGAAGTTTCGTCAAAATAAAATGCCCGACACACTCTCTCATCTTATCCAAAGTGATCATTAGGTCGCTTGAAAATTTCATAACCCTTAGTCATCTTTTTCTAAGTGGAGCTTGATTTCTTGATTAGAGCATACGCGAGTGCTAAATTCCACCAAATGATAGCGGGTCAACAATGGGAAACAACAAAACAAAATAATAAAAAATAATAATATTAACAATAGCAAGAAATAATAAATAATTAAAAAGAAAGAAAAAAAACAGAAACCTAATAATTCCCTGGTGTCCCCACATTGTAAGTCACGCTCCAATTATTTTATCCACTTCACTGGAAGCATTGTAATGCGTTCTTCGAATGTTTGGTCAATTCATTCCAATTTGTACGGATCCAATGCAGATGGAGTCTAATTTAAGGGGTGAGATACATGTCTTCATTGCCTTAAAATCTAGGGAAGTGCCCACAACATTATTATGAGCTTGGAATTCTAATGGATGATCAATTTGTAGGCTTTCGAGTGAGCTTTTGGTTTTCTTTATTGGAGGAGATCTATTGAAGAGGGGAGGAAATTTGTATTACGTAAGTGCACACGCTAGGTGATTTCGACAGGCATTTTTATCAGATCAGTTGGATACTCTTGTTAATTCATGGCACATGGTTTTAATTGGAGGGATTACTTGGCACATACATAATCTATCGAAGGGCTCTCGTGTGTTTTGTTCTCCAAATAAATTTCATGCAACTAGTCTGATGCTTCGATGAAACTCGAGACGCACCCTCTATTTTTATTTTATTTTTTCCAGAATTTCCCCCGCAAACTCCCTATTGTTTGAGTTTGTGGGTCGATCTTTTTTTAAAGAAAATTGATCCCTTCCGTCAAGAATTCGAGAGCTAATCCATGTTCCAATGTTGATAATTCAAGAGCTCGGCCTCATGTGACACAAAAAACGGCTAATCCTCTCGAGAAAGGTCTCGATTTTGAACCATAAGGAGTATATGTCGAATTTCACTATGGCCAACTTCACCATGTCTCCATCTCAAATTACAATGGATCTCAAATAGAGCGAAGAGGAAGTGTTGCCTTCGTGATGGTGTTACCGACAGATGATGGTTGCTTGAATAGGACAAGTACACAACCAAAAGTAGAAATCAGTAGGAGCATAGGGCAACAATTGTAGGGGCCGTGACCCCATTTTGGTTCTGATCTTAGGGTACAATGTCTTTTGTCCCGGATCATGATAACCAACCCTATCTTCATTGGTTGGACTCGAGAAAAAATGTTATTATCATTGTTTTGGACACTTGACTAGTACCATCCAAGGCATGGAGGGAAACCAAGTTTGGAAAGGGTTGTTCCCCTTTAGAGACTTTTCAATGGAAGGTAGAGTGTCAATGTAATTTATGAGAGTGACGTGCTCGTGTCTTCAATGAGAAATAAATTAAGGGAGAAATTTGAAATAAGGACATGAAAGGGACCGTTTTCTTAAAAGAGGACCCAGAGTAGATTTTGTTTGGAATAATGCATCGAATTTATCAATTTAGTCTTGAATAAAATACCCGAGCTCATCGACTGGCGAATTCTTCACTGGTCGGCACTTCTCAAGCCATGGCCAGGGGCGCTTTTAGGCCAAAGGGACATGCCTCAATCGAGAATCTTGCCTAAATTTTTTGAAAAACCTGCCTAAACCCACTAAAATTAATTATTAAGATCTGTTTCGCGAAAAAAAACACAATGTTTGTGACTGTCTAGATGCTTAGGACATGTTTGGTCTCCATTTTATTCCTATGAGCCATCTTTGCTCAAAAATAGCTTTTCCTAATTTTGTTCCCTAAACGAGCTCTTGATAATTGGCTAACTGTAAATAGCCCCACCCCAGGACTTTTGAACATGAATGCGTTTAGTGTGACTTATTTTGTGATGTAGTTTTTTTTTATTTTTTATGAGTTTTTTCTTTTCTTTTTTCTTTCTCTGCTTCTCCCTCCTCTAGCTAGTCATTGGGCCTCTGCGATAGTTGATGACTAATTAGATGAGAGTTGGCAACCTCACTGTCCTTTGGGGAGCCTCGCCAAATCCGGGAGAGTCAAGCCCCACTCGCCCACGGCAAGTCTCGACCTCACCTTGCCACCACGAGATTGAGTCTGCCATGCCAAGACGAAGCTGACCTTGCCTCTCACCCAGTACGGCGAGGTTGTTAGATCTTGTCTCTATAGAGGAGGAAAAATAAGAAAATAAAATAAAAAAGAAAAGAAAATGGCTTGATTCTAAAATTATTTATGAGAACAAAAAAGTAACTTTATTTTACTTCTAAATTCTATTTCAAATCTATTCACATGAAAAAATCTATGATCAGAAGTATAAAAATTAGCTGACATTACCTAATAAATTTATATATTTTTTTTTTATTTCAGGAAATAAAATAATAAAAATAGTCAAGAATTGGTCATTTCTCATGAAAAATTTGTGTTTAGAAATAATTTTTTCTATTTCTGTTTCTTGGTTAAGTTTTTAACTATTTAAAAGCGTTTGATAAGTACACAAAATTCATATTCCCAAAATAAAAAAACATTTAATACGACCTCAAATATTTATGTGACGTAGATTTTCTTTTAATTATATATTTCTCTTTTTCTCTTTTCTTCTTTCTTTCTTCTTCTTCCTCTAGCCGGCAAGGTCGTTGGCCTCAAGGCAGCCTTGCTAAGGCTAGCGACCCGCTGGGTGAAGAAGAGGAAGAGAAAATCAAAAGAAGAAATGAAAAGAGAAAATACATGTTTCTTGAGTTGTTCTCGAAAACAAAAAAAAAAAGTATTTATTTTATTTTTTATTTTTACTCCAAATCTATATGAAAATAAAAGCCTACACATACGAATTTCCGTTCGATTTCTATTCCTGAAAATAAAAAAAAAAAACCGAAAAAGCGGGGGACGTTACCAAAGGCGCCTTATCAAACTGGTCCTGACACCTCCTGATTTTTGTCGTGCTTAATCGCTGTCCGAGAAAAAAAAAAAAAAAAAGGAGGGACGGTGAGTCCCACGCACGGGCAGAGCGCGCGTGGGCCCCTGGGGAGCACAAGCGATAGATCGCTGCGCAAAGCAATGAATAAAGTCTGTCGAGAGAGAAAAGCAGGGAAAAGGCGGTGAACGGAACCCTCGACTTTTACGCGAGGCGCTGCTCTGGCAGCCATCAGCCTCGCTCACCTCACCTTTCATCGTACTTTTTCCAGTACGTAGGCCACGCTCGCTCGGTCGCGCCAGTACTTTTCCCACCCCCCGCACGCGCCGCATCCGGCCGTCCACGTGTCGCGCCCTCCGCTCCGCGGCCCCCTGCTCCCCCGCCCGTCGATCCCGGCCCTGCCGCCGACGACGACGCCGCTGCTGCTGCGGACTCAAATCCCGATGTTAATTTTCTTCGGCGGGCATTTAATTATTAGGTCATTTCGAGTACGATTTTTGCGTGGGTTTTTGACATGGAGTGTCCGATTGGTTTTTTTACAGCATCCGGGGCAATTTTGGAAAACGGTTCTTTTCATTTTATAAATTGTCTTTGCAATTTAATTATTATTTTTTGGAGCCTGAATTTATTGAAATTCTGAACCTCTTTGCAATGTCGTCTTCATGGAGTCTCAAATACTTAGCAAGACTACCTTAAAAGTCAAACCCGAATGGCAATGATCTTCCTATTTTCTGAGCGTTTGCATTATTAGATCGAAATCGAAGGGAATTGAGTTCAAATTAGATTTATTGAGGTGTGGTGTAAGTGATGATTCTCATTGTTTCTATTTTTTTTTATAATATAATTTGATTTGTTTTTCTAAGTAAAGCTACATCTAAACTCAATCGAGAAATGTAGACATTCAAGCGTTATTGGATAGGCTCAACTCTATCGACCAACTAAATAAGTTTTTTTGAGATGGACCATGTTCATAATAAATATAAGAGGCCAAAAATTTTCACATCATTCCGATGAACTATGTAAGTAGTGATTTGGTATTTCACAATTAGAAACACATAAAGAAATTTCTCGAAATTTTGAACTCGTTGAGTTAAGCCAATATCAACTGAAGTACAAGTTGGATGAATTTGCGCTGCATGAATGGCATGTTAAGTCATTGGGAAAATAACTTTGCACTATGAAAAACCAGTGTTCCTTGTTGTATCAATTACATGATATTATCAAGTTAGTAAACTCCCTTTCAAATCTCAAAGGGATAATACATAAATAATTCATGAACTTTGGTTAAGTGTGCAATGTAGTTTATGAATTTTAAATTTGTTAAATATGGTCCTTTAAATTTCGGTACATGTATAGTCCATAAACTATATGAAAATGTTCAACATTATTCTTCTATTAATTGAAGTTCATGAATAATATTAAACGTTTTCATAATCCAATAATTAATTTGGACATGTATTAAGATTCCATGGATCAAATTGAAAAATTTAAACATTTACAGACATATTGAGTAAATAGACCACATTAAAAGTTCATGGACAATTTATGTCATTCTCCCGATCTCAAAATTAAAAATGGTGAGTGAAGGTTGGGTAAAAATTTAATTAAATTAATTAACGGTATCCCAACATTATACCTTTTGTAAAAGTCGAGTGTCTTTTGTCCAACTTTACTATCAAGTGCCCCACCGCTCGAAAAAAAAAAAACTAATTTTAAAGAATTATAACATTCGTGTTATGTATATAATAAAAACACTAAAAGAACGACAAAAAAAAGAAGGTTTTTATTTATTAGATATCGTTCGTTACAAAGATCCGGCGCACTTCTTTTCCTTTAGCCCACGGGCAACTCATCATCCCAAGACGAGGAGGACACGTGGCGAGGGATGTGTGGTGGGTTGGTCCCACATCCCAGACTTGCCAAAAAGAACAAGACGGGTCGCTGTCTCAACCAGAGGCTGTCGGTTCTTGCCGCTGAGGTTACATCGCTCGATCGTACGGCCCGCAATAACAGCCAAAACTGTGATTTTTAAAGTTTTTTTTGAACCCCCCGAAATAGAATATAATTAAACGCAGTACAGCGAAAGCGCCCTTTTCTCTTGCAGTGACCGCATATTTTATGTGGGGGTAAAGCCTTTTGAAACATCAAACGATAAGAGAGCAGCAGTGCAAATTTCTTCTTACATCTTCTTCTTCTTCTTCTTCTTTTTCCATCCCCTTTTGGTTCGTTTTATTAATGGCCTAACGCTCTAAAAAAACCCTCGATTTTAATTCCAATCCTAATATTATCCTAAATTTTCGATTGTATCAATATATTTTTTTTTCTTATAAAAAACCATAAATGTTTACATGAGTCTCGTATCTACAATGTTAACATTTCCGAGATTGCCTTTAGTGAGCTCTAGTTTTTTCGTAAGATTTAGATCCAAGAATACATCTCTTGGAGATGAGTTTTCGTGTCACCTGAAAGTCTTCTTGGATATGAAATTTTGGTAAAAATTGGAGTATTTAAGGTTGGCTTTCTTCAATTACTCATCCTTTTAAGAGAATCTTCATTTCATCTCGCTTGGAGATTTTCAATTTTGCGCTTAATATTCAATCTAATGTGCTTGGGAGTCTTTCACTTCTCGCAGTCGAAGAGCTTGTGCTTGAGATACTCAAATAGTTTCGTGTTCAAGAATTTTCTATCTTCTAATTGTGAAGAAATTTTTTTGGATGAAAGGGTTGACAAAGGAAAATTTGCAGCTCAAGTAAAATTTTATAGTTTTTTATGGGACAAAAAAAAAGTTTAGTGTAGGTCGAGATTGGACTCAAGGTTTGGGTATTTTATGGAATAAAAAAAGTTTAGTGTGGAATTGGGATTCAACCTAAAGATGGAGGTTTTTTATGAGATAAAAAATAGTTAAGGTAGAATTACCACTAGACCTAAAGTTAGGGTTTTTTTTGGTTAAAAAATATTAAGCCTTTCATTAATAAGGAAAGTTGTAGGATTTTTTGAATAAAGTTATACACATTGGATCGCCGCTGGCTATGAATAGATTGTCATCTTAGTAATTTGAGATTTGACTTGTTTGGACTTGATTGTTATTTCGCTCAAAGAATTGAGACTGCGCTATATATTTAAAATTGAATTATAGTTTTCTCGAATGTGATACGTACTCTAGCAACATGACAACTTAACCGTGTTGGTTTCTTACTTCATAAGAAAATTATACTTTCTTACAATCTCGTCAAAATTTAATACACTACGTATGTTCTCGAAATTATGAAAGATGACTTGTCTTTTTGGTTTCAAAGGGAAAAATTACATCAATAAATCTAAATGTTTTGCTTATATGAAAAAATACTAAAAAAAGGTACATCCAATTTTAGGCGCACCACATCGGCATAATTGGTTAAGCGGTCATTAAAAAAAAAAAACTTGGTTGCATCAACAACAAAAATATTTAATACTTGATTTCACATTAGGCGAAAAATTGAGAACTATTAGTGCATTTTTCCCTCCAAAAAATGTCAAAATGCATGAGTTGCAAGATCGAGAAAAGACAAAAAGCGAGAAACAATCGTTATTCCAAACACACCATTCAGGTTGAAAATCTTTTATGTGTTATTAGGGTTCGAATCTGGCCCTATTTATATTATCACCTACTATCTCATGGATTTTCATGTATTATAGCACTGCGCTTAGTTAAATTCATTCGAGACACATTCTTATATAGCTTTAATGTTATTGATATACATGTTAAGGACTATTAGATGCACACATTCTCAAGAGGGTTGGGGTGAGAACGATTTAGTTTCAGGAATGGGTTTCGACTCCCACGCCTGCAAGGAGACAGGGCAAAAGTCTAAGAGTGAGAGTTAGAATAGGAGTAGAGAAGGACCGACCAAAAAAAAAACTTTATAAATTTGGGAATTGTGTCGTTTTGATGCAATTGCGGACCGTGTCGAAAAACACATGTTCAAGGACCGTCTCTGAGGCGCATGGAAGGATTGAAGTTGAAGCCCAAAACACATTTATAAATTCTAAGCCTTTTTGCTCTGTACTTTGATGGGCCGAAAGCCTCTCTTGCAACGCAAATTGCAAACAGCTGTTCAAATCTGCTCGAAAAAGAAGAAAGATTCTCAACGTAGCTAGGGAGTAAAACCTCCACCACATCTCACTCCCCTCGAGGCTGCGGAACTTGCACATGCCATCCATGCAAATAAATTAACAGATGAATACATGAATGAAGACGGATCGGTGCTGGTCAACCCTTTCTCACGCCACTTCGATGCTCCATTCCAATGGCAGTGGCTGCAACTTGACCACCTACTGAACTCCTCCCGATCTGGTTTTTGGTTGTTGGGGTTTCGCCAGGGGGATGGAGAGGAAGTCATGGTGATACAGAATCTTCACTAAAATGGCGGAGCAGACGAACATGGGCACCGGACCGAAGAACCAGAGGAGCAAAGCGAGAGCAAAGTAGATCGCCCTAAGCCCGAGTGACCAGAACTCACCACCCCTTATGATGACCACCTTCGCATCCTCCTCGATGCTGTCGTCTTGCGTGGTGATGAGATAGTTGGCGTGGACGAAGTGCCTAGCCGACTGGAGGAAGAATCCGAAGGCCAGGATGAAGCAGGCCAGGAGGCTGATGTACTTGATGGCCGTGGTTGATGGGTCCGTGTCCCCAAACCCCCCGAGTTGCTGGAACAGGTTGTCGACGGTGGAGTTCGCGATCCATGCCCCGAGCAGAGAGCTGAGAGCGAGGGAGACCGAGGCTAGGAGGGTCGCAGCCGTCACGCACGAGGAGATCACGTTCGTGGCGAAAGTCCTCTTGTCGAGTGTCAAATCCCTGGACTTTCAGAGATCTCTTTGTCAGTTTGTCACCATCTTACAAAAGGAAAAGTAAAAGAACGACAGAGATGCAAGAAGAGTGATGAGGGATTGAGAGAAACCGTGAGATCACGAGCTACCTTACTGATTCCTTCGACCCAAGCTCTCTTGTCCACATTCTCAACGCCCATGAGCGTTGTCTCCGGGGCATGTTGGTATCGATAAAGAAAGAACAGGTGATACGTGAACATGATCAGGAGCCCGCTCGGCACCAAAACCAGATCCAGATCTTTCTTGTGGAAGATCATGTTCTTTCCCCTCCGTTTCTGAAGTTCCTAGGAGTGGAGAATTGAATGCTGTGTTTTGTTAAGGTTTCTCAAACCTCAAGGAAGTGATTAATATAGGAAAAGAGTGATCACCTGCTCGGAATATACTTAAAGCATCATTGACTTCGGCTAATGGGACTGAAACTACTTCACATGCCTCCAAAAGATTATGCCGGGGAAGTGAAGTTAGTCTTGGCATGCTCTAGCATGTGGGCATATAATGCAACTAACGGTGTTGTGGTCGCGTATTAGCAGTCAGCCATATCCCACGGAATGCAAAACAAAAAAGAAATGCTAAAAAACTTGTGACCCGAGATGACCGCTAATCAATAGATTGTCTCCTCTGACAATGGAAGCAAAAGGTGATGAATCTAGCAATAAAATCATGTAACCGACTATCGATCAGATCACTAACTTTGAAATCGATGACTCGTAACTTTTTGGCCAGTTCAACAACCATTCAATGATTTTGACTGTTGCAACTTTCATAGGGTCGATTTTGCATACCAACCCATGTAATGAAGATTAACTTGTACATGGAAGGCAATAACCCATCAATTCCTAGGCAACATGTAATTTTCAATCTTCTATCTTCAGATCAACGATAAAGATCAGATCACATACAAAGAGAGACATTGATCCTGGCTTCGAGGCACTACTAATTCAAAATTAATGATGTACATTGCGATTTTTCAGCGAAATCCAATACACCAAAACCCGATTTTACATCGATATTTACTACGAAAAGTGCATCGTCATCTTTCATTGCTGACTCAAAAACACATGTACATGAAGGACAAGAATCAAGCCCTCTTGTCTCTGATCCTCCTGGCGAGTTGGATGTCAGCCTCGTTTGGTTCAGCATTCCCAAAGGGTTTTGAGCTCCCAAAGCTTCTTGGGAAAAATATTAGGTGTTTGGTTCAGCATTTAGAGGTCTTTTTGGCCCAAAGCAAGTCCCCACCTGCTTTGGGTTTTCAGCATTTTGGAAATCCGAGTCCATCTCTATTGCTCATCCGTTGACTTCTCTATTTTTTTTTCTTTTTTTTTTATTGAGCATCTTCTCCATACCCCAATCGTTAGCTGCCCGAGGTCTAGGGAACCTAGATCTTGCTGTTGGCTAGGCGGCCTGAGGTTGTGCGACCTCAGGCGGTGCCGCTTGGGCCTCGGCGACGACTGGATATCGGTCCGTGTGACCTAGGCAGGCGTTGCTTGGGTTGCACAAGCCCAGATCTAGCCGCCAGTGAGGCCCAGGCGACACCGCTTGAGGTCGCGCGACCTCAGGCAGCCTCGCCGGCGGCGAGATCTTGGTTCATGCAACCTCGGCCAGCCTTGCCAGCGGCCAGATCTGGTTGCCGGTGGTTGGCCCGACGTTGATCGGCGACAGAGTTTCATCGGATTTGATTTTTATTTTTTTTTAGATAATAAAAGCCTTTTGCAAATGTTGGGTTTATCAAATGGTATTTATACCAAAGTCACTTTCCAATGCCCTTTAAATTATAATTTGCCAAATGTTCAAGTATTCCCGAAAACCCTTTTATCCCAAAGGTATTTGTATTTGGCCAAAAATATTACCGAATGGGTCCTGGGGCATGATGGTGACCCCCTTCGTGTGGATCGCGCACATGTTGGTGTCCTAGAAAAGCCCCACCAGGTACGCCTCCACGGCCTCCTGCAGCGCCATTAGCAGGCTAGCAGCTGTGCTCTTTTCGTACTTCCTAATCTCCCCCAGCGCCACTGTGCCGGGGCAGAAGCGATGGGGCTTCTTCATATGCTGCCGGTTGCCGGGCCGGGCTTGCACACTGCCTTGTCGGCGAGCTGATTCCTAGGGGCCTTGCCACCAGTGGACTTGCGTGCCGTTTGCTTCGTTCGCGCCATTGAAGATGAAGTGACCACATATTTTATGGGGGCTGGCCTTGTGAATATCTCATGAGAATAATTTTTTTTTCTGACCAATCTTCAGTCGTTCCTTTTTATTAATTAGGAAAAACTGTAGGATTGTGCAAGTATAGTTGTTCGTGTCAGATTACTAATTGTAACATATAAGATGGCGGCTACGATTCGGATTGTCGTGTCAATAATTTCAAGCAGGACTTGGCTGATTTAGACTTGATTGCCTTTTCATTCAAATGGTTGTGACTACATTAGTTCAATTTAATATTGAGGACTAAATTCAAATCCATATAATATATTTAAGATTGAAATTACAATTTTCTTGTACCGAATATGTACACTAGAAGCAAAATAACTTAATGGCGTTTTGACTTTTCATTTCTTTTGAAGTAAATGGTTAATATTTTCTATCAACAAGAAGTCTTCTAAAATAAAGAAAAATGATTTTTGCTTTTCAAGTTCAATGAACCCGAGCCAAAACCTAGGCACAAGCACTGGGGTCTCGGGCCCGATGGCAGCTGGGGACCCTGTGTCCTGTACCTACTTCCTTGACAGCCATGCCCAAGTTACCGAAACTCAAATAATGCATGTCCATATACATCTATCTATATATATAACAATATATATAGATATATAAAGACAAAATTTTCTTACCAAACAACACAGCTAGAGTCAAACCTCCACCACAGCTCACTCCCCTCCCTCGCTTTGCGGATCTTGGAAATGCCATCCATAATTAACAGATGAATACATGAATGAAGACAGATCAATTCTGGTCAACCCTTTTTTGGACAATTCTGTTCAACGCTTTCCTTTACCCCACTTCGACGCACCATTGCAATGGCAGTAAGCTGCAGCTTGACCACCTACTGAACTCCTCCTGATCTGGTTTTTGGTTGTTGGGGTCTCTTCAAGGGGATGGAGTGGAAGTCATGGTGATACAGAATCTTCACTAAAATGGCGGACGCGACGAACATGGGCACCGGACCGAAGAACCAGAGGAGCAACGCAAGAGCAAAGTAGATCGCCCTAAGCCCGAGTGACAGAAACTCACCGCCCTTTTTGATGACCGCCTTCGCGCTCTGCTTCACAGCCTCCTCGCCGGTGCTATCACTTTTTTGTGTGCTGATGAGAAAGTTTGCGTGGATGAGGTGCCTAGCTGACTGGAGGAAAAATACAAAGGCCAGGATAAAGCAGGCCAGGAGGCTCATGTACTTGATGGCTGTGGTCGATGGGCCGGCGTTCCCGAGCCCCCCGAGTTGCCGGAACATGTCGTCGACCGTGGAGTTCGCAATCCATGCCCCGAGTAGAGAGCTGAGAGTGAGGCAGACCGAGGCTAAGAAGGTCGCAGCCGTCACGCTCGATGCAATCACGTTGGTCGCGAAATTTCTGTCACCGAGTTCCACCTGCTCGCACATTCAGAGATCACTCGTCAGCTCGTCGCCATCTTTCCAAAATGGAAAGCAAAAGAACAACAACTGTGAGACTGGACAAACGGATCATGAATTGGAATCTCAAAAGGGTTTATGATTCTTAGCAAATCTGGAAGACGAGTGATGAGGGATCGAGAGCAACCACGAGATCTTGAACTACCTTACTGACTGCTTCGACCCAAGCTCCCTTGTCGAAATTCTCGATGCCCATGACCGTTTCTCTGGGGGCGTGTCGGTACCTATAAAGGAAGAAGAGATTGTATGCAAACATGATCACCAGCCCGCTCGGAACCAAAACCAGATCCAGATCTTTCTTGTGGAAGGTCATGTTCTTTCCCCTCAGTTTCTGAAGTTCCTAGGAGTGGAGAATAATGCCGGGTTTGTTGGGGTTCTCCACACCTTAAGTAACTGATTAATATAGGAAAAGAGTGATCAAGTTGGTCAGATCAACTGCTTGGAATATACTTAGAGCATCATTGACTTTGGCTAGGGAAGTGAAACTAGTATTGGCATGCTCTAGCATGGGGGCATATAATGCAACTAACGATGTTGCGGACGCATATTACTATATTAGCAGTCAGCCATATCCCAGGGAATGCAAAACAAAAAGAAATGCCAAAAAACTTGCGACCCGAGATGACCGCGAATCAATAGATAGTCTCCTCGGACGATGAGAGCAAAGGGTGATGAACCTAGCAATAGAATCATGTAACGACTATCGATCGTATCATTAATTTTGAAATCGATGGCTCATAACTTTTCGGCTGGTTCAACGACCATTCAATGATTTTGACTGTTACAACTTTCATAGGGTCGATTTTGCATACCAACCCATGTAATGCAGATTAACTTGTACATGGAAGGCTATGACCCCTCCAATTTCCGAGGCAACCCGTAGTTTTCAATCTTCTATCTTCAGATCTACTCTGGAGATCAGATCACAGACAAAGAGAAACATTGATCCCGGCTTCGAGGTACTTGTAATTCAAAAGAAAAGGCACATTATAATTTTTCAGCGATACCCAACACATCAAGCGCGATTCGCATTGATATCTAGTACAAAAAGCGAAGCTTCATCAATCATTGCTACCTCAAAATCACATGTACATGAAGAACAAGAATCAAGCCCTCTCACCTCCGATCCGCCTTGCGAGCTGCATGTCCTTGGATCGCGCACGGGTTGATGTCCTCGAAGAGCCCCACCAGGTTTGCCTCCGCTGCCTCCTGCGGTGCCACGACCGCGCTGCTCCGGAACCGGACGTTAGTCATGAAGTCCTGCGCGATCTCTGGACCAGCCTCTAGAATGGCAGCTTCCGGATCAGCAGCTCCGTGCTCTTCTGGTACTTCCTAATCTCTTTAGAGAGGAGGTACCAAAAAAGTCTTAAACCCATTATGTTGATATTAATTCAGTTATAAATTTTTCAATTGAATCAATTTAATGCTAAACCTTTTTGCATTAGTACCGGTTCAATTCATCCAGCCTATTTGGGCTAAAAATTACTAACATAAACATAAAAAACCACTAAAAATCCTAAATTTTACCCAAAGTGACAAATTTACCTCAAACTTTATTTTGTGACATGAAAAACTCCGAAGTTTGCCAATTGTAACACATTTACCTCAAACATTTTTTCATGACACAAAAAATCTTGAACTTTTATCTGTGACACATTTACCCTAAATTATAGGGCATTTTGGTCTTTTTATTTATTTATTCTTTTGCTTCTTCTTCTCTCTTCCCTCTGTCGGCCATGGCGAAGCCAGCGGAGGGAAGTCAGCGTCCGGTGAGGGGTGCCCTCACCCGACCCAACCGAGGGCCTCCCTCACCAGATTTGGCGAGGGCACCCCTCGCCAGGCCCCCACCAGCGTTGGGCGAGGGCACCCCTCGCCGGACGTCGGCTTCCCTCCGCCATGGCTAGCGGAGGGAAGAGAGAAGAAGAAGAAGAAGAAGAAAAAAAGAAGAAGATGAAAATGCCCTTAATGAGGTAAATGTGTTACGGTTTGCAAAATTAGGAATTTTTCATGTCATAAAAAAAATTTGGAGTAAATTTTGTCACTTTGGATAAAGTTTGGAATTTTTGTGGTCTTTTCCCATAATTTAACTTTTTTAAATTTATTGATTTTTTTTTCTTTCCATTTTCTTTGCCATATCATTTTGCCAGCGGTTGATGAGGCCCAATGAGCTTGGGTGAGGCTTATCGGGCCTCACTGTCATCGAGACAAGGCTTGCTAGACCTCGCCCTCACATGGGCAAGGCCGCTTTGGCCAAGGCGAGGGTTAGCATCACCAGATTTGCGAAGGGGGGCCTTGTCTAGATAGTTAGCACTCGCCTCTATGGCCGGTGGCCAGCGATGGCCACTAGAAAAAGAAAAAATAAGAGGGAAAGAAAAAAATTCAAAATTATTAAAAATGTTTGCATCAGTGTTGGCCACATCACGTAAGACAACTGCCATCCATATCAGCAATTTATTACCTATATTGGCCAGATGGAATGAATTGATACCGATTTGAAAATATTTAAGATTTGATCTAATTGAAAAGTTTAGAACTGAAAATGTTTAAGACTTTTTTTATATTTTTCCTTCTCCCGAAGCGCCACCGTGTTGGCCATAACCGGTGAGGGAACTAGCGGGGCTTCTTCACGCCATTAGTCGCCGGTGTGAACTTGCACGCCACCTTGGTAGCCAGCTGCTTCCTCGGTGCCTTGCCGCCGGTGGACTTGCACGCCATTTGCTTCGTTTGCGACGTTGAAGGTGAATGACCGCATATTTTATGGCAGCTAGCCTTTTGAATTATCCCACGAGAGTACCATTTTTTACCAACTTCAAACGTTCCTTTTTATTAATAGGAAAAATTGAAAGATTTTTTGGGCATGGTCATTCATGTCGGGTCATTAGCTGTAACATGTAAGGCGGCATTTACGATTGGGATCATCATGTCAACAACTTCAAGTGAGGCTTGGTCGATTTGAATTTAATTGCTTTTTCATTCAAACGATTATGACTACATCAATTCAATTTAAATGTTGACTGAATTCAAATCCGTATAATATATTTAAGACTAAAATTACAATTTTCTCGAACCAGAACGGCATATTGATTTTTCATTTTGTTTTGAAGTAAATGGTTAATTTTTTATAAGGGAAATGATTTTTACATTTCGAGTTCTATGAGCCGAGCCAGAGCTAAGGCACAAGCACCAAGATCTTGAGTCTGCGCTCAATAGACCTAGCTTAGGCAATTGGGGACCTTGGGCCCATACCTATTTCCTTGGCAACCTATATCTAAGTTACTAAGCCCGAATAATACATGTCTATTTTGACAAAAAAAAAAAGATAAATATTTTTTTAGAAAGTAAATTCCCTTCTTTTAAGATTCCAACCAAACATAAAAAAATATTATTATTTCCTTGAAAATCACGAATACATGAATCAGGACAGATCAATTCTGGTCAGCCCCTTTCTTACCCCGCTTCGATGCACCATTGCAATGGCAGTAAGCTGCAACTTGCCCACCTACGGAACTCCCCCTGATCTGGTTTTTAGTCGGCGGGTTCTCGCCAAAGGGATGGAGTGGAAGTCATGGTGATACAGAATCATCACTAAAATGGCGGACGAGACGAACATTGCCACCGGACCGAAGAACCAGAGGAGAAGAGCAAGTGCAGAGCAGATCGCCCTAAGCCCGAGCGACCAAAACTCGCCGCCCCTTGCGATGACCACCTTCGCATTCTCCTTCACGGCCTCACCGCCGGCGCTATCGTCTTGTGCGGTGATGAGATAGTTCGCGTGGATGAAGTGCCTGGCCGACTGGAGGAAGAACGCGAAGGCCAGGATAAAGCAGGCCAGGAGGCTCATGTACTTGATGGCTGCGGTCGATGGGTCGGCGTCCCCGAGTCGCCGGAACATGTCTTCGGCGGTGGAGTTCGCGATCCACGCCCCGAGTAGAGAGCTGAGGGCGAGGGAGACCGAGGCCAAGGAGGTCGCAGCCGTCACGCTCGACGCGATCACGTTCGCAGCGAAATTTCTGTCGCCGAGTTTCACCTGCTCGCACATTCAGAGATCACTCGTCAGCTTGCCGCCATCTTTCAAAAGGGAAAAGCAAAAGAACGACAACCCTGAATTGGAATCTCAAAAGGGTCTATGATTCTAAGCGAAGAAGCAAGAAGAGAGCAGTCGAGAGCAAGAACGAGATCTTAGACTACCTCACTGATTCCATCGACCCAAGCTCTCCTGTCGACGTTCTCGATGCCCATGACCGTCGTTTCAGGGGCGTATCGGTATCTGTACAGAAAGAAGAGGTGGTATGCGAACATGATCACCAGCCCGCCCGGGACCAAAACCAGATCCAGATCGTTCTTGGGGAAGATCATGTTGTTTTCCCCTCTGTTTCTTGAGTGCCCACAAGGTGGAGAATTGAATCTTGCGCTGTTGGGGTTCTTCGAAACCTCAAGAAACTAATTTATATATAAGGAAAAGCGTGACACAATGCTTGGAATGTACTCAAGGATCATTGACCTCGGTTTATGGGACTGAAACCAGTTCACACGTCTCCAGAAGATTATTCTAGAGAGAGAGAGAGAGAGAGAGAGAGAGAGAGATCCAGGCTTCGAGGTACTTCAAATTCAAAAGGAACGATACAGATTGCAATTTTTCAGCGAAACCCAGTACAACAAATTTTCTCGTCGATATCTACTACGAAAAGCTGCCCCAGCTTTGTCAACCGTTGCTTACTCAAGAACACATGTACATGGAGAACCAAGAATCAAGCCCTCTCGCCCCTGATCCTGCGGGCGAGCTGGATGTCCTTGGGCATGATGGTGACCCGCTTGGCGTGGATGGCGCACAGGTTGGTGTCCTCGAAGAGCCCCACCAGGTACGCCTCCGCCGCCTCCTGCAGCGCCGCGACGGCGCTGCTCTGGAACCGGAGGTCCGTCTTGAAGTCCTGCGCGATCTCGCGGACCAGCCGCTGGAAGGGCAGCTTCCGGATCAGCAGCTCCGTGCTCTTCTGGTACTTCCGGATCTCCCGGAGCGCCACCGTGCCGGGGCGGAAGCGGTGGGGCTTCTTGACGCCGCCGGTCGCCGGGGCCGACTTCCGCGCCGCCTTGGTGGCCAGCTGCTTCCTCGGGGCCTTGCCGCCGGTGGACTTCCGGGCAGTCTGCTTCGTCCGCGCCATCGGAGATGAGGAGACGGAGGAAGGGAGATGTCGTTTAGGGTTTTTCTTCAGTCGTTTCGGAGGTTGAAGAAGATGGTGGCAAACGGGGGGAGGGCGTGGTCGTATTTAAATTGGGGGGAAAGTGCGGTTTCTCGCGGTAAAAGAGGGAGGATATCGACCGTTGGAGTCTGTTCCGCTTGGACGGCTCGGATTGTTCTCGGCGAGGATCGATGACGTGGCTGGGACTCGACCGCGTGGGAATCGATCGTGAGCGTCGGTGAGGGAGGAAGCGGTGGGAGATCGACGGACGCAGTTCGCTTTGTGGCGTTAGCACGCGGATCGCGGATGGAAGGGGCGCGGGACTCTATGAGGAGAAGCGTTTTGAAAAATGGAAAAATTCGGTTTGGATTTGTAAAAAGGGAAAGTACAAAAAAAGTGCGCGTTTATTCATTACTCGATGAGGCGAAGCATTTGAAAAAAGCAAAAATTCGGTTTGGATTGGATTTATAAAAAGGAAAGTACAAAAAATAGTGTGAGTTTGTTTCATGAAAAAACTCAAAAATTATAACACATTTTTCCAAAAATAAGTCATTTGATCACTTACAAAAAAGAATGTATGAAAATTATTTATCGCCCACAAAAATAAGATTGTCTTTTTTCCGACTCCATTTTTTGCTTCTGACATTTCCTACCACTTAGAATTGACAAGATTATTTATTGTGAGATCTCATTATTGATTTAGAATTATGACTTACCTTTTTTGTTTCCTTCTATTAACAGCTAATTATTCAATTTAATCAAGGAAAATATAATACTCCACATAATAATGTTTTAAGGAGCATTTTCTTTTGAATTTTCATAATTATAATGACTGTTTAGAGTTTTTAATGTGCTTAAATTTATTATATTTTAAAATTCTTTCATAAAATCATGCAATGATGGCATAAAAATTAAATATAAAATTGAACTATTAAATTCGCCAAATAAAATGAAAGTTGAGCAATCAAAATATACAAACCATAATGTAATGACAAATATAGTCATGATTAAGTCAAATGCCTTCATTACAACTTTTAGTTGATTCTTTTTGTCTCTTATTTGTGGCTAGGTCATTTTTAGAAGAACGGTTTAAAAGAATATAGAAATCCTTGATACGATAATTAGGTGGTTATCTGTCAAATAAACATTTCTTTTGGAAAAATGGGATGCCAATTTCGTCCTATATGGGAAGAAAACGGGAAAAAAAAAAAATCGGAAAGGAAGGATAAATGTAAGAATTAATCTTAAATCAATAATGAACCCCATATTTGACCTTAGTGTTTATCATCTAAGAGGAGAATAGATAGTTTTGTCTTTTAGTATAATTGAAATAAAGCAAAAGAGAAAAATAATAAGAAAAAATATTAAATTAAGAGTGGGACCCATATAAGATAATGTCCCAGCGTCGCAAGTCAAAATGGAGTGAAGAAAGCATAAGTTAAAAATAATTAAACATAAACTATTGTCGATAATGAAAATATTTTGTGTTTTTTTGGGGGAGGTTGTTCGCCTTTTGAATCTTACAAAGGTTGTAGTAGGGGCTTCATAGCTACTTTCTTCTAAAGGAAACCGAAGAACCAACCTCGAGTCAATAGGAGCCCTACTTCCCGGAATTCCCAGCAAATCCTTGACTCCTCGAATACAACGGGATTTCACACCTGGCAAATCTTTCACTCTACCTCCTCTTATTAAGACCATAGAATGTTAAACTTAAACCAATGATTCGTTATTGGAGCAGATAGTAACAACAATTTCATTCGACATGCGTAGTTTTGATTTTCCAATGGATTTACATCTTTCATTAATGGAAATTTTTGAATGGAGTGAGTAATAGCTCTGGTTATTCACTGTTCAAATTTTTTTGTTTAGGCAGTTTATACCATCCATACTACTAATTTTTCTAGGCGATGTAATCAATTATTTTTCGAAAGATAATTTTCAAATCTTAAGTTTTTCATGAAACAAATGCATCTTGATGTACCCTAATTTTAAAAACTAGAAGTTATATGTTATCCCTTCATGAAATTGTCTATGTATATACAATTTTGCCATTTCACTTTTCAAAAATAACCTCGCCCTTCTCTCACACCACTGCTGGAGGCGAAGAGTCGGGGCAGTTGGCTCTAATCAATTGACCTCTATATGGGGAATCACATGTCGAAAACTTGTATGTTAAAATTCCGACTAGAGTGTCAGAGAGTGTCAAGAAAGTTGATCAGGTGTTGGATTTTCCGACACGTGTTGACTGAGTGTCAGAGAATGTCTGAGAGTGTTAGACACGTGTCGAAATATCCGACACGATACGAAAGTTCTTGAAGAGTGTTGGTGCTTTATAGTGTCCACGTCAACCGAGACACGGCGAACCGAAGATTGGGCAAAATGAAGAATCTAAATAACACAGATTAGTCTACGCCATCCATCAAGCGATAAGGGTTTAATCAAAAAGTAGCAGAGCTCTTTATTTTAAAATATTAAATACCTGAAATTTTCTGACAAAAGAAATACCTGAAATTTCGTACTATACAGCAAATGACACGTACGGCCACATATATTTTTCATAATTATCGAAATTTAAATAACATTTGGAATTTTAACGAGAAGACGGTTCCAAACAAACTATTCTACATCTCAACCAAAGAATGTTATCCGGCAAAAAAAAAAAAAAGTGAAGAATGTATATTTTAATAGGCCTAATACCCTAAAAAAAAATCCAATTTTAGATTCAATATCAACTCTGCCTTAATTTTTTTTTTAATTCTCAATTTTAGATCCAATCACAATTCATCTTAAACTTTTTTTTGTCTCATAAAAAATAATCAATATTTACTTGAGTTCTAAATCTAACATCATCTACCTTCCATCCCAAATTTCACTAGATAATGAGAAATGAAAAGCTTCAGAGCATGAGCTGTTCTAGTATCTAGAGAATAAGCTCTCCAATCGCGATTGATGTAAGACTCTCAAGCACAATAGATTGAATATTGAGCATACAATCAAAAATTCCAAAACGAGATGAAAGGAAGGCTCTGAACAATTGAAGAAGGTCAACCCTACTTGCTCTAATTTTTAACCAAATTTCAGATCTAAGAAGATGTCATTGCGAAATTTCATCTCCAAAAGACGTCTTATTGTGTCTGAAATTTGGTTAAAAACTATTGCAATGACGTGGAAATGTCATAAAGGCAATTGTGGATAGAGTATTGGTGAAGTAGATATGGAATTCAAGCAAAATCAGTGGTTTTTTTATGAAAATTTAGTTTATAATAGAATTGGACTGGAGTGTGTTTTTTTTATGAAAAAAAAAGTTTAGGATAAAATTGGAACATGACTAAAAGTTGAGGGTTTTTTATGAGATAGAAAAAAAATTAGGGTAGATTTGATATTAAAACTAAAATTGAGAATTTTTCAAAGTATTATACCGATATTAATATTTTCCAGCTTTATTACATTCCCGCGAAACTTAGGGCTTGTTTGTTTGTGCTCTTTTTTGGTTCCCTGGAACACAATTTCCGTTCTTTTGTTTTGAGGAACAAAAAAAGAACAGAAACGCGTTTGTTTGGATTTTTGTTCATGAGAACAAATTTGGAACAAAAACAAAATAAGAAAAACTTGTTTCTTATTCCTAGGAACAAATTTAGAACAGAAATAAGAAACAAGAAAACTTGTTTCTTGTTTCCGGAAACACTTCCGAGAAATAATTTTTCTCTCTCCTATTTTTTCCTTTTCTTTCTTTTTTTCTTTTTTTTTCTTTGGCTAATCACTAGCGACCTCACTGGAGCGTCGTCGATGTTTGGCAAGGCTCAGCCTCGTCGAGCTACCGCTAGCTCAGCGTCACCCAGTAGGGGTGTGCATGGTCCGGGCGGGCGGTTCCCGACCTAGAACCGGGAACCGTCCGCTAAGGACCGGTTCCGAAAAATTGGAACCGGGATCCACCCGTTTGTTGCATGGATCCACCCGAGAACCGGACCGCCGGTCCGGTCCGGTTCCCGAGTGGATCCATGAAACCAATCTTGACGCGAAACAATTTTGGTTTTACAACATAGAATGGTCGGGTCTATGAGTTGGGAAGGAGGGGAGGAGGTCTATGGTCGGGTTTTCAACATAGAACGGTCGCAAAACAATTTTGGTTTCTCGGACCGCCAGTCCGGTCCGGTTCCCAAGTTTTGAGCTCTGAAATTCCAAGTTCCAATCTCCAAAAAAGTAAAACAATAATTAATTAATAGATGATTGCTCAACATTAAATAACAATTAGCTACACGTGAATGACAAAAAAAACCAAGTGCGGTGGGGAAAAAACCCTCAAGATGACTCATAGGGTACCTCTACTTCTAGATGAGATCTAATATGGGTTTCTTTTTAAAAAAATCTGGGTTTCTTTTAGTAATTTTTTTTTTTAATATTAAAAAGGTTCCGGTCCGGTCCGGGTGGATCCGCCCATGGAACCGGGAACTGAACCGGTACCCACCGGTTCCGAAAAATTGGAACCGGGAACCGGACCGGTTCCCTCAAGAACCGCCGGTTCCGGGCGGTTCCGGTCCGATTCCGGGCGGTTCCCGGGTATTTTGCACACCCCTATCACCCAGCGAGGCCGACCTTGTGCTGACCGGCGAGACTTAGCATTGCCTTGGCTGGGCTAACTCGAGCTTACCCAGATCTGGCGAGGCCGCCGGCTAAAAGGAAAAAAGAAAAAAGAAAAATAAATAAATATATTAAAAAATTAAAAGAAACAAAAAAATTACATAAATTTACTAAACGTATTTATGTTATTTTTTTATTTCAGGAATATAAATTTTATGCAGTTACTAAATGCGTTCTTCTAGTAAAAAATTATTCCCTAGAGAATGAATAATTTTTGAAAAGAAACGTTATAAAACGAAGCCTTATATACACGCCTTATTTCATCTCAAGAATCAAAAGCTACGCATATTTTCTAAGCGAGCGGGAAAAGAGAGGAGGAAAGAACCAAAGCTGCACACATCTCTTCAAGAATCGAAAGCTCTGCACGTTTTCACAGGTTTTGCCATGACCCCCACGAGGCTATGATCCAGCCATCCAAGATCCCAGTCTGGAAGCAATCCCTCGTCGACCGACTGCGAAGATGCGCGAGCAGCGGCGAGCTCGAATCCGTCTACGCCTCCATGATCAAGAAGAGCGCGGACCAAGATTGTTTCTTGATGAACCAGCTCATCTCCGCCGCTTCCGCCGCGCGCCACGCGGCTTTCGCCGTCGCGGCCTTCGACCGCGTGGAGAGCCCCAATGCTTTCGTCTACAACGCCATGATCCGATGCCTGGCGCGTCGCGGTTTGCCGGTTCCGGCTCTCGAGTGTTACAGGTCCATGCTGAGGGACGGTGTCCGTCCCACGAGCTACACTCTTTCGTCGCTGGTCAAGGCTTGCGGGGCGACGCGGGGTTCGGGGTTGGGAGAGAGCGTTCACGGGCACGCCTGGAGAAATGGGTTCGACTCGCATGTGTTCGTGCAGACGGCTCTGATCGATTTGTATGCGAATTTCGGCAAAATGAGGGAGTCGAGGAAGGTGTTCGATGAAATGCCCGAAAGAGATGGTTTTGCATGGACTACGATCGTCACGGCTCATGCTCGTTCGAGCGACATGAGTGCTGCCGGGGCATTGTTTGAGGAAATGCCCGAAAGAAATGTGGCTGCTTGGAATGCTATGATAGATGGGTACGCGAGGTTGGGTAATGTTGAGTTGGCCGAGTCGCTGTTTGAACGGATGATGGTAAGGGATATCATCTCATGGACGACTATGATCACTTGCTATTCTCAGAACAGGCGATTCGGAGAAGCATTAACCACGTTTCGAGAGATGACTGCTCATGGAATTACCCCCGATGAAGTGAGCATTGCTGCTGTAATTTCGGCTTGCACTCATCTGGGCGCACTAGACGCAGGGAAGGAAATCCATCATTATGCAATGCAGCATCGATTCTGCATTGATGTTTATATTGGATCTGCCTTGGTCAATATGTACGCCAAGTGCGGGAGTTTAGATAGTTCCCTCGTGGTATTTTACAAGTTGCACGAGAAAAACCTCTTCTGTTGGAATTCAGTTATTGAAGGGCTTGCAATGCATGGTTATGCAGAAGATGCGCTTCAAATGTTCAAGCTGATGGGAAGAGAAAAAATAGAGCCTAATGGAGTGACATTTGTTAGTGTTTTAAGTGCGTGCACTCATGCCGGGCTAGTAGATGAAGGCCGACGGTGGTTTCGTAGCATGACTGATGATTATAACATCACTCCCGAGGTCGAACACTACGGATGCATCGTTGATTTGTTGAGCAGAGCCGGATTGCTGGAAGATGCCCTTGAATTGATTCAGAATATGAAATTCGAACCAAATCCTGTTATATGGGGTGCATTGCTTGGCGGGTGCAAGCTCCATCGAAATTTCGAGATAGCTGAAGTTGCCGCTAATGCATTGAAGGTTTTGGAGCCAGAAAATAGTGGGTATCAGGCTCTTTTAGTTAATATGTACGCAGAAGTGAGTCGGTGGGGAGAGGTTGTGAAGATCAGAGCATCCATGAAAGAACAGAGAGTGGAAAAGGAATGTCCGGGGGCTAGTTCGATTGAAATGGAAGGTGAGATTCATCAGTTTGCAGCTTCCGATAAAGATCATCCAGATTCCAGCGAAATTTATTTGTTGCTGGATGAATTGGATGGACAGCTGAAGCTGGCAGGGCACAGGGAGGAAATTCAACATTCATTTCTTATTTAGGGAACTCTTTGTATACTAAGAATTTCAGTTATTACAGATGCTCAAAGAGCTTTCACTTGATTTGATTATATTGCTGATTGATTTTCTTGAATTCCCAAGAAAGTCACATACTTCAGATAACTTCAGGACGTCTCAAACCATTCCTCAGGCTCAAAGCCAGAAAAATTACATGTTTTTACATGAAAAATACGTATTAAGTTTACCATTTCATCGGAACATAAGTTCAGAAGAAATTAGATTGCTTGAAAAGAACTGGAGACCGTCATTCCTGTGAAGAATTGAGACCGATTGATGTCCCAAAACATTTCTTGAGATGCTTAAATGATGATTTCTACGGTTGAACATTTTTTTGCCCTCGATTTTTTTTGGTAAAAAAAAAGAAAAAGACATGTTTTGCCCTCGATGAGCAGTAAAATTTACTTAAATTTTTCTTGGAACCCAACCGACGGTTGTTCATATTTTGATGCGCATCCTGCATATGCAGGCATTGCTGCTCAAATTGTCCTCTATAGACCATGAGGACCCGGCTTTAGATGAAAAGCAAAATCTACGAGATTATTATGTCGGTGACTTTCTGCAATTAGCTCATCAAATCTGCTGTAGAATCCGATTTTCAGCTAAGTTGCAGTTGAATTAAGAAAACAAACTCTTCAATGTTAATTGTTCTGGCAACACGGATCCTCCACCGTTGCACTCAATTGCATTTGAAATTGGCATGATCAGATTTCTGGGTCAAAAGAAGTTAAATTACAAATATAACAGTTATCTGCAGGAATGGCACTCTTAATTCTAATGTTATTGCAAGGAACAATTGTTACAAACTCGAGGAGTAAGCACCTTCCTCTCATCTTCCAAAAATGTCTGACCATGTGGCCTTCTATTTCTGAAGAAACAAACCAAGCAAGATACAAATCAAAGAATTGACAAAAAGAGACCGGAAGAATTGCTTTTCACAGTTGAGAGGATGGTATGGACGAATCCTGTTTTTATTATATAGTAAAGGCTCCTACTCTGCTGATCAAAGCCTCAAACTGGTTTCGCTATTTTTGCATCTTCACTAATAGCCTGTTTGAAGTTGAAAAGGCCGGAAAGGCCTCGTCCCTTGGCAAGTTCCTCAAGCTCTGCAAGTTTTTGCTTAAGAAGTTCCACCTCCTTCTCTAAAACTTCATCCCTTTGCTTCATTGCCTACGAGTGGATGATTCGTAACCATTAACAGTACTCGATATGAACTTTGAAAAAACTATATTTTCTAATCCTGATAAAAGCAATTAAGCAGAGAACTATCAGCTTCTTGGACTGATGATATTCCTGTTTGACTTAATCAATTTTCTGAAACTTTTTGACTGCAAAATACGTGTAATTGCTTCAGAAGGATTCCAGTCAACTTTTTAGGAAAATGATGAAAAACAAAATGAACTGGATTTGGTCATTCACAATATGCACACACACACACACATATATATATAATATATGCATCCTAAGCCCCATGTCGCCTGACATTAACTGAAAACAACAGCTACATCAAACTTCCCATGGCACAATACTAGACAAATACCATGAACTACTGCTGTCGTCAAGCTGAATAAGCTGAAAGACAATTCATCTTGTCTGAAAGCAACTAGGTGGTTCTGCAGTAATTATCTGGCATTTGGGCTCATTCTATTGGATCCTAATCAATCCATCTCAGGTATCCAAGAAGCCAAATCATTGGATTTTCCATCTTTTCGGCATAAGAGAAATCTAGCCAGGAAAAACTACGAAGATGAGGCAAGACATACAACTCTAGCATGAGGAAAATACTGGTTTCAATTTTTTTTCTAGTTAAGCATTAAGCTTGGTACCTGGAAGTACCTATTGAACTCCTGCAAGTAAAGGACACTGAACAAACTGTTACACATCTCCATTGTTTGTGCAATTCAAGCCCAGGTAGTCCAAAACGTCAGTGTTGAGTGATCAAGCCAAGAGACTGCATGGGTGGTTTTTTTTTTTTTGGTCAGAGCATGGGTGGCTTGGCTTGATTATCACCCAAATTGGGGGGGGGGGAGAGAGAGAGAGAGAGAGGAGGGTAAATTCTAGTTCAGACTTGATTAGACATTAAGATAGAAGAGAAGGGAGGGAATCTATTCTGTACAAATTGATCATTAGAATATCTGAACATATTAAGAAGCCTGTTTGATCAAGTAAAGCAACCATGCAATGCGGTAATATCAGAGGATCAGTATGATGTGGTTCCCACAACCAATTAAGCAGATTTTTTCAAAGAAAGTGCAATAGTTTGACAGAATTCATCATAAGTGACCGCTTCATGTTTGCTAAACCAACAATAATGATAAATAAGAAGCACATTCAACCATAATACAGGAAATTTATGAACCTTCAGTGTTAGCAGAAACTCAACATTGAATTTTCAGTTACAGCTGAAAAGCGTGATTAATTTCAGTTTAAGAGAACATTAGGAAATACAGGTGACAAAGTTCAATGTGGGAATGAAAACCAACAAAAGATGGTAAAATATGACTAGGATCTTACGACATACCTCCAGTTCTTCCCTGCGTTTTTCCTCCTTTCTAGCTTCTGATTTAGCACTTCGTTGCACCTCAAAGATCACAAGAGCTCCAGCAACCTGTCCACAGAGACAAATGGCCATGCAAAAATAGAGTAAGAAGTAAATCACTGAATCACTGCTTTAGGATGGAATGAATGCGAATATCAGCCGTGCTCTGTGAAAAATGTATAGCAGAATCAGCAAAAGATATTTTGGAAAAGGCATTTTGCTGGACAAGGAATTTTCCGAAGTTCACGTTGAACCACCCACTGGAAAACGACTTATTAACGATAGCAAGAATGCCAGGAACTCAACTCATGCATAATATAAACACATTCTAAGTTACAGATATGGCTATCTGAGAAGTTAGCCTACCGAAAAGACAAAGACTTCTCCAATCAGGTCCACTGCAGCCTGTACAGCTTTCTGTTCATTTAGAGGCCGGATCTCCACGTCAGTTGCATGACCATAGAGCCTTCTTTGTATATTTGTCGTCATTCGATGGTTAGCCTGTATGATCAAGTTATTAGTGTCCATCACATGTAGCCAACCAGAACTTGTATCTTCACATAAATATCAGGGGGGGAAAAACCTCCTAGGATGTGCTATATTAAAGAGCTTAAGGTAAGGTACAAGGAGAGGAAAATTAGTGAATCATTATGGGCATGATACAGAGAAGTATGTTAAACTCTAAATGAAGGGAAACAGTTGCATGTGATTCACGACAGACGACAGCCACAGCCACTCGAACCACTGATCCACTATGAAGAAGCATTGCCATCAAGCTAATAGAGACCACCCCCCCCATGTCATCTATCGTAATTCACCTAAGGATTAAATGCCAAGAAATCGCCAGATACGAGAGCAAGTCCTCTAAACATAGAGACAAGCAAGAGGATGACTTCCAATTCTAAAACAAAAGGATGGCAAGGGAACAGTTGCCAGTGCTGCCATTTCCAAGGAGGAAAGAGAACCACAATCTTATCCAGGGATAGATCTAGAGTAGCTGAAAATTTGCTCCCCTTTAGCATGTACTGTTTTAGAAGTTCTGCGTTACGGAATACATCAACATAACCACTTACTAGTTACTACCCATGACAATGATCAGATACTAAATATCGCGGAATCCATGATCTACAATAAAGAGAAGGTTTTGAAGGCCAAAATGGTGCCAAAAGCATTAGCATGTTTAGTCGCACGATGCTTCAACATCTTCTCCGCACTAGAAGAGAAAATGCAGCATCTTTCTCAACTTCAAAATAAAGCCTAAGCAGAAAACTTGGAGATGAAATGCAATAGCCAGCCTCCACAAGTGGAAATACAGGCATTCACAAACGAGAATCCGCAACATTCTGGTCTAGAGCAGCATAACTTAACATCGACTTTCAAAGACTATCAGCAGAAGATATCAAAGGTTCACTGAGAAATTCAAGTTTAGTAACTAGAAAGCAAAGCCCAATCAAAACCTCGACATCGCGCATTTCTCCAGACCAGAAAAACCTCAAGCGCTTCTCAGGTCTGCTGGTCCGATCGAAAAGCAGCCCTTAATCCCCCTAGATCAGACTAAGCTAAAACCCAGTCTCTAAAATCCAACCAAACTCCCCCTGCCGATCGTTCTATGAAAGACATTCATCAGCAACAACTAGAATCCTACATTGATCGACAATCCACACTAAAAGCACGAACATCACATTCATTCCTCTCCATTCTATTCAATTGACTCACGCCAGCCTCGCGCACTTCACCCCGAAACGCCTAAAATCAACTCCGCAAGCACACTCAGACCGCGAACATCGCGAAACCCCGATCCGGGCACCTCGAAAGATCCTAACTTTCGACGCTAACGAGCCTCAGCTGACGGCCAAACCTGAGCGAAGCCGACGATGAGCCCGCGGAAGCGCGGGTGGAGGGCGGCCTGCTGCTTGAGCCGGCTCGCGACGGGCTTGCTCAGCGTCTTGACGACGAGGGTCCCGAGCTTCAGCAGCGGGAGCACCATCTAACGATTCTCGGGAGCCGGCGATGGCGATGGCGGCGGCGGCGGGTCAAGAAAGCGGCGGTTCTCGCGGGGGTTCTTTGATTGGGCGAGAAGCTATGCAGCAGCGGGGGAAAAGCGGGTATATAAAGGGGGACTGGCGACGGAAGGAGTTTCTTGGGGAAGAAGGCTGTGATGTAGAGAGAGAAAGAAGAGAGAGACAGAAGAGAGAGAAAGTGGTCGGAGGAGGAAGACGAAGAAGAAAGCATGAATACGAAGATGTTCGTTCCAACTTGGAGGCCAAAGCGGAGAATTTTCTCGAATTGTGATTCGCTCGAGCTCATTTTTTTTTGGGGGAATATAATAACAATGACAAGTGGCACTTAAACTCTGACCAATATATATAATGTGATCCCTAAATTTTCGTTCAATTTAGTATATAAATTATAAAAAAATGTTCAACAACATTCTTTCATTAAATCAGGGATAAGTTTCCACTTTTTCATACATTGCGGGGACCAAATTGAACATGTATCTAAAATTTAGAGACCACATCGAGCAAATTAAAAATTAAAAATTGACAGAAGACATTGCACATCGAAATAAATTAGTTCAGAGACTATATTAAAAATTTGGACATTGCATTACACACTCAACTAAAATTTAAGGGTTATATGTGCAATTTTCCTTTTTTCCTTTTTCCTCTCTTTTATCAGAATTCACGGACCATAAATATTTCCATTTCTAATGATACGTGGATCAAGTGTAATATTAGGATAATTTTTACTATATAAATAAAAAAATTCCTACGCTTGTCCACAAAATCCAAATGGAAAAGCTTTATTTAGAGAGCTTTCTAAAATGCGTTGACTTTGACTCCTATAAAGAATAGTATTTGGCTTGTATCTCAAAAGAAGTTCATACGATTGGAAATGACGCAGTAGGTAGTTCGGATTTATGCTAATCGTAGTTGTATAGCAATTATATCAATTTGTTTGACAAGATTAATTAACAGGTTATTTTCGAGTTCAACCCGAATTACCTATGTTTAAGGTCGGTGATTAGCCTAAGCAAAGCTGCATGAGGACATGTTGGTGGTGGGTGTGTTCGGTCGGTGTTGCATTTTTATGAAAGTGGGGATAATTTGGAATCTAAAATAGTAATTTGGTAAATTATGTGTAGGTGAGAGATGTGAGTTGAAATTTATTGTAAAAGGTGAGGGATGATAACAATATATATATAAAAGCACTAGAGCTTGCCCCATTGGCCACATTTTTCACATGAAAAAACATAGGTAATTTAATTTCAAGTGTGGGTTTCGACTCCCATATCCTGTAAGAAAGCAAAAGGAAAATCGTAAAGTGAGGATTAGAGTAAAAATGAAGTAAGATCGCCAGAGGGAATAAAAAAAAAAAAAGATTACAGAAGATTTAACATGTGGATAGGGTAATTAATATGGCAAGTAAACGTGAAGTGGATTTTTGTAATTTTCCCTATATTCTTCTTCATTGAGGACCTAAGTAGCATCGACACGTGACACTACACGACATGACACGCCGACGCATTATTTCTAAAAAAATAGAGAATTTCGATACGTTGGGACTTATGAAGCACCAATACTTTTCAAGAGCTTTCGTGTCGTATCGAACACTTCAACACGTGTTCGACATTCTCCGACACTCAATCAACGCGTGTCGGAAAATCCGACACCTAGTCAATTTTTCTGACACTCTTAGTCGGAATTCCAACATATGAGTTTCTAACATGCGATTTCGATATTGAAGTCAATTAAAAAAATGTCAAAATGTATATATGTGAAAAAATAAAACACAATAATAAAAATAATAAATGGAGAAGGAAGAAAAACCCAGTTTTCTCTTTTCTTCTGATTCTCACTTTCCGTGATACACAATTCACCCCTTAAGTTTTTTTTTTTCCTCTTTCGACATATCTAACATGTGAGTCCGGAATGTCGATTGCTTATTTTCTCTAAGTTTTATGAATTATTGGAATAGAGTTGAATTTGTTGAATTGAAACAATGAATGATATTAATAAATGATGAACTAATGTTTTTAGTGTAAATTCATTCTAGGCTTTTTTAATTATTTATTTATTTGTGAATTTGAATAAAATTAATTTGATTGAAATAATCATAAAAATAATAATTTATTATGTATATATAAAAATATATATTTAATATACAACGTGTCATAACGTGTCGGAATTCTTTATTTTTTGAGAAACGACATGTCAGCGTGTCATGTTGTGTCGCGTGTCAGTGTCGGTGCTACTTAGTCTGGAAATACTTAGTGATTTTGATAAGGAGGTGTAAGAAAAATGCAAAATATTGCAAAAAATCTGCTCATCACTATGCACTAAACTTCTTTAGTTATATACAAATATTAGATTGTATTGTAAGATTGTCCATTCATAGGAATTCAGTTAGTTTTGTCTTTCACATAAAAGAAATTGTATGGACTATTTCTCTATGAAGACAAAAAAAAAAAAAAAAATCCAATATGTAACACTAATATCACGTTACATATTGACTTGATGTCGTTCATCTGATGAAATATTCTCAACAACGTATTTAGGAAAATCACGGCAAATGAAGACCTGGAATATTCTTGTACATTTTCTTCTAAGGGCGAGAGGTTTCTCTTTCGTCTCTTGATCTAATTTACCTCGATTATTTCGATAGTACGTTTGTAATTTTCTTTTGAGCAATCGATTAAATCCGTTGATTGAAATTCAGCTCTAATAAGCTAGGCGTCTACATATACTCAAAAGTGAATTTCTAAATTCATCTATATATGCATATAACTCTTATCACACGATTCATTAATCTGATAATTTGCTGATCTGATGTTATAGGAATAAGATGGAAAAAGCAGATGTGGCTAATATTTTCACTATCCCTCATTCAATTTTTTCTTTCTGTAGTTGCGCAATGTTGCTCGTGCAATGACAACTTCATGAGCTGCCTACTCCTTGCATTGTGCAAAGGGTTGCGATGCGTGCACACAGGCAACGATGGAAAAATCGCCAATTTTCGACTACTATTAACTACTACGTACTAAGGCTGACTGAAAGAATTAGAAAAGTATCGACTTTTTCGTATCACGTAGAGACTGATGGTGTCAATTTTTCATGGGTCTGCAATGTGGTTTAGGCCGACACTTGAGATCGTCAGCATGCAAAACAATTAGACTATCAGTAGTTACAAAATCAAGATGGCCAAGCCACGGAAATACACTGTTTCTGTACTTCTAAACAAATTTTAGAAGAGAGTGAAAAAACACAAACCCGAGAACCCTACATAAAACTTTAGGCCAAAAACAGTTCTCATGGTTTGATCCTATCTTCACGGCCTAAACACTAAAATGGCAGCTTCAGATACTGATAATGCATCTCTCTGCTAGATGATTTTAGTGACTTCATGGGATACTAACCGATGTTTCCTTGGAATGGGACCAAGACGGGCACCGATCCCATAAGTACTCATGGTGGATGGAATCCTGTTGCCATCTTCAGGCTATACTTTTGCTTGATCAGACGGCTCATCATGCAAACTGTTGATTTCAGATGGAGGAGTTCCATGTCCATCCAGGTATCTCTTGTCCTTGGCAAACTGAGGCAAAAACCCATGACCAAAAGCTTTGAGAGCAACGGCAAAAATCACACCAACAAAGGCAAGAGATAGCATCTTTAATAAGGACGAGCTCCACTGCACAAATGAATAAAACTACTATTGTTAAATAAAAGCTACAACATCACATCAGCTAAATACAAATTAGTAAAGCAAACATAAGATGTTCTACTACTGTTAATGAAGCATATGTTACAGCATACGATAAACGAAGATCTCATACTCTACATGGGACAGTGCACAGAAAAGTTCTAAAATTGCTCATGTTGAACTATCTATATTCGAATATTTGACCCAAAAAAAGAAAAAAAACTACATCTATTCCAATCCAAAGGATGTATCATGTCAAATCATTGTCCAGTAACTGTTTCTCAGCAGACTGAATTGAACAATGTTTAGCCATCAGTTTCCCCTAATAATCTGAATGGCTCGACAATTAAAAAATTCCGATTTTACTAATACCATCTTATCTTGTGGCAAACCCCACATTTAGAAAGAGGGTTGAGAAATATGCGCACATTAATGCACAGGTTTTTGTGTGATTCAGGTGCATGATGGGGTTCAAATCCCATTTTGCCACTCACATTTTTAACAGATCCATGAGAACACTAAAATATTTTACATCCGAGGTTTGCTCACCTAAAGAGTTTCCTAGTAAGAAGGCAAAAGAAAAAATATGGACGCTTGATATAATTTAAGGCCAAAAACATGTATATTTTCCTATCCTTCACAACAGACCATAGTAATGTTCATATTGTTTTTAATAAGTTGCTACAAACTGCAAGGAAGCTAATTTCATTCACAATCACTAAAGGCCACTTTCATGGTCAATCAGTGCCAGTATCTTGTCATTAATTTTGGCATGAAGAATGCATACGTTGAATCAATTAGTAAGGTAATCCAATTGAATTTGGTCATCAACACATCTTGGACAATTGAAAATTGCTTATTAAATACATAAAAATATATGTGCATGTATGGTATCAGAGAAATTGACAAAATAAAGACTATAAAACATAAATGAAATAACACGACACGCAATCTCAATGGGAGAGTAAACATTTCTATGTAAGGGAGAGAATAAAAAACACTCATTATCTAGTCAAAGAAGAGAAATGAAGGATCATTCATTTCGTGCTAAAAAAGATAATGGAAAACCACATGAGTAGTGCACAAAACAGAGCAAAATATCAAAGGTGCAAGGTGGGCAAAAGTCAATAAATCACTCTGTTAATCAACAAAAACCACACCTCAGGGTGATAATGTCTACATTAGTCATCCTAGCTTAGACTTAATATTTCTGCCAAGTTTTTGATGGCATCTGAAATCCAATCTTATAAAAAAATTTCTCTCATTAAGACCAATGATAACAACCAAGATTCTGCAACTTAACAATGGTATCTCATGGACGTGGGCAAAAGTCATGTTCCCTTGTCCAATAAGGAGTCCATAGACTACTTAAATAGTTTGCTGTCTCCACTCCATTTGTTTAACCAATCTGGAAGCACTCTATTGGATACAGAACTCCATATAAAGTAACGATCATGAAGCATGGTTATATAAAGTCATCGGTGATTTACTCTAGTTCTAGTAATAAAAAAAACTAGAACATGCTTCAGCTAACCTTTTCATTGGACAAGATGGTAGGATTCACGACCATGTGACATGAAAGCTCTTTGGTGGGCAGTGTATAAACGTCTTCATAGAACAAATCTAGTATGTCAGCCAATCCAGCCTGCAAATTCCATCAAGAGTCAAAATGCATGATGCACATCATTTACTGCTGAAATTTAGACACAACAACCTAACGCATAAATAATTTCCAAGTATGAGACTGAATAAGGGCAATTAGTTTGAAAAGGAAATCAACATTTAGTTTCCGAATAATCACTTATAGACTTCAAAGATCAAACTAATATTCATACTGGATGCTGACAAAAGGCATCTGCTAAAAATAATGAAAATACAGTTGAGGCATAAGCCTAAAAACAAGAAGAAAGGTACCATCTGCGACTGGGTCAAAAGAACCTCTTGCATACTCTCGTCGAGTTGTCTCCAGCCATCTAATTTCAGATCCTGCAGCTTTTGAGTATCAACTTGAAGCCGGTAGGCAGGTACGTATTCACTTAACCAAGCACAGAAGCCAGGACCACCAATCTTCTCAAGTTTAGACTGCACGGCCCGTGTCCACCCAAAGAACTTTGATCCTGGTTTACGAAGCCGAATCTTTCCCTTGCTCGTGCTGAATTGTTCCAGCAAAATTGTGGCATTTTCAACCATCTCATTTTCAAATAACTTCCACAAAATAACTGAAGAATCCTTTGAAGAAAACCTTCTGGGTTTTCTAAACCATCGCGAGACAGCACTAAAAAATTCGCCACGTGCATTATCAAGTACAAGTTGTTCAGTACTTTGAAGAGCAGATGTACAAACAACTTCAGCAAGCATAGAAATGACTTGTTCATCCGATGAGCTGAGGGCAAAGGACACAGGGACCTAATGCACAAGAGAACTGAAGCCATCAGTATCATGTTGCACCTGCAGGACAGACATGCTAGCATAAAGTCATATCAGGCTGATATAAATGGTAAATTTATAAACGCTAAAAAGCTATCAATAGAAAGAAGTTTCACCTCTCTGGGGCTTTCAAGATCTTCCATATTTCGCTCGGCTCCAGGATGAAACAATACTAGTTGAAAATTCCAAAGCTGCTGCACAACTACTTGTCTAAATGTCATGGCAAGTATGTTACTTGATGTTAGGCTGCCCAGCATGTCTTTGGTAATTTTAAGTTTGCTTGCCTTCTCTTTAATTTTCCTGGCCGGCAGAAACTAAAGAAAAGATGGTATGAATAAGTACATTTGAGTAAGATGGTAGTTCATTATAGTTCATTATATGATTGTCGAAATACTATTTCAGATAAACCTATTTTTGAGATTTGAAGCAGTCAAGTAAAAGCTGTAAAACCAAAATTATCAAATCAATCCGTCAGAAGGTGACAGTTGTTATAACCTGAGGGCCTGTTGAAGAGCACCGTATTACAAGCAACTGCTTACAGAAAAATTTCAAATACTGGAAGGAAAAGAGATGTATATCACAATTACAAATTGATTTTTCGAAAACATTCATGATTGTGGTATCAGTATAGCTGTCCTTACACCTGTAATAACTCAAGCCATTCTTTCGCAACTGGTAGTTGGACAGCTAGAAAAAATGCATTGCCTACAATGAAGCATAATAAAGCACTATTTTAGAAGTAATACTTTCTTTCATTCAGGTGAAATAGTCCAACCTGACTGAGGACATACATCATCTTTGTACCTAAATCACAGAGGGACATAACATGCAGAAAATAATTTGATGCACAATTGAAGTTTACTGTCACAAAAGACCGTCTGCAACTTATGTTCCAAAAAGGTGCTGCAATAGGATGAAGGAAAGTGGAAATACTGCTCAAACAACATCATTCACTAGTCAAGAATCTATGATTTGGCTAGAAAATACATTGATTGATCAGGTTCATGCGATGTCAAATTCCCTGGAAACTTTCAGTCTCTGTAGCCAGTACTTCGGATTTAACGATACCCACAATGGCAAAACACAAATCAGGAATGACAACCAAAATGCAAACCAACCACAGTGAAACATGTTTAAGGAATTCAAAACTTACGCTTCCTAATTTCCTAGCACATGTATCGATCACGTGTCATTCTCAAACCATGAGTTCCTCTACTGATATTACCACCTATCAGAAGAACATCAATTTCAGGAAAGAATGCTGATTCATGTTGCCTCATTGCAGGTGGCCGTAACTCCTATTGGCTCAGTTCATTATTAATCTTACTCCAAAAACCTAATTAACATCGTCAGAAAATGTTTTGTTCCATGAGACATTCACGCCATTCCGCATCATTCATCAAAAAAATCAAATTCAAAACGTATCTAAACACGTCACTCTCTAGTCAATCGCAATCATGTCTAGTCAAATCCACATTTCCTTCGCTATTTCCCCCTATATCAAGCCCCAAGCAGCCAGCAAAAGCCAGAGATTACATCAAGAAAAAAAATAAGAAGACTCGCGGCTTCAGCAACCAAAGCTCACCAATCGCGTCGAAACGGTGCTCCGGCCATCGGCGCCTCCAGGATACACGGTCTCGACCACCATCGCGCGCGCGCCGGACTCGACGTGCTCCCGCGCGGCCTCGCCGCCGTCGGCCGCCGCCGCGGTCAGGGCCTGCCCGAAGTCGACGGCTCCGACGAGGCCGAGCCGAGCGGAATCGTTCTCGTACGTCCTGAAGCAGGGCAGCAGCTTCTCGTCGGAGTCGGCGATGGCCTCCAGGAACTCCTGCTCCGACGACGGGAGAGCTCGCGGGCGGAAGCCGCGGCAGGAGGAGGCGGCGGAGGGCGGCCGTCGGAGGCGGTCGAGGCGGACGGCGGAGCGACGCCGGTGACGGTGGCGGTGGTGAAGACTGAAGAAAGAGGATGAGTGCGAGAGAGAGTGAAGGAGCGACATTTCCCCAGTTACGGAGGAGAAGGAGAAGGAGAAGGAGAAGGAGAAGGGAGGCCAAGGGGCGGGGGTCGTTTTGCAAAAGCTCTTCAGAGGGAAGGATGAAAATGGACCAATTTGCAAAACTTTGATTTCTAGATTGACCTGCGAGTATTTCTATATCGGCCATACGGTGTCCATGAAATTTCAGATTGCCCCATTTGTTGAAACTTTTCTCTCAAATAACCTCGGGACTTAAACGCATTCTTCATTTCATGATCAAAATCTTAGTCTAAACGACTGCGATCTTTCGCTTTTCGATCCTCACAAGGGACCATAATTTTGTGATGATGTAAATAATATATATTATGTATGTATATATGTATATATGTATGTATGTATGTATGACTATGTAAGAAAGGATGCAAGTTGAGAGGAGCATTCAAAAGTAAACATTTTACTCATTGTGTTTTAAGATTATTTGAGCTTAATCACTAATAAAAATTTCAAGAGGTCATCTCGAAGGTATTATTTTAAAATATCTGAAATCATTCTCCCAATTTCCTAAAATATCTTAGGTATTTAAGTTCATGTGCGATGCTACCATCAAACTTTTAATTTATATAATATGATTCTTAAATTTTGATATGTAATGTCGTATCTAAATTTTTAATTTATTTTATATTATCCTTAAATCAGCAGTAAATGTATAAAAATATTTCAAAGTTCATGAATCGCATTAAATAGTCATAGTTTAAGGAATAAATTAAAAAATTAAAGGATAATATTATATATTTGATCAAATTCATAAATTATACTAAATAAATTATAAGTTTAGATATCAGGCGCTGGAAGTGGTAGTTTCATTTTTCCGAAGGGGGGATGAACGGCACAAAATGACAAGTCGAGAGTAGAAACGACGTTTATCTGCAGCGGAAACTTCCGTCTCTCGTTCGGCCTCTTCTTTCTTCTCCAAATTCCACCACTTCTTCCTCTGCTCCCCTTCGTCCCTCCTCGACAGAGCTCGCCATCTCTCTAGGGTTTTCCATCGACGCGCGACCTCCGGGGTGCGCTCTTCTCTCTCCGATCTCGGTACTCTTCCCCTTCGCTCTCTGCTCTGTTTCTCGACCGCTCTGCGGATGCCGATCGGCTTTAGTCAGCCGCGCGTGGGGTGGTTATTGCTTTACCGAGGGCGGCGGCGGTTCCCGAGGGAAATACCCGAAATGGAGGCTCGGGTTTCGTGGGCGGCCGCGATCGATTTCCGGGTTTTGTCCCGGTTGATCCGATTGAGTTCTTGGTGACGCTCTGGGTGATATCAGAACCGACTTCGACGTCATCGGTTATCCTTGCCCTGTGCTTGAAGGGGCGTGGATTAGATCGGCTTAGTCGTTAGAGGGCAAGGTTCGTGGTAGGAATCTCGTATGTGGGTGGTGTGGATTAGGGAAAAATATGATCGAGTTAGGTGCTTGGTTCCCAACTGAAGAGGGGGAGAGAGAGAGAGATGCTTGGGTTTGATAGAAGCTGAAAGAGGGGAACTGGGTAGTTGCTAGATCGTTTAAAGTTTCTAAATTTATGGAGTTCTTGAGGGCTGAGTTTCAGCTGGCTTCGAGGCTTCTGTGTGGAATTTGTGGGTATTAATTTGTGAGTCAGATATTTGTCAAGTTGTTTATAGCTAGATTTGCAGCTTTTCCTTCTGTAGCACGCTGTGATCTTTGTGAAGATCAGCAGGAGTCCTTTCTAGTGCGTGTTTTCTGTACAATATGGATATCCCGCAATTTTTATTGTAAACCTGAGACACCGAGCGTTATCATGCTGGAGTTTCTGCTTGGATAGAAAATTGTCACCGTAGAATCCAGCTTCCTGAGGAAAGTAGTTCTTGTTCCGAGAGCACACTCGATGTCTTTTTAACACATGGCACGTTTAGTCCTTCTGGGAGGGAGGGATTGTATGGCCTTTTTCCTGGTCTAGAACTAAAGCTTATGGGGTTGTTCCTGAGTCCTTTTGGTTAAGCTCTTGAGTTTTGCATTTTGTGGAATTTTGTATGCTACTATATTTTGCTCTTAGCTACTGACTCTCTTGGTAAAATATCTATGCAGAAGGAACTTAAGCCATGGGAAAGAGGAAGTCAAGGGCGAAGCCACCTCCTAAGAAGCGAATGGACAAGCTAGATACGGTCTTCAGCTGTCCATTCTGCAACCATGGCACAAGTGTTGAATGTCGCATGCAAGTATCTCTTGAATTCGTCTTCTCCCTTTTTACCTCATTTCTGGACAGTTTCTGTTGGAACCTGGCATGTCTAGAAATTGTAATATCATGTGCTTGCCAAGAAACTCTAGTTGCTTTAACTTGAGGTTTAGAAATATTTTGTTGCCAGAGTTGCAATGTTACCGATAATTCTGCTCTTTGGAAGCGTTGAATTGAAATTAGAAGGGAATTAACATGGCAACAGAGAGGGGAGGGAAAATGGATGATTGAGAGGGAATATCATTGTAGCCAGAAAATTTAAGTTTAAAGTATTGCCCTCTTGATGTTGTTGATTTAGAGATATTGCACTCTCATCTTCAGATTTTGATTTCAGTGATATGAAGAACCTCATTGGTGAAGCTGTATGCGGAATCTGCCAGGAAAGCTTTAGCACTTCCATCACAGGTATACTTCCCCCGTACTTTCTGCTGATTGCAACTTGTAGTATATGTTTATGATGATACTGGTAAAAACTACTCATGTTTTCATAATGACTCAATGAAGTTCTGGCGACATCTATATGCTTTTTGACAGGATGATTTGTGGGCAATACAAATACTTTCTGCATGCAAGACGTCTAGAATGCCCTTTTTAACGTATATCTTGATCAAAAGAGATCAAGAGCCATCAGTATTGTTTTAGCTGTATAGATTTGGTTTGTCATAAGGGAGCAGAGAAGACCATAATCTGCTGACACTGGAATTCTGGTTTAGACTATCATCTTTGCCAAAAGTCATGACTGGAGCTAAATAATGTTTGTTTGGTACTCTTCCTCTATTTTTGTGCAATGTGAAAGCAGTGAGTTGCAATTCGTTTGATAAGAGCTCTCTGCACTTGACTGCCTCAATGTTTCGGGTGATTTAGATGCTGAGAATGTGTAGTTCCTTAAACTATATGTGGTTGAATCTATTTCTTTCGATTTTGCTCCTCTCCAGAAAAGATTGTTTTGTGTATTCGTCCTGACCCACTTTTCTTTGTAATTTCTGCAGCTTTAACTGAGGCGATAGACATGTAAGTTCATTGTGGCCATAGCTTCCTCTTCATTTCTGCTTATACCTCTCTTTCTCCCTCTTACTCTCAAAAGAACTTAAAATTTTTGCAGATACAGTGAATGGATTGATGAATGCGAACGGGTTAACAACCTTGAAGAGGAAGCCGCTTAGGACGGAACCTATATGCATGCGGAAGCTACTCTGTTGAATAGATAAGCTTGGTGCATGAGTTTCTAAAGCATGTAATTACCAATCACGTGTGGTTTCCGGTGGCTGTAAGCGCTTGAGTGTGAGCGTCGGCACGGGGGCGACCTAAAGAATAATTTGTAAGGTGAGGCGACGGAATCACCTAGTGTGCATGTTGGCTTGTTGTACTTTATGAAAATCATACAGTAATACACTATTATGCTGTTGCCACAAATGTGATGCTCCTTCAGTTGTATATGCCATGGTTGGCATCTTGCGTGGTTGGTGCTTTCTCCTGTACTTTCAACTAGAAAGCATGATGTTTATTCGGCTAATGGTTATGTTCTGAGCTGCTGCTAGTGCTGTGCTGCATCACTAGTTTAGGCAGAATTGAGCTTATAACATTCCTCGGCTGGTGTCATCGGGCAGCACAAACAAGAATGAACTAGGTTTTCTCGTGCCTCCAGCGAAGTTGGGTTGAGTAGATCCTGAGTGGCCGGTGCCGGCGGCAAACCGCCGCCGGTATCGGCTAAACAGGGTTTAGTGTCCCAAATGGCCAAGGATGGTATAGACAAACAGGGTTTGGGATTCCGAGGTTTATGCAAATATTTGAACTTGAAATCAAATGGACCGCCAAATCATAAAAAAATCAAACATCTTACATATTCGTTGCATATATTGTTAAAATTAGACTCTCCATAATAGAGAGTTTGTAATGTTTCCTCCCGTGCTCGCCAAGTGGTGCTTCAATTTACACATTGTGATCGTCACACCTTGCGATTGTCACGATGCAAGAGACATGACATCCTTGTTCAATATTGCGTTTATTTAAATTGATTTTTCATCCTTGGAAAATTCTATTTCTTATTAGAATTGAATTTTAAAAGATGACTAGTTTGAAAGTAGCTTTAAATATATTCTTAAGTGACGTTATACACAATAAATAATTTCTTCAATATATGTTGCAGTGTTATGATTTTTATTAAAACCAAATTGTTCATTTAATTTACTTCACTCAAATCTATATTCAAGTAATATATTTTGTGTAATTCGGCAAATCTAATGTGTATCGATCAGAGATAAAAATTGCGGGCTTCAGATAGAGTAAAAATGAAATTTTCTCCATTATCCTTTTTTGTTGTCCTTAAAGTTTTTCGCACGTGGGATACGCACGTGTCGTGCAGCCGGTGCTACGTGTCCTTCGCCTCCTCAAACAGACGGACTCCGTGTCGCGCGGTGCAGACTCGTCTGAACCCGCATCCACCGATCACACGTAACCGCCGCCGTCGATTACATCAAGTTCTACAGTAATCAACGGCCGCGATCAACGTCGAGCGATTCTCACCCGAGCCACGCTTTCATGCGCAGCTTTCGACGCTCATTTCGGCTTCAATCCGCACGCTCGAAATCGCCGCCATGACCGACCGCCAGGACCCCAGCCCCCCCGCCGCCTCCCGCCCTCCTCCGCCGCCCACGGCGGAGCTCCCGAGCGGCGGGCCCCACCCCCAGGAGTTCTCCGGCCACCGGCTCAAGTACCCGAACCCGCCCGACGCGGCGAACCCCGACCCGGTGGCGCTGCGGGAGCAGTGGCGGTACGCGATCCGGCAGTACAGCCGGTGGTACTCCCAAGCCTGGGGGACGGCGATCCTCGCCGGGGCCGCGTTCTTCGCCCTGGGCTGGGTCATCAAGGGCGGCAACCCGCTGCCGTCGCTCGGGAACGATTCTCACGCGCCGCCGACGCGTCCGGGCGGCGCCGATTCGCCGAAGAAGGACGTGCCGGAGAAAGCGAGCGGGTAGTCGGAGTGGCGTTGCGGTTGGCGTTGTAGGTACCATGGTCCTTTCCTTGCTTTTCTTTTCCATGGTGAATGGTGAGACTTTGTTGGTAATGTTGATGCTGTAGTGACGAGTGATGACTAGTGCTATAATTATCGGTTTTGCGGTGGCTTAATTTGTAGAAGATGGATAGTATTATGAGTGCGATTATACTAAAGACCGGTAATTTCGGGTTTGCTTTCCTAAGCTGTTACAGCTTGATGATCTCGTGAAGAGTGATAGGTTAATGGGGGAGATTATGGCTTTGTCTATGAGCATTTGCATTTGGTGAATTGATGTCGATGTCGTGTCGTGAATGAGGTTAATTAGAGGATTGAACTCTAATTGTACGCCCCCACGAAATGGTGTTGACGAGGTGCTGTGCTTAGATAATTGGAAGATTTGATTCGAGCTGGGTGCTCTATGATGATGTGGTAGCTTCAAAATTGATCTTGAACAAGCTCAAGCTGCCATTTTCTTTAGAGGTAGGCTCCCCGACTAAGTTGGGGGGAGTTTCTCTGCTTTTACCACACGAGCAGATCTGTTGGAACATTGAATCTGAAATGGGGGGAACAATCTTCAGATATCGAAAGCTCCCATTGACAATATTGAGGTTTCTTGCCGTATTCCAGGAAACATTCCTGGGACTAGAGGTACAAAGTGAGGAGGGAGTGAAAGCTGAATACTATTGTCAGTTGGTTGGTCATATAGTTCTTTATTATTGATGCAGCATTGCTGGCTAGATTTACTCAGATGTAGAAACTTCCTGGTGATGTTGAATATTTTTAGGTCCAAAGCCTTTTCTTGTCTTTGGTCGTGGTCAGGCCCGTAGAGTGACGGACCATACTTTCTCTATCTTTTCAAACTTTGCTTTTGGATTCATATTAAATATGAACATGAAAAAAAGTTGGCGGTCTCTACATAGACAAGATTTTGCCATGGTCTGACGAAGATTTGCATGGCTCTGAGGCTATCTTATTCAGATGCCACCTTGCATCAGTAAACTTAGTTGCTTTGAGGTACCAAAACAAAAATAAAGGACTTTCTTTTAAGATAGTATGAATGGACCTTTTATCTTGTACAGAAGTTTTTTTTTCTTCTCTCTTTTCTGGAATTGTCTTGCTTGCTTATCAATGATCATAGGACCTGTTTCTTCTCTAACATTATCCATGCAAGTGAGCTAGCTGTATGCTTATCATGCAATCCATAACATGTTGTGGATTTGATTGGAGATATAATCAAACTGCTTTTTATTTGGCAATGGCGTTAGCTTAGGTTCTTCGATTTTATATGGCTCTTGTGATCATCCTTTTCCTGCAGATAAGGTTTATCTTTCTTTGATATTTTCTCGTAATTATTCTCTAAGTTTCATGGTCTTGTTTCTCAGCACTTACCATTGTATGCCATAATGAATGTGCTGAGCTTTTCTGGCTAGTTGTAGACTATTACCTGGCACCTAGATATTACTGGTCTTACCAAAAGAAAAAAAAAGATTAAAAAAAAGAGGAATATGCTATCGGATGGACTATAGAGTGTAATTCCGGTTTAATATGATCTTTCTAGCTTTCCATTGCAGCCTGCGACATCTGCACCAGACCTATTAATCTGACATCAGGCATATACTTCTCTTTCTATCCTGGAAACAGGCTATATATTTCGTTCCTTTTGCCGTTCTAATGTTTAGCTGGAAAGCTGTTCTTAGCGTGATGCTGTTCTTTACAAGGTTAGAAGAGCATCTTGTGCAGTCCCTTTTTTGCATAGGCCTCAAGTCCTAGCGTTGGTGCTCATTAATCCCCGTCATGTTTCTCACAGTGAACCTTCCAGTCTGTTACATTTTTCTCCTGGTCCAATATTGATCAAGATATGTACTTGTACTTTAATGAGGAGGAGAAATATGAGACCCCTTACAATGTATGAACCTGGTCTGTTGTGGCAGCGGTGTGTTATTACATGTTTTCGTTATGAAACTCCTGATCGGTTGCTGACCATTCCTCTGTTGCAGATATTTTCGGTCTTAGGCAATAAGATTTTGCACCCAGAAGAGATATCTCAACCCTTTTTCGTTGTACGAGATTGGATTGCGCTATGAGGATCTCTTTTCCAAGGATCTGAAGGAAACAGAAGACTGTATATGGTAATCTAATGTGCAGTGTTTCCTAGAAAGTTTTCTTTCGTGAAATGAATGTCCTTTTCAATCAACAGCACTCTAATGTAAATCCACAGCCCCCTTAAGTCTCTAATGAAAGGTCTATAATGTAAATGAATGGCACTTCTCCCCAGTGAGTATAAACCCATGGCCAGTTTTGTTTTTGTTTGAATACTGTTCATTCGGGTTTGGTTTGTTTGTCCGTTCATTCCCAAAGATTTGGAAAGCAAAATTACAGCCCATTGCTTCTTTTTGGTTTGTAATACTGTCCCTTGTTGCTGCTAAAAGAATGTGGTGGGTCATTGAGGAAGTTGGTTGGGATCTACCAACTGGGGATGGCAAATTAGCCCCTAAGTATAACCTCAAACTTGTCCCATATTCGAGATTGCTTGCTAAATGCACCTGAAATCCCATTCCAATCGACACCGGAACTTGAAACGTGCCTAATAGATATATTTATATAGAAATAGACCATAATTATCTAAAATAACTCAGTTTATACTAGATCTAGGAGAATACTGATATTGTGGACGAGGTATCCGCTGGTTAAATTCCTAATCAGCCTAGAACAATCCATAGTGCATTTCTTTGTTCCAAAGCCTGTCTCCAGACCATTAACTTGATTGTAGCTATGTAGTTTTGGGGCTGGTCTGGTACTCTGATTTGATGTCATTCTTAAATATCTCGCAAAATCTTCTTCTCTGCTCATACATCGCTTTGCATATTTATCCGGATGTCCTGTGTTTTTCTACATATGGGGTCCCTGATCGGTGGTTATAGACGGGGACATCATCCACGATCTTGGGTGATTCACACACACGTATCCTATCGATCAGTATGTTCTCTCGGAGTTAAACATGACCTTCGTGGATATATCTTTGTAAATGCGGGAGACTGGGCGATTGGCCGCCCGACAGAATGATGAGGCGGCTCTTTACCTTTCGAAGGCGATCGAAAGAAACCGAGAGCCGGAGGCGGGGCCGATCCTAGCAATGAGGAAGTCCATGACGATGCGCGGTTTTCTTAATTGGCCATAACTCCTCTTCTTTGTATTCCTAGTCTCAAGCCAAGAGTTAGACCTCCATGGACGAACCACATTCGATGTGGCCACGACATTCGAGTGGCGCCGACCAATTTGAACCAAGGTTCGCTCGATCCGCTGTAGCCTCACTCCATCAGCACAATTTGCATCACTCGCATCACGCTAAGGTCACTGTAAGATGGAGATGTTGGATGCGTACGAAGAAAGGAGGACCAGCGAAAAAGGAATCCTGACGATCTCCGGTCGCTCGATTTTCAGTGCCCGAAGAAGAGGAGATGGAGCGAGGACAGGTCCACGTATGACGACGCATGGGCGAGAGCGAGCGAGCGAGCGGATTGAGCGCAATTAATGGTCGCATGTTGGTGTCGTGAGGGAGTGCGTATTTACTGCCTGCACGTTTGCAACAAGAGCTCCAGCTCGTTCAGCGCATTTCAAGCTTCGACACACATACCCATTTCATTCGGCATTTTTAGACATTTACCCCCCCATCTCTCCCCTCCTCATTCAATGCAATCATGTGCCCCCCCCTCCAAAATAATTTATTGTCCAAACGAGGACAGATATGTATTGAAGAGGGATTAGTCGAGGCGACGTGGTTATTCCGAGTTTCTGCGCCTCGAAAAGCGTCGAGCCTGCAATGCGATTTCGAACTCGGGGGTTAAGTTGATGGATCGAAGTGTCGTTGGGTTTACAAGTCAGGCATTCTAACGCTGAAATTCAATGATGGCATCGAACTTGGGCGAAAAACGTGGTTTCAGAAGTAATTTTGTACGGTGAGAAGCGGGGAGAATCCAACACGGTATGCCCTGCTCGGGTAATTAACACTACTGTTCAGCTGTACGAGACAAATTGACAATTCATTTGAAGATTTGGGTGATCACATTTTGTCTTTTTTATATATAAATTCACGGGCCATTCCTTTTTAAGTGCCTACATATTTTGTGATTTCGTCCTCATTATTCTTTGTTGGGATATGTGTATTAGAAGTCTTAAAACTTATCATGAAAATGCAATTGAGTCCTAAAACTTTCAAAAAGTGCAATTAAGTCCTAAAACTTATCACGAAAATTCAATCAAGTTCTAAAATTTCCAAAAGGTTCAATAAAAATCTAAAACTTGTCTCGAAAGTGCAATCGAATCTTAAAACTTTCAGAAAGTGCAATGAATGGAAGAACTTAGATTGAACCATTTTGATAAGTTTTAGGACTGCATTGCACTTTTTGAAAGTTTTAGGACTTAATTGTACTTTGTGACAATTTTTAGGACTTAATTGTACTTTTTGAAAGTTTTATGACTTAATTGCATTTTCATGACAAATTTTAGGATTTTTAATGCACTTATCCCTTCTTTGTTCTTCTATTTCATGTGCATGATAAATATTAGAGATGTGAAAAAAGAATTGCCGGAACCGAAAAAAAAAAAAAATTCCGGGTCTTTTCGAGTGGGTTTCTTTTCGGTAGTAAGGAAAACAATGGTTCAGTTTAACTTTAAGTTATAAATCCTGAAACACATTACTGATCTAATTTCGAAATCAAGACAATTAGATTAAACAATGTTTATTAAACACTGAACGTATTCATAAACACAACAAAAGGAAACCCTAAACAGCTCCATCATCATCCTCTCCTCCACATGCCCTCCCTCCCTCAGCACCTCCGCCTCCTTTGTCTCTCTCTTTCTCTTTCTGACTCCCTGTTCGCTCGCTCATTCGATTAGTTTTTTTTTTCTTTTGTTGGTGAATTAGGGTTTTGAGGATTTCGGAAAGTTAGAATGAGAAATTGCTCGATTCAGGGGACATCCGAAGCTTCATTAATTAAGTATATATTGCTTAACCTCTTGCAATATCGACAAAGTACATTGCAAATTTGGCTGGCGCAAAAATGTCACGGAGCAAGATAAGAACTTTGCAAATCTCAATTTAGGGTGGTGAGCAAGGAAAAATGTTTATATGGAAATACAACGAACGTGCTATGTAGTTTTTGTGCATCCATGGTGGAAAAGGTATCCTGTCGGCTCTCTCGACGTCCAAACCTATATAAGTGGCTACCATTTTTCATCTAATAACTTAAGTATTTTATATATGATTTTTTTTTGACAATATACTTAGAATTAAGTCGCGAGAATAGAATTGTGTAATTTTTGTCTCGACACCAATGATGTCTTTCTCAATTTGAAAAGAGAGGAAAAGATAATTCGACAAATGAGCAAACCAGCTAGGAGAGAATTCACATTCTTTGAACCTGAGATAGTGAGTAGGACTAATTATTCATAAAACTGTCACGTAAGTTTGCTAAATATCAGGGCGATCGGTTTTGAGATTAGGCTAGGCTAATTTTGGAATTTAAAACCTACCCACACATGATTAGTTCTCATATTTTAAAACCGGAAACTGATCATGTAGACTCTAAAGGCAACCTTGTTGGTCCAGTCTGGTTCTAGGTCGGTCCATGGAATTGTCCGATTATTATTTTTCTCTTTTATTTGAACTTTTTGTATTCCTTGAAAGGACAAACTTATTATTTCAATGTATATATCTATCAACACGCAATATTTTGACACTTAACAACAAAACGGCTAGAAGTAAAATACCAATAAAAGCCAAACAAAAATCTCAAAAAACAAGGATTTATCCAATTCACTCCTTAGTCAGGCAAAATGAAAGCAAAAACAATAGTAGAAATCTCCACTTTCCGAAAGTAACAATCCATAAAAGATGAACACTTAAAATGAAATAAACATAAAAAAGTTTAAAACACGTAAGACGAAACATGAATTGTAGAACTTAATTCTCCATTTATCTATAAAAGATTGCTCCAAATTTAAATTACTTGAAAGTAAAACAAACAACAAACATAGTTTAAGTGGATTAGATCCAAGATTAGTTTGGCGTTTTGGTTAAGCACCCTGACCTTGGAACCAGATCGCACATTACTAGTGTCCAATTTTTGGGATTGAGGATTGGATTGTTTCTTGTGGGAATTGAATTGCATTGTTTGGTCTAGTTTGGTTCAAGGTCTACCCTAAATCGATGCTCACTCTTAATAAATATGATTATAACTTAGTATCCATTTTTTTTTGTTGGTCGGTCCTACTCCAATCCTTAGTCTAATACTCACTCTCAGACTTTTGCCCTGCCTCCTTGCAGGGTGTGGGAATCGAAACTCACTTCTGAAATTAAATCGTTCCCACCCCAATCCCCCTTGAGAAGGTGGGGATTTGAACCCCCCACATTTCCCTTCCAAGTTGAAAAGGTGGCCACTGGGGCGAACCCCCAGTGGTTAACTTAGTATCTATTATTAACGTCCAAATTTTTAATACAATGTACATAAAGAGGATGATAAAAATCATACAATCTTTTGGCAAGCATATTTGTCATAAATTCAAAAATTATTAAAACAACCAGTTCAGTAGTTTAGTGTTTTGACTACTAAAGTATCTCGCATTGCTTGCTTATGGAGTTTCAATGGGCTTTATACTCATGTACCACATGTTAGTTTAGGCTTTTGGCTTTGATTTTCTAAGATGCCTGTAGAGCCAATTTCCCGCGTGAGGCTCCCCAAACACTCCACATGTGTTATTAGTTTGAGCTTTTGCGATGACCTCCATGTAAATGAAGTGGTCTACCTATATCCGTAAGGTTAGTTGAGTCGAAAGATTCGGATATCCTATGTAATATAGAAAAATACAAAGAAAATGTTTTGCTCTGGGTTTTCTTTTTGCGTCGTAAGGAATACCGTAAGCCAGATATCATTAGTTCCTCATATGTATTTGGGAAAAGTATCCAAAAAGTCTTAAACCTATTGCATAAGTACTAATTCAATCTTAAATTTTTTAATTGGATAGACTCCTTATCACATTAGTACCAATTTAGTCCATTCGATCAATTTAGATTAAAAATTGCTGACATGATCGTCCTAAGTGGTAAGACCGATACTAACGTAGACATTTTAAAATAATATTTTGAATTTTTTTATAATTTTATTTTATTATAATTTTTTTTCTTTTTCCTTTCTTTTTGTTTCCTTCATTTTGGCCGACAAGGGTTGAAAATGGAGCTGAAATGTTATAATTCAAATATCGTGGCATTATATTATATAATTCAAACTCGAGAATACCATGATAAGTTCTTATTCTAGTAAAAGAATGAGTCCTAATAAACTTTTCATTATGAAAGAATTACTTTGACTTCGTGAAATAACATATGTGACTTTCAACTAATGAAAATTGAGCAGAAGAATTAAATTAAACTTGCTCAAAGTTATGAATTCCGTCCAGCTTATCTTAGAATTACCTACATGGATGACGAAGATCAAGACTCGTGACTAGGGTACGCCATTGCCACAAAAAGGTATTTGATCAATTGAAAATGTGGAGCTCGAAACCTACTTAAAAGAAAGAAAGAAGAAGAGCTTTAACGGACACATTGTTTGAGATAAAATTCGGAAATTTGACCAATGGGAAGGCATCATTTAGAACAAAGGGTTAATTAGGTACCCAAAACTTTATTAACCTCGAGTCAATCCAACCCAAGAAGAAAAGAGGCCCTCTCTTGCTATGCTCGAAATAACCAATTTCCCTTTTTTTCTTTGCAATTAATTTCCCACCGCTTTATCAATCAAAACAACAAAAAACCCTAAAAAGCTCTCTCTCTCTCTCTCTCTCTCTCTCGTTGACTTTCAAACACTAAGACTAACTCATATTCAATGATTCATCACCACCACCCCCGTATTTATTTCTGCAACAACCGCTTCCATTAGAATAATCTCACTTCTTCTCCTCCTTCTCACTCACCCATAAATACTCCCTGCAAGCAAAGCCCAAGCGACACAATGTAAAGAGAGAGAGAGAATAGAAAAGGTAATAATAATTGCAACAAACAATGGAAAGAAAGAGACAAACTGATCAGATCAAGACTCAAAAGTTCCACACGTTCTCTCTCCTCTTCGTTCAATCCACATAGCTTTTGCATTAACATCTCTCTCTCTCTCTCTCTCTCTCTCTCTCTCACAGCCTGAAAAATTCCCAATAAAAATCCCAACATGGGTAGCTTTCCATGTTCACTTTGCTTCTCCTCCTGAGGGGAAGGAATTGGGAAAAGTTGTTGTACTTTGAGTATGCACACAAGTAATGATAATAATTTCAGTCCTATTGCGGAAATATATACGTAAGGCAAAGCAAAGGTATGGGTGTTATTGTACTCATCCCAAACTTTTCATTTAATTCCATTTCCCTTCTTGTTTAGGTTTCCACAGATGATTCTTGTTGTTGGTCTTGCCTATTTTAATCAACTTGATAAATTTTCACTTCTCATTATTGGGTTTTCATTTTTTTTTTTTTTTGATATGTATATTCAGTTAGGGTTTCTTTCTTTCCTTCTCTTTCTTTTTGAAAAATAAAATTCTCGGGGGGATGGATTAAGGACTGTGTACTTAATTGAAAAAATGGACTGAATTTGCAGAGGGTAGGTGAAGGTGAAGAGGCTATAAGAAGAGAGGAGGTGCTTTTAGCTATTGAAGTTGTAGTGACCCTAAAAAAAAGAGAGCGACAAAAGAGTTCTTTGCAGTGTCGTTCTCTCTTTCTCTCTCTTTGGCTGACTGTTCAGAGAGATAATCTTCTTCATATTCCTATTGCTGCTTGTTATCTTGGCAAGAGATTATCGATGGCTTCATCAAATAGACACTGGCCTAGCATGTTCAAGTCCAAGCCCTGCAACACTCAGCATCATCAATGGCAACATGATCTCAACCCTTCTCTCCTGTCATCAAGTGGATGCCACAGAACTTCGCCGTACTCATCAGGTAATAACGATATTAATTAATTTGACACTTACAAGGATATGAACTTCCTTTTCTTTTATGCGTGCAAAATATAGGGTTTTTACCCTTTTTCTGAGGTATATGATGCGAATTATGATTTTCTCTCATCGTTTTCTGAACCACCTTCTGATCCTCAACTCATCAGTCTATCTCTCTAGCCCACCATGCAAAAACAACCCATGATATCGCCAATCATGGCTTTGCTGTTACTCTTTCATCATTTTCAGCTCGATTTTGACACAGTAACATGGTAATCAATTCTCAAGACCCAACATAACTGAACATTCTTGGATACACATAAAAGTCGCATAACCGAAACATATCAAACTCAAGTGTGCCGGCCAACCTTTTCCATAGCTTATTTATATAGAGCTTGCTTGATGGTGAAGATTTGTAATTAAGGGCTCATTTATGTTTCTTTCAAGGTTGCGAGGAGCGAACACCGGAGCCAAAGCCGAGGTGGAACCCGAAGCCGGAGCAAATCCGCATACTGGAGGCGATCTTCGACTCTGGGATGGTCAACCCCCCCAGGGAGGAGATTCGGAAGATCAGGGCTCAATTGCAAGAGTATGGGCAAGTGGGCGACGCCAATGTGTTCTACTGGTTCCAGAACCGGAAATCTAGAAGCAAGCACAAGCTCCGTCACCTCCAGACCTCGAAACAACAGAAGCAACAACAAAACCAAAACACCAACACCAGCAGCAACAACCAAAATTTCAATCCAATCACATCTTCAATGTCGCCCACCGTCACAGCTCCAAATTCATCTTCGTCGTCCTCCTCTTCTGACAGGACCTCTCCAACCGGGTCCAGGAAGACAAACTTGTCCCTAGGTTCGTGTTCTACGGACATTCTTGATATCCCAAATCCGGTTATCTCCATGAACCAGGCCTATTTCTCTCAGACTCATCATGGGGACTTTTTCACCCAGCCGTCCTTGCTTTTCCCACAACCAAGTCATCAGGGCGTAAGCACTTGTGGTTTCACTCAATCTGGTCAAGGGTTTTGCTTCTCTCCACTGACAAGTGTGGTTCAAGTTCCTCATGAGCAAAGCCCTAATATTGGCCCTTGCACAAGCCTTTTACTTAGCGAGATCATGAACAACAACAACAACAACAATGCAGCTGGTTCTATGAAACTTGGGCAAGGTGATCATCACAAAATGAAGATGATGCAATTGCCAACAAGCTCTCTGGGTAATAACTATTCTGTGATCAACCCTTTAGGGACGACTCACTCTGCTGTTCCTGCAACTGTCACTACTAGCCTTCCTCTTCCAAGCACCAACATCGACAATGTTCAGGGTAAGAAAGCTCTTCACTTAGTTATGACTGGAGATTAAATTATTACCACATATAGAGCAAAGTAGGCCTAGCTCCTTGATGGGCTTTCTTCTTGCAAAAATTTCTGCGCTAATTATATTTAAAAATACTATTTAAAGGGTGTAAGCAGACAATGTTCTATGGGTGTGCAGCTCCATTAGCGCAAGGTGTTTTTTTTGGAAACATAAGATAAAAACAAAGAATGTAGGTCAAAAGGAGGATAAGCAAGGGCATAAGATTATATGTTTGTGTCCCTAAATTTGTTTATCATGTGTGACACATGCACGTCAGTCTAGGTCTGGTCTCATGGAAGTGACTGATGTATCAAAACTATAAGACAAAGAAAAAAAAATTGAATGTCTGTCACTATTCCAATTAATCGTGAAGAGTGGGAATTAGATTTTGAATCCGGGTTTTGCGATCTGTCTGGATGAACGTGTGCATGGGTGATGAAACAGCAGCAACAAAAAAGAAAGTAAAAAAAAAAAAAAAAGGAGAGGAAAACGGAAACTGAGTCTTTGAATTTGATGTATTTGACCACTGCGTTGGACTGATGTGCGTATGCGTGCGTATAAATCGGCAAATGCATGCGTGCGTTAGAGTCGAGACTGTGAGAGGAGGAGAGAGCTGATCCCGTGCCTGCAGGTGTCCCGGAGGCCAGTAACGAGGCGAAATCCACGGTGTTCATCAATGACGTGGCGTTCCAGGTGGCATCCGGGCCGTTCAACGTGAGGGAGGCCTTCGGGGATGACGCAGTGCTCATCAACGCCTCGGGTCAGCTCGTCCTCACCAATGAGTGGGGTCTCACTCTTCAGTCACTCCAGCACGGCGCCTCTTACTATCTGGTGACTATCATTATAATATCTTGAATCCCTGCTGCTCCTGACGTAGTATGTTTTCTGTACAAGATCTTTCGCGGTCGAGAAACTTTCGACTGGTGAATCGAAAAGATGTGTTGGGCAGTGAGAACTGATTGATTTGTTAGTTCCTGTTTGAGCTGAACTTTGCTCGTTAATCAGCATTTACTATCTTTTGATTTCGACTTACTCGCGTCTTTCTCGGGTTGCAGATATGAGCACGCGTGGAGGCTAAGGAGGTAAAGCAGAAGCTGTCTTAGCTGTGGTCACTGTGCTGCCTTCACATCTCTCTCTCTCTCTCTCTCTCTCTCTCTCTCTCTCTATCTTTATCTATTACGATTTACATTGCCGTGAATCCAAGTTAAGTTTCCGTATGAATCGGGTTTGTGGTTGGTCTTGGAAAACTTGAAGTTTGACGAACTATGTAGTACCTCATTAAGATCAACATGGTTAAATGCTCCTTTTGCTTCTGTCTTCGGTATCCCATTTTTTTTCTCCTTTTTCTCATTTTCTTTTAGTCCACAAAGCGCGCTTGCTTTGTCGAATCTTGTAATTGTGATGAACGTCAGAAACCCTAGGCGATCATCGTGTAATAGCAATGCTACATGGCTATGCCATTTATTGCCCAGAAGTCGAGCAGGAGTGATCATATATATGTATGTTCATGGAAATGTTTCTTAACTTGGCATCTCCTAATTTTTCTAGCTATTTTTTTTTTCAAAACCCATTCGAGTAAGCAAAGCTAATCAGTGACAGAGAAGTGGGAATGAAGTAGCGGACATGAATTTCAGCACTGATTAGATTGTTGACGAATCTGGAGTGCAATGATCTAAAGAATTAAGATTCTATTCCTTAGCTAATATGCATGTAATTTCCAGATCACTTGCTTACACGATTAAACTGATAAATGTAATTAGGGCAAAGAAACTATGTAATTAGGCTACTGGTCATGGGCTAGCTAGGGAGAGGCATGTGGGAGGCGGAGTTGGATCCCGAACTCTAGTTTTTCTGGGGATGTTTACCTAGCTGATGCACTTTGCGGGGGCGCGCGCAAGGAAAACCAAAGTAATGAGAAGTTCTATCAGATTAATCATATGATAAAGAAAATATTCTATGTGCTTTTCATAAAGAAATTCCGCATTCATCACAAAGAAAGGTCAAGAAATGGTGAGGCATCCTTGCCATTTGTGACAAACAATTAAATAATGGTCGCACAGCATGTGATCGGCTACGTGCTGTTCATTGCACGTCGCACGAACCATTGGAATTCTCTGAACTTTCAGTGTCTTGAACGTGTTCCATCACATCGAGAATGAAATAACATTATTCATGGCACGCCGGATCAATCCATCGTCAACCTAACATGACGATAGAACCATGAAATATGTTCTCATGTCAACGTAAAACCCAATAACTTCATTTGAGTTGTCACCCTTAGTTACTGAAAAGTCATTGATGCATCTGATCAATCTCATGGATCCGGTTATGCAAAATGTGCCGAAATGCATTTCAATCGAGGACCGCGAGAGAGAATCAATGAACCTTTTGTCTTCCTGGTATGCATGGAACTCCAGTAAGACGAGTGCACACGATAGAATACCACCGGTATACACAGTAGCTGGAGTCAGAACGAGGGAAAAAGGGGCCGCAGAGACTGAAATTGGCCAATCTCGGCACACGTTGGAGTGATAAAAAAGACTGATTGAATCCCTGAAAGCAGTCCGCTTTCGAACTGCCCTTTTTTCCAAGCCTTATCTTCCTTGCACGTTTTTGAAGGGTCTGACCGTCAAACGCAAAAAGAAGTATTAATTTCTCTCTCTCTCTCTCTCTCTCTCTCTGTCTGTCTGAAAGTTTCGGCATCTGTGTTGTATAATGAGCTTGAGTATGGGGAAATCAGTAGCACTGTGCAAAAAGGGTTCGGCGGAAAAAAATAGAAGAGACGGGAGTGGTTGGTTGACGATCGTTGTTGTGTGGGACTGGTGCAGATTTTTTACGTGCGAACTGGTTCCAACAGTCTTGAGTCTGATTGAGTGATTGAGATATAACGGACAGCTAACCCTGCTTCGGAGGTTTCGAAAAAAGAAGAAGAGAAAAATACATAATATAAGATGAATAATAAAAAGATATACACTAATATCGAGTATTCAACGTTTTTCCATTAGATAATGAGTTCAATTAGTGTTTAGAATTATTATTTGAATGACTCGTGTTATGTTGTCTAATTTCAACGTACCCATTAAATTAACTTTAACTCTTGCCGACATTGGACCTTTTGAATTCGGACATTTACAGGGAAATATTGGAATTCGAAGGAACCGCTCAAAAGAAATAAGGCATTTCTCTCTCGTAACATCGCCATCGCCATCATCAGAATCAAGAATCATCAAAGATGAGTGACGATGGCACCTCCCCATCAAAGATGACTTCCTTCGAAGGTCAAAATGGCTTTCATCTGACACGGGGGAGACGCGTGGCTAACGGCAATTTGCGGACGAACGCTTTTGCGTATTCCTCTCCCGACCACGAGGGGGCGGAGGAATTAGGTCTGCAAACAGTGGAGCGATGGCGACGTCGTTGGCCTGGCCTTTGCTCAGACGTTTTGCACGCATGAATGATGGATGATGATGAGGAGGATAATGGAGGAGGAAAAGAAAAAAAAAACATTAACGAGATACGTCGAGCGTGTAAGTCAATGGTGAAATCAAGAAGGTGGGGGAGAGAGAAATCTGCGTTTCTTGTTCTTTCTCTTCCGGCGTCGGCCACATACGGACAGAAGGAAAGAACGAGTAGTGGCAGTTCTTGCGACTGTGTTTTCTCTTGTCAGCTTTCACTTCGTAGGTCTCTCCACCTCCAGCCCTACCTACATCATTAAAACCCCCCACCGGGAAAATGGTTAGTGCTTCATCTTTGCCGGCCGGTCTTTTGTACAAGCGACTCGCGTGCTAACACCGATGCCAACATCAGAGGCAATTCTGTTCCAAATGTTCCAATTTCTATCCGGTTTGAAGAAACTCGAACACTGGAGTTAGTACGTGCAATCCGGTCAGCTGAGATTCGACTGAATGACGAGTTTAAGGCCTTCGTGGAGACTAAGTTGGTCATTTGAAAGTTTTATTTGGGATAAGGTTCATTATGAAGTTCTTTTTAAGAAAACAACCCCATTTTTTGGGCATTTACTTGAGTTTTTTTTTTCCATAAAACAAGATGTAGCACCAGAGTAAAATAGGCCGACAATTGGCTGAAAGCTCTTTGAAATTTTGCAGGAGAAGAGCGAGATTAGTATTTTAGATTCGGATTGGCCATCAATTGATTTTGTTAAAGAAAACATCCATTACAAGTTTCAAACTCAATTTTCCTATGGTGTGACATGAGTGATTCGGATTAAATCTAGTGATTGTGTAAGCGAAAATTACCTAATCAGTCCTAAATTTATTATACATATGTCAATTCAATTTTAAGATTTCTAATTATATTAGTTTAGTTCTAAACTTTTGCGTGAAATTCTAGTGTGAATTCTTCTAATTGATTATTGCTTGAAATCAACAATATTACGATCCAGTCACAGTTGGCCGTTTTATGTGGCATATTGCCATGTCGGCGATTCCCGGTGAGAATTGACTGAAGTGACTACATTAAAATTTTGCGTAAATTTAGGACTGACTTTGCACAGTTGAAAATTTTAGGATTGATTTGATAAGTTTTTCCGCTTGTGTAATCATGTCCAAATTTTTGCTTTGAATCGTTTTCCCCTTCACTGAGAACTAACGATCATAAATGGATCACGACTTGGGGATTCGAAGGAAGCGTTGGATCACTTAGAAGACTCCAGAAAATAGTCATAATAGAACAAATTTAGGTTATGAGCTTAACGTGGCACGATGAGATGATATTAATTTCGCAATTCAATTTTGATGTTTGGATGGTTGGAGACAGCACCGCTGCAATGGTTTAAATGTTAGTCCCGTGATCCACGGATACATACTCCTCGGGAATTGCAGCTTGTTTTAAAGTCAATAAACCGAAAAAGAAAAGGAAAAGGCAAATTAATTCTGGTCGTTGGATATTGGATTACCTAGTGAATGGAGTTGACTATTGTTTTTCAGCTTTTTATAAAGTGAAATTGTTGACCATTTGTCAAATGGGAAGAGCCGATTAATTAGACTCAAAGAGAAGTTCTTGCATCGAGGATTGTCATATTGGATTTTATGATTTTGAGGTAATTGGGGAAATATCAGAAGCCCTTCAAGAGCTAGAAGTTTGCAGTGACTAGTGAAAAATGTCAGTCGAATATTGCGGAATCATTGTATCGTTTGTCTTTGATAAATAATAGGGTGAAAGTTAGAAGGAGCGATCGGCAACCAGCTGAGACTTTTGTATAATATTCCACGTTATGTGTTTGAGCCCTAGATGATGATAGTAAACCGACGTGAGCCGAGCCTAAGTTGTCGGATGGAGAAGCCTATCATCGTAGCACCACTGAAATTCTAATCCTGTGAGGCTTGTGCGCAAGGAGATTGAATTAGGGACAATACTATTATAAGCAGGTGCATAATTGTGAATGCCAAAGAAGAGAGGACGTCTTGGCTATAAGACTTAATCAAATAGACCAAATACGTTAATGGGTATGACTTGAAAATTATATGGTTACTCTCCTAATAAAACATGAACCAATTTGATCTACTAGCAACATAGAAAGCAAACCTATTGGTGGTCTATCTATTACATCATTATCACTTGTATTGTTGGGTTGGATAACCCAATTTGCTAGCCAATCTGCACATGCATTTCGCTCTTTAAAATAATGAAAAATAATGACTGATTTAAGTGTACTTCCAATTTGAAAAATGAGGGTGTCATCAAGATAAGCGATGAAATTGATGTTTGAAGTAGAGAAATTAACAGGCACATTTGATTAGTAATAGTTTGACACAGAAAGCATCATGTCATGAGAAAATCAAAACAATAAAATTCATATTTCCTTATTTGGTTGCATGAAAATTAATAAGACTCTTTGACAGAATCCTCGTTACAAAACTTATAGTTATGAACTTATTGTGAAGACGATGGGAGGAAAAGTTGGTGATTCTTAATTGTCACTAGCCTTGTTAATTGGACCTGTTTGAATATGGATGACAATTCGTATCCATGTCATTTCATGTAATCTATAAGATAGGATAACTTTGAGACAATGATGTCAAATTCATTTTAATAAAAAGGAATACAATGGTGTCAATCTCTTTAGTTTCAAATACGCTGTGCCTCTTTGCTCGCCACATGACCCAATGAGTATAGTGATTATTTATCTGCCATCCCACGATTCTATTATGTCTCGAGTCTAAATATTAAAAGAAGAAGAAGAAGAAGTCTTTAATATAATCTCTAGTTTTATCTTTAAATAGTGGATCAAGTGAAAGTTTATAGATCTCCAGTGAGATATATTTAGTTATATTTTTCATATATAAATTCAGGTATATTTATTCACAAATGATATAGGTTACAGTTTATTTAGGAAAAACTAAAGCCAGCCATACGGTTCAGGTCATACAGTTTGAATCTTACCTTAGTGAGATACTACATACGAAAGAAATTTTGTTAGAAATTTACTTTTGCTATTTTAGGTTTTACATTTTCACCTTGCATTCAATTCTACGAATATTTTATGCCACTATTTCTCTCGATACCGATAAGCATTATTAGGAATTTAGTTTTAGTCGGTAAAATACAACATTGCCCACACAAAACAAGAGTAGAGTATCTAATTATACGCTAAAGCGTCTATCTAACTTTGGTCATATCTAGTGATAATTTTTTTAGAAAGAGTAAAAGGTGATTATGTAAGCAATGAGGAACAATTTGAAAATGCTCAATTTTTTTTTTTTTAGCATTTTAAAGCAAAATATAGATGTTTCCAAATATAGTAATTACTTAGCTTAACGAAAGCAAGAGAAAAGCCAAAAGGCCAGAGTCGAAATCTTAAACTACCTAAAACAGGCCCAGCCTATTTTGAGCCCAAATTTGGGATGGGGCCCAGGTATACCCTTTCGAGCCCAGCACTCGACACCACTGGAGTGGCAAATGCTAAGCTTTAAATTATACATATCTCGAGTTCCAAAAAAAAAAAAAAATTATACATATCTCTATCGTTAATCTAGGGGACCGACAAAAATAAAATAAAATCTAGGGGACAAAAGTAGTACAACCAATTTATACGGACGGATCTTTATCATTAGGTTTAGGTTTTGTCGGGATTACTTTTGGAGTAATACCTGAATGTAATAGGTCAATGTGGGGGAATGTGCTCTTAAGATCTCACAAAGAGTGATTAATTAGTTTTTTTTTTTTGGTCGGTCCTATGCTAATTCTACTTTAACACTCACTCTCAGACTTTTGCCATGCCTCCTTGTAGGGGCGTGGGAGTTGAAACCCACTCTTGAAATGAAATCGTCCCCACCCTAATTCCCCCTGAGAATGTAGGGATTTGAACCCCCAACCTCCCCCTTCCAAGATGGAAGGGTGGCCACTGGGGCGAACCCCCAGTGATTGTGATTGATTAGTTGAGTTGCATGAAACTTGGCCGGATATCATGTGATCTCTAATTCAAAAAAAAAAAAAAAAAA